>CM033470.1:315229386-315924760 GCA_019447015.1 Hymenochirus boettgeri | reverse complement strand
GCCGCGTATAGGTTAAATAGACATTTTACTCGCGGATTCGTACTCGCGTATAGTATAATGACATTTTACTCGTGGATTGATACTCGCGTATAGGTATAATAGACATTTTACTCGCGGATTCGATGCTCGCGTATAGGTATAATAGACATTTTACTCGCGGATTCGATACTCGCGTATAGGTTAATAGAACATTTTACTTGCGGATTCGATACTCGCGTATAGGTATAATAGACATTTTACTTGCGGATTCGATACTCGCGTATAGGTATAATAGACATTTTACTCGCGGATTCGATGCTCGCGTATAGGTATAATAGACATTTTACTCGCGGATTCGATACTCGCGTATAGGTATAATAGACATTTTACTCTCAGATTCGATACTCGCGTATAGGTATAATAGACATTTTACTCGCGGATTCGATGCTCGGTATAGGTATAATAGACATTTTACTGCGGATTCGATACTCGCTATAGGTATAATAGACTTACTCGCGGATTCGATACTCGCCTATAGGTATATAGACATTTTACTCGGATTCGATACTCGCGTATAGGTATAAGACTTTACTCGTGGATTCGTACTCGCCTTATGGTTTAATAGACATTTTACTTGCGGATTCGATACTCGCGTATAGGTATAATAGACATTTTACTCGCGGATTCGTACTCGTGTATAGGTATAATAGACATTTTACTCGCGGATTCGATACTCGCCTATAGGTATAATAGACATTTTACTCGCGGATTCGATGCTCGCGTATAGGTATAATAGACATTTTACTGCGGATTCGATGCTCGCGTATAGGTATAATAGACATTTTACTTGCGGATTCGAACTCGCTATAGGTATAATAGACATTTACTCGCGGATTCGTGCTCGCGTATAGGTATAATAGACATTTTACTTGCGGATTCGATACTCGCCTATAGGTAATAGACATTTTACTCGCGGATTCGATGCTCGGTATAGGTATAATAGACATTTTACTTGCGGATTCGATACTCGCCTATAGGTATAATAGACATTTTACTCGCAGATTCGATATTTATGCGTATAGGTATAATAGACATTTTACTCACGGATTCGATATTTACTCGCGTATAGGTATAATAGACAATTTACTTGCGGATTTGATATTTATTCGCGTATAGGTATAATAGACATTTTACTCATGGATTCAATGCTCGCGTATAGGTATAATAGACATTTTACTAGGATTCAATGCTCGTATAGGTATAATAGACAATTTATTGCGGATTTGATATTTATTCGCTATAGGTATAATAGACATTTTACTCATGGATTCAATGCTCGCGTTAGGTATAATAGACATTTTACTCATGGATTCAATGCTCGCGTATAGGTATAATAGACATTACTTGAGGATTCAATGCTTGCGTATAGGTATAATAGACATTTAATTGGATTCGATGCTCGCGTATAGTATAATAGACATTTTACTGAGGATTCAAGCTTGCTAGGTATAATGACATTTTACTTGAGGATTCAATGCTTGCGTATAGGATAATAGAATTTTAATTGTGGATTCGATGTCGCGTATAGGTATAATAGACATTTTACTCGCAGATTCAATGCTGCGTATAGGTATAATAGACATTTTTCTCGCATATTCGCTTGCCTCGAACATTAGAACATTCAATATTATCGAAAGTCCAGAAAATATCAAAAATCTGAGTCCGGGATAGTTTGAGAAGTCTGAGTCCGTTCGAACTCCGGGACAGACATAGGAGTAGCAAGGACAGCATTGGGGAGAGTAAACACTGGTGTGTTGCATAAAGGAATTAAGTGACACCAGCCAGACTACCTGGGAACAAACTTGTCTAAAGCCAGAGATCTGGTGGTCCAAGGGGGTCACCCCGAGTTGACCTAATATTAAGAATATTACATTTTCTGGTAAACATAGTAACTAATAGATAGTGTCTTCGTATTTGGGGAAGTGTAAGCATTAAAGTCATACAACACATGCCTTCTACTTGTTAAAAATAAAAGTACTGGGATTGTATTAGCCTGACCCTATCCTATCTGGTATTAATATAATCCATAAATCACAACCAAAAAGAACAGGTACTGGAGTGTTTATATGATCTATGGAACCTTATTAATATTGATGGTATATAAACTTGGCTGTGATGGAATACATGGAGACAGGTCATAAATCTAGACATTCCAGGACTCATGTATAGTTAAGGAGGGGGGGTGGTGCAACCAAGAGTTTTAGAACCATTGTAATTCCTTAAATTGGTTCATATTGAGGTTCCATTGTGAATGTGGTATGGATGTTATGTTTCACAAGCCTATTTTTTAATTTCAAACTCTGTATTGTATTGTTTGTCTATATTTGTATAATTTGCCGTACTTATAAAGGCACAGTATCGATATTTTGTGATAACGCGCCTTTAATGCCAGGACGCCAGGGATGGGCATAGCCGGTGAGAGTGTGTGTGTAGTGTCCCCAAGGCCTTAAACGTGGGGTGGTGGCAGCCAATCTCCAATTGATTGGTCAGATCACTTGCCCAGCAAACGGTATCACAGTTTCAAGAAATATACAATTATTTTTGAATGGTTGTTGAATTATTTCAAGATTGCAATGGCGATGAAACCAAAGAAGAATAATGATGATGATATTATCTGATCTAAAAGCAACAACACCCTAAGCCTGTGGAGAGACAAGGCTTTAACTTACTATTGCAAACAATTATTGTTTCCCTGAGGTCCTCTTTCCAACCAGTGCCAAATATGTGCACTGTACGTTTCCAGTCAGCAGATATGTCAGAATGACCTTGGTTATTCATTTTGATGGTTATCTTTTTTTCAAATCTCTGTGACTACACAAATGTCTCTGTTTAAAAAATCTTCTATTTTAGATTCTGTTGTTGTAACAAGTCTCAACACGAGACCCACTTTTTTTGCATAGCAGATTGTTAATAGATGGGGCTCAATACTTTATCCTTTGTTTTATCTATGACATAAAACAATAAAACCAACGTGAATATGGGCCGCTAGAAGCAGCTGTAGATGTGTGTGTGGTTTCTTTTTACTTGTACTAGATGGGACATCTGTGGCTACTGCAAATTTCAACAAATGTTGCTGCGTTCAGGTGCATATTACACCTGCTCTAAAAGCTTTAACGTTTCAGATATAACATAGTGAGTATGTCCTCCATCTAGCCTAACGCTCTATTCTACATAAACTGCAACATAAAGGGCAACTGTGGTCTTCGAACTAGATAAGTTAAATAAAAGCTTGCTGACTTTCCTTTAAATGAGCACTGGATCACGTTTCTGGCTGCAACCTGTTCGAAATTAATTGCAGTGAGTGGTGAATTTCTTACTTCCGGGGTGGTTGAGTGAAGTCACCTGACCATCTGCTCCTCCCATTTGGTCTCCTTTATTACAACTAACAAGGCAAGTTGATATTTAAAGATGTAAAGTGTAACTTACATTTCTCTCTTGTCATTTCCAATAGCACATTAAAACATCATTGTTTCCTGGTGATATGATCGTTTTCTTGAGTGCTGTCAGCTACTTTCCTTCAAGACTTATTTAAATGTTTTATAGAAAGAGTATTAATAAAGAGTACAGGAATATTATGAGATACTAATCGTATGAACAGTGTCACTATTGTCAGGTATATTGGAAACTCCCACAGGATATCTGCAGTTCTATATACCCTATACTCCACCTTCCACCACCACACACTGGGGTTTATTTATAAAGAGGGTAAAGTTTCCCTTGATGGAAATTGCAGAACCAATCGGATGTTATCTGCAGTTAAAGGGCCACTAAACTGAAATTTTTAAAGTTAATTAATAGTATTATAAATCACATGGAGGTGAGAAGTGTTATTCTCACCTCCCTGTGAATAATAGAACATTCAGGAAACAGTGCAACACTTACAGCCGCTCCCCTCATCTCCTACTCAGCTGACAGGAGCACTGTCTATCTTTTGTATTTGCACACGTGCGGCAAAGATAGGCCCACAATAGCGACAGTGCACCTGACAGCTGGTAAGGAGCCACGAGTGGATGGTCGGTAAGAATTGCACTGTTACCCAAACGTTCCATTATTCACAGGGAGATGGGAATAAGTGTTCTAACCTCCATGTGAATAATAGATACAGATTTAATTTATGTAACATCTGTTTAGTTTTCCTTTAAATAACATCTATTGATTGCTACAGATTATAGCAGGGACAACATTTTGCATACAAGTCTCATTGTGTGAGGTCACTACAAAATATTGGCCCCGTTATGCAGGTCCTGATCAGGAATCTGCTGGAGTTTCAGGTCAAGACCTAATTTTGAAGTTTAAAGGGAAGTCCAGCCCAAAATGAAAACTTACATACAGGTAAATCACCTCCCAAACCCTAAACTGTAATAGTTTGAAATCTGAAATATATGTCTAACTACGAAATCCTGTACAAAGTCCTGTTTCCCTGTTTTCTTCTTCCTGGTTATTCCAGTTAGCAACTGGTGGATTGACAGTTGACATCACAGCCATGACTGAATGCTAATCTCCTGTCTACCTTTTCTGAGCATGCCCAGGCTCAGTACAGGCTCAGTACAGATTTCTAAATTGCTCAGTTTCCATGAGGCATCCAGAAGCATAGCAGGCATACAGTAATGAATTCATAGGACAAAACTATGATATATCACACATATTTTAAAGAGGCTATTCTTTCAAAGATGTTCTTATGAGGATGGAGTTGTCCTTTAAAGGACATGTCTACCCTTGAAACAAAATCTGGTAACTAGTCTGTTTATTACATGCATTTGTAGCCAGATATATATTCTCGCAAAGGTATTTGCCTCCTCCCTCTGCTCAATGAGCTTTTTCTTAGCTTGAGCAGATGCAGAGGGGGCAGCATGGGAAACAGCAGTCAGTCATTGGCTGTGATGTCAGCAATCAAGGTGGTGACTGCATAGAGGGAGAAGCCAGCTTCCTCTGCCAGATAGAGATAATAATTACCCTTAAATATCTCATTAAAAAGCATATAAAAAACTTAAGGGTGGACATTCCCTTTAAAATTCCACCATTCAAAACTATTGGAATTTCATAATAACGCTTGGTATTTTACAGACTCATCATTATTTTCATAGCTGCGTAAAAAAATATCCCCATGTCGATATCAGAAAACTCTTATATTGATCTTTCATAAACACCCCCAGTAAATTCATTTAACACACTTAGACAGAGATTCAGTAGGACTTTTTACGTAAACGGAATACCTCAGTTTATTGCCCTTGTCGTAACAGTAGAAATATTTACATATAATCAGTTCAGGTATCTTAGAAATGTTAAAATACTTGTTAATTAAAAACAATGCATTGACGAAGGGAAGGTTTAATTTTGTTTAAAGTATTAGAGTAATAAATTTCAACGTTTGAAAGAAATGTCAACAGTAAGTTGTTAATATGAATTTGTAATTTCCAGTGTAAGCATCGTAAGTTAAACCCGATAGTTCCATCTTGCGTGTTGTCTTAGTACTAAGCGTTTCTGGAAGGTTGATAAGAACTAGATAATCCAGTCCATCTTTATGGTGAGATTTAGAAGGCTGAATACAATTACTGAGCACAAAGCACAGATCTATTACCCTGCTCGCCAAACAAAGTGGATTAATCTTTGAATGTGGCTGTAATAAACACTGGACCTTGAATTATATATCGGCATCAATTTTTTTCCCATTTTAGCCATGAATCAAGTTGCCTTTTATGATGAACGCTGCAGTGTTACTATTACTTCATAATTTATTGAATGGGCAGATTTACAAAAAAAAATGAAACATTTCTGCCTCATTATTTTTATAAGGCTAATGTAAAATATTATATATTAAAGGGAACGTCTAGCCATGAAATAAAATTTTAGAAATAGGTTCAGCACCCTCCAAACCTAATTTTAGCATATTTATTTTTCAGAAAGATGTCCCTGAGACTTACCAGAGCCGGTCTCTCTGGCGTGCTACTCCTCTCTGCTTCCTGGTCACGGCTGCCAGTCAAAGGCGCAACTATGACGTCATGCTCAATTACCAACTAGGAAGCCCTTCACTGCTGCTTGTACTCGAAGCATGCTTGCAGCAGCAGGAGGAGGCCGCACCCAGGTGGGGAGGGACCGGGTCTGGGAAGTCCCTTCAGGGGCATCTTTCTGAAAAACTAACAATGCGAAAATTAGGTTTTGGAGTGGTGTTGAACCAATATATACATTTTAGTCCATGACTTGGAGACTTGGACATGGAGAATATATTCTAAGAAATATTTCATATAATGAAACTGTCTTAAATGAATGTAGAATTCTGAATGATGAATTAAGGGACACTAAACTGACAAAAACAAACATTATAAAAACATAAAAAATAATTTCCAGGGAGGTAGAAGTCCCACCCACCCACAGCTAATCCTCCTGTTTGGCACAGCGAATGACCCCCTTCATCCCATATCACTGACGTAGGCGTACATGTGCCCTATGTAATCTAACTCTGCTGTTAGGTAAAAGCAGAGGTAGGAGGTGGTTTTCCAACCTCCCTGGGAATTATTTGTCTGTATTTTAATGTTGCTTTTATCAGTTAAGTGAACCTTTAATATAGTAAACTGATACATTTTTTGCTGCATTATTTTGAACATTTTCTAACATTTGTAACAAGTAACAACCCATTTGTTAACTGTCCCTAAAACTGTGGTGGGAACTTTTGACACCAACTTTTATCTACATATATTAATGTGTTTACAAACACTGACATGTTTCCAGATTCCTCTTAAGTTACTCCTTATGGAAGGTTTTGGAAGTTCTTATACACAGATCTGAATGACGGAAAACCTTCGTAGACATCCACCCTATTCACCTATCACATTAAGGAAACATTAATAGGAATTCAAAAAGCATGAAGAGCCAAGAAAAACCTAGAGAAGATCTCATCTGTATAACAATTCTGTTGTCATCAGAGGAGACACATTGGGCCACTGCCAAATAGCTACACCTAACAACAGAGGAAGGGAAATACCGATGAAAGCTTAATTGTATCATCAGACCCAGTCTCCGAATATTAATAGAAAGACTTTGGTTTTAGGGACAACAACAAAATATAAAACTCTACAGTTGTTGATTCCACATTAATAACGGTGTGACACTTGGTTAAACATTGCAGAAATCATTTGTGTCTAATATTGTTGAGTTTAAATATTTGCGGGATTAAATCAGATCAATGACCTTGGGAAAGAAGTAGATTGCTGCTGGGCCAAAGAAGAACGTCTATTACAGAGACCTCGGGGGCCTCACACATTAATAATAATGGGAAATCCTAGCACATTTTTTCGTGATTAGTGCATTGAACACAAACATTCATTATACATAGTGTGGGAACTATATACAAAGCTTGTATCACACAAAAAAAAGAAATTATTATAGCAAAAAATGTATATTTTCAGTTGTAAAAACACCAATGTCCTAACACAGAAACTTTACGCAGAAAGGCTAAAAAATATAAAAATAGAATTTACTGGCAGGTAAGAGATATTGTACATATCTCCTCTTCTTACTAATTAGCTTTATCAATAGAAAAGAAAGCCAAGCTGAAGGCTCCTTACCCCACCTCCATCAGTTTCTCTGATACTTTCTCCAAGAGTAGTAACATAGTAATTAAGGTTGAATAAAAGCATACATCCATCTAGTCCAACCATATACCATCTCTTTATTTGAGATGGAGAATGCGGGTCCAACCAGGAACAGAACTTATTTTTGATGCTTTGCAGTGTATTTTTGAGGGTTGCCGAATGTACAGGTTACTTTCGGAACCCTGGAAAAAATCTCAATGTTCGAACCCTCAAAAATACAGATGAAATTTTCAAGGGTTATCCAACGTTCAAGGTTATTTTTGTTACAAAATCGAAAGATACATTTGAGGGTTACCGAAATCGAAGGATGCATTCAAGGGTTTACGATTTGAGAATTCAAAGATTATCAAAAATAAGTCAACGAATTTGAAAAACCCGATCTAGTTCGTAGTTTGAGAAGTGCGGAAGAGTTCGAGCTCATACAAACTGTTAAAGTTCGGGTCTGGTTCGGGTCGAACTCAGGTTCAAGTTGGGTCCATCTTTAGGTAAAGTATCCATTTTAACATTAAGGGAGAATAAATTAAAAGTTTCTCAATGTACTGTTTATATCGTTTCTATGTTAACTCTATTTCTTTAAGTTATACTCGAAAACTATTCTTTTTAATAATGCAATTCTAAGAAATGTTTTGCCACAAATCAGCCCCATCAAGTGTACAGTCATTAAGATTATGAGACACACAATTAACCGTATTTTTTTTTTACATTAAATAATCTTTCTGACAGCCTGAAGGAGCAATCTGAAAAATGAATTAATTAGAGAGATGAACCGTAACATTCTAATATTCTAATTCTCTGTTGTGGAATTTTCTTATCAATTCTGAAAACAACATTCTACGACTCTACTACTACTAGATGCATCAGAACAAAATTTCTAAGCTAATCTTTTTCTCATTGTTCCAATGATTACAATTAGAAAACTTGTCTGTGTTACAGGTTTCGAATTTCAACATCAGTGATATCCGCGCCATATTACAAAAACAGCGATATCCAAATTTGTGATCATTTGTTATCATTAAAGTACAATTTCGGTCTTAAATGTTCATTTATTCAATACCATGTGGTAGTAAAATACCGCAATGTATTGTATGGGCGATCGGAAATCTAGATCGTGGTCATAGATTACGATCTTAAATTTACAAATGATGTCATAGCTTTACGCCTGCAATTGGAAATTTACATCTGTGCGATACTGTGCCTGTTTATATTCACATTTCACGTGTCAAATTCTAGTCCAGTGTGAAAGTCTGGTAGCTCCGGCCCAGGTTGGGTAATGGTGCGACTGACCTCTGGTGGTGGGTGTTTACCAGCATGCTGGAAGTAGAGCCTTGTTAGATGTGTAGGATTAGTTCTTTCCCGGGTAATACAAAACAATCAAGGCTTGGGACTGTTGAGGAGAATAATGATGGCAGATGGAGACAGAGAAAATGCTGAACAGGGTAAGGGAGAGGATCAGCACGGAGGGGGTGGATGGTTGCAGGGCTTTTTGAGGCGATTCCCCCATTACCAAGTGAGGTGTTAGTCCCTCTGCAAAGTCAGCAGAACGGCACCTCTGTCATGCCGGCACGCTGGTCACGTGCCACTTCATGCCTGAGTCCAGTCCCCCACGCACAGCTAAGAGGGGGCAGGGCCACAGGCAAGCAGACAGGCACTTCCAAGGGCTTGGTTCAACAGAAGGTCTCTTGAGGGCATTCAACACGGTGCATTCCTCATAATTAGTACAAGTGGAGGTCCACCATCCCCAGTTGTCTGCAGTGGAGGATGGGCCTGGCAGGGGAGACTGTGCCCCTTGGGCACAGAGAATAGGTCAGGAAGAAGTACGCTAGGAGGGCTCAGATGGTTACAAGAGACAAGATCCAGAATAGGAGGAGGAGAGAAGACAAAAGCATTGGAGAAAAGGGGAGATATTCCTCTTCAGACGAGAGCATGATGATTCCCACAGGGGTACCGCAGGGAGAACGTCGCAGGTATCATTCACGTTCCAGGAATTACAGCAGGCGACGCCGTTCACGGTCTTGATGGAAAGAGGTCTAGGGTATCCCACTCCTTCATTTTGATAGAGTAGTATTTCATCGGCCGCAGGCTCATGGAGTGAGCGCCAAAGGCTTATATCTCGGGGACTATGTAGAATTTAAAGAAACTAAAGGTACCCTGGTGGATGGGATGACTTATAGGATACATTAGAAGAAATTAAAAAAAAACAATTTTCTCACTATAATTGCCCTTTAATTTTGAATGGAACTTTAAGATTTTTAAACTCCCATTGACATCAATAGGTCCGCTTGTGGATTTTTGAATTTTCAGATTTTTTCAAAACTCTGCGAATCTGCAATCGGAATGGAGGGAGTTCAGCCACCTCCAATAAAAGATAGACTATATTAATAGCCGGCAACCACGCCTGTGATTGGCTGACTCTCAGCCAATCACAGATGTGGCTGCCAGCCTAGCCACTAATGCAACTCCGTTCCCTGAAGTTGCATTGGAGACTGATGCTGCAGGATCCCTGGCTGCTAAGTAATGTTCGGGGGACTTTTTAAAAAAAAAACTGACAATGCGGTTAGGGTTGGGAAGGGGAAAGCTACATTACAGAAAAATATTATTTTTATGGTGGACATGCCCTTTAAGCACAAATACTTCTCATTCTACTCACTTTGCTTAGGGGATGGGGTAAAGTACTGACTCAAAATCACACCCAAAGTTACTGGTCTGTCTTCTCTACTGAAAGATTTTTCTAAGCACTGCAAGATCTTTCTGTAGAAATCACTTAGAAAGTAATTCATTTTAAATCATAATTTCTATGAAAAAGATGTAATTTAATTATCTGGTACCTGAATAAATACATTTAAATGCATGTCCATGATAACTACTACTCAGATAGGATTTGATATGGTTTCAAATATTATTTTGTCCCTAACTTTACTATCACACCCACACAGACCGTTCTGTAATTATTTTCTGTCCATTTAATGATCCACTAGCATTGCTGTGTATTCACTGTTTGTGACACCCAAGTTCAGGTTTGAAAAATTCATTTTAAGTCTCCTTTAAAGGATTAGTTCACCCTGTAAGTGAACGTTGGCTGACTCGCGTATAGGTAAATAGACATTTTACTCGTGGATTCGATACTCGCTATAGGTATAATAGACATTTTACCTCGCGGATTCGAGCTCGCGTATAGGTATAATAGACATTTTACTCGCGATTCGATACTCGCGTATAGGTATAATGACATTTTACTTGCGGATTCGATACCCGTATAGGTATAATAGACATTTTACTTGCGGATTCGATACGCGCGTATAGGTATAATAGACATTTTACCTCGCGGATTCGATGCTCGCGTATAGGTATAATAGACATTTTACTCGCGGATTCGATACTCGCATATAGGTATAATAGACATTTTACTCGCGGATTCGATACTCGCGTATAGGTATAATAGACATTTTACTCGCGGATTCGATGCTCGCGTATAGGTATAATAGACATTTTACTCGCGGATTCGATACTCGCGTATAGGTATATAGACATTTTACTCGCGGATTCGTACTCGCCTATAGGTAAATAGACATTTTACTCGCGGATTCGATACTCGCGTATGTAATAGACATTTTACTCGTGGATTCGATACTCGCTATAGGTATAATAGACATTTTACTTCGGATTCGATACTCGCGTATAGGTATATAGACATTTTACTCGCGGATTCGATACTCGTGTATAGTATATAGACATTTTACTCGCGTATCGATACTCGCCTATAGGTTAATAGACATTTTACTCGCGGATTCGATGCTCGCGTATAGGTATATAGACATTTTACTCGCGGATCGATGCTCGCGTATGGTATAATAGACATTTTACTTGCGGATTCGATACTCGCCTATAGTATAAATAGACATTTTACTCGCGGATTCGATGCTCGCGTATAGGTATAATAGACATTTTACTTGCGGATTCGATACTCGCCTATAGGTATAATAGACATTTTACTCGCGGATTCGATGCTCGCGTATAGGTATAATAGACATTTTACTTGCGGATTCGATACTCGCCTATAGGTATAATAGACATTTTACTCGCAGATTCGATATTTACTTGCGTATAGGTATAATAGACATTTTACTCACGGATTCGATATTTACTCGCGTATAGGTATAATAGACAATTTACTTGCGATTTGATATTTATCGCGTATAGGTATATAGACTTTTACTCATTATCAATGCTCGCGTATAGGTATAATAGACATTTACTCATGGATTCAATGCTCGCGTATAGGTATAATAGACAATTTACTTGCGGATTTGATATTTATTCGCGTATAGGTATAATAGACATTTTACTCATGGATTCAATGCTCGCGTATAGGTATAATAGACATTTTACTCATGGATTCAATGCTCGCGTATAGGTATAATAGACATTTTACTTGAGGATTCAATGCTTGCGTATAGGTATAATAGACATTTAATTGTGGATTCGATGCTCGCGTATGGTATAATAGACTTTACTGAGGATTCAATGCTTGCGTATAGGTATAATAGACATTTACTTGAGGATTCAATGCTTGCGTATAGGTATAATAGACATTTTAATTGTGGATTCGATGCTCGCGTTATGGTATAATAGACATTTACTCGCAGATTCAATGCTTGCGTATAGGTATAATAGACATTTTTCTCGCATATTCGCTTGCCTCGAACATTAGAACATTCAATAATTATCGAAAGTCCAGAAATATCAAAAATCTGAGTCCGGGATAGTTTGAGAAGTCTGAGTCCGTTCGAACTCCGGGACAGACATAGGAGCTAGCAAGGACAGCATGGGGAGAGTAAACACTGGTGTGTTGCAATAAGGAATTAAGTGACACCAGCCAGACTACCGGGAACAAACTTGTCTAAAGCCAGAGATCTGTGGGCACAAGGGGTCACCCAGTTTGACCCTATATTAAGAATATTACATTTTCTGGTAAACATAGTAACTAATAGATAGTGTCTTCGTATTTGGGGAAGTGTAAGCATTAAAGTCATACAACACATGCCTCTACTTGTATAAAGGAATAAAGTACTGGGATTGTATTAGCCTGACCCTATCCATATCTGGTATTATATAATCCATAAATCACAACCAAAAAGAACAGGTACCTGGAGTGTTATATGATCTATGGAACCTTATTAATATTGATGGTATATAAACTTGGCTGTGATGGAATACATGGAGACAGTCATAAATCTAGACATTCCAGGACTCATGTATAGTTAAGGAGGGGGTGGGTGCAACCAAGAGTTTAAGAACCATTGTAATTCCTCTAAATTGGTTCATATTGAGGTTCCATTGTGAATGTGGTATGGATGTTATGTTTCACAAGCCTATTTTTTAATTTCAAACTCTGTATTGTATTGTTGTCTATATTTGTATAATTGTGCCGTACTTATAAAGGCACAGAATCGATATTTTGTGATAACGCGCCTTTAATGCCAGGACGCCAGGATGGGCATAGCCGGTGAGAGTGTGTGTGTAGTGTCCCCAAGGCCTTAAACGTGGGGTGGTGGCAGCCAATCTCCAATTGATTGGTCAGATCACTTGCCCAGCAACGGTCTCACTAGTTTCAAGGAAATATACATTATTTTTGAATGTTTGTATGAATTATTTCAAGATTGCAATGGCGATGAAACCAAAGAAGAATAATGGAGTATGATATTATCTGATCTAAAAGCAACACACCCCTAAGCCTGTGGAGAGACAAGGCTTTAACTTACTTTGCAAACAATTATTGTTTCCCTAGAGGTCCTCTTTCCAACCAGTGCCAAATATGTGCACTGTTTACGTTTCCAGTCAGCAGATATGTCAAATGACCTTGGTTATTCATTTTGATGGTTATCTTTTTTTCAAATCTCTGTGACTACACAATGTCTCTGTTTACAAAAATCTTCTATTTAGATTCTGTGTTGTAACAAGTCTCAACACGAGACCCACTTTTTTTTTGCATAGCAGATTGTTATAGATGGGGCCAATACTTTATCCTTTGTTTTATCTAGGACTATAACAATAAAACCAACGTGAATATGGGCCGCTAAGAAGCAGCTGTAGATGTGTGTGTGTTTCTTTTTACTGTACTAGATGGGAACATCTGTGGCTACTGCAAATTTCAACAAATGTTGCTGCGTTCAGGTGCATATTACACTCTGCTCTAAAAGCTTAAACGTTTCAGATATAACATAGTGAGTAATTGTCCCCCATCTAGCCTAACGCTCTATTCTACTATAACTGCACATAAAGGGCAACTGTGGTCTTCGAACTAGATAAGATTAAATAAAAGCTTGCTGACTTTCCTTTAAAATGAGCACTGGATCACGTTTCTGGCTGCAACCTGTTCGAAATTATATTGCAGTGAGTGGTGAATTTCTTACTTCCGGGTGGTTGAGTGAAGTCACCTGACCATCTGCTCCTCCCATTTGGTCTCCTTTATTACAACTAACAAGGCAAGTTGATATTTAAAGATGTATAAGTGTAACTTACATTCATCTCTTGTACATTTCCAATAGCACATTGAAACATCATTGTTTCCTGGTGATATGATCGTTTTCTTGAGTGCTGTCAGCTTACTTTCCTTCAAGACTTATTTAAATGTTTTATGAAAAGTATTAATAAAGAGTACGGAATATTATGAGATACAATCGTATGAACAGTGTCACTATGTCAGGTATATTGGAAACTCCCACAGGATATCTGCAGTTCTAATACCCTATACTCACACCTTTCCACCACCACACACTGGGGTTTATTTATAAAGAGGTGTAAAGTTTCCCTTTGATGGAATCTGCAGCAACCAATCGGATGTTATCTGCAGTTAAAGGGCCACTAAACTAATTTTTAAAGTTAATTAAATATGTATTTATTAATCACATGGAGGTGAGAAGTGTTTTCTCACCCCCTGTGAATAATAGAACATTCAGAAACAGTGCAACACTTACAGCCGCTCCCCTCATCTCCTACTCAGCTGACAGGAGCACTGTCTATCTTTTGTATTTGCACACGTGCGCAAAGATAGCCCCACAATAGCGACAGTGCACCTGCACAGCTGGTAGAAGCCACGAGTGGATGGTCGTTAAGAATTGCACTGTTACCCAAACGTTCCATTATTCACAGGGAGATGGGAATAAGTGTTCTAACCTCCATGTGAATAATAGATACATTTATTTTATGTAACATCTGTTTAGTTTTCCTTTAAATAACATCTATTGATTGCTACAGAATTATAGCAGGGACAACATTTTGCATACAAGTCTCATTGTGTGAGGTCCACTACAAAATATTGGCCCCGTTATGCAGGTCCGGATCGGAATCTGCTGGAGTTTCAGTTCAAGACCTAATTTGAAGTTTAAAGGGCAAGTCCAGCCCTAAAATGAAAACTTACATACAGGTAATCACCTCCAAAACCCTAAACTGTAATAGTTTGAAATCTGAAATATATGTCTAACCTGAATCCTGTACAAAGTCCTGTTTCCCCTGTTTCTTCTCTCCTGGTTATTCCAGTTAGCACTGGCTGATTTGACAGTTGACATCACAGCCATGACTGAATCTAATCTCCTGTCTACCTTTTCTGAGCATGCCCAGGCTCAGTACAGGCTCAGTACAGATTTCTAAATTGCTCAGTTTCCATGAGGCATCCAGAAGCATAGCAGGCATACAGTAATGAATTCATAGGACAAACTATGATATATCAACATATTTTAAAAGAGGCTATTCTTTCTAAAAGATGTTCTTATGAATGGAGTTGTCCTTTAAAGACATGTCTACCCTTGAAAACAAAATCTGGTAACTAGTCTTTTTTTATTACATGCTTGTAGCCAGATATATATTCTCGCAAAGGTATTTGCCTCCTCCTCTGCTCAATGAGCTTTTTCTTAGCTTGAGCAATGCAGAGGGGGCAGCATGGGAAACAGCAGTCAGTCATTGGCTGTGATGTCAGCAATCAAGGCTGTGACTGCATAGAGGGAGAAGCCAGCTTCCTCTGCCAGAATAGAGATAATAATTACCCTTAAATATCTCATTAAAAATGCATATAAAAAACTTAAGGGTGGACATTCCCTTTAAAATTCCACCATTCAAAACTATGTGGAATTTCATAATAACGCTTGGTATTTTACAGACTCATCATTATTTTCATAGCTGCGTAAAAAATAATCCCCATGTCGATATCAAGAAACTCTTATATTGATCTTTCATAAACACCCCAGTAAATTCATTTAACACACTTAGACAAGATTCAGTACTTTTACGTAAACGACGGAATACCTCAGTTTATGCCCTTGTCGTAACAGTAGAAATATTTACATTATATCAAGTTCAGGTATCTTAGAAATGTTAAATACTTGTTAATTAAAAACAATGCATTGACGAAGGGATTTTTATTTTGTTAAAGTATTAGAGTAATAAAATGTTCAACGTTTGAAAGAAATGTCACAGTAAGTTGCTTAATATGAATTTGTAATTTCCAGTAAGCATCGTAAGTTAACCCGATAGTTCCATCTTGCGTGTTGTCTTAGTACTAAGCGTTTCTGGAAGGTTGATAAGAACTAGAATAATCCAGTCATCTTTATGGTGAGATTTAGAAGGCTGAATACAATTTACTGAGCACAAAGCACAGATCTATTACCCTGCTCGCCAAACAAAGTGGATTAATCTTGAATGTGGCTGTAATAAACACTGAACCTTGAATTATATATCGGCATCAATTTTTTTCCCATTTTAGCCATGAATCAAGTTGCCTTTTATATGAACGCTGCAGTGTTACTATTACTTCATAATTTATTGAATGGGCAGATTTACAAAAAAAAATGAAACATTTCTGCCTCATTATTTTATTAAGGCTAATGTAAAATATTATTATATTTAAAGGGAACGTCTACCATGAAATAAAATTTAGAAATAGTTTCAGCACCCTCCAAACCTAATTTAAGCATTATTTATTTTTCAGAAAGATGTCCCTGAGACTTACCAAGCCGGTCTCTCTGGCGTGCTCTCCTCTCTGCTTCTCTGTCACGGCTGCCATGTCAAAGGCGCAACTATGACGTCATGCTCAATTACCAACTGGAAGCCCTTCACTGCTGCTTGTACTCGAAGCATGCTTGCAGCAGCAGGAGGAGCCGCACCCAGGTGGGGAGGGACCGGGTCTGGGAAGTCCCTTCAGGGGCATCTTTCTGAAAAACTAACAATGCGAAAATTAGGTTTTGGAGTGGTGTTGACCAATATATACATTTTAGTCCATGACTTGGAGACTTGGACATGGAGAATATATTCTAAGAATATATTTCATATAATGAAACTGTCTTAAAATGAATGTAGAATTCTTTGAATGAATTAAGGGACACTAAACTGACAAAAACAACATTATAAAAACATAAAAATAATTTCCAGGGAGGTAGAAGTCCCACCCACCCACAGCTAATCCTCCTGTTTGGCACAGCGAATGACCCCCTTCATCCCATATCACTGCCGTAGGCGTACATGTGCCCTATGTAATCTAACTCTGCTGTTAGGTAAAAGCGGAGTTAGGAGGTGGTTTTCCAACCTCCCTGGGAATTATTTTGTCTGTATTTTAATGTTGCTTTTATCTTTAGTGAACCTTTAATAAGTAAACTGATACCATTTTTTTGCTGCATTATTTTGAACATTTTCTAACATTTGTACAAGTACCAACCCAATTTGTTAACTGTCCCTAAAACGTGGTGGGAACTTTTGACACCAACTTTTATCTACATATATTAATGTGTTTACAACACTGACATGTTTCCAGATTCCTCTTAAGTTACTCCTTATGGAAGGTTTTGGAAAGTTCTTATACACAGATCTGAATGACGAAAACCTTCGTGACATCCACCCTATTCACCATCACATTAAGGAAACATTAATAGGAATTCAAAAAGCATGAACGCAAGAAAAACCTAGATAAGATCTCATCTGTATAACAATTCTGTTGTCATCAAGGAGACACATTGGGCCACTGCCAAATGCTACACCTAACAACGAGGAAAGGAAATACCGATGAAAGCTTATTGTATCATCAGACCCCAGTCTCCGAATATTAATAGAAAGACTTTGGTTTTAGGGACAACACAAAATAATAAAACTCTACAGTGTTTGATTCCACATTATAACGGTTGTGACACTTGGTTAAACATTGCAGAAATCATTTGTGTCTAATATTGTTGAGTTAAAATATTTGCGGGATTAAATCAGATCAATGACCTTGGGAAAGAAGTGATTGCTGCTGGGCAAGAGAAGAACGTCTATTACAGAGACCTCGGGGGCCTCACACATTAATAATAATGGGAAATCCTAGCACATTTTTTTCGTGATTAGTGCATTGAACACAAACATTCATTATACATAGTGTGGGAACTATATACAAAGCTTGTATCCACAAAAAAAGAGAATTATTATAGCAAAAAATGTATATTTTCAGTTGTAAAAACACCAATGTCCTAACAAGAAACTTTACGCAGAAAGGCTAAAAAATATAAAAATAGAATTTACTGGCAGTAAGAAATATTGTACATTCTCCCTTCTTACTAATTAGCTTTATCAATAGTAAAGAAAGCCAAGCTGAAGGCTCCTTACCCCACCTCCAGTGTTTCTCTGATACTTCTCCCCAAGATAGTAACATAGTAATTAGGTTGAATAAAAGCATACATCCATCTAGTCCAACCATTAACCCATCTCTTTAATTGAGATGGAGAATGCGGGTCCAACCAGGAACAGAACTTATTTTTGATGCTTTGCAGTGTATTTTTGAGGGTTGCCGAATGTCAAGGTTACTTTCGTAACCCTGGAAAAATCTCAATGTTCGATACCCTCAAAAATACAGATGAAATTTTCAAGGGTTATCCAACGTTCAAGGTTATTTTTGTTACCAAAATCGAAAGATACATTTGAGGGTTACCGAAATCGAAGGATGCTTCAAGGGTTTACGATTTGAGAATTCAAAGATTATCAAAAATAAGTCACGAATTTGAAAAACCCGATCTAGTTCGTAGTTTGAGAAGTGCGGAAGAGTTCGAGCTCAACAAACTGTTAAGTTCGGTTCTGGTTCGGGTCGAACTCAGGTTCAAGTTGGGTCCATCTTTAGGTAAAGTATCCATTTTAACATTAAGGGAGAATAAATTAAAAGTTTTCTCAATGTACTGTTTATATCGTTTCTATGTTAACTCTATTTCTTTAAGTTTACTCGAAACTATTCTTTTTAATATAGCATTTCTAAGAAATTTTTTGCCACAAATCAAGCCCCATCAAGTGTTACAGTCATTAAAGATTATGAACACACAATTAACCGTATTTTTTTTTTACATTAAATAATCTTTCTGACAGCCTGAAGGAGCAATCTGAAAATGAATTAATTAGAGAGATGAACCGTAACATTCTAATTCTAATTCTCTGTTGTGGAATTTTCTTCATCAATTCTGAAAACAACATTCTACGACTCTACTACTACTAGATGCATCAGAACAATTTCTAAGCTAATCTTTTTCTCATTGTTCCAATGATTTACAATTAGAAACTGTCATGTGTTACAGGTTTCGAAATTTCAACATCAGTGATATCCGCCATATTACAAAAACAGCGATATCCAAATTTGTGATCATTTGTTATCATTAAAGTACAATTTCGGTCTTAAATGTTCATTTATTCAATACCATTGGTAGTAAAATACCGCAATGTATTGTATGGGCGATCGGAAATCTACGATCGTGGTCATGAGATCTACGATCTAAATTTACAAATGTGTCATAGCTTTACGCCTGCAATTGGAAATTTACATCTGTGCGATACTGGCCCTGTTTATATTCACTTTCACGTGTCAAATTCTAGTCCAGTGTGGAAAGTCTGGTAGCTCCGGCCCAGGTTGGGTAAGGTGCGACTGACCTCTGGTGGTTGTGTTCTTACCAGGCATGCTGGAAGTAAGCCTTGTTAGATGTGTAGGATTATGTTCTTTCCCAGGGTAATACAAAACAATCAAGGCTTGGGACTGTTGAGGAGAATAAGATGGCAGATGGAGAGACAGAAAATGCTGAACAGGGTAAGGGAGAGGATCAGCACGGAGGGGGGTGGATGGTTGCAGGGCTTTTTGAGGCGGATTCCCCCATTACCAAGTGAGGTGTTAGTCCCTCTGCAAAGTCAGCAGAAACGGCCTCTGTCATGCCGGCACGCTGGTCCGTGCCACTTCATGCCTGAGTCCCAGTCCCCCACGCACAGCTAAGAGGGGGCAGGGCCACAGGCCAAGCAGACAGGCACTTCCAAGGGCTTGGTTCAACAGAAGGTCTCTGAGGGCATTCACCACGTGCATTCCTCATAATTAGTACAAGTGGAGGTCCCCCATCCCCAGTTGTCTGCAGTGGGATGGGCCTGGGCAGGGGAGACTGTGCCCCTTGGGCACAGAGAATAGGTCAGGAAGAAGTACGCTAGGAGGGCTCAGATGGTTACAAGAGACAAGATCCAGAATAGGAGGGAGGAGAGAAGACAAAGCATTGGAGAAAAAGGGGAGATATTCCTCTTCAGACGAGAGCAGTGATGATTCCCACAGGGGTACCGCAGGGGAGAACGTCGCAGGTATCATTCACGTTCCAGGAATTACACAGGCGACGCCGTTCACGGTCGGATGGAAAGAGGTCTAGGTATCCCACTCCTTCATTTCGATAGGAGTAGTATTTCATCGGCCGCAGCTCATGGAGTGAGCGCACGAGGGAGCGGACCGCTCAGCATGAAGGGCAGCAACAACAGTGATAGCCAAAACTCAGATGTCCACGGTTCTCAACGCAGTACCAGCGTCCCAAGGCCTTGAGTGCACTTGGGCTGGGGCATGCAGAAGGGGGAGAAGGCAGGGAATTTATGCAAGTGTTGAAGGCATTGTGGGTAAAATTGATACCCTGCCATCTGGCTCTGCAGTGAGTCCAGCCACAGGGGAGCTGCGGGGCCCCATCTGGGTCAGAGTTTCCTTTGGTAGAGGCGCTGAGGAATCTTATTTTGTTGTGTTAACCTGCTAGGAGTACACTTGGCAGGGTATAAAAAGAAAAGGTCTGGAAAAACAAATTTGTGGGTATCTGGTCAGTAGTAACCACGATATGGAAACAAGGGAAAAGAGTTGGTAAAAAAAAGGGGAGAAGAAAAATGGCAAAAAACTTTTGGCAACTGGCTGCAGGCGTTTTGTGTTTTAGCTGGGTTATTGGTCAGAGGTTCCCTCAGAAATGCTCTGAACTATTTGTAATATCTGGATATGATATTTAGAGCATATAAAACACATGGGGGATCCGCATGGTGGCAATATGATGAGGGGTTTAGGAGAAGGCTATCTGTTAGACCTGAATGGAGTGAATACCAAAGCCACGGACTCGTGGTTGAGAATATGCTAGCACAGAGGCACCGGTAGGGATCCATGCTTCTGGAAATGACCTTTTCTGTAATCTGTGTTTTCTAATGAAAGCAGACCTGCTCGGTTCAGGTCCTTTTCAGGGGAGTGGTTTTAGTATGGTCATAAGTCATTCCCATAGTTCAGTGGCAAGGGGATAGGGACCTAGGTTCAGAAAGGTGTCCTAAATACAGGATATCTAGTATCTGGGCTGCAAAGAGGGATTGAGCAGGTGCTATATTTGTTTGGGTGGCAGATGGAAAGTTCCTTATAGGCTTATAGAAACTTCTGGTGGTGATACATCCTTGGTTAGGATATGGTTATTGGAGCCATTACATGCCCTCTGGGCACCCAGAGGTGTGACATTCAAGCTTTGGCTGCGGCTGGGTTCATCTGACATGGATGTATATATTTAAGATCTGGCATTTGAACACATTTGGAATGGAATGTGTCTAAAAAGCTGTGGCCTACCGTTTCACACCAGACACATTTGCGTCCCTCTGGTCATTTTTCAATTAAAGGGCATGTCCACCCTTTTTAACACAACTTTTAGCCATAATAGAATACCCTCCCCAGCCCAAACCCGCTAAAAATAATTTAAGAAAGTTACCAAATCTTTACTTACCTTCCCTCTCTCCTCTGACGACCGGCCTTCTGCTTGCAAGACACTGCACAGGGGGCGGACCGGCAGCCCACGTCCGTGATTGGCTGAGAGGCAGCCAATCACGGACGCGGCTGCCGGCTTCTCAGAATGCCGTGGAGAGAGAGAAGGTAATTAGAGTTTCTGGTCACTTTCTTACAATTATTTTTATGCGGTTGGGGCTGGGGAAGTTGTTCTATTATACAGGCAAGGGGTTTTATGTAGGGGGAGGATAGCAAACGGAGGGAGAGGGAGGGGGGGAGGAGGGGAGAAGGGCTGCAGTACGCATGCCAAACTTCTCCCGGAGGCCAGTAGGAGGCAGAGTCCTATAGGACTCTGCTATCCTCCTGGTGGGCAGTTTTTGGGACTTTGGGGGGGACTACAGGAGAACCCTATGGAGCTGGGATGTAAGGTAAGGATTTTACTACACTACATTGTGGGGCCAGTAGTGGGGGATTATAGTTTTGGGGTGGACATGCCCTTTAGAGTTTACGTAATAAGAAAAGTTTAATTATCAAGCAGGGTTTATCCAGATGAGGTCTACAATAGGTTGTAACATTTTAGTTTTACTTTGTTCACACAAATGAGTAATGTCTAAATGAACATGATTTTTGATTGGTTAATAGGCAAGTGCAGCTGCACATATTCCCTATAATATATTTTTCATTATTATTATTATGAAGGTGCAAGGTCAAGTTGTTTAACCCCATGAGGTCAATAACATGTGGCTCATTATGGTCTGTTGACTTAACCATTGGAAGATGGTAACGGGATTTAGTTTTGGGATAATATTTCTTGGGTCTTTAGTAAATGCCATGGAAATACTTGTTCTATGAATCATTTGAAAGTGGTTACAAATTAGGATTAGATTACCTTGTTTACCCCAATTTATCTGGTGCCTAAAGCTGTTACAACACAGTACGATCAGTGAAAGATGACAGACAGGATCTGCAAGATCTGCATACACACAGTCCCGAGCGGTCTCCCTATGACACATAAGGAGAACGCTCGGGACTGTGGGCCTCATTCACCCAGACTCGGTTCGTAACCAGTTATTTGCGACTTTAGCTCAAATTAGCGTTGGATGTGCGGGTTATGCAAAAATCACCCGCGCATCCGACACTCGCAATTCAATATCGCTTTTTGCACTCGTTTTAGCGCAGGATTTTAACGCCAACAGATAGCTGGCATTAAAATCCTGCAGTGGCTAATCCCTACTGGGATTTACCCACATTTGCAAACCGATATTAAATTGCAAACAGGACTTTTACCCAGACGCTCGACCGCCTGTGTGTGTTTTCCATCGACCTCGCTAGACTCCTCAGCCACCCCATCATTCAGCGGTCGTGCGCCTCGTTTGGGAACAAAGGTACACCACAATACCGATAAAGCCCCATACCGTCGTTCCGATGGTATCGGTGCTTTATCGTTACTGTGTGTACCCAGCTTAATACTAGTTATTACAACGTATTAAAGGGAACTGTGGTCTCCAAACAAGTTGAGTCATTTTACTCGCAGATTCAATACTCGCGTATAGGTATAATAGACATTTTACTCGCTGATTCGATACTCGCATATAGGTATAATAGACATTTTACTCGCGTATAGGTATAATAGACATTTTACTCGCGAATTCAATACTTGCGTACAGGTATAATAGACATTTTACTCGCTGATTCGATACTCACGTATAAGTATAATAGACATTTTACTCGCGTATAGGTATAATAGACATTTTACTCGCGGATTCGATACTCGCGTATAGGTATAATAGACATTTTACGGGCGGATTCGATACTCGCGTATAGGTATAATAGACATTTTACGCGCAGATTCAATACTTGCGTATAGGTATAATAGACATCTAACTTGTGGATTCGATATTTACTCGTGTATAGGTATAACAGACATTTTACTCACGGATTTGATACTCGCGTATAAGTATAATAGACATTTAACTTGCGGATTCGATACTCGCGTATAGGTATAATAGACATTTTACTGCGGATTCGATGCTCGCGTATAGGTATAATAGACATTTTACTTGCGGATTCGAACTCGCGTATAGGTATAATAGACATTTTACTCGCGGATTCGTGCTCGCGTATAGGTATAATAGACATTTTACTGCGGATTCGATACTCGCTATAGGTAATAGACATTTTACTCGCGGATTCGATGATCGACGTATAGGTATAATAGACATTTTACTTGCGGATTCGATACTCGCCTATAGGTATAATAGACATTTTACTCGCAGATTCGATATTTGCGTATAGGTAAATAGACATTTTACTCCGGATTCGATTTACTCGGTATAGGTATAATAGACAATTTACTTGCGGATTTGATATTATTCGCGTATAGGTATAATAGACATTTTACTCATGGATTCAATGCTCGCGTATAGGTATAATAGACATTTTACTAGGGATTCAATGCTCGGTATAGGTATAATAGACAATTACTTGCGGATTTGATATTTATTCGCTTATAGGTATAATAGACATTTTACTCGCGGATTCGATGCTCGCGTATAGGTATAATAGACATTTTACTCGCGGATTCGAACTCGCCTTAGGTATAATAGACATTTTACTCGCGATTCGAGATTACTGCGTATAGGTATAATAGACATTTTACCCGGTTCGAATTACTCGCGTATAGGTATAATAGACAATTACTGCGGATTTGCTATTTATTCGCGTATAGGTATAATAGACATTTTACTCATGGATTCAATGCTCGCGTATAGGTATAATAGACATTTACATTTGAGGATTAATGCTTCGTATAGGTAAATAGACATTTTAATTGTGGATTCGATGCTCGCGTATAGGTATAATGACATTTTACTCGCAGATTCCTGCTCGTATAGGTATAATAGACATTTTACTTGCGGATTCAATGCTCGGTATAGGTATAATAGACATTTTACTCATGGATTCATGCTCGCGTATAGGTATAATAGACATTTTACTCAGGATTCAATGCTTGCGTATAGGTATAATAGACATTTTACTTGAGGATTCAATGCTTGCGTATAGGTATAATAGACATTTTAATTGTGGATTCGATGCTCGCGTATAGGTATAATAGACATTTTACTCGCAGATTCAATGCTTGCGTATAGGTATAATAGACATTTTTCTCGCATATTCGCTTGCCTCGAACATTAGAACATTCAATAATTATCGAAAGTCCAGAAAATATCAAAAATCTGAGTCCGGGATAGTTTGAGAAGTCTGAGTCCGTTCGAACTCCGGGACAGACATAGGAGCTAGCAAGGACAGCATTGGGGAGAGTAAACACTGGTGTGTTGCATAAAGGAATTAAGTGACACCAGCCAGACTACCTGGGAACAAACTTGTCTAAAGCCAGAGATCTGGTGGTCACAAGGGGGTCACCCAGAGTTTGACCTAATATTAAGAATATTACATTTTCTGGTAAACATAGTAACTAATAGATAGTGTCTTCGTATTTGGGGAAGTGTAAGCATTAAAGTCATACAACACATGCCTTCTACTTGTATAAAGGAATAAAAGTACTGGGATTGTATTAGCCTGACCCTATCCATATCTGGTATTAATATAATCCATAAATCACAACCAAAAAGAACAGGTAACTGGAGTGTTTATATGATCTATGGAACCTTATTAATATTGATGGTATATAAACTTGGCTGTGATGGAATACATGGAGACAGGTCATAAATCTAGACATTCCAGGACTCATGTATAGTTAAGGAGGGGGTGGTGCAACCAAGAGTTTAAGAACCATTGTAATTCCTCTAAATTGGTTCATATTGAGGTTCCATTGTGAATGTGGTATGGATGTTATGTTTCACAAGCCTATTTTTTAATTTCAAACTCTGTATTGTATTGTTTGTCTATATTTGTATAATTGTGCCGTACTTATAAAGGCACAGTATCGATATTTTGTGATAACGCGCCTTTAATGCCAGGACGCCAGGGATGGGCATAGCCGGTGAGAGTGTGTGTGTAGTGTCCCCAAGGCCTTAAACGTGGGGTGGTGGCAGCCAATCTCCAATTGATTGGTCAGATCACTTGCCCAGCAAACGGTCATCACTAGTTTCAAGGAAATATACAATTATTTTTGAATGGTTGTAATGAATTATTTCAAGATTGCAATGGCGATGAAACCAAAGAAGAATAATGATGATGATATTATCTGATCTAAAAGCAACAACACCCTAAGCCTGTGGAGAGACAAGGCTTTAACTTACTATTGCAAACAATTATTGTTTCCCTAGAGGTCCTCTTTCCAACCAGTGCCAAATATGTGCACTGTTTACGTTTCCAGTCAGCAGATATGTCAGAATGACCTTGGTTATTCATTTTGATGGTTATCTTTTTTTCAAATCTCTGTGACTACACAATGTCTCTGTTTACAAAAATCTTCTATTTTAGATTCTGTGTTGTAACAAGTCTCAACACGAGACCCACTTTTTTTTGCATAGCAGATTGTTAATAGATGGGGCTCAATACTTTATCCTTTTGTTTTATCTATGACTATAACAATAAAACCAACGTGAATATGGGCCGCTAAGAAGCAGCTGTAGATGTGTGTGTGTTTCTTTTTACTGTACTAGATGGGAACATCTGTGGCTACTGCAAATTTCAACAAATGTTGCTGCGTTCAGGTGCATATTACACTCTGCTCTAAAAGCTTTAACGTTTCAGATATAACATAGTGAGTAATGTCCTCCATCTAGCCTAACGCTCTATTCTACTATAACTGCAACATAAAGGGCAACTGTGGTCTTCGAACTAGATAAGATTAAATAAAAGCTTGCTGACTTTCCTTTAAAATGAGCACTGGATCACGTTTCTGGCTGCAACCTGTTCGAAATTATATTGCAGTGAGTGGTGAATTTCTTACTTCCGGGTGGTTGAGTGAAGTCACCTGACCATCTGCTCCTCCCATTTGGTCTCCTTTATTACAACTAACAAGGCAAGTTGATATTTAAAGATGTATAAGTGTAACTTACATTTCATCTCTTGTACATTTCCAATAGCACATTGAAAACATCATTGTTTCCTGGTGATATGATCGTTTTCTTGAGTGCTGTCAGCTTACTTTCCTTCAAGACTTATTTAAATGTTTTATGAAAGAGTATTAATAAAGAGTACGGAATATTATGAGATACTAATCGTATGAACAGTGTCACTATTGTCAGGTATATTGGAAACTCCCACAGGATATCTGCAGTTCTAATACCCTATACTCACACCTTTCCACCACCACACACTGGGGTTTATTTATAAAGAGGTGTAAAGTTTCCCTTTGATGGAATCTGCAGCAACCAATCGGATGTTATCTGCAGTTAAAGGGCCACTAAACTGAAATTTTTAAAGTTAATTAAATATGTATTTATTAATCACATGGAGGTGAGAAGTGTTATTCTCACCTCCCTGTGAATAATAGAACATTCAGGAAACAGTGCAACACTTACCGCCGCTCCCCTCATCTCCTACTCAGCTGACAGGCGCACTGTCTATCTTTTGTATTTGCACACGTGCGGCAAATATAGGCCCACAATAGCGACAGTGCACCTGACAGCTGGTAAGGAGCCACGAGTGGATGGTCGGTAAGTATTGCACTGTTACCCAAACGTTCCATTATTCACAGGGAGATGGGAATAAGTGTTCTAACCTCCATGTGAATAATAGATACAGATTTAATTTATGTAACATCTGTTTAGTTTTCCTTTAAATAACATCTATTGATTGCTACAGAATTATAGCAGGGACAACATTTTGCATACAAGTCTCATTGTGTGAGGTCACTACAAAATATTGGCCCCGTTATGCAGGTCCTGATCAGGAATCTGCTGGAGTTTCAGGTCAAGACCTAATTTTGAAGTTTAAAGGGCAAGTCCAGCCCTAAAATGAAAACTTACATACAGGTAAATCACCTCCCAAAACCCTAAACTGTAATAGTTTGAAATCTGAAATATATGTCTAACCTGAAATCCTGTACAAAGTCCTGTTTCCCCTGTTTCTTCTTCCTGGTTATTCCAGTTAGCAACTGGCTGGATTTGACAGTTGACATCACAGCCAATGACTGAATGCTAATCTCCTGTCTACCTTTTCTGAGCATGCCCAGGCTCAGTACAGGCTCAGTACAGATTTCTAAATTGCTCAGTTTCCATGAGGCATCCAGAAGCATAGCAGGCATACAGTAATGAATTCATAGGACAAACTATGATATATCAACATATTTTAAAGAGGCTATTCTTTCTAAAAGATGTTCTTATGAGGATGGAGTTGTCCTTTAAAGGACATGTCTACCCTTGAAACAAAAATCTGGTAACTAGTCTGTTTATTACATGCATTTGTAGCCAGATATATATTCTCGCAAAGGTATTTGCCTCCTCCCTCTGCTCAATGAGCTTTTTCTTAGCTTGAGCAGATGCAGAGGGGGCAGCATGGGAAACAGCAGTCAGTCATTGGCTGTGATGTCAGCAATCAAGGCTGTGACTGCATAGAGGGAGAAGCCAGCTTCCTCTGCCAGAATAGAGATAATAATTACCCTTAAATATCTCATTAAAAATGCATATAAAAAACTTAAGGGTGGACATTCCCTTTAAAATTCCACCATTCAAAACTATTGGAATTTCATAATAACGCTTGGTATTTTACAGACTCATCATTATTTTTCATAGCTGCGTAAAAAAAATATCCCCATGTCGATATCAGAAAACTCTTATATTGATCTTTCATAAACACCCCCAGTAAATTCATTTAACACACTTAGACAGAGATTCAGTAGGACTTTTTACGTAAACGACGGAATACCTCAGTTTATTGCCCTTGTCGTAACAGTAGAAATATTTACATTATATCAAGTTCAGGTATCTTAGAAATGTTAAAATACTTGTTAATTAAAAACAATGCATTGACGAAGGGAAGGTTTAATTTTGTTTAAAGTATTAGAGTAATAAAATGTTCAACGTTTGAAAGAAATGTCAACAGTAAGTTGCTTAATATGAATTTGTAATTTCCAGTGTAAGCATCGTAAGTTAACCCGATAGTTCCATCCTGCGTGTTGTCTTAGTACTAAGCGTTTCTGGAAGGTTGATAAGAACTAGAATAATCCAGTCATCTTTATGGTGAGATTTAGAAGGCTGAATACAATTTACTGAGCACAAAGCACAGATCTATTACCCTGCTCGCCAAACAAAGTGGATTAATCTTTGAATGTGGCTGTAATAAACACTGGACCTTGAATTATATATCGGCATCAATTTTTTTCCCATTTTAGCCATGAATCAAGTTGCCTTTTATGATGAACGCTGCAGTGTTACTATTACTTCATAATTTATTGAATGGGCAGATTTACAAAAAAAAATGAAACATTTCTGTCTCATTATTTTATATAAGGCTAATGTAAAATATTATATATTTAAAGGGAACGTCTAGCCATGAAATAAAATTTTAGAAATAGGTTCAGCACCCTCCAAACCTAATTTTAGCATTATTTATTTTTCAGAAAGATGTCCCTGAGACTTACCAGAGCTGGTCTCTCTGGCGTGCTACTCCTCTCTGCTTCCTGGTCACGGCTGTCAGTCAAAGGCGCAACTGTGACGTCATGCTCAATTACCAACTAGGAAGCCCTTCACTGCTGCTTGTACTCGAAGCATGCTTGCAGCAGCAGGAGGAGGCCGCACCCAGGTGGGGAGGGACCGGGTCTGGGAAGTCCCTTCAGGGGCATCTTTCTGAAAAACTAACAATGCGAAAATTAGGTTTTGGAGTGGTGTTGAACCAATATATACATTTTAGTCCATGACTTGGAGACTTGGACATGGAGAATATATTCTAAGAATATATTTCATATAATGAAACTGTCTTAAAATGAATGTAGAATTCTTTGAATGATGAATTAAGGGGACACTAAACTGACAAAAACAACATTATAAAAACATAAAAAATAATTTCCAGGGAGGTAGAAGTCCCACCCACCCACAGCTAATCCTCCTGTTTGGCACAGCGAATGACCCCCTTCATCCCATATCACTGACGTAGGCGTACATGTGCCCTATGTAATCTAACTCTGCTGTTAGGTAAAAGCAGGAGGTAGGAGGTGGTTTTCCAACCTCCCTGGGAATTATTTTGTCTGTATTTTAATGTTGCTTTTATCAGTTAAGTGAACCTTTAATATAGTAAACTGATACCATTTTTTGCTGCATTATTTTGAACATTTTCTAACATTTGTAACAAGTAACAACCCAATTTGTTAACTGTCCCTAAAACGTGGTGGGAACTTTTGACACCAACTTTTATCTACATATATTAATGTGTTTACAAACACTGACATGTTTCCAGATTCCTCTTAAGTTACTCCTTATGGAAGGTTTTGGAAAGTTCTTATACACAGATCTGAATGACGGAAAACCTTCGTAGACATCCACCCTATTCACCTATCACATTAAGGAAACATTAATAGGAATTCAAAAAGCATGAACGAGCCAAGAAAAACCTAGATAAGATCTCATCTGTATAACAATTCTGTTGTCATCAGAGGAGACACATTGGGCCACTGCCAAATAGCTACACCTAACAACGAGGAAAGGGAAATACCGATGAAAGCTTAATTGTATCATCAGACCCAGTCTCCGAATATTAATAGAAAGACTTTGGTTTTAGGGACAACAACAAAATATAAAACTCTACAGTTGTTGATTCCACATTAATAACGGTGTGACACTTGGTTAAACATTGCAGAAATCATTTGTGTCTAATATTGTTGAGTTTAAAATATTTGCGGGATTAAATCAGATCAATGACCTTGGGAAAGAAGTAGATTGCTGCTGGGCCAAGAGAAGAACGTCTATTACAGAGACCTCGGGGGGCCTCACACATTAATAATAATGGGAAATCCTAGCACATTTTTTCGTGATTAGTGCATTGAACACAAACATTTCATTATACAATAGTGTGGGAAATATATACAAAGCTTGTATCCACAAAAAAAAGAAATTATTATAGCAAAAAATGTATATTTTCAGTTGTAAAAACACCAATGTCCTAACAAGAAACTTTACGCAGAAAGGCTAAAAAAATATAAAAATAGAATTTACTGGCAGGTAAGAGATATTGTACATATCTCCTCTTCTTACTAATTAGCTTTATCAATAGTAAAAGAAAGCCAAGCTGAAGGCTCCTTACCCCACCTCCATCAGTTTCCCTGATATTTCTCCCAAGATAGTAATATAGTAATTAAGGTTGAATAAAAGCATACATCCATCTAGTCCAACCATTATACCCATCTCTTTAATTGAGATGGAGAATGCGGGTCCAACCAGGAATAGAACTTATTTTTGACGCTTTGCAGTGTATTTTTGAGGGTTACCGAATGTACAAGGTTACTTTCGGTAACCCTGGAAATAATCTCAAATGTTCGATAACCCTCAAAAATACAGATGAAATTTTCAAGGGTTATCCAACGTTCAAGGTTATTTTTGTTACCAAAATCGAAAGATACATTTGAGGGTTACCGAAATCGAAGGATGCATTCAAGGGTTTACGATTTGAGAATTCAAAAATAAGATTATCAAAAATAAGTCAACAAATTTGAAAAACCCGATCTAGTTCGTAGTTTGAGAAGTGCGGAAGAGTTCGAGCTCATACAAACTGTTAAAGTTCGGGTCTGGTTCGGGTCGAACTCAGGTTCAAGTTGGGTCCATCTTTAGGTAAAGTATCCATTTTAACATTAAGGGAGAATAAATTAAAAGTTTCTCGATGTACTGTTTATATCGTTTCTATGTTAACTCTATTTCTTTAAGTTTACTCGAAAACTATTCTTTTTAATAATAGCAATTCTAAGAAATGTTTTGCCACAAATCAGCCCCATCAAGTGTTACAGTCATTAAGATTATGAGACACACAATTAACCGTATTTTTTTTTTTACATTAAATAATCTTTCTGACAGCCTGAAGGAGCAATCTGAAAAATGAATTAATTAGAGAGATGAACCGTAACATTCTAATATTCTAATTCTCTGTTGTGGAATTTTCTTCATCAATTCTGAAAACAACAATTCTACGACTCTACTACTACTAGATGCATCAGAACAAAATTTCTAAGCTAATCTTTTTCTCATTGTTACAATGATTTACAATTAGAAACTTGTCATGTGTTACAGGTTTCGAAATTTCAACATCAGTGATATCCGCGCCATATTACAAAAACAGCGATATCCAAATTTGTGATCATTTGTTATCATTAAAGTACAATTTCGGTCTTAAATGTTCATTTATTCAATACCATGTGGTAGTAAAATACCGCAATGTATTGTATGGGCGATCGGAAATCTACGATCGTGGTCATAGATCTACGATCTTAAATTTACAAATGATGTCATAGCTTTACGCCTGCAATTGGAAATTTACATCTGTGCGATACTGTGCCTGTTTATATTCACATTTCACGTGTCAAATTCTAGTCCAGTGTGGAAAGTCTGGTAGCTCCGGCCCAGGTTGGGTAATGGTGCGACTGACCTCTGGTGGTGGGTGTCTTACCAGGCATGCTGGAAGTAGAGCCCTTGTTAGATGTGTAGGATTAGTTCTTTCACAGGGTAATACAAAACAATCAAGGCTTGGGACTGTTGAGGAGAATAAGATGGCAGATGGAGAGACAGAGAAAATGCTGAACAGGGTAAGGGAGAGGATCAGCACGGAGGGGGGTGGATGGTTGCAGGGCTTTTTGAGGCGGATTCCCCCATTACCAAGTGAGGGTGTTAGTCCCTCTGCAAAGTCAGCAGAACGGACCTCTGTCATGCCGGCACGCTGGTCACGTGCCACTTCATGCCTGAGTCCCAGTCCCCCACGCACAGCTAAGAGGGGGCAGGGGCCACAGGCCAAGCAGACAGGCACTTCCAAGGGCTTGGTTCAACAGAAGGTCTCTTGAGGGCATTCAACACGGTGCATTCCTCATAATTAGTACAAGTGGAGGTCCACCATCCCCAGTTGTCTGCAGTGGAGGATGGGGCCTGGGCAGGGGAGACTGTGCCCCTTGGGCACAGAGAATAGGTCAGGAAGAAGTACGCTAGGAGGGCTCAGATGGTTACAAGAGACAAGATCCAGAATAGGAGGGAGGAGAGAAGACAAAAGCATTGGAGAAAAAGGGGGAGATATTCCTCTTCAGACGAGAGCAGTGATGATTCCCACAGGGGGTACCGCAGGGGAGAACGTCGCAGGTATCATTCACGTTCCAGGAATTACAGCAGGCGACGCCGTTCACGGTCTGATGGAAAGAGGTCTAGGGTATCCCACTCCTTCATTTCTGATAGGAGTAGTATTTCATCGGCCGCAGGCTCATGGGAGTGAGCGCACGAGGGAGCGGACCGCTCAGCATGAAGGGCAGCAACAACAGGTGATAGCCAAAACTCAGATGTCCACGGTTCTCAACGCAGTACCAGCGTCCCAAGGCCTTGAGTGCACTTGGGCTGGGGCATGCAGGAAGGGGGAGAAGGCAGGGAATTTATGCAAGTGTTGAAGGCATTGATGGGTAAAATTGATACCCTGCCATCTGGCTCTGCAGTGAGTCCAGCCACAGGGGGAGCTGCGGGGCCCCCATCTGGGTCAGAGGTTCCTTTGGTAGAGGCGCTGAAGGAATCTTATTTTTGTGGTGTTAACCTGCTAGGAGTACACTTGGCAGGGGATATAAAAAGAAAAGGTCTGGAAAAAACAAATTTGTGGGTATCTGGTCAGTAGTAACCACTGATATGGAAACAGAGGGAAAAGAGTTGGTAAAAAAAAGGGGGAGAAGAAAAATGGCAAAAAACTTTTGGCAACTGGCTGCAGGCGTTTTGTGTTTTAGCTAGGGTTATTGGTCAGAGGTTCCCTCAGAAATGCTCTGAACTATTTGTATATCTGGATATGATATTTAGAGCATATAAAACACATGGGGGATCCGCATGGTGGCAATATGATGAGGGGTTTAGGAGAAGGCTATCTGTTAGACCTGAGATGGAGTGGAATACCAAAGCCACGGACTCGTGGTTGAGAATTATGCTAGCACAGAGGGCACCGGTAGGGATCCATGCTTCTGGAAATGACCTTTTCTGTAATCTGTTGTTTCTAATGAAAGCAGACCTGCTCAGGTTCAGGTCCTTTTCAGGGAGGTGGTTTTAGTATGGTCATAAGTCATTCCCATAGTTCAGTGGCAAGGGGATAGGGACCTAGGTTCAGAAAGGGTCCTAAATACAAGGATATCTAGTATCTGGGCTGCAAGAGGGAATTGAGCAGGTGCTATATTTGTTGGGTGGCAGATGGAAAGTTCCTTATAGGCTTATAGAAACTTCTGGTGGTGAATACATCCTTGGTTAGGATATGGTTATTGGAGCCATTACATGCCCTCTGGGCACCCAGAGGTGTGACATTCAAGCTTTGGCTGCGGCTGGGTTCATCTGACATGGATGTATATATTTAAGATCTGGCATTTGAACACATTTGGAATGGAATGTGTCAATAAAAAGCTGTGGCCTACCGTTTCACCAGACACATTTGCGTCCCTCTGGTCATTTTTCAATTAAAGGGCATGTCCACCCTTTTTAACAACTTTTAGCCATTAATAGAATACCCTCCCCCAGCCCCAACCGCCATAAAAATAATTTAAGAAAGTTACCAAATCTTTACTTACCTTCCCTCTCTCCTCTGACGACCGGCCTTCTGCTTGCAAGACACTGCAAGCAGGGGGCGGGACCGGCAGCCACGTCCGTGATTGGCTGAGAGGCAGCCAATCACGGACGCGGCTGCCGGCTTCTCAGAATGCCGGTGGAAGAGAGAGAAGGTAAAGTAGGTTCGGTCACTTTCTTTACAATTATTTTTATGCGGTTGGGGCTGGGGGAAGTTGTTCTATTATACAGGCAAGGGGTTTTATGGTAGGGGGAGGGATAGCAAAACGGGAGGGAGAGGGAGGGGGAGAAGGGCTGCAGTACGCATGCCAAACTTCTCCCGGAGGCCAGATAGGAGGCAGAGTCCTATATGGACTCTGCTATCCTCCTGGTGGGCAGTTTTTGGGACTTTGGGGGGGGACTACAGGAGAACCTTATGGAGCTGGGATGTGAGGTAAGGATTTTACTACACTACATTGTGGGGCCAGTAGTGGGGGGATTATAGTTTTGGGGGTGGACATGCCCTTTAAGAGTTTACGTAATAAGAAAAGTTTAATTATCAAGCAGGGTTTATCCCAGATGAGGTCTACAATAGGTTGTAACATTTTAGTTTTACTTTGTTCACACAAATGAGTAATGTCTAAATGAACATGATTTTTGATTGGTTAATAGGCAAGTGCAGCTGCACATATTCCCTATAATTAATATTTTCATTATTATTATTATGAAGGTGCAAGGTCAAGTTGTTTAACCCCATGAGGGTCAATAACATGTGGGACTCATTATGGTCTGTTGACTTAACCATTGGAAGATGGTAACGGGATTTAGTTTTAGGGATAATATTTCTTTGGGTCTTTAGTAAATGCCATGGAAATACTTGTTCTATGAATCATTTGAAAGTGGTTACAAATTAGGATTAGATTACCTTGTTTACCCCAATTTATCTGGTGCCTAAAGCTGGTACACACAGTACAGATCAGTGAAAGATGACAGACAGGATCTGCAAGATCTGCATACACACAGTCCCGAGCGGTCTCCCTATGAACATCATAAGGAGAACGCTCGGGACTGTGGGCCTCATTCACCCAGACTCGGTTCGTAACCAGTTATTGCGACTTTAGCTCAATATTAGCGTTGGATGTGCGGGTTATGCAAAAATCACCCGCGCATCCGACACTCGCAATTCAATATCGCTTTTGCACTCGTTTTAGCGCAGGATTTTAACGCCAACAGATAGCTGGCATTAAAATCCTGCAGTGGCTAAATCCCTACTGGGATTTACCCACATTTGCAAACACGATATTAAATTGCAAACAGGACTTTTACCCAGAGCCGCTACCGCCTGTGTGTGTTTCCATCGACCTCGCTAGACTCCTCAGCCGACCCCATCATTCAGCGGTCGTGCGCTCGTTTGGGAAACAAAGGTACACACAATACCGATAAAGCCCCGATACCGTCGGATCCGATGGTATCGGTGCTTTATCGTTACTGTGTGTACCCAGCTTAATACCTAGTTATTACAAACGTATTAAAGGGGAACTGTGGTCTCCAAACAAGTTGAGTTTAAATGAAAGGCCATTACCTTTAAAATGAGCCATCAACCACCTCTCTACGTGCTCCACAGCCCAAGATATAAAGAAATGACTGACCAGAAAGTTAATGGGTGGGAGGCTGACATGTGACATGCACAGTGTCGCCGGCGAGCACAGCCTCAGACTCCCTCAGTGTGTGAGGGAGACAGGAAGTCCATTCTCCTCTCTGCTGTGTGAAGGACCTGCAGCTGCAGAGAAGGTAAGGGAATCTACAACCCTTCTCTCTCACTATGTGAAAGCAGCCTTTTCAGGCAGAGTTCTCACTCTGCCTGAAAAGGCTGTTTCCACAGAGTTTTCAGGGGGGGTGTTAGCGGGGTGTCAGAGTGGCCCACAGCACCTATGAGCCGGTGGGGCTTAGGCACCCGCGAGTGAGCAGGGCCACAGCACCCAAGATTGGGTTGGGCCATGGCACCCGAGAGTGGGCGGGGCCACATGGGGCTGTAAGGGAATGGGCCAAGGGGGGCCTGCAAGTGGAGGAACCATGGGGTCCATGAGTGGGAGGGACCAGGGGGGCTGCAAAGGGGAGGAGACACAGGGCAGATTGACTGACAGGTTTCAGAGCAGGAAGCAGGAAGTGCAGGGGAACTGGTGATGCTGCTGCAATATCACACACAAAAATTTAAATATCTTCAAAACTATGTAAAATAAACAATGGAAATAAATTGCAAAACTCTCAGGAGAGAAATTCCTATCATTTTACCTAAAGTCATTTTTGGACCACAGTTCTTTAAGTCAATTTAATGTTAACTAGTTCCTTAAAGAGATTCCTTAATTCTTATAATACAATAATCTAAAAGCATCATTCCAGTGAGAACCAATGGAATGTAACATGCTACTTTAGTAAATAGAACTCACTTGTATATTTACTTGGATTAAGTCAATTCATAATAATGCTGATATTTTAGTACACATTGAGTTTTTTATACAGGCTTGTATGTATTAACTGACCATACCTCTTGATCTCAGTCCCACGCTCCCTTGTGAACAGTTAACACTTTCCTGGTTCTTCTAGGCAGTAATAGGAATGGCTAAAGAATAAGAAATTATTAAGGTTAATTATTAATTAAGCAAAATGTCTCAGCCAATCACAGACAACGCTACTGGTCCGGCCCCTTCTGCAGCTTCCATGCTTGAATAAGGCACAGAAGCTAGGCAGCAGGCAGCCGAGGGAACGAGGGTTGGTAAGTATATTTAGAATTACTTTAAGTAACTTTAAACATTGCACAGAGGTTTTGGGGGGCACAAACATTTTTTGGGGGGTGGAATTACCTTTCAAATTAAAGGGCATGTCTACCCCCAAAAATATTTTTGACCCACCACTGGCCCCACTGTTTAGTGTTTAAAAATCCTTACCTTATTTCTCTGCTCCAAATGGCTCTCAGCCAATCACAGACACTGCTGCCTGTCCCCCCCTCTGCTTGCAGTTCTGGCAAGCAGATGGCCATGATCTGAGCTACGGGGGAACGAAGGACTGTAAGTACAGTTCTGATCTTTTTTTTTTGACAATCAAACAATCAAGGTTGGGGGTGGGATTGGGTAGTAGTAGTAGTAGTAGTAGTGCCCTACACTCCAGCAAAAGTTTTTTTTAAGGGTGGAGATACCCATTAGTGCTATAAAGGGAAAATTGTTTTGTTTAAAGGGCATCTCCACCCTCCATAGACACGTTAACCTATATTGTAGAGCATACCCTCCCACCACCAACCGCTAAGAACTTTAAAAATCTACTACAACTCCTGGTTCCCCCGGATCTACAAGAAGGGGGATGGACTGGCACCCAAGGCTGTGATTTGCTGAGAGGCAGCCAATCACAGCCACGGCTGCCAGCAATGGAGAAAACGCTGGAACCAGGAGCTGTAAGTACAGTTTGAAAATTACTTTTAAACTTCTACCTTAAATCAATATATAGATTAACGTTTTTACACAAGGTGAAGGTTTAGGAGAGAGGGAGTGAGGAGGGTGAAAGCGCTCCTCTGCGCAAGTCACCATCCCCCCCGAAGGAGAGACAGAAGGCAGCTAGGTTTGAACAGGAACAGGAAGACAGCCACTACTCTTCACTTTTCTGGACATGGATTGCAGGAGAGCCATAAGGAGCAGGATTATAAGGTAAGGATTTTTTTACACTGTACAGTGGGGCCAGTATGGGGTTACATTTTAGTTTGAGGGTTGGACATGCCCTTTAAGAGACTTGATGGCTGCTAAAACTGCTAACTGCTAATACTGTTCAATGTTAAAACATTTATAAACTGATACAGAACCACCATCAAAGGATACGTACACTGGGAATTTTTTTTTAATTGCTCATTACTGGAAACTGTAATTCTTCCTAATTATCACTGTACCATTTTTTTTGTCAATCTGTCCCCTATTTCTTAAGATATCCAGTCTGAAACATTTTACATTTCAGCTGTCAATCAAGCTCCTTAGTATCATAAACTATTCTGTTATGTTAAGTTTTCCTGTAGCTAGAATAGTTACAGTTGGTATGTGAACTGCATGGTGGGAAATTCCCTCTCCCAATGCTGCCTCATACGGATTACTGAGCATGCTTGCCCTCACAGAGAGTCAGATAATCTGGCAGGGGGCTGGATGATTAAGGCACTGAGCTTGAGCAAAGTATTAATTTATAGACTGAAATAAGGCCTTTTTTCAGGGTACAATTCCTTTAAAGCCAACATTCTAACATGTGCAAGACATTAGGTTTTCTGCGTCTGTTCTGCCAGACACGTGACAATATTCACACAATACAGAACAATACAGAACAGACTGTTGGACTACTGTCAAGTGGCCCGTTTAATGGGGATTGTTAGAAAAATCCTATTTGAAGCAATTGTCTAACATTTGTATGGAGCTTTATAGAAAGCATACAGCCTCGTTTTTTATTTAATCTTTTCTTTTACTTTAACATGGAATCAGCCTTTGCTCTACCACCAGTCACAACGTGGCACAGAGAATCTAATATACATTAAACATTATGATTAGGTGACATCTCTAGGGAACCGCAAATGCTAGTAAAGAACACAAGGGGAAATGACTGACCTGGCAGCACAAGGAAAGTGGTTTTCACTTATATCCAGGGAATCATCCTTTCTTCTAGAGTTAATAGCAACGTCAAAATCCCTACAGGCCATAACATCCTTTGTTCTCTGCAGTCAACTAAACAACAGTAGCCTATGTAATAAAGCAATATAGAATTAGGAGCATTGCATTTCTTTTCTATAAGGATCCATTATACAGAGGTCTTTTCGCTTATGTTGCGTGCACCGTGACGTTACACGCACACACACATCGCATGCACGTCCACATGGACCTCAAGTGCAACTTTAGACCAGTAAAGGAAGGCTCAGGAGGGACCTAGGGGGAAAAAAAGGGGAAAGATTTTTAACAGCCGCTGCTTCCAAATTAACTTAACTTGCTATTACTGTGTACTTATCCTTTAAGCGAAAAGACCTCTGTATAACGGATCCTTATAGTAAAGAAATGCAATGCTCCTAGTTCTATATTGCTTGATTACATAGGCTACTGGGAAAAAAAAAAAGAGGGGGAGATTTTTTACAGCCCCTGCTTCCAATTTAACTTAACTTATTACAGTGTACTTATCCTTTAAATGTATGACATCATAGTCACACTGAATGTTGATATGTCTAGGAAAGTCTTTGCTGACAGTCTAATTAAATACCGGAAGCCACATTCACCTTGCGTGATTGCGGCTCCGGGTAAATGAGGTCCTGTATGTTTTGGTACATATCACATTAATCCACAAATTTATTAGAAAAATATGTAAAGAAAACCACTAGGGTCAGTCTGTCTCCTACACAGGTAAAGATTCTTTTTCAATCTCATTAAACTTTGACTCCCATTGACTTTAATGGGTCTGTTAATGAACTTTCCATATTGTTCAAAGTTCGAAAAAGGACCGAACTTTCGAAAGTTCAGCCATCTCTAGCAGGGACCTCTTTCTTCATATTACATGGTTCAAGCACTTGTATACTTATTAATGCAAATAGTTATAACATTTCCTTCTATGTTTTAGCCCCACAAATTGGGGGGTTCTAATTAGTTAATAGGTGTTTGACCTGTGCTAATCAGTAAATTGGATCTAGACCTGTGCTAATTGGTTAATGGGATCTAGACAGATCTAGACCTGTGCTAATTAGTAAATGGGATCTTGACCTGTACTAATCAGTAAATTGGATCTAGACCTGTGCTAATTGGTTAATGGGATCTAGACCTGTGCTAATTAGTAAATGGGATCAAGACCTGTGCTAATTAGTAAATGGGACCTTGACCTGTGCTAATCAGTAAATGGGATCTAGACCTGTGCTAATCAGTAAATTGGATCTAGACCTGTGCTAATTAGTAAATGGGATCTTGACCTATGCTAATCAGTAAATTGGATCTAGACCTGTGCTAATAAGTTAATGGGATCTAGACCTGTGCTAATTAGTAAATGGGATCTTGACCTGTGCTAATCAGTAAATTGGATCTGGCCTGTGCTAATCGGTAAATTGGATCTGGACCTGTGCTAATCAGTAAATTGGATCTGGCCTGTGCTAATCAGTAAATTGGATCTGGCCTGTGCTAATCGGTAAATTGGATCTGGACCTGTGCTAATTAGTAAATTGGATCTGGACCTGTGCTAATTAGTTAATGGGATCTAGACCTGTGTTAATTAGTAAATGGGATCTAGACCTGAGCTAATTAATGGGTGCTAGTCCTGTGCTAATTAGTTAATGTGCTAATTAATTAAGTTCGGCCATCTCTAGCAGGGACCTCTTTCTTCATATTACATGGTTCAAGCACTTGTGTACTTATAAATGCAAATAGTTATACATTAATTTCTATGTTTTGCCTATCTTGTATATATATATTTATAATACTTCAAATAACTGTGTCCCCAAATGGGGGGGGTGCTAATTAGTTAATAGGTGTTTGACCTGTGCAAATTAGTAAATTGGAGCTAAACCTGTGCTAATTAGTTAATGGGTGCTAGTCCTGTGCTAATTAGGTAATGGGTGCTAGACCTGTGCTAACTGGTTAATGGGATCTAGACCTGTGCTAATTAGTAAATGGGATCTAGACCTGTGCTAATTAGTAAATGGGATCTAGACCTGTGCTAATTAGTAAATGGGATCTTTACCTGTGCTAATCAGTAAATTGGATCTAGAACTGTGCTAATTGGTTAATGGGATCTAGACAGATCTAGACCTGTGCTTATTAGTAAATTGGATCTAAACCTGTGCTAATTAGTAAATGGGATCTAGACCTGTGCTAATTAGTAAATGGGATCTAGACCTGTGCTAATTAGTAAATTGGATCTAGACCTGTGCTAGTAAGTACTGTAAATGGGATCTTGACCTGTGCTAAAGGGTTAATGGGAGCTAGACAGATCTAGACCTGTGCTAATTAGTAAATGGGATCTAGACCTGTGTTAATCAGTAAATTGGATCTAGACCTGTGCTAATTGGTTAATGGGATCTAGACAGATCTAGACCTGTGCTAATTAGTAAATGGGATCTAGACCTGTGTTAATTAGTAAATGGGACCTTGACCTGTGCTAATCAGTAAATGGGATCTAGACCTGTGTTAATTAGTAAATGGGATCTAGACCTGTGTTAATCAGTAAATTGGATCTAGACCTGTGCTAATTGGTTAATGGGATCTAGACAGATCTAGACCTGTGCTAATTAGTAAATGGGATCTAGACCTGTGTTAATCAGTAAATTGGATCTAGACCTGTGCTAATTGGTTAATGGGATCTAGACAGATCTAGACCTGTGCTAATTAGTAAATGGGATCTAGACCTGTGCTAATTAGTAAATGGGATCTTGACCTGTGCTAATCAGTAAATTGGATCTAGACCTGTGCTAAATATTTAATAAGATCTAGACCTGTGCTAATTAGTAAATGGGATCTAGACCTGTGCTAATTAATTAATGGGTGCTAGACCTGTGCTAATTAGTTAATGGGTGATAGACCTGTGCTAATTAGATAATGGGATCCAGACTGGTGCTAATTAGTAAATGTGAGCAGAATTCTTGAATTTTCAACATCAACCTTGAATTTTGGCTTTTCGACACTGCCTGTTAAATTTTCAATATTGCATATTAACTTCCAATCATGTTGCAATGTTCCGTCCTGACAGAATTTCATACACAGTCCATTAGTCTTCTGATTTGTGTGTGTGTATATAAAATATATTTGTCTGTCATTGTTAAAGGGGACGTCTACCCCCCAGATACAAATTATATATAGGACACCCCAATCGTTCCCAATGCCGCTTATTTCCTCATGTCCCTGAAGATAGCTATTCCTCCCTATCTCACTCATCTTCCATGACAGATTCACACACAGCTGCAGAGGAGGCGGCAAAAGTTATTGTCCACCACATCACCGTTATAGCTGTTTCTGACAGCATCTGGTAGGACCTTAAAGAAGATCATCAGGACCAGTGGAGATTGAGAGGAATATCTTTCTTCAGGGACCTCTGGGGAAAAGTAGTAATGGGGGCTCCATATTTTAACTTCCATTAATACACATCTAACCAATTAAAAAAAAACATCTTCAGCCTTTTTATTGGAGAAGAGAGGAAGCCTACAGTATTGGAGAGATCTAGTCTACATAATAAATATTCAGTGCAGGCTTACATTTTTGATTGCTACAGCCAATTAAAGGGTCATTATACCCACTCAAACAACTTTACATTATCTTAAACTACAATTTGAGAAAAGTAACATGGTTACTTAATTGTCGCAGAAAGTGTGCTGGCAGGCAGCCAATGATCCTTGTAAGAGGTCATAGATGGGGGTCATATTATAATTTCTGCTTCTGGAATGACAGGTCTTTCCCTGTAAATGCTGTGATTTCAAATGAGGATTTCTCAGGATCTACAGCTCAGATTAAAATACAGAAAAAAGTTTTGGAGTAGTGGGATCTGGCTGTATATAAATGTATAATCAAATATGCCACATGTTCTGCTTTGGTATTTATGCTTAGGTATTTTTGAAGTGATTCCTGTTCCATTGCCCTATATAACACTGGGAAATGGGGAGGCCGATATATTACGTACAGCTTGTATATGTTTTGTTGTTTCCTTTAAAACAGTTTTGAGAGGCCACTTTTTTATCATTATAATAAATAAGCTGCTATTTGCAAGCTCATTTTGAAAAAAAAAATCAGTCATCACTTTGAAAAACATTTAATAAAGTCAAAATAACCTGTAGGTGACATTGCTGCCGTCAGCTGTTTATACATGAGCGAGCCAATTTTCTCTGATTGGAACACACTGCATAACATTAATCAAAAGGCAGACACTTTAAAATTAATATAGTTGCATAGTTAATTCAGGCTGAAAAAGAACAAACGTCCATCAAGTTCAACCCTTCAATATAAATCCCAGTAGTAATGACCCAGTATTAAGTCACCTTCAGCTATGCAAGCTGTGCCCTTTCTATTCTCCCATACAGTCAACCAACACCCAGGTCAATTGCAGATACCACAACTTGTTTGTAGAGAAAACAACCTTTAAAGAATAGTTCACTCGAAAAGTGAACTATTCCTTTAATGTATTGATTGAAGCCCACTGCTTGAGGCATGAAATCTCCAACCGCTTCCTGGTTCTGTTCCCTATAGCGTGCATGTTCTTTTTGGTCACATATTTGATTGATTCATCCCAATTGAAAACTCAATCACATTAGTTGAATTGGTTGAAATATCCAACCTGTGTATGGCATGCAAAATTATTACCAGAAATTTATGGAAAACCCAGAGGTCATTACTTGTAAATAGGGTTTCCAGATCACCTGATTGTAGGACACTCTTAATTAATGCAGTTAGCAGGGCTGCACTGATTGCATTAAAACTGCATTACTGCTGACTCAGCCTTGCTACATGTGATTTTAAAAGGTGTCCTCTGATTTTTCACTGATCTGGAAACCCTAGCTGTAAACACACAGGGCAATATTTTGACCTGATCTTACCAACATGATGGATATTTCAATTGGTCGGGTCAAAATATTGTCCCAAATAGAACGTTGGCCCGTGTATACACAGCTTTATGGTTTGGGTCCTCTCCTTAGATACTATGGGAAGGGGTGGATAAAACGTTTTCTTGTCCTTAAAATAACCCCCCAATAAAATAAACTCCCTGATTTATTAAATTGTCTCAAAAATAGTGAACTAACTAATTAAAAGGAAATGTCAGTAGAAACCAAATAAAAGGCAATCGCATTAAAGAATTCAAACTGTTTTAACTATTACCTTTTTTGCCTTATCAGCTCTGTTCTATATCAGCTCCACATTACGGCTACAGCCCCATATGATCTTACCCATTCTCCCAAACAGAAAAGCAGAAGGTAATGTAGCTTATAACTGAATCAGTGAGCACCGACGCAACCAGAAAGACCAACAACTGAACTCTTTATAAGCATTAACTTAACAAACTTAACAAAAGGACTCAGGGAAAGGTGAACATTTTCCATGCTGTACATTACCAAGAAAATGTTTTTTATTTTTTTACAAATAAAACTTCAAACGGGAAAGGCAAACACCCTCAGCTAAAATTATAGTTTAATTCTACCTGGGTTTGTTCTTTTTACTATAATTGCCCTTTAGCTCTTAACTTCCAGGAAAAGGATACCTGGCTTTCCTTGTCTCTGCAATCATGTGTGTAACATTTAATTACATGCGTTGTTTTCTATAGAGGATTGGACAGATAACATTCTAAATAATCAATAGGAGAGAAGCAGAATACATGCTACCAAACAGGAACAAGCAGTGATAACAGAGGTTTAACGCAATGGTTATAATAGGGATTAACTTCTAGCCAAGAGTGAAAGGCCACAATCATAAAATGGATAATCTACTGTACTGTAGAACACAGGAAATAGTCTTAGATAAATGGAAGTGAATGCATCCTGTCTACAACAGGACTTTTTTGGTTTATTTAAACAAGGGGCTGATGCAAGGCTGGGTATACACGGTAAGATATTTTCGTCCAACTGGCCGATAGTGGCGTGTATCAAATGGTTAGCCAAAAATATCTTACCGGTTGTGCAGAGCTCGCTCGACAAATTGGCGATTGTTGCCATTGGTAAATCACGGCTGATCATGCGGTGGTCTATGGGAGCGCACGATCGGCCACGCATACTGTTGGCCGTAGCCACTGTTACTGCAACCGATAGTTATTTGTTCCAGTTGAGCGGTTACTAGTAGGGAACGCTCGGTCGGGACAAATAAATTCCCAGTGTGTACCCAACCTAAGAGTTTGAAAGCTTGCAGCAACCAATTAGATATTAGCTTTTTACTGGGAGAATGCAGCTAGTTAACATTTGATTGGTTGCAGAAGATTAATAGCAGGGAGGGCCAAACTTTTGCACCTTTTATTATTTATAATTTTTCTAGTTAATAATATAACAAAACAACGTAATTCTTTGTTAAGGCCCCAGATTTACTGAAGGACTGAAGGTATATAAATCCACCAGACCTAAAATAGTTTATCACAGAAGTTATTCCATTTCAGCAATGGCATGGGAAAAGATATAACAATGAATTCCCTGCAAGAAAGTAAAGACAGATAGACAAGTAGATTCCAATTATGCCGTGTACACACGTTCCGATATTTCAGTTGCGACTGAAATTATACAATATTAAAACAGATTTACAGTGGAACGTTCATTCAGACATGGCACAAAGTTTTGCCAATGGTCCGTTCATGGGTGGCCGGCGATATTTCGGCCTGGCAGACTGGTTAAAAGCATTTATCTTGCTTTTTGTGTTTTTTTATGATATTCCTATGGAAGGTCATCCTTTCTTTTTATGGCTGAGATGCCTCACCAATGTAACATCCCGTATCACATTTGTTACACTGTAAAAGGTACACAACATTGCTGTAGGCAGCAGTAGGATCCTGTGCTGTTGTGTTATAATACTTTGTGATTGGTTGAGGTAATCACATGGTTTGCATCAGTTTCTTTTGCAAGGTTTAGTTCCCTTGTTTATATTGCTATCATCCGAGTGAAGTTTCTTGTTAACCAGTTGAGGTACAGGATGCAGTATACATGGTGTGACCCATTCAGGCATTGATATAGGTCTCAAAAGAAAGCACTGGAGAGAGCCAGGTATGGCATTCAATGCATCAGTGTCATAATAATTGATAAGAGATGTTAGCACAACATGTTTCAGAACTTTGTTTGGTCCTTCATTAGGTGCAGTGACAGACAATGTGATCCCAACACCCTTATATACACATTATACAATAGTCAGATACAGTAACACCAGCTCCATCTAGTGGCCAGGTGTAAAATGGGTTACAAAAAGGTTACTATTAGAATACTACAAATAAATGTCTATTTGATAATGGCGCACCATATAAAGTCCAACAAAAACATATTACTAAGGTAAGCAAGGTAGGGTAAGTTACTCACCCCCTGCCTCCTTAAATGGTTTGTCCACCCTAAAATCTATATTTTTCTATAATGTACTATAATGTAGTCCCCCCTTCCCAATCACAGACGTGGCTGAATGCTATTGAATCAACCGAGGGATCCCAGGCTGGTAAGTATGTTTTTTCTAACATACCATGTGGTTCCGGGTTGGGAGGGGAGAACTACATTACAGAAAAATTATTTTACACTACAGAGCAAAGGATCTGAATGGAGGGAGAGAGGGGGAGAGAGGGGGGGAATCGTTTCACAGCGCATGCGTGCAATACCTCCCGGAGGCAAGAGAAGAGGCAGGAACCTTTTTACAGGAAGACAGGCTCCTACTCTTCACTTTCTGGGATTTTTAACACTACATACTGGGGCCAGAAGTGGGTTAAATTCTAGTTTTGGGGGTGACAAAGTAGATAAATTAAGAAAGAAAATCTTACCAATCATCTCTTCACAGTGAAAAGGCACCAAGCCTTTCAGTTGGCTTATGGTGTTACCTCCTTACCTGTTTTCTGATGTTTAGTTGATGTGCTGATCTGGGTAATAGAGAATGTTATGATACTATTTCAATACTCCTTACTTGTTAACTATTTATAGTTTATCTTATTGCACCCATCAGATATCACTATGACTTCCCACTGTTCACGAATTTGTGCGCTGGAAAGCATTTTTTCTCCATTTACTTAGTTATATAGTATTTTGTTATTCCTAGCAGCACACAGCCCACTCAAGTGTCTATATCAACAGGTGCCCTGAACCTATTTAGTTATAGTTTTGGGGGTGGACAGGCCCTTTAAATGTATAAGTTACAATAGTCCATGTTCAAGTGGCATTTCAGTCCTATACAGGAAAAAAGAGAAAGAATAACATGGACAGCTTTATAAAAAATAAACAGATAATACCATAAGTGTCATTAAGTCCATGTGGTTCCATAGTATTCAGCCTATCGATCCATTATAAAGGGCATGTCCACCCTCATAAAAACTTTTGCCAGAATGCAGGGGATACCTTCCCACCCCCAACCGCTCTATTCATAAGTGTAAAAGCGCCTCCAATCTTTACTTACACCTCCTCGATCCTGCGCTGTTCTGGTCCGGCTCCCCTGCCCGCCGGAACTGCAAGCAGGGGGCTGGACGGGCAGCTGTGGCTGTGATTGGCTGAGAGGCATCCAATCACAGCCGCGGCTGCCTTCAGTGTAGAACAACGCAGGAACAAGGACTTGTAAATAGAGAGTGGAAGTGCTTTTACACTTATGAATAGAGCGGTTGGGGGTGGGAGGGTATTCCCTTACATTCTGGCAAAAGCATTTATGGTTAGAACACTGCCAGCCACGGAGGGATCCAGAGGGGGGGGGGAGGGAGAGGGGAGAAAGGGCTCTACTGAGCATGCCTCAGACCTTGCTGAGGTTAGCAAGGAAAAAGGCACCGGATGAGGCACCGACAGCTCCTTCCCAGCAGTTTCCTGAACTTCAAAGAGGCAGAACAGGAGAACCACAAGGAGCAGGGATGTAAGGTAAGGATTTTTTTAATTTTTTTTGTACTGTGGGGCCAGTAGTTAGTAAAATTTTAGTTTGGGGGGTGGACATGCCCTTTAACTCTTTATGTAATAAAAGTTTTCTCTAATACTAACCATTTTAGGCTACCATTGTGTGGTTTTGTGCATGAAAAAATGCTTATGCCCTGGTGTGTGAGATGTTTTACAATCCAAGTCGAAGTTGGCTTTATATAGGTGCTTGGTTGTGTACACCTGCTGGAAATATTTATAGACTGCTAGAAAGAACGTATAAGCAGGAATAGCGAATGTTATATAATAGTCTATAGCAGGTACAACACCTCTGAGCTTTGTGGAATTCCTTTTTTTAAAATTTGTTTTATTGATGTCAGCTTAGAGTAATTACAGAGTTACAGAATCTGAGCGTATACAGCTATATAAAATAAATTTTCATTCTGGTTCATCCAAGGTGGAAGACATAAAAGCTTGTTGGTTAAAATATCGATCTCCCACCTACATCAAGAAATAAGATATGGCAGATTGGCGTGGGACACTGCAACCTCTTGTGAAAGTTTCAAAGGATGGATAGATCAATAACAAAAAGACAGCAGTGGGAAAAAATGTAGCCTGCCTTATACCATCAGGATCATAGTCATTTTATTTTGAAAAATTACTTTTATTTACGCAATTAAAAAAAAAGTTAAGCTGCAACCTGACCTAAACCGAGTGCTACCATCTACAGAGCCCAGACCTCTAGTCAGTAGCCCTGCCTCCTCTCTATCCAGCCAGCATTCAGCAGCAGTTGGTAAGCATTCATGTCAGCTGAGAGTTAAATGTTCATCCTTAAAACAAAAAACTGGTCAATTGCCAGTTACCCAACCCTAACGGATACTTTGCACTTTATTACCTGCATTACTAACCAGGTATTTAAAGGAATAGTTTACTGGGAAAATGAACCATTCCTTTAATGCATTAATTTAAGACCGAGAGGTAAATACTAAAGAAGGTAAGACATAGCTCCTTATACCTCCCGGTCTTCAATCTATTCATTAAAGGAATAGTTCACTGGAAATGTGAACTATTCCTTTAATTATTATTATTGTGGCAGAGTAAGCTCCTCCCTTCATCCAGGAAGTCAATCCAGGCTGTGACTGCAGACATCACAACCAATGATTGACTGCTGTTTCACCTGCTGCTTCCTCTGCACATGCTCAAGCATATAAAAAGCTCATTGAGCAGAGGGAGGAGGCAGCTACCTTTTCCAGAAACGAATAGAACTGGTTACAAATAGAGATGTCCGAACTTCGAAAAATCCGGTCCGCGCGAAAAAATCCGAAAATTCGAAAATCCGCGAGCGGACCCGTTAAAACGTATTAAAATGAAAGTTCGGCAAAATCCGCATTAAAAGTGGTCTAAATAGCCTTGGTAACGTACACTTAACCACTCAGGGACCTGGGTAATGGCCTTAGAAGCACGTATAAATGCCAACAATACCTAAAAAGTACAGTCCGCTAGTGTGACTTTAAAAAAACGGTATTTTTCGAAAATACGAGGATTCCCGTAAAAACGAAGATTTCCGTAAAAAAACAAGGCTTTCTGTAACTATGATAGCTGCCATTGGCTAATTTGGATCATGTGGCTTGCTCCGTCTTGAAAATTTAATCTCGTAATTACGAGAATACGCGTAATTACGTGAATCCTCGTAATTACGAGGATCTTCGGTTTTTCCGTATCCCGAAAGTATCGTAGATCCTCGTAATTACGGAGATACTCGTATTTTAGAAAGTTTTCGTTAAAAAAAAAAAATCCGCAGTTCGGAAGTTCGGAAGTCCGGAAAGTCCGGAATAATCCGCCGTTCGCGGACGGGAGAAATCCGCGGCGGATCCGGGTTCGGGTCCGCTAACCGGCCATCTCTAGTTACAAATGCTTTTAATAAACTTTTGTTTATTGTGGGCAGATTACTGACAAGTCACAAGTTTTAGTTTTAAGGACGGACATGCCCTTAAAGGAGAAGCACCTTACATCACAGGAAGGTAGAAACTGAGTTCAGCATACAAACTTTTCTCATTTCAACCCTTTATTTGAACAAAAGCCTTACATCCAACATCTTTTCGGGTAAGTCTTCTGCGGCAGTTTAAAATGCCCGTTAGTGCCGAGGGACCAACATCTGAACTCATAATTCCAAATGGAATTGTCTGCAACTATTGGAATTATTTCCACATGCTGCGCATGTTTAACATAACACTAACATGGTACACACGGAAATATTGTAAATTCTAATATTGAAAACACTTGATCTTCCCTTTGAGCTGTTGGTGTAAAGTGGCCTATATGAAGGGATGTCTGCTTACGGTACATCCCATATTCAGTGATACCCACGTGGCAGACACTAACTATAAAGCAATACATGAGGTGCAGGACACAAGACAAGGCTGTTTATCATTCCACTAGTTGTAGTCATTATTGTCAGCCTACATCTGCTTCTTATTACTCTTTTCACATGTTAGGGTTGAATGTTTATGTGCAATGCAGAGCATTCCAGCTATTTAGTGTTATAATGTCTGGCATGTCCTACAAGTCTTTTCATTTATGTCTGTTTTTAATAGAGGTTTTTTAGACATTAAAGCCATTGATTTTTAATTGCACAATAAAGAACGTGGAAGTATTTTTAGATGTTTTCTTCAGCTGAATGGAATTTCTTATAAACGGCTCTTTAAAGCCTTTAGAATTCCGTGTAATGGGAGAATCGGGAACAAAAAGTCACTTTAATGGCTTAAGAAGATAACGGTTAAGTTGGCCAGAGCAATAAAATGTGTATTGATGATATTTTGTTGATTTCAGGTTTCATTTTTATACTTTACTTATTACAAGAAAACAAAAAAGTACATGGGGTAATAAACTGTGAACAATTCACTGGACCACCTTTCGGATTTGTTTATCCATAAGGCTGTAATTGCAAGATAAGCCCCGTTATGACCCGTTATGATAGGGCCAATGGCCAAGCTTTATACAAAAACCCTCCTCATTCTGCCTCTGTGGTTTATTCTACATTTAGGACAATGCCTGACTATAATATTTATTGTTTTCTAACCCTAGCTTTAAAACTGGCAGTGGGATGGCTGTTTCTTGGTGAACTCTGATTGGCTGTAGCTCTACTGCTATACACATGTTTTTTATCCATGGATGGTGTTTTGTTAGGGATCCTGTTGACCTCTCCTAAAGACCAGTGCTTTTTCCTTCCAAAAATAACTTGCGTCCGTAACCATAATGTTCATAGTTCTAACATTATGATATCATCATGCTAAACACTAATGGTTTGTTAACACAGTGTTGAGGCCCACCAGGAACTTGGAAACTTGCAGGGTTATTCACAAAAAGTTCTTATCGTTAAAAATTATGCAAATTTTTGCCCCAACCAATCAGATGTTAGCTTTCAAATGTTAAATAATATCTGATTTGGTTGGGGCAAGATTAGAACTTTTATTGAATCTCCTTCTAATTGTTTTAACACCCCTGCCATATTTTGTTAATCATTCAGTTAGTTATCTGGTGGAGGTGGCATAATACTTAGTAATGTAAACCTTAATTTGCATCAACTCTTTCAGTAAAACCTGCAAATAAATACTACAGAAAATGAAATTCAGCCAACAATTATTATAGTCCAAAAAGTGCTGATTAAAAGTCATTTTCAAAGTCATTCCAAACCAGAAAGCCATTCTGTAAAGCCCTTCAGTAACCTCTAGCCCCTCGCCCTCTGTAACCCACTGGATCAGTCATGCTCAGTATGTATGGTCATGGGAGTGACAGAAGAGATGTCCAATGAGATACTTTGCAGCTCCCTTTGTTGATGTTAGGGAGGATTGAAAAGTCTTATAATTTCATCACCAAGGAGTATCTTTGTAATAGAAACAAAAATAAAGGACAAGTGCTACAGTTCATCATTTCTTATCAGCAGCCTCTGGCATTCAAGTCAGCAGTGTGTATTTTAGCCTAAATATCTCCATTAATTGCACTGAGCGTAGATGTAGGGTTTATGGCTTTAAAAAAAACTCTTTTTATTTTGCCAAACAGAATAAAAATGTTTCATATCTCTATTACACAGATAAGCGTAAGCACAGTGACACTGAGTATGACAAGTAGCTTGTACGAATTGTACGAAAAAGGGAACTTAATTGGTCCCTTGGGGTTTTAGTGTCTAAAATATTACAGGACTAAATCCTTGCAGCCAGATTTCATGGGCTAAAAGGGAAGGAGAAGACAAAATGCATGTTAAGTTATTCCATGGAGCTGCATCAACATTATTTAACAGACACTGTGAAGCTAATATTATTCTGCAGTTGTTCTATAGTATAGAACAACAGGGATTGATAGTATTAAAAGGCATGTCCACCCTTAAAAATTAATGGTGCCCCATAGTCCTCGATCCAACCACTATATTTGAAGCTTTCTTAATGCCATATTTACAAGACCTTTAATAAGGAACATTGCCTTTGTTCCTGCAGTGGTAGCCACCTTATTTCCATGCTATGAGAAATCACAAAGAGCTCAAGCACATGCATAGGAGGCAGCAAGAAGAAGAGCTGTCAATCATTGAGATCATCTGTTACAGCCATGACTGGCTGCATGAATAGAGGGGAATCTTGTAAGCACTGCTGTTGGGGTTAGGCCCATTTAATTGATTACAAGGCATACATGTTTTAAAGGGAAACACAGGCCCTTTAAGAAATAAGAATTCTGATGTGTCATTCAGAACACAAGTTGGAAAACCAACCTACTCCTCATGTATCAGCTTTAGAAACAGAACATATAACTGAACTAACTAAATAAACAAATACATTTGTAATAAACTCATTATAAGGGTCCTGATCCATTATATCTAGAAATAATACCACGACAATGAATGGTTTATTGGATTACCGTATAACTGAAAATAAATAGGAAATAGTGAACAGAAAAATGAGTACCTTTGCTTTATCAATTGTGGTTAGTGTTTTCATTGTAAGAATTTATATTGTTTATAGAGCCATCTATCCTCATAAAAACGCAAGAAAGGCAATTATTAAATTGACATTATGTCCATAAAATTGACAGGTGTTATCATTTTGCGGGTGTACATTTATGGTGAAATACGGCAATAGTATTCTATGGACGATCTTTAATCTATGAACGCGATTGTATATTTACAATAGTGACAGTTCATTAACAGTCGCCATACCGCTCGTTAAAGGGCATGTTTTTTTGCCATGCGCACTGCAGCCCCCCTCTCCCTCTCCCTCCCCCTATCTCCAATCCCCTTTTCTCTAGTGTAGGGCTGCCTCACCCACCCCCAACCGCCATAACAGCAAAACTTTGCCGATCTCTACTTACCTTACCTGTTTCCCCCGACCTTCAGTACAGCTGGAAGCCACGTCCATGATTGGCTGCCTCTCAGCCAGTCCGGCCCCCTGCTTGCGGTTTTATGCAAGCAGAGGGCCGGGACTGAACATCGGGGGAAACAGGCAATGTATGTATAGAACGGGAGAGTTTTGCTAAAAATAACTATAACGTTTGGGGTTGGGGGAGGGAGCCCTACACTACAGAAAAAGTTAGAAAAACGGGTGGACATGCCCTTTAAAGAGGCGGTATTCCTTTTTAGCAAATATGGCCCATGGTGTGATGACACCAAATTTAAACAAGGGTTTCTAAAGGGAATTTGATTGATTTGATTTGTAGACTGCCATAGACACGAAGATTCTAATTAGAAAAGTTTAAAACCGAAAAGTTCTATTCCGAAAACGGATTTTTGGGTTCATGGAAATTTAAGGTATAAATAGCAATAGTTGGTTATAATGGCTCACGAACCTGGGAAATGGTCTGGGGAACACGGACATATAACCAAAACTAACTTTCTTCACGTGTGAACTGTTTTCGCGCTTCTGCATTACATTTTCAATAAATTGAATATTAGGTTTATAAGGGTTCAGTTATTCAGTATGTGATATTTCTTCTGCCCATGTTTTCAATAATTTTCGTATATTTCATAATTATAGAAAATCTCCGCAATAAATTCCAAGATTCACAAAATCCGAAATTTTGGAACCATATTTTCCAAGTTGGAACCGGGTTGGTCTTGGAAAAAGACTTATTAGAATATGGCCGATGGTTAACCAACTGTGAAATGCTGGAAATGTTTATTGACCTATAAAAGTTCTCATACATTGAAAACTTGCAGTACTATCTTCCCAAAACTTTCCTCAAACCGATAATAACTTTCCAGCATTACGTTATTAGGGAAATTAGGGAAATTTGCAAAATAAAAACCACCTCTTCTGTACAGTAAATTCAACTTTCCTAAAATAGAACCTTGAATTGACTGTAACATCTGCCAAGGCGATGGTCACACAATTGTTTTTAAAATAAAGTTTGAAGAGAAGAAACAGATTGTCCACGTTCATGTAAATGAAATGTTGTAACAATCCTAGATCAAAATCCGTCACCCTTGTAGTTCTTTACAAATCTGTCCCCCATCTTGGGAGACATTTCCCAAGATGGGGGACACAATTTCTATGTGTACAGCTCCATTTTTTGTTCAACGTCCCATTTCATTTTTGATTAAAATTGTGGGCACATAGGGAACTCGTCATACAGATTTCATGGTCGTTCTTTGCAATAAAAGTTGAAACAGGGCAATTCATTTGTTGGGTGGACGTTAGTCTTTTAAGCTCTGTTCACTGCTGACAATGAAGTGTGTGGAGGCATCAGCCAACAATGATGTCAGGTATGATGGCATTGTTCTGACAAGCTGTGGGAGGTCTATTGGTTGCTCCCTCCTCCCTCACAGGCTGTTCAGGCAGTGCCAATCAGCCTGTCTGTATGGGGATTGTTAGATAAATCCAATATGAAGCAATACTTTAAAGGGCATTCTCACCCTTAATACAAAAAATGGTCACTTGCCAGTTACCTTACCCCAATTCCAATCGATATATTCAGCACATTATTAGATAGATTACTAACCAGATATTTAAGGATAAATATTGTCCCCACTCTGGCAGAGGATGCTGGCTCAATGCATCCAGGCTGTGACTGCTGATATTGCAACCAATGATTGACTGCTCTCTTCCCTGCTGCCTCCTCTGCACATGCTCAAGTTACTTAAAGAGCTGGCACCATCTTCAAGAAAGGGAGAGCACAGGGGCAATACTTACCAGTAAAGATCTGGTAGGAAATGCAGGTAATAAAGTACTAAAGTGCTAAAGCAGTTGGGTTAGGGCCAAATTAAAGACAAGTTACCAGTTTTTTGTTTTAAGGGTGGACATGTCCTTAAATAATTTAGCCAACATCTATATAGTTTTAGGGGATTTTTAATACGAGATACCAATTTTTGCCCATCCTTCTTATCTGCTGCAACCAATCAGATGCTATCAAATGCTTCATTTTTATATAAGCCGAATTATTATAAGTATACCAAGGGCATATGTATAAACAATCACTATTTTCGCTATTTCACTACCGCAAGACATCGCATTGACATTTTAGCACGGTAGTCTTCTCCTGATTCATTGCATTAGGTCTGCTATCACGGTGAAAAGAGAAATTACTCTCTAGTGTCGGCCATTACCAGACAAGAGAGGGGGATATTTCAGAGTTATTTTTGTCATATTTTTATTTAAAGCCATTTATAAAAGCCGTTTATAAATTTCACCTTTTTTCCCCCTTTTCTCCCTTTTGTTGCATTTTTTGCAGTTTTACCAGAATTATCGCCAAACATCATTACTTACTGGAATGTTCCATTAACATGACTATTTCTTACACAGCACTATGGTATGTTCCCATATTAATGGAACTGGTTTGGTAATTAGCTGCAGTTTGCTGAAAATAAGCAATACTAAAAGATGTCCTGTTAATAAAATAGAGAAAATTCACCTGGGTGAGTTTTACACTATTTATCATATCCTATTAATAAAATTGAGAAAATTCACCTGGTGAGTTTTACACTATTTATCATATTATTAAGAAAATAGAAAAATTCACCTGGGTGAGTTTTAACACTATTCATATCCTATTAATAAAATAGAGAATTCACCTGGGTGAGTTTTACACTATTTATCATATCCTATTAATAAAATAGAGAAAATTCCTTGTTGAGTTTTACACACTATTTACCATATCCTATTAATAAAATAGAGAAAATTCACCGGGGTGATTTTACTATTTATCATTCCTTTAATAAAATAGAGAAAATTCGCTGGGGGAGTTTTACACTATTTACCATATCCTATTAATAAAGAGAGAAATTCACTGGTTAGTTTACACTATTTATCATATCCTGTTAATAAAATAGAGAAAATTCGCCTGGGTGAGTTTTACACTATTTATCATATCCTATTAATAAAATAGAGAAAATTCACCTGGGTGAGTTTTACACTATTTATCATATCCTATTAATAAAATAGAGAAAATTCCCTGGGTGAGTTTTACACTATTTATCATATCCTATTAATAAAATAGAGATAATTCACCTGGGTGAGTTTTACACTATTTATCATATCCTATTAATAAATAGAGAAAATTCGCTTGGTTGAGTTTACACTATTTACCATATCCTATTAATAAAATAGAGAAATTCACCTGGGTGAGTTTTACACTATTTATCATTCCTATTAATAAAAATAGAGAAAATCCCTGGGGGAGTTTTACACTATTTACCATATCCTATTAATAAAATGAGAAAATTCACCTGGGTGAGTTTTACACTATTTATCATGTCCTATTAATAAAATAGAGAAAATTCGCCTGGGAGGTTTTACACTTTTACCATACCTATTAATAAATAGAGAAAATTCACCTGGTGAGTTTTACACTATTTATCATATCCTGTTAATAAATAGAGAAAATTCGCCTGGGTGAGTTTTACACTATTTATCATATCCTATTAATAAAATAAGAAAAATTCACCTGGGTGAGTTTTACACTATTTATATACCTATTAATAATATAGAAAATTCACCTGGGTGAGTTTTACACTATTTATCAATTCCTATTAATAAAATAGAGAAATTCGCTTTTGAGTTTTACACTATTTACCATATCCTATTAATAAAATAGAGAAATTCACCTGGGTGAGTTTTACACTATTTATCATATCCTATTATAAAATAGAGAAAATTCACCTGGGTGAGTTTTACACTATTTATCATATCCTATTAATAAAATGAGAAAATTCACCTGGGTGAGATTTTACACTATTTATCATATCCTATGAAAAATAGAGAAAATTCACCTGGGTGAGTTTACACTATTTATCATATCCTATAATAAATAGAGAATTCCCTGGGTGAGTTTTACACTATTTATCATATCCTATAATAAAATAGAGACAATTCACCTGGGTGAGTTTTACACTATTTATCATATCCTATTAATAAATAGAGAAAATTGCCTGGGTGAGTTTTACACTATTTATCAATCCTATTAATAAAATAGAGAAAATTCCCCTGGGTGAGTTTTACACTATTTATCATATCCTATTAATAAAAAGAGAAAATTCACCTGGGTGAGTTTTACACTATTTATCTATCCTATTAATAAAATAGAGAAATTCACCTGGGGTGAGTTTTACACTATTTATCTATCCTATTAATAAAATAGAGAAAATTCACCTGGGTGAGTTTTACACCTATTTATCATATCCTATTAATAAATAGAAAAATTCATTGGGTGAGTTTTACACTATTTACCATATCCTATTAATAAAATAGAAAAATTCGCCTGGGTGAGTTTTACACTATTTATCATATCCTATTAATAAAATAGAGAAAATCGCCTGGTGAGTTTTACACTATTTATCATTCCTATTAATAACATAGAGAAAATTCGCCTGGGTGAGTTTTACACTATTTATCATATCCTATTAATAAAATAGAGAAATTTCACCTGGGTGGATTTACACTATTTATCTATCCTATAAATAAATAGAGAAAATTCACCTGGTGAGATTTACACTATTTATCATATCCTATTATAAAATAGAGAAATCACCTGGGGAGATTTACACTATTTACATATCCTATTAATAAAATAGAGAAAATTCACCTTTTGGGTTTGTACTTTTTATAAGTTTGGCTGAAAAAAACACCAAATGTGTTAGGCTATTTTTAAATAACAAAGATAGGTTTTCAGTGTGTATTAACCAATTTGACACCAATTTGAGAATCCACCAGGGAGTATCATCATTTGTGCCAAACTTAACTTTTTGCCACATTTTCAGCATTATTAGTCCTACTTTTTGCTACATAGTTTTCACCTTTGATGAAAATTTGACTTTTTAATAACTTTATTAGGGCACGGCCACACTGGGATGCTTTATTGGTAAATAAAGGAAACTGGAACCTTAAAGGGTAACTGTGGTCTTGAATTCTTCCAAACTAGTAAGAATTTTATAAAAACCCTTCCATCACACCTTCAAAATAAAACCTAAATCACATCTCTAGATAAAATTTGTGAAAAGTTATTGCTGGAAAGGTTCACAAATATTACTTCCTGCTTGAACACTTCCTGTTTTCAACCATGTGACCAGCTTGTAGTCATGTGACCAGCCTCATCCTGCATTAATAGGCTCTCCTTGTCAACTGTCAATTTTTTTCCCCAGGTACCTCCTGATTTCCCCAGCATTAAGTCATAGCTAAGCATGCTTCTTCCCCGGGCAGACGGGCGGGGCAGAGGTCAAGTGATGACACTCAAGCTAATGGAAGCAGAAAGTTTGAACATTCACCCCAATGTAATTTCTCACAGGTTCCATTTTAAATGAAATGTCGGCTCATTTTAAAGGAAATACTGCAGGCTTTCATTTAACACGAACTTATTTGAGACCACAGTTGCCCTTTAAAAAAAAGCGATCTTAAAAAAGAAAAAAAAACTTTAAAAAGCAAAATCTCAGATCGTATTACAGTAAATTCTGGAAAATAGTCTAACAATACTTATACAATACAATACTTCTATTGAGAAACACTCCACAATGTTCTGACACCTTCCATGGACCCATTGGCAGGCTAAATAAGTGTCCACTTATGTGTTTTCCCCATCTCAGACTTGCCAATTTGAATGGCAATAAAACACTTTTTGCCATTTTATTAATATGCTGGAGCGGTTACCACAGCGATGTATGGCGAAAACTGGTGGTTCTCCACTGGTTATCACTGGTTTATAAATTGTGAAAAGTCCAAATTTGGCGAAAAGGCGGAGCTAACGGATGCAAAAAATGTAACAAACCATTATAAATATGCCCAAAAGTGTTACTCTACCACATAACCCCGCTCTATATATAACCTACAGCAGAATACCTACATTTAGAGATGAACTGGAACTTTAATAGTTCAAACGAACCCAACCTATTCAAACTATTCCGGATTTTGAACCTTCCAAACTTTGCGATAATTAATGAACGTTCGAATCAATATCCCTCAACTTTAGAGCTCCATAACCCTTGAATGCGGCATTCAGGAAACCTCGAATTCGTCGATAACCCTTGAATGTGGTGTTCGATTTCAGTAACTCCTGAAAATTCAACGTGAAGCATGAAAATTGCCCGATTGTGAGGAAAGTCAGTATTTAAAGTTTTGGTGTACGTGTTACCGAGACCATTTCCCAGGTCCCAGAGCCATGTACAGTAAGTTACCATTGCTAATTTTTACACTATTTAATGCAAACTTTTCTATTTGTCCCCATTGACTTTAATGGGTCTGTTTTCAAACAATCGAACTTCCGAATTTTTTACAGTTCGGAAACTATCTGAACTTTAGGAAGTTCGGCCATCTCTACCTACATTGTACAGTATGTGGAAAGTTCATCATTTTGGTGCAGAAAGTTCCCAAACTATGTCCGATTCTGCGGTTTGTTCATCTCTATATACAACCAATACCGGTGAACTTCTCTGTGACAGAATAGTTATTACAGAGATACAACATATCATTTTGCCCAGCTGTAAGAGGGATTACTTGGTGAATCTGTTGGGCTACATCATTTGCAACACCTCCCCAACCCCCCAGACTAGGGTTATCAGACCAGAGATTGGTGGATATTAAATGTATTTAGTATAGCTGGACTAGTCATTTAAAAAAAACACCTGATAAATGCTAAGAAAATGATCCCTGTATGAAAAAATGCCACTAGATTGGAGTCAAGCTGGCCTAGGGGAGAAAAAAGTATAAACCCTGCCCTAAACACTTGGGATACGGGTAATACATCACTGGTTTTGACTGGGAATTTATGGAAATCCAATATGTTGTACTGTGATTTTGGAAGCATTTGAATTTCTGCTTGAAACACGTTTGTTTAATTCTGGCAATGTTAAATTATTCTTATCCTTCTATTAGTATTTGGCTCAGTAAAATCCTGTTGGTTGTTTATCTCTTTGATGTTCATCTTAAATCCGGACTTACAGCAATCCCATTATTTTCTGCAGTGCCAGATTCTCACACACTGTCAAGGCCTCCTGCTGCCTAATGTTGTACTAACTACATCAGATCTGTAGCTGTCGTTTGCATTTCAATGATCGCTCACTTACCACGCAGTTAAAATTTTTAAATCAAATTACACCGAATGTAATTTCTGTTTGACCCGGGTTACAACGATACAGACAGTTGACTGTCAGGTCTTCAAGTCCAAGTCAGGAATAAAACACATTTATCCAAATTTCCTTTAGACTATGACATCTAATTTGGACTTTGACAGCGAGTTGTCAGATCTCCGAAGCCAAAGCCGCAATCAAAATACTTAAACTGTCTGAAACTGACAGCGGATTCTCACAAGTGTAAGAGCTTATGGAGGCAAAGGAAACACAAATGAATAAATAAAACATTGATCACATTGAAATTTGCAGAATGAGTTTTGAAAATGAAACTTTGAAAGAAAGTCGATAATGCGAGACATACCGATCTACCGAGAATTATGTTTTTTTTTTCTTTCAGTAGACCAAAAATATATTAAGGCACACATGTCTAACTCAAGGCACGTGGGCTGAATCTGGCCCTTCTGGCTGTTCTTTGTGGCCCCCGGTGTCTGTACAGCATCCAAGATCACCCTGTGCAGTCCTAAGTAGTGGCTATAAATCTGCCTGCTAAATAGCGCAATCAGCTTTTCAAACAGCTGATCGGACTCACCTTTACTAAGATAGGTACGATCAGATGTTTAAAAACAGCTGGTCACAATATATAGCAGCCAGATCTATAGTTATTACACTGCTTGGGACTGCACAAATGAATAGCAGCATAGTAAGGCTTGAATGCAGTCACCGCTGTAACAACTGATCACATATCTAGCCCGGCACTGGGGAGTGATGGGAGGTGTGAGAAAGGGCCTTTCATCGGAGTTGGCCATTCCATTACCGTATCAGAAGAGTACGGTGGGTATTCCAAGTTAGCACATGATTGCGCCATAGGCAGAGGTCCCAGTCCAAAACAGTGTGCTTCACACCCATTCCCTGCCAAGAACAAGCACTAGGCACAATCCTGCACCTGCTAAGTATCTTTAAAAAAAAATTGGCCCACCACTTTTTGATTTTGGCCCCTTAAGTGATTGAGTTTACACCATTGTATTAAGGAATATTTAAGTTTAACCCAAAATGCTTTGGATAAGCAAATGATAATCAGTGAGAGTACACAATAACAGTAATTATGGGGGGGCAGAGCCAGGCACCAATGTGACAGGACACACCAGACCGGAGCTCCTGCCTAGGCCAGATTAAATAGAAAGAAAAGAGAGTCAGCAAAGGTACCCTACCAATCCTAATCCCTCCTGCGGCCACCCGGCATGATGACTAGACGTGGGGGACCAAAAAATAAAACAAAAAAAGTGACTGCTATAAAGACCCTGGACAGATCCAAGATGGCGCATGTGAAGGGACTCCATGCGCGTCCGGCATGCCAAGCCCCAAAGCAGCAGAGTCGGATGGCAGAGGTGAGAGCCGGGACTGCAGGCAAAATAAAAATAATGCAAGGTGGAATAAATAATGACCCAGTTAACTAACAAATAGGGGAAACAACATCGTCAGTTGATACTCCATATGCTCATATACAAGAAACAGCAAGCCCAAAATCTATACTGTTGTTGGAAAATACCCCAAACCATCAAGATTCATATGTGACATTACCTGTACTAACACATTTGTTTGCCTCCTTCCAAAAGGCAATAAGTAAAGACATACGCCAAGCGGTGACTGATATGAAAGAATCCATAGAAAGTTTAGCCAGCAGAGTCGCACATAATGAAACAAAAATAGATGATGTTATCTCAGCACATAACGACCTAGCACAAGTCAATAAAACAATGGATTTTGATTTAAAATTCCTATTTCATAGACTAATGGAACTGGAAAATACAACCAGAAGAAACAACCTAAAACTCAGAGGCATCAAAGAAAATATCCACCCTGAACATATTTAGTCCCACATTGCTAAATTATTTACTACTCTCTGTGTGGACTTTACAGAAGCTAATATACTTGGCCTTTACAGACTACCAAAATCACAAAGAGCTCCCAAACAAGCACCTAGAGACATCTTAATCAAATTATCAGACTCTAAAATAAAAGACTCTCTAATGGCAGGAATATAAGGAATACACAGGAATATAAATGAATACAACTTTATAATGACTTATCCCCACTAACCATGATCCAAAGAAAAGAACTTCTACCAATCACGGCCATACTAAGGAAACACAAAATATCCTACAGATGGGGATTTCCCACAAAAATCACTATATTGAGAGACGGAAAAATACACACCATCTCCACGCCTGAAGAAGAGAGGAAAACCCTTAAATCATGAAACCTCTTAAACCAAACCAACACTCCACCCATATCGCATAACAAGAACAGCTCCTCACCCAAACTGAAATGCGAATGGGAGCCTTACAACAAATAAGTAAGCTAAGACTATCTATTGGCCCTCTACTACAAATCCCACACAGAACGAATATGGCCCACTGGCAAAGGACATTCCCCCGCAAGAAGGCTTGACACCACAAAATTCGTGGCACTCCGAACAAGCCAATTAGTTCATTTAAGGTTATGTTTATTAAACATGTTACATTTGTTTTAATTGTTATGTTTGAAATTTTTTATTACATTAACGAAACAAAAGTTATGCAACATAATAACCAAAAGGTTCAAACTAATTTCTACGAAAAAAAGATCTATCTGTATATTATATACTATACTGGACAACTCTTGTTTTAGTATAGTCAATGGGGGAAGAATACGATCATTTTATAGATATATAATAATACTGTTATTTAGAGTTTGTACTGATTCAGAGATGCAGCAAAAATCTATCTACTGTGATGACTATTAAATTGACAACTCTTAATGTTAAAGGTCTAAACAGCAAATATAAAAGATCTCTGTTCTGGAGGGAAGCAAGCCACAATAAATCAGATACCATTTGTGCTCAAGAGACACATTTTAAAAATGATAATTGCCCAACCCTCCGGAACAGAAATTACAGCAACATATTCTGTGTTAATGGGCCCCAAAAGAAAAATGGTGTTCTAGTTGCAATAAGAAACACAATAGCCTTAAAATTATACGACTGTATATGTGATAAAAATGGTAGATATTAAATATTAATATGTGAAATGAACAATGTAAATTATACAATAGTAAATGTTTATGCCCCCCATGCTAAAACAATTGATTTCTTACTTCAACTGACCAAAAAAAATTAGGAAAATAACATGGGGATATCTATTTATATGTGGAGATTTTAACCAAATTGCAAATAAAAATGAGAAATACTATCCAACTAAACCCCTTTTTCCACAACGAAGATCTCTATGATGTATGGCGGGCATTAAACATAAAAGAAAGAGATTTTACCTTTTACTCTAAAGTATATAATTCATATTCAAGAGTTGACTATTGTGTGTCAGATAAATGGCTACTACAGAAAATAATTTCAGCGAAAATAGGACAAATCACTTGGTCTGACCACGCACCATTACATTTTGAGATACAAGAGAATCATAATAATATACCCACTACACCCTGGAGATTAAACCCCTGCTTAATAAATAATCAAAATTTAAAACCAGAAATCTACAAGACAATTAAAGATTTCTTCTCAAACAATGATATAGATGATGTAAACAAATTCACCTTATGGAATGCTCACAAAGCATACACCAGAGGTATACTGATACAAATTGCTTCGAGAGAGAAAAGAAAAAGGGAAAATAATCTTCTAGAATTGTTAAATAAACTACAAATGGTGGAAATGACTAATAAATTAAAACCTTTGTTAACACTAAATCAACAAATTGAAGATTCATATACAAAATAAGATTAACGATATAAACTTATACAAATACCACAAACAACTACACAGAATGAAAGCTAATTCCTATAGTCATAACAATAAACCCACATCCCTACTAGCTAACCAACTCAAAAAAAGAGCAACCAAAACTAGAATACCTTATCTAATCAATAAACAAAATCATAAAATTACAAACCCTCAAACAATAGCAAACGAATTTAGTAATTACTACAGCGAGTTATATAACCTGAACCAGAACAAAGCAATCCAACAACCAACCCCAGAATTAGTACAGAAATTTTTAGATAAACTTATTCTACCAACGATATCACCCAACGAATTAGAGAAACTAAACTCACCTTTGACAAACCAAGAAACCACACTGGCAATTAAACAACTTAAACTAAACAAAACCCCAGGACCAGATGGGTATACATCAGAATACTATAAACACTTTACAGACATTCTCAGCCCACACCTAACTAATATGTTTAACCTTGCCATTCAAAATAAAGCATTCCCTACAGAAAACCTACAAGCAATCATAATAACAATACCCCAACCGGATAGAGAACAGTCACAAAGAGAAAACTACAGACCAATCTTACTTCTCAACACAGATATTAAACTATACGCCAAATACATAGCAAACAGATTGAACCCTTTACTACCCAATCTAATTAACCCAGACCAAACAGGTTTTATACAAGGCAGACAAGTCCCTGATAACACCAGGAAAATATTTAACAATACAATATATTGAAAATTTCCAGATTCCAACAACAATAGTGACGATAGATGAAGAAAAAGCAGTAAACTGGACATACCTAGAAAAAACTATTAATACATTCAGATTCCAAGGTGATATATGCCAAGCAATTATGGCCCTATACTCAACACCAACAGCAAATGTAATGTGTTCGGGGATGCTATCCAGTACATTCCGGATCACAAACGGCTCTAGACAGGGCTGCCCACTGTCACCACTGTTGTTTGCATTGTCCATTGAACCCTTAGCTGAACAAATCAGAACCAACACAAATATAATAGGCCTAGTAATACTCGTACTAGCAACTCCAAAATACTATTATTTGCAGACGATATTATCTTAACAATAACCCAGAAAACTCATTAAGATATATTAAAACAATATTCTTAGAATTCAGCACTATATTCCAATATAAAATAAATGAAAATAAATCATCAATAAAAGGTATAAATTTATCTCAGCTTCCCCTCCAACAATTGCTACAAAGACAACTATGAACCTCTACTACAAGACATCACGTCTCTCCACAATTGGGAAAATCTCTGCCCTCAAAATGTTAATTTTTCCTAAATTTATCTATCTCTTTAGGACTATCCCAATTACTCTTCCTAACAAATTTTTCAAACTATCCGATAGACTGATTACCAATTTTATCTGGAACAACAAAAAGCACAAAATTAAAATGTCAACCCTCATTAAAACTAAAACTGCAGGAGGACTAGACACACCAAATATAAAAGACTATTACGATTCAGCAGTACTGGCCCCCATGAAACACTGGTGGCAAAATACCACGGAATGCCCTTGGCTCCTGCTGGAAACAAATTTAATACCACATCACTCATTAAGAGCACTGATGGGCTCAGCATTATTTATTAAAAAAACACCCAAATTACCATACAACATAACGAATACAGCTCTTACTATATGGAAAACAACCATTAACAAACATACAAATACCGAAACCAATCTAAAATGTTATTCTTATCTCAATATAGTCGAAGAAATAATCCCATTTTTCTCATGGAAAAACTGTGAAAAAAGACCTAAAAATTAAAGGTATATATGTTGAAAATGAAATGCTAACGTATACCCAATTAGAAACAAAATATCAATTCCCTCCTAAAATGGAATATAGATATAATCAAATAACACACTTTATTAATACCAGCTTTAAGGAGTCAACATGCAACCAACCTCTAGATAATCTAACAAAATACTTCAACACCCAAACTACAAAAAACAACAAGGGAATCTCACAAATATACAAAACCTTGAATTACAAAAACATAACAATCACCACCAACTTTATTCTAAAATGGCAAAAAGATCTGAATGAAATATTTTCGATGGAGTAGTGGGAACAAGCCATGTCACTGCCATTCTGTCTCAGCAAATGTGCAAATCACTGGGAAATGTGCAGAAAACTACTATATAGAACATATCTTACACCTTCACTAATAACGCATATATATGGTACAACAGACGACAGAGACTGTGGCAGTAAAGGTACGCTATTTCATATAATGTGGTCATGCCCCAGTATATACAACCTTTGGAAAAAAATATATATATCTATATCTCTCAGAAAGTTAAATATATAAGGAATAATGCGCCCCTTACAGTAAAATATAAGGATATTACACCACCGAGGAGTTCCCTGACCATATAGAAGCATGAGGCCGTAGGCCGAGTGCTTTTATACAGGGCAGGGAACTCTGAGGTGGCGTAATGTCCTTATATTATAATGGGAAGGAGCGCATTATTTCTTATAATACATAAGTTTTAGATTCCTTCACCCCATTCACATTTTAAATTCTAGCCTTATCCCTTTTCCCACCTTAATTTAAACCTCCAAGCTACCTTCTGTAACTTAAACCCAGTAGAAAGGAACATCCCAGCCCAGCATCTATGCGTTTAAACAAATCTTTGTGGAGAAGGAGAGAGACATTGGTTATGCAGTGACAGGAAGCAGCTCCAGCAGGTTCTGTTAGTGAAGTTAAACACTGAGTCATTGTCCAGGCATGAATACTGGAATGGGCCGAGTAGTGGGATATAAGAAATATAAGAAATGAGTCACTTAGTGACATAGCTGAGTGATTTTTATAAGGATATATACCACTGCAGCTCCCATTATAAAATATCACACTTATGTATTATATAGTTATAGCTTCACCAGAAACTGCACTTCTGAATATAAATTTAGAGAACCACGTCTCACCAGCTAGAACTATAATTTTCCACACAATATTAGCTACCAGGATTTCCATTTGTAGTAAATGGAAGTCCAATACAGTTCCAACAATGAAAGAAATTAAAAACAGAATAGAAAAGAACAAAAACTATGAAGAAATGTTTAGTCTTGCTAATGGAACCCTCCACAAATTTATACAAAACTGGAACCTGGTGGTATAAAATGTAAGAGATAATTATGCAAACCTTTTTTTCTTTTTTCTCTCTTTGACTTTTTATTACAGGGATGAAGTAAATACAAATACCAAATGTTATATTGTACTACTGCATAACCATTATAGTAACCCAAGATGAACGCAAATTATTTTTGTTCTAAAACTGTTTATATTGTTGCAATGATTACCAATGTTAAATTTGTATATTATATGCTAAATCAAAATAAAAATCAATGATTATAAAAAAAACAGTAATTATGGGGGAAAATGGAATAATTATATCAGCCTGGTGCTATTCCTGGTAACTACACAGTATCTGTAAATGTAATACTGCCCATTGCTCAGTTATCCTCTTCCTTTTTCCTGTTTCTGCCAGTTAGCAGCTGTCTGTCATGGATGTGACAGAATTATATTCCTCTAGTTGCATCCTTCAAGCATGTGCAAGCTTGCAAAAGAGCTTGGAGAGAAGGCAGGAATATTTTAAGAGGCAGCGGAAAGAGGGAGAAAAACACTTTGCTGCATAACTGGTTAGTCCTACTTTCTAACTATTGTGGTTACCTTTACATTCTACAACATGATAAAATTGCTGGCGTGTTCAGAGCACAGCGTTCATCTATGGCTGGAACTTATTGAAGTTTGGTTAGTTTCCGTACTTCCGAACTTCAGTGGACTTTTGGAAGATCGAAAATAAACCCATAATAGATAATAGTTTGAAAAATTTGGATGAAAAATAGATAAAATAGCAATGGTAACTTACTTTGGCACCTGAGAAATGGTCTTGGGAACACGAACATATCACAAAACTTGGTAAAACACTTCTTTCTTCAAGATCGGGCAATGGTCGGGTTTCCATACGCTACATTCAAACCAATTAAAGCGTTACTGAACTATACATTCGAAGGTTATCGAAAATTAAACATTACATTCAAGGGTTACAGAATTAGAGGGCTACATTCGAGGGTTACGGAAATCGGCCACTACATTCGAGAAAAGCCGAAATTGACCGCTACATTTGAGGGTTACCAAACGATATATTTGAGGGTTGCAGAAACTGAAAGCTAAAAATGTTACTGAGATTGACCTCTACATTCAAGGGTTATCGAAAATTGGACATCACATTTGAGAGTTACCGAACGATACATTTGGGGGTTACCGAATTCAAGGGCTACATTCTAGGGTTACGGAAATCGACTGCTACATTCAAGGTTACCGAAATTAACGAGGGTTACCAAAGATACATTCGAGGGTTGCTGAAATCGAAGGCTACATTTGAGGGTTACCAAATTTGAAAGATAATTAGTATTTTTCGATAAATAAAGTTCGTCCCGAACTCGGATCCGGGTCCATCATCACTACTGATACAAGGAGGTTGCAAAATAACATGGGGTATCTTTATTTTTCAGGGTGTAAAATAAAAATGTCACATCAAAATAGTCTTTATAAGTCTGCACCTCAGCCACAAAACTGATGAAATCCATATAGCTACTGTAGTAGCTTTCCCCTATTTTAAGTTATTCACTAGAGTTTAAGAAAACATGAAGGGACCCAAGGCCAATGGATGAATGTTTTTACAGGTCAAATAGCAGTAAGGATATCCCATAGAGGGAAGAAGACAGCTTAAGAAACTTCCTCATTAAAACGCTTTTCATCGGAAATACTGCACAGTGGGATGTTTAGTGAAATCTTTCCTAACTCGGTGGAATTTTTCCATTCAGCTTTGAAAGATCTGAATAAAAAACATTTGTTCTCCATCATTTGATAGAAACTTTACAGATCACAGTTTGTTAGCTAGAAGCGAGCCAAAGAGGACAGGGGCAAACTCGGTGGCCAAGTCTTTGGCTACAATACAAATCTATATGGATACTAAAAGTGTCCAGAACTTCCCCCCAATATTGGTTTTACTGTGAAAATTTGGGTTTCCATATTCCAAGAACCTGGTGATACTGTAGTTCCCTCTGATCATGGCTATTGAATATTACAACCAATTGTGGCTATTTTATTCCACAACCAATCATAGCTATATATTTTTTTTTCATACCAGCCCCTCACTATAAAAATGAATGTTCCCTCTCCCAGCAGCCATTTTGTGGAATGTCTTATTGAAAACTGACAGTTGGAGTAGTGAGCGACCGTGAGTGCTGTATATTGCTATTGTGTGCGATTTCTAATACACAGGCCACCACAAAGCTGAACATTGGTGTCGCACACTGGAAAAAAGACACACACCCTGTATTCAAGTCAAAATGGTGAACCAATCTTTACACAACACAAACATATTCAGGACTCCCTGATGTAGTTCGAGCTCAATCTCTTAAGTAATAGGGGTTCATAGAAATTCTAATAGCCAGCTTTCCGGGCAGCTTGCCAGCCAGTCAAATAGTCAACCTTGATATACCTTGATAGATGTAGATATTTGCCCAGCTCCCTCTGCAATTTTTAAAACTTTTTGAAAAGTTTCTCAAAAACAAATTTTTCGTCCATCATCTAATAGATCACACGTCTCTGCGATCTATTAAAATGTCTAGAGTATCTAATAGATCCACACGTCTCTGCGTCTATTCAAATGTCTAGAGTATCAATAGATCACACGTCTCTGCGATCTATTAAAATGTCTAGAGTATCTAATAGATCACACGTCTCTGCGATCTATTAAAATGTCTAGAGTATCTAATAGATCACACGTCTCTGCGATCTATTAAAATGTCTAGAGTTCTCCGTACGCTGTACTGTTCACGTTAACATATTAAACAGCTTAGAGATAAAATGATGGAAGCAGAATGAGATTCCAATATACCCAGAGTTTGATAGCAAATGGAATGAAGTAAAGTCAACAGACTTTGAAGTTAAAAATAAGTTTGTTTAGAGGAAAAATGCACATTAATGTACCGGGACATTTTGTGTTATTTCATCCGTGAAGTTTATTTTTCTTCTGTTTATAATAGAAGTTTATTTATGTGAATTTTCAGCTGTTGGAATTTTCATTCTACCATTTTTTTTATTTGCCTACAGAAAACTATCAGGGGAAACACAGAATGCGCTTGTTTGTAATGTAAGAACCGGGTGGCTCGGGCCTGTTTAGAGAGATTTATGTGCGCCGTTAATCAGCAGGAGGCTCCTGTGTGAATGTTATTAGATATAATAATTAACTTGAGGGGGTTGTATGAGAGACTAGTGTGTTGGCTTAATGATCATTAAAAAGGACAGAGCATTGCGATCCAAAGCATTTAAGAAAAATGGGAAAGCAAATTAGTTGTGATAATGATTTATGCACTGAATGAGTCTTAGTCTGTATGGATCGGTGTTAGATACGAGTCTCTTTTAATTATACCTTTACCATGACTACAGATAACTCAACTGGATTGGACATGTTAAATCATCCAAAACAGTAACAATACACATATTACAAAGATTTTAAAACCAACAGATTAGATGTTAACATATTTCTAACATCTATAACTAAAGGTCGTGTGCTAAAGGACATCTCATCATTCTCTGGTTATTATTAATTTACATCATATTATATAAAGAAATGTAAAGACATGTGATGACATCATATGAATACATTAGCATTCTCTGAACAATGACATATGAAGACATTAGCATATTCTGAACATAAGGACCAAGGAGGTCTTCTCAAAGATCATTTCAACCCACATTGTTTTATGGATACAATTTATATTTTATATATTTATATATAGTCTAGTCATTTTTATGACTTGTTACCATCTTCAACCTGATCAGAATTACCGTAACAGTCTGTATTCAGACGTTCAACGTTTTCCTTTAAAAATGGTAAATGTTTCTACATTCTAGCTGACTGATGTTTGTGATTAGAGATGGGATCCGGATCCGAAATCCAAATGATCCATCCGAATGATCTGGATTTTGGGACTTCAGATCGCATTTCCAATTATTATTGAATATATGAGGCTATTTTCGATAATAGCCTCGAACGTTCGAACAACCTTTGAAAATATGACCGGAAACTCAAAAGTAGTCTCCGATTGTATTTTCAAGGGTTATCAAGGGTATTTAGAGATAAAAAAATAATAAAATAGGGTAAGATTGTGATATCAGTAAACAACTATTAAAAAAGGGCATATTAAAAACCTTAAAACGCACGACGTGACATCAGCGCGCGCACAGAGCTAACTGCTACTGGCTTTTTAGACACAGACAGCAACGAGGTCCAGCAAGTCACGGGGGCAGAGCTTACCTGACTGCAGACATGAAGATGACTGGGGCACAGGTAGGCTCTGAAGAGACCTAAAAAGAAAAAAAGGGGGGGAGGTTAGTTAAAATACTGCTTTCATTTAAACTTAATTTGATTTTTGAGTGTACTTATCCTTTAAAACACTCAATATCACTAGGGGTATTGCAGGCTTTATTCTGGGCTGTTCTGATGCTTTCTTGGTCGTAAGGCCCGTATACACGTGTGATCGAGAGGCACGAACTGCAGCAGTGTACGAACCGCCGTTTCAGCTGGCCATTAATGATTCCCAACCAAGTGCCCATACACTTACTGATACTGGGCCTTAACGGTTGTTCTTACACCATCGGGCCCCATGATCACATATGTGTACACCATCGGCATAACATACTATTTTGAAAACAGCGTTTTGGCGATAACCTTCGAATGCAGTGGTTCATTTGGTAACCCTCGAATGTAGTGGTTCACCAATAACCCTTGAATGTTCGCGAAACTTTGATTGTAACGTTTGGTAACCCTCGAATTGTGTAACCTGTGAATGTATCATTCGGTAACCCTCGAATTGGCCATAACCCTCGAATGTACCATTCGGTAACCCTCAAATGTAGCATGCAGAAACTAGAGATGGCCGAACTTTTGAAAGTTCTAGTCCATCTCTAGCGGAAACCCAACAATTGCCCGATCGTGGGGAAAGTTAGCATTTAAACAAGTTTTGGGGATATGTAGGAGTTCCCCAGATCATCTCCCAGGTCCCACAGCCATTTACACTAAGTTACCATTGCTATTTTCACTGTAATTAATTAGATCTTTCAAACTATTTTTTCCCATTGACTTTAATGGGTTTGTTTTACTTAAGATCTATTGTTCGGAAACTAAACAAACTTCAGGAGGTTCATCCATCTCTATTGAGCATCTTTTTCCTAGGTGTCAGCAGACCCTTTATAATAAGGAATAAATGGAATTTGTGCATCTTTAGAAGTCAAGTGACAAGTAATTGAAACTAGAAAGGGAAAGTTTAAATATAAACTTTGAAATTGGCTTGAAAGGCAACATTTTGGAAGGGGATGTGTGTGTTTGTGCTGCAGATTTTAAAACTCAATAATGCTAATGATGAGGACATTGTTTTTTTGTACTTACCCTTTAAATATGGCTGTCAAGGGAATTAAAGGTAAGTCAGTTGGTGTGTACTCGTGTCAGCTTTGGGGATAAAAGAATATAAATTTATTTGATGTTTGGCCAAATGAGTGTTTTTTTTTACTATACTTACCCTTTAAATATGATTGCCACATGAATGAATGGGTACCTCAGATGGTGTATGTACCTGTATGAGGTTGGAAGTTAAAAAAACAAACTTTTTTGATTATTGATCAAAATTTATTTTTGACTATAGTTACCCTTTAAGTATGTCTGCCACAAAAATGGAAGAATAGGTTTTAAAAAAACAAACTTTTTTGATGATTGGTCAAATTTTTTTTTTTTTTACTTTAGTTACCCTTTAAGTATGGGTGCCATAGTAATGGAAGGGTAGGTCAGTAGTGTGTACCTGGGTAAGTTTGGGGGTTAAAAAACTTTGCTGATGATTAGTCAAAATTGTTTTTTGTACTTTAGTTACCCTTTAGGTATGGCTGCAACAGTAATGGAGGGGTAGGTCAGTAGGTGTATGTACCTGTGCCATGTGGGGTTAAAAATACAAAGTTTTTTTTAACTTTAGTTACCCTTTAAGTATGGCTGGCACAGTAAGTAAATTAGTAGGTGTGTGTACCTGTGTCAGGTTGGGGGTTAAAAAAAAACAAACTTTGTTGATGATTAGTCAAAATAGTTTTTTGACTATAGTTACCCTTTAAATATGGCTGCCATGAAAATGTAAGGGTAGGTCAGTAGGTGTGTGTACCTGGATCAGGTTGGGGGTTAAAAAAAACAAACTTTTTGAACGATTAGTCAAAATTTGTTTTTTGACTATAGTTACCCTTTAAGTATGGCTGCCACAGTAATGAATAAGTAGGTCAGTGGGTGTGTGTACCTGTGTCAGGTTGGGGGTTAAAAAGAAAAACTTTTTTGATGATTGGTTAAAATTAGTTTTTTAACTAATGGCGTATGTCTTTTTTGTGTTTACAACCATAAAACTATCTTTTATTGAGGATAAATCTAAATCATTTTTTTAACTTTATTTTCCCTTTAAGTATGGCTGCCACAGTAGTGCAAAAGTAGATCAGTAGGTGTGTGCACCCATATGAGGTTGGGGGTATGTGTTTTTGCATGTATGACTATATAACTTTCATTGATGATTGATCAATGACTATAGTTATCCTTTATCCTTTAAATATGGCTTCCATGGGAATGGAAAGGTAGGTCAGTAGGTGGAAGTACCTGTGTCTGTGTGGGGTGTTGGGGGTATCATCGTTTGTATTTGTAACCATGAAACAAACTGTTTTGAAATATCCACATTTGAGGATTGTTACCATTATAGTCTATGGGAAAAAATGTCCGGAAATTCGCTGATAACGTCGCGGATTCCTTAGCTAGAAGATAGCACACTTCTCCTATATGCCCAACGCGTCTGTGCATGTCTCTAGCTCAAAAACTGTGGGAGGAGATACAGTCCAAAAAAGCAGAAGAATTAAACGGAAGAAGAAGAAATAGAAAGAACAGGAATTTGGTTTTTTAAGCCAAATTAATTAACTAGTAAGGTGTGGAATGCAGATCATTATTTCAAATGGAACCTCGTCAATATTCCCAGAATCCTGATATATATAACCATTGTAAAGGGGAGGGGACACATCTATTTATCCCTAGTTTTGATCCTACTGTATGTCATGTTTAATAAATGGAACTGGCTACAACACAGAAACTGGTCATTAAAATGATGGATCCCTTGCAAGTTAATAAATGTTTTTTCGCTACAGCAAGGCATCTACAGTATTATCTTTACCTTAAATTATAGGTTAATGATAAAAAGGGAAAGTTTCCGATTGCCGATTTGGAGTCAGAATGGAATTCCCCCCTCCCCCCCATTTTTAGCTTTTTTCCATTTTATTTTCGTCTTCCTCTGGATCAACTGTTAGGAAGGGTTAAAGCAGGAATAGAAAACCAATAGATATCCAGATGTTTGAAAACTACAACTCCCAGCATCCCCTAATTCCAGAATCCTTATAGAGGAATGCTGGGAGTTTTAGTTTTCAAAGATCTGGAGATCAACTGGTTGCCTATCCCTGGGTTAAAGAGTAGGGTTTAAAGGATGGACTAGGTGGACGTATGTTTTTATGCACCCTCCAATACTATATTACTATGTAACTGTTAGACAGGCATTATGGGAAGGGTATAAAGATTGGACTAGATGGACATATGTCTTTATACACCCTGCAATAGTATGTTACTATGTAACTGTTATACAGACATTATGGGTAGGGTATAAAGGTTGGACTAGATGGACTTATGTCTTTATACACCCTCCAATAGTATGTTACTATGTAACTGTTAGAAAGGCATTATGGGTAGGGTATAACGGTTGGACTAGATGGACGTATGTCTTTATACACCCTTCAATAGTATGTTACTATGTAACTGTTAGACAGGCATTATGGGTAGGGTATAAAGGTTGGACTAGATGGACGTACGTCTTTATGCACCCTCCAATACTATATTACTATGTAACTGTTAGCAAGCATTATGATTAGTGTATAAAGGTTGGACTAGATGAATGTATGTCTTTATACACCCTCCAATACTGTTACTATGTAACTGTTAGACAGGCATTTTGAGTAGTGTATAAAGGTTGGACTAGATGGATGTGTCTTTATACAAACTCCAATACTTTATTACTATGTAACCGTTATACAGACATTATGGATAGGGTATAAAGGTTGGACTAATGAATGTATGTCTTTAAACACCTCCTCATAATACTATATTACTATGTAACTGTTAGACAGGCATTATGAGTAGTATATAAAGGTTGGACTAGATGGACATATGTCTTTATACACCCTCCAACACTATGTTACTATGTAACTGTTATACAGACATTATGGGTAGGGTATAAAGGTTGGACTAGATGGATGTATGCCTTTATACAACCTCAATACTATGTTACAGTAACTGTTATACAGACTTATGGTAGGGTATAAGGTTGGACTAGATGGATGTATGCTTTTTTTTTTTACATTATTATGTAATCTACATGTATTTATCATTGAATATTTATGTTTGGGTATTTACTTTCATTACAGAACCAAAGAAACTATTAACTATGATGTAGACCCACAGGATGATGTCCTTTCAGTATGCCCTCTCCTTGTGTATTAAAGGGTTAATAAGAATACTAGATACATCGCTCATTGAACTAGACAAGAGCTTCCTGGATTTATATATGTAGGTCCTTAAAAGTTCTGCTAATTGTTCCTCTAAATAAAACTGCAGGCACTTTAAAGACCTGTATGTGAACTAATCAAAAGATTCTGCATCGTTACTCTGCAAAACATTATCATTGATTCAGGTAGATTAAAGAAGCATGTTAATTAGTGATTTCTGGAAAGGCCCATGAAGTACATGGTATAAGCAGCGCAGAAGGAAATTAATATGAGGCCTTTCAAGCTTCATAATCTGTAGAAACAGTAGTCACAAACTAGGTCATGGTGGCTGCTGAAGATCAGATATTTTCAGTGAAGTGCATTGCTGCTTTGAATTTTGGTTCGTTTCTCTCTGTTTGCATTTTACAACAGGAAATGTTTATCCTTCCAGTGGTTTTATTTTACATGCAGCTCATTATTGGTGCCACATTTCTAAACTCTACCGTCAATAATTGTCAACAGTCATCTTTAAGTCTAAAAAATGTATATTATAAATATTCCATGTAAAATGAATTAGAGCTAAGCACTTTGTTAAAAGTAATGCTGGGTTGTATTAATGCATAGGGTATACAGAATACATGGCATCTTGTGGTATAATCATCCAGAACAGCTTTACGTTAGCACTGTTATATCCATTCTTCTTCTTACTGGAGCCAAGATCTTTTGGAAAAAAACATACTGCAAACTATCTCTGTCTAGCGTGTACTCCAGGGATGCGTTATCACCGTAGTGTCTACACCTTATTGTGCAATATCGGATATGGCCAGTCACCTTGGAATTCCATGACTTATAGTGAAGCACTTTTTCCTTTTCCCAAACTGCCTCTCCGAGAGACTAGAAATCTGAAACATTCATTTTAAACAAGAAAACGTAGATCACAAAGGATGGATATTAAAGACTGTAGATAGTTATAGATAAAAGTGTACATCGTCTGTTAAAAAGAGTATAGGTTCATTAAAGAAGTAAGCCTATCCATTTATAATAATTGAAGAACGAGGTAAAGGAGCTATGTCTTACCTCCCATTTCTCAATTAATGTAACAGGAGCCCTGAAACGAGCCTTAAAACACTAAAAGACACTAACCCGAAAGCATATAATAAACAATATATAATAACAAGGGTGTTGAGGCACAGGACAAATAGTTATACCAAATGGGTAGTGGTAGCATAACCTGATAACATGTAGAATAACCTGATACAGTCATTAATATTGATTTCATTACATAGGTATGCCTATTGAGTATGTTTTGTGTTACTGTACATATTATTGCTTTCTCAATATATAAAATAAGAACAATCTACAATCCAGAGCACTGTTAACCAATCAGCTCCCCTTTTCCTGGGTGTATTAAAAATACAGTGTAATTATCAGGATCCCATTGTATAAACATCATGTCTCATCCCATAGAATCGTCCATTATCCTAAAATTTAAATTACATACTGAGCCGTTTTATCAATTCTCATCATCCAGTCGAATTCCCTGACCATCTGGAAGGCGTTTATCATCACAACGACTGCAGGAATGGGTCCAACCTTCCATAATATTATTATTATTGTCTAAGAAGAAGAAATATGGAGAGAAAGTCATAGGATTTTATCCCACCAGACAGTTGGAAGATCTCTCCCTTTATTCCTTAGAATTAAAATAAAACCTATGGAAAGAAACACATTAAAGGGCATGTTTTTGTTATTGTTACAAGATTATGGCATATATGGTTTATATTGCACATTAACGGGTTAAAATAGAACCAAAAAACTTACCTGACCACAATGCTTTAAACTTCATCAGGATCCCGGTCAGGTAAGAATTTTTTGCCCCGTACACCCCAGTAGTATCAGTGTTAAGATAAGTGCCAAATTATTGTGCTAGTCTCAATATAGCCTTCACTACATATAACCTTCACTACATATAACCTTCACTACATAGAACCGGTACTGTTAGCAAGCATTATGATTAGTGTATAAAGGTTGGACTAGATGAATGTTGTCTTTATACACCCTCCAATACTGTTACTATGTAACTGTTAGACAGCATTTTGAGTAGTGTATAAAGGTTGGACTAGATGGATGTGTTTTATACAAAACTCCCAATACTTTATTACTATGTAACCGTTTATACGACATTATGGGTAGGGTATAAAGGTTGGACTAAAGAATGTATGTCTTTTAAACACCTCCCATATTACTATTACTAGTAACGTTAGACAGGCATTATGATAGTATATAAAGGTTGGACTAGATGGAATATGTCTTATACACCCTCAAACATATGTTACTATGTAACTGTTAACAGACATTATGGGTAGGTATAAAGGTTGGACTAGATGGATGATGCTTTATACAACCTCAAATACTTGTTACAGTAACTGTTATACAGACTTATGGGTAGGGTATAAAGGTTGGACTAGATGGATGTATGCTTTGTTTTTTTTACATTATTATGTAATCTACTATGTATTTATCATTGAATATTATGTTTGGGTATTTACTTTCATTACAGAACCAAAGAAAACTATTAACTGATGTAGACCCACAGGAGATGTCCTTTCAGTATGCCCCTCTCTTGTGTATTAAAGGGTTAATAAGAATACTAGATACACGCTCATTGAACTAGACAAGAGCTTCCTGGATTATATGTAGGTCCTTAAAAGTTCTGCTAATTGTTCCTCTAAATAAAACGCAGGCACTTTAAAGACCTGTATGTGAACTAATCAAAAGATTCTGCATCGTTACTCTGCAAAACATTATCATTGATTCAGGTAGATTAAAGAAGCATGTTAATTAGTGATTTCTTGGAAAGGCCCATGAAGTACATGGTATAAGCAGCGCGAGAAGGAAATTAATATGAGGCCTTTTAGCTTCATAATCTGTAGAAACAGTAGTCACAAACTAGGTCATGGGTGGCTGCTGAAGATCAGATATTTTCAGTGAAGTGCATTTGCTGCTTTGAATTTGGTTCGTTTCTCTCTGTTTGCATTTACAACAGGAAATGTTTATCCTTCCAGTGGTTTTATTTTTACATGCAGCTCATTATTGGTGCCACATTTCTAAACTCTACCGTCAATAATTGTCAACAGTCATCTTTAATGTCTAAAAAAATGTATATTATAAATATTCCATGTAAAATGAATTAGAGCTAAGCACTTGTTAAAAGTAATGCTGGGTTGTATTAATGCTAGGGTATACAGAATACATGGCATCTTGTGGTATAATCATCCAGAACAGCTTACGTTAGCACTGTTATATCCATCTTCTTCTTACTGGAGCCAAGATCTTTGGAAAAAAACATACTGCAAACTTTCTGTCTAGCGTGTACTCCAGGGATGCGTTATCACCGTAGTAGTCTACACCTTATTGTGCAATATCAGGATATGGCCAGTCACCTTGGAATTCCATGACTTATAGTGAAGCACTTTTTCCTTTTCCCAAAACTGCCTCTCCGAGAGACTAGAAATCTGAAACATTCATTTTAAACAAGAAAAACGTAGATCACAAAGGATGGATATTAAGAGACTGTAGATAGTTATAGATAAAAGGTACATCGTCTGTTTAAAAAGAGTATAGGTTCATTAAAGAAGTAAGCCTATCCATTTATAATAATTGAAGAACGAGGTAAAGGAGCTATGTCTTACCTCCCATTTCAATTAATGTAACAGGAGCCCTGAAAGAGCCTTAAAACACTAAAAGACACTAACCCAAAGCATATAATAAACAATATATAATAACAAGGGTGTTGAGGCACAGGACAAATAATACCAAATGGGTAGTGGATAGCAACCTGATAACATGTAGAATAACCTGATACAGTCATTATATTGATTTCATTACATAGGTATGCCTATTGAGTATGTTTTGTGTTACTGTACATATTATGCTTTCTCAATATATAAAATAAGAACAATCACAATCCAGAGCACTGTAACCAATCAGCTCCCCTTTTCCTGGGTGTATTATAAAATACAGTGTAATTTATCAGGATCCAATTGTTAAACATATGTCTCATCCCTAGAGAATCGTTCCATTATCCTAAAATTTAAATTACATACTGAGCCGTTTTTCAATTCTCATCATCCAGTCGATCCCCTGACCACTGGAAGGCGTTTATCATCACAACGATGCAGGAATGGGTCCAACCTTCCATAAATATTATATTATGTCTGAAGAAGAAGAAATATGGGAGAAAGTCATAGGATTTATCCCACCAGACAGTTGGAAGATCTCTCCCTTATTCTCTTAGAATTAAAATAAAACCATGGATGAAAGAAACACATTAAAGGGCATGTTTTTGTTATTGTTACAAGATTATGGCATTATATGGTTTATATTGACAAAAGGGTTAAAAAGAACCAAAAAACTACCTGACCACAATGCTTTAAACTTCATCAGGATCCCGGTCAGGTAAGAATTTTTGCCCCGTACAACCAGTAGTATCAGTGGAAGATAAGTGCAAATTATTGTGCTAGTCTCAATAGCCTTCACTACATATAACCTTCAATACATAAACCTCACTAAATAGAACCCACCCTCCAATACTATATTACTATGTAACTGTTAGACAGGCATTATGATTAGTGTATAAAGGTTTGGACTAATGAATGTATGTCTTTCTACAACCCTCCAATACTATATTACTATGTAACTGTTAGACAGGCATTATGATTAGTGTATAAAGGTTGGACTAGATGAATGTATGTCTTTATACACCCTCCAATACTGTTACTATGTAACTGTTAGACAGGCATTTTGAGTAGTGTATAAAGGTTGGACTAGATGGATGTGTCTTTATACAAACTCCAATACTTTATTACTATGTAACCGTTATACAGACATTATGGGTAGGGTATAAAGGTTGGACTAAATGAATGTATGTCTTTATACACCCTCCAATACTATATTACTATGTAACTGTTAGACAGGCATTATGAGTAGTATATAAAGGTTGGACTAGATGGACATATGTCTTTATACACCCTCCAACACTATGTTACTATGTAACTGTTATACAGACATTATGGGTAGGGTATAAAGGTTGGACTAGATGGATGTATGCCTTTGTTTTTTTACTCAATTATTATGTAATTCTACTATGTAATTTATCATTAAATATTTATGTTTGGGTATTTACTTTCATTACAGAACCAAAGAAACTATTAACTATGATGTAGACCACCAGGATGATGTCCTTTCAGATTGCCCTCTCCTTGTGTATTAAGGGTTAATAAGAATACTAGATACATCGCTCATTGAACTAGACAAGAGTTCCTGGATTTATATATGTAGGTCCTTAAAAGTTCTGCTATTGTTCCTCTAAATAAACCGCAGGCACTTTAAAGACCTGTATGTGAACTAATCAAAAGATTCTGCATCGTTACTCTGCAAAACATTATCATTGATTCAGGTAGATTAAAGAAGCATGTTAATTAGTGATTTCTGGAAAGGCCCATGAAGTACATTGGTATAAGCAGCGCGAGAAGGAAAATTAATATGAGGCCTTTCAAGCTTCATAATCTGTAGAAACAGTAGCTCACAAACTAGGTCATGGTGGGGCTGCTGAAGATCAGATATTTTCAGTGAAGTGCATTTGCTGCTTTGAATTTTGGTTCGTTTTCTCTCTGTTTGCATTTTACAACAGGAAATGTTTATCCTTCCAGTGGTTTTATTTTTACATGCAGCTCATTATTGGTGCCACATTTCTAAACTCTACCGTCAATAATTGTCAACAGTCATCTTTAATGTCTAAAAAAATGTATATTATAAATATTCCATGTAAAATGAATTAGAGCTAAGCACTTTGTTAAAAGTAATGCTGGGTTTGTATTTAATGCATAGGGTATACAGAATACATGGCATCTTGTGGTATAATCATCCAGAACAGCTTTACGTTAGCACTGTTATATCCATTCTTCTTCTTACTGGAGCCAAGATCTTTTGGAAAAAAACATACTGCAAACTATCTCTGTCTAGCGTGTACTCCAGGGATGCGTTATCACCGTAGGTCTACACCTTATTGTGCAATATCAGGATATGGCCAGTCACCTTGGAATTCCATGACTTATAGTGAAGCACTTTTTCCTTTTCCCAAACTGCCTCTCCGAGAGACTAGAAATCTGAAACATTCATTTTAAACAAGAAAACGTAGATCACAAAGGATGGATATTAAAGACTGTAGATAGTTATAGATAAAAGTGTACATCGTCTGTTAAAAAGAGTATAGGTTCATTTAAAGAAGTAAGCCTATCCATTTATACATTAATTGAAGAACATGAGGTAAAGGAGCTATGTCTTACCTCCCATTTCTCAATTAATGTAACAGGAGCCCTGAACGAAGCCTTAAAACACTAAAAGACACTAACCCAAAAGCATATAATAAACAATATATAATAAACAAGGGTGTTGAGGCACAGGACAAATAGTTATACCAAATGGGTAGTGGTAGCATAACCTGATAACATGTAGAATAACCTGATAACAGTCATTTAATATTGATTTCATTACATAGTGTATGCCTATTGAGTATGTTTGTGTGTACTGTACATATTATTGCTTTCTCAATATATAAAAATAAGTTAACAATCTACAATCCAGAGCACTGTTAACCAATCAGCTCCCCTTTTCCTGGGTGTATTAAAAATACAGTGTAATTTATCAGGATCCCATTTGTATAACATCATGTCTCATCCCATAGAAATCGTCCATTATCCCTTAAAATTTAAATTACATACTGAGCCGTTTTATCAATTCTCATCATCCATGTCGAATTCCCTGACCATCTGGAAGGCCGTTTATCATCACAACGCTGCAGGAATGGGTCCAACTTCCATAATATTATTATTATTGTCTAGTAAGGAAGAAATATGGGAGAAAGTCAATAGGATTTTATCTCACCAGACAGTTGGAAGATCTCTCCCTTTATTTCCTTAGAATTAAAATAAAACCATGGAAAGAAACACATTAAAGGGCATGTTTTTGTTATTGTTACAAGATTATGGCATTATATGGTTTATATTGCACATTAACGGGTTAAAATAGAACCAAAAAACTTACCTGACCACAATGCTTTAAACTTCATCAGGATCCCGGTCAGGTAAGAATTTTTTGCCCCGTACACCCCAGTAGTATCAGTGTTAAGATAAGTGCCAAAATTGTGCTAGTCTCAATATAGCCTTCACTACATATAACCTTCACTACATAGAACCTTCACTACATAGAACCTTCACTACATAGAACCTTCACTACATAGAACCTTCACTACACTAACCTACCAGACCTTCATACATAGACCTTCACTACACAGAACCTTCACTACACAGAACCTTCACTACACAGAACCTTCACTACACAGAACCTTCACTACACAGAACCTTTCACTAAACAGAAACTTCACTACACAGAACCTTCACTACATAGAACCTTCACTACATAGAACCTTCACTCATGAACCTTCACTACATAGAACCTCACTACATAGAACCTTACTATAGAACCTTACTACATAGAACTTACTACATAGAACCTTCACTACTAGAAACCTTCACTACATAGAACCTTCACTACATAGAACCTTCACTACACATAGAACCTTCACTACATAGAACCTTCACTACATAGAACCTCACTACATAGAACCTTCACTACATAGAATCCTCACTACATAGAACCCTCCCCTACATAGAACCCTCACTACATGAACCTTCACTACATAGAACCTTCACACATAGAACCTTCACTACATAGAACCTTCACTACATAGAACCTTCACTACACAGAACCTAACTACATATAAACCTCACTACATAGAACCTCACTACATAGAACCTTCAACATAGAACCTTCACTACATAGAACCTTCACTACATAGAACCTTCACTAATAGAACCTTCACTACATAGACCTTCACTACAGAACCTCACTCATAGAACCTTCCCTACTAGAACTTCCCTACATAGAACCTTCACTACAATAGAACCTTCACTACATAGAACCTTCCTACATAGAACCTTCACTACTAGAAACCTTCACTACATAGAACCTTCACTACATAGAACCTTCACTACATAGAACCTTCACTATATAGAACCTTCCCTACATAGAACCTTCACTACATAGAACCTTCACTACATAGAACCTTCACTACATAGAACCTTCACTACATAGAACCCCATTCACTTACATAGAAACCTTCACTATATAGAACCTTCACTACATAGAACCTTCACTACATAGAAACCTTCACTACATAGAACCTTCACATACATAGAACCTTCACTACATAGAACCTTCACTACACAGAACCTTCACTACACAGAAACCTTCACTACACAGAACCTTCACTACACAGAACCTTCACTACACAGAACCTTCACTACATAGAACCTTCACTACATAGATATTCACTACATAGAACCTTCACTACATAGAACCTTCACTACATAGAACCTTCACTACATAGAACCTTCACTACATAGAACCTTTACTACATAGAACCTTCACTACATAGAACCTTCACTACATTAGAACCTTCACTACATAGAACCTTCACTACATAGAACCTTCACTACACATAGAACCTTCACTACATAGAACCTTCACTACATAGAACCTACTAATAGACCTTCACTACATAGAAAACTCACTACATAGAACCTCCATACATAGAACCCTCACTACATAGAACCTTCACTACAAGAACTTCATACATAGAACTTCACTAATAGAACCTTCACTAATAGAACCTTCACTACAAAGAACCTTCACTACACAGAACCTTCACTACATAGAACCTTTCACACTAGAACCTTCACTACTAGAACCTTCACTACATAGGAACCTCACTACAAACCTTCCTATCAGAACCTTCACTACATAGAACCTTCACTACATAGAACCTTCACTACATAGAACCTTCCCTACATAGAACCTTCCCTACATAGAACCTTCACTACATAGAACCTTCACTATATAGAACCTTCACTACATAGAACCTTCACTACATAGAACCTTCACTACATAGAACCTTCACATACATAGAACCTTCAACCTACATAGAACCTTCACTACATAGAACCTTCACTACATAGAACCTTCACTACATAGAACCTTCACTACATAGAACCTTCACTACATAGAACCTTCACTATATAGAACCTTCCCTACATAGAACCTTCCCTACATAGAACCTTCACTACATAGAACCTTCCACTACATAGAACCTTCACTACATAGAACCTTCACTACATAAACTTTCATACATAGAACTCACTACAGAACCTTCACTACATAGAACCTTCCACTACATAGAACCTTCACTATAATAGAACCTTCCCTACATAGAACCTTCCCCTACATAGAACATCACTACATAGAACCCACTACATAGAACCTTCACTACATAGAACCTCCACTACATAGAACCTTCCCTACATAGAACCTTCACTACATAGAACCTTCACTACATAGAACCCTCACTACATAGACTATGCCACATTATTTATAAAAAAATTGGAAATGGAGCAGCCAGCGCAAAATGAATGCACAATCCGCTCTAACCCCATGGTACATTGAGTAGCGTGGGTTTTGCACTAATTTACCCCATAAATGTTCGAAATAGCATCAGGGCATAAATAATTGTTATCCATCTCAATCACTTTGGGCTATGTTTATAAACCCATGGTGTCATTTTTTAGCGTTATTGGGATCGATAATTTAAGATAGCAATAATTTATTTATGATCGCTATTGTTATTTTACCAGAGCTATTGTTAATTAAAGATCGTTACCGTTATTTTACATTCGTTAAGGACATTTGTATTCCGCGATTCAAAAATAATGTGCAGTACCGTTTAAAGGCAACGCTCGGAAAATAAGGATAGCGATAGTAAAATAACGATATCACTCTTTAGTGATACTGCACTTTTATAAATATGGCCCTTTGTACCTCTCCCACCAACATACAACCATACCACTTTTCGCCTTGCTTGCATACTTTCAGGGAGATTCAATAAAAGCCCTTCAGGCTCATTTACTCAAAGCCGCAATTGCTCTGGGCAAATATCCTGATTGTGAGTCAATATCGCGTTTGCAAATATGGGTAAATCCCGAAAAGGGATTTACTCACTGCGGGATTTTAATAGCTGGCGTTGAAATCCAACGCTAAGACTAGCGCAAACGCGATATTGTATCGCGAGCGTCTGATGCACAGGTGTCTTTTGCGTAACCCGTGTATCGGACTCTAATATGGAGTTAAAGTCACGCTAACCGGTAGCGAACTGGTTAGCAAGACATTAACTCCATAAATTTTCTCTGGGTAAATCGGCCCCCTTATCGTTAAAAATTGTGCTAATTTTGCCCTAACCAATCAGATCTTATTTAACATTTGAAAGCTAACATTTGATTGGGGCATTATTAGCACCATTTATAACGATAAAAACTTTTATTGAATCTCCCTTAAACTTGTATTTTATCATGTACATCGCTAAGTACCCTAGTGGCGCTTTATATAAGGGATAATGCGCCCCTTACAGTGTAATATAAGGATATTATGCCACCGAGGAGTACCCTGACCTTATACAGGACAGGGAACTCCGAGGTGGCGTAATGTCCTTATAATATATTGTGAAGGGGCGCATTATTTCGTATAATACATAAGTATCAGATTCCTTCACCCCATTCGCATTTTAAATTCTAGCCTTGTCCCTATTTCCACCTTAAATCCCCAAGCTACCTTCTGTAACTTAAACCCAGTAGAAAGGAACATCCCAGCCCAGCATCTATGTGGTTAAACAAATCTTTGTGGAGGAGGAGAGAGACATTGGTTATGAAGTGACAGGAAGCAGCTTCAGCAGGTTCTGTTAGTGAAGTTAAACACTGCAAAAAATGCTGAGTCATTGTCCAGGCATGAACACTGAAATGGGCGGAGTAGTGGGATATAAGAAATATAAGAAATGAGTCACTTAGTGACATAGCTGAGTGATTTTATAAGGATATATACCACTGCAGCTCACATTATAAAATATCACACTTATGTATTATAAATAAATTATACGTAACATTATTGGAAAGTTTAGGTTCTATACTATCAAAAACTACAACATTATGTGGTTGGAGATGAAAGACACTTAGAGAAGCATCCATTTTAATTGACCTACCTGTGTGTAAAAAAAAAAAAAGGAGGACACATGAGTGTTTTAGCAAACTGAACTTCACTGTTTGCATCGCAAACTTAAAATTAACCCCTAAAAACCAATCCACAATGGCAGGTCATTGAATCTGGGTTTGATCAATCAGACTTGGAGATAACAAGGGCATTAGAAAGCAGGTTAAATACCTCATTAACCCTTTAGATGCATTAGCATATATATGAGATAATGATTTTGTTGATCATTTTTAGAGGCACAGATCTGGTTGTTAAAGGCTGAGTAAAAATGAATTTTGTCCTAGATCGTATTTTCTATATTATAGAATCTAACATATTCATTCTGGCACAATTCAACGAAACTGTTGCATAAACAATACTTTATTCAGCTATTTTCATGTGTAAACAGATTTGAGTTTTCTCTAAACCAATAACTAAATCTAATAGACTGCTGTTGTATGATAAACCCTAAAGACTCACCCAGAATGCCCATATTAATATGTGTCATTATCCCTACAGATTCTAACAGCTCCTAATCCTCCTGCAGCAAGTGGAACTCCCTTCTCTCAACTTCCTGTTTTAATTAATAATCACAATTGCTTCTGCAGCCGATATTATAATATATACCGTATGTACTCGAGTATAAGCCAACTCGAGTATAAGCCGATGTACCCATTTTTGCCTCCAAAATCAGGAAACCATGATTGACTCGAGTATAAGCCGAGGGTAGATAGTTGCCCTTTAAATGTACAGTAATCCCATACAGTAACCCTAATACCTTTCCACTGTAGATGTTTGGAAACTACAACTCCCAGCATGCTTTCGTTGCTGGGAGTTGTAGTTTCCAAACACCTATAGTAGAAAGGTATTGGGTGTTACTCTATGGCATACTGTCCCCCACCCTAGAGCCCCCCCAGTTCACTTACTGTACCTGGCCAGTCTTCATCTCTCCGCCAGCTGCCACTCGCTCTGTGCAGAGCCGGCAGTTCCCAGTACTGCTTCGCGGCTGCGCGATGACGTCATCCCACCAGCGTGCGCGATGACATCACCGCGCACCTGCGAAGAACTACTGGGAACTGCCGGCTTTCCTTCCTGACTCGCGGCTGCATCTGGAATTAAGGTAAGTTTTCTCTTGACTCGAGTATAAGCCGAGGCAAGGTTTTTAGGTTGATTTTTAAACCTAAAAACCTCGGCTTACACTCGAGTATATACGGTAAATACAAGATCAAAACTTATAAATACAAGATCAAAACTTATTTAAACCGAATCATCATGAAATTATTGTTTTTTATGTTGGTCTCACATTTACATTTTATTCACATTTTTTACAAAAAAAATAAATACAAAAAAACCCAAAAATTGCAAATAAAATGTGGGTAAAATTGGGTAAAATGTGTTTAAATGACAGGCGTGAAAAACAAGCAGCAAAAAAAAAAAAAAATCAAGAAACCTCTCATCCACATTTAGCCTAAATGCATATTATCTAAAATATGTTCAATTATATTGAACTTTCCCTCGGAGAATTTAATCTTGATGAGGAAAGAAAGCAGAAGGTTAATTATGTCACTTGTTGACAACATAATAATTTCTATAACCAAAACCAGGTGCTTCTGCTGCCAATTTAACAGAACATTTTAAGCGAAATAACTGGAATTACGCTTTCTATGCCCTTTCAGCAGCAAACTCAATTTTCAGACCGTGAAACACTTGGCAGAGCTAATTTCTGTTGCGGCACACCTGTGTTCTCAATGCTGGACTCTCTTGAAATGTGTCATTCACACAGGTTACAGTGAACTTTACAGTGGATATTGTAATATAATTTGTATATAATCAATTTAAACATCTTCCGTAGCGCTTTACAATTACATGTATACATTCACATCAGGCCCTGTCCCGAAGGGCTTACAATCTAAGCACATTTATATTATTATAGGAACGCCCAGAGTAAGGTGTCAAAAGAGCATTGTACATGGCAGACAGTTGGTGCCGAACCCCCCACCTCTATTTAGGCTTAATGGGGGGGTTCGACACCAACTGTCTGCCATGTACAATGCTGTTTTGACCACCTTATCTGGGCGTTCCTAAACACTCTTAGCACTATCCAATCACGCCCTAACACTTGGCTGTGATATGCTAATTGGGATTTTCCAGGGTACATAATGCCACAGATTCTTGTACAAGTCATTTGAATTGAGAAAGCCAGTCGGATGACTAGCGAAACGTCTTCAAGAACTAAACTTCAAGTCCAGTTGATCTAATTGAATACAACAGATATACCATGACCTGGATGAATGAGAACCTTCACAAGCATTAATATAAATATAATTATATTACATTTTACACATTTCAGCTCATGTTCCAAGCCATCATCAGGGTCCTGACCAAAAACGTTTATATAAATTTTAATACTAATAAAGACTTTATTGTAATTCGCAGAGGGCTGCAGCACAGTCATGCTTTAACCCCTAGGTTACACGAGTATCGCAAGAAACACACTCTGCAGCCTATTCACCAGAGGCTGCATGGCCACACTAGCGTAAGTGTTAAATACATATGGGGGGAGAGACGCTCAGCTTCTGGGGAATTTTTACAGATTTACCCAGAGAATCGGGGTGAATCTTCCTGTTTGTGTACCAAAATATGTCCTGAAATTTGCTTTAGAACATAATGTTTGGTTTTGCATCTGGGCTGCATTATTATTATTAATATCATTATTATTTTTATTATTGGCATTATTATTGATTTTTATAGCACCATCATCTTCCATGGGACAAAATTACATAGCCATGCATTAAATACTTATAAATATGTGCAGCACTCAGAGTGGCAATGTAATGAGTTCAGTAATTCTAGTTCAGTAAGAGGTTATATGGCCCCATGGTAAGGATTCTAGTTCAGTAAGAGGTAATATGGCTACATGGTAAGGATTCTAGTTCAGTAAGAAGTAATATGGCTACATGGTAATGATTCTAGTTCAGTAAGAGGTAATATGGCTACATGGTAGGGATTCTAGTTCAGTAAGAGGTAATATGGCTACATGGTAAGGATTCTAGTTCAGTAAGAGGTTATATGGCCCCATGGTAAGGATTCTAGTTCAGTAAGAGGTAATATGGCTACATGGTAAGGATTCTAGGTCAGTAAGAGGTAATATGGCCACATGGTAAGGATTCTAGTTCAGTAAGAGGTTATTGGCCCCATGGTAAGGATTCTGTTCAGTAAGAGGTTATATGGCCCCATGGTAAGGATTCTAGTTCAGTAAGAGGTAATATGGCTACATGGTAAGGATTCTAGTTCAGTAAGAGGTAATATGGCCCATGGTAAGGATTCTAGTTCAGTAAGAGGTAATATGGCTACATAGTAAGGATTCTAGTTCAGTAAGAGGTAATATGGCTACATGGTAAGGATTCTAGTCAAAGAGGTTATATGGCTACATGGTAAGGATTTAGTTCAGTAGAGTAGGTAATATGGCTAATGGTAAGGATTTTAGTTCAGTAAGAGGTTATATGGGTACATGGTAAGGATTCTAGTTCAGTAAGAGGTATATGGCTACATGTAAGGATTCTAGTTCAGTAAGAGGTAATATGGCTACATGGTAAGGATTCTAGTTCAGTAAGAGGTAATATGGCTACATGGTAAGGATTCTAGTTCAGTAAGAGGTAATATGGCTACATGGTAAGGATTCTAGTTCAGTAAGAGGTAATATGGCCCCATGGTAAGGATTCTAGGTCAGTAAGAGGTAATATGGCTACATGGTAAGGATTCTATTTCAGTAAGAGGTAATATGGCTACATGGTAAGGATTCTAGTTCAGTAAGAGGTTATATGGCTACATGGTAAGGATTCTAGTTCAGTAAGAGGTATAGTGACATGGTAAGGATTCTAGTTCAGTAAGAGGTAATATGGCTACATGGTAAGGATTTAGTTCAGTAAGAGGTTATAGGCTACATGGTAGGATTCTAGTTCAGTAAGAGGTAATATGGCTACATGGTAAGGATTCAGTTCAGTAAGAGGTAATATGGCTGCAGAGTAAGGATTCTAGCTCAGTAAGAGGTAATATGGCTACATGGTAAGGATTCTAGTTCAGTAAGAGGTAATATGGCTACATGGTAAGAATTCTAGTTCAGTAAGAGGTAATATGGCCACATGGTAAGGATTCTAGTTCAGTAAGAGGATATGGGCTACATGGTAAGGATTCTAGTTCAGTAAGAGGTAATATGGTCCCATGGTAAGGATTCTAGTTCAGTAAGAGGTAATATGGCGCCATAGTAAGGATTCTAGTTCAGTAGAGGTAATATGGCTACATGGTAAGGATTCTAGTTCAGTAAGAGGTAATATGGCTACATGGTAAGGATTCTAGTTCAGTAAGAGGTAATATGGCTACATGGTAAGGATTCTAGTTCAGTAAGAGGTTATATGGCTGCATGGTAAGGATTCTAGTTCAGTAAGAGGTAATATGGCTACATAGTAAGGATTCTAGTTCAGTAAGAGGTAATATGGCTACATGGTAAGGATTCTAGTTCAGTAAGAGGTAATATGGCTACATGGTAAGGATTCTAGTTCAGTAAGAGGTAATATGGCTACATGGTAAGGATTCTAGTTCAGTAAGAGGTAATATGGCTACATGGTAAGGATTCTAGTTTCAATAAGAGGTATATGGCGCATGGTAAGGTTCTAGTTCAGTAAGAGGTTATACGATTGCATGGTTAGGATTCTAGTTCAGTAAGAGGTAATATGGCTACATGGTAAGGATTCTAGTTTAGTAAGAGGTAATATGGCTACATGGTGGATTCTAGTTCAGTAAGAGGTAATATGGGTACATGGTAGGATTCTAGTTCAGTAAGAGGTAATATGGCTACATGGTAAGGATTCTAGTTCAGTAAGAGGTATATATGGCACATGGTAAGGATTCTAGGTCAGTAAGAGGTAATATGGCTACATGGTAAGGATTCTAGTTCAGTAAGAGGTAATATGGCCACATGGTAAGGATTCGTTCAGTAGAGGTATATGGCCCATGGAAGGATTCTAGTTCAGTAAGAGGTTATATGGCCCCATGGTAAGGATTCTAGTTCAGTAAGAGGTATATGGCTACATGGTAAGGATTCTAGTTCAGTAAGAGGTAAATGGCCACATGGTAAGGATTCTAGTTCAGTAAGAGGGATATGGCTACATGTAAGGATTCTAGTTCAGTAAGAGGTAATATGGCTACATGGTAAGGATTCTAGTTCAGTAAGAGGTTATATGGCACATGGTAAGGATTCTAGTTCAGTAAGAGGTATATGGCAATGGTAAGGATCTAGTTCAGTAAGAGGTTATATGGCTACATGGTAAGGATTCTAGTTCAGTAAGAGGTTATATGGCTACATGGTAAGGATTCTAGTTCAGTAAGAGGTAATATGGCTACATGGTAAGGATTCTAGTTCAGTAAGAGGTAATATGGCTACATGGTAAGGATTCTAGTTCAGTAAGAGGTAATATGGCTACATGGTAAGGATTCTAGTTCAGTAAGAGGTTATATGCACATGTAAGGATTCTAGGTGTAAGAGGTAATATGGCTACATGGTAAGGATTCTATTCAGTAAGAGGTAATATGGCTACATGGTAAGGATTCTAGTTCAGTAAGAGGTATATGGCTACATGGTAGGATTCTAGTTCAGTAAGAGGTAATATGGCTACAGGTAAGGATTCTAGTTCAGTAAGAGGTAAATGGCTACATGGTAAGGATTCTAGTTCAGGAGAGGTTATGGCTACATGGTAAGGATTCTAGTTCAGTAAGAGGGTAATATGGACATGGTAGGTTCTAGTTCAGTAGAGGTAAGGAATCTGATGGCTCAGAGTAGATTCTAGTCAGTAAGAGGTAATATGGCTAATGGTAAGGATTCTAGTTCAGTAAGAGGTAATATGGTACATGGTAGAATTCTAGTTCAGTAAGAGGTAATATGGCACATGGTAAGGATTCTAGTTCAGTAAGAGGTAATAGGGCTACATGGTAAGGATTCTAGTTCAGTAAGAGGTAATATGGTCCCATGGTAAGGATTCTAGTTCAGTAAGAGGTAATATGGCGCATAGTAAGGATTCTAGTTCAGTAGAGGTAATATGGCTACATGGTAAGGATTCTAGTTCAGTAAGAGGTAATATGGCTACATGGTAAGGATTCTAGTTCAGTAAGAGGTAATATTGCACTGGTAAGGATTCTAGTTCAGTAAGAGGTTATATGGCGCATGGTAAGGATTCTAGTTCAGTAAGAGGTAATATGGGTACATGGTAGGATTCTAGTTCAGTAAGAGGTAATATGGCTACATGGTAAGGATTCTAGTTCAGTAAGAGGTAATATGGCTACATGGTAAGGATTCTAGTTCAGTAAGAGGTAATATGGCTACATGGTAAGGATTCTAGTTCAGTAAGAGGTAATATGGCTACATGGTAAGGATTCTAGTTCAAAGAGGTAATATGGTCCCATGGTAAGGATTCTAGTTCAGTAAGAGGTATAGGCTTCATGTAAGGATTAGTTAGAGAGGTAATATGGCTACATGGTAAGGATTCTAGTTCTAGTAAGAGGTTAATATGGCTACATGGTAAGGATTCTAGTTCAGTAAGAGGTAATAGGCTACATGGTAAGGATTCTAGTTCAGTAGAGTAGGTAATATGGCTACATGGTAAGGATTCTAGTTCAGTAAGAGGTAATATGGCTACATGGTAAGGATTCTAGTTCAGTAAGAGGATAATAGGCTACATGGTAAGGATTCTAGTTCAGTAAGAGGTAATATGGCTACATGGTAAGGATTCTAGTTCAGTAAGAGTAATATGGCTATGGTAAGGATTCTAGTTCAGTAAGAGTAATATGGCTACATGGTAAGGATTCTAGTTCAGAGTAAGAGGTAAATGGCTACATGGTAAGGATTCTAGTTCAGTAAGAGGTAATATGGCTACATGGTAAAGGATTCTAGTTCAGTAAAGAGATAATATGGCTACATGGTAAGGATTCTAGTTCAGTAAGAGGTAATATGGCTACATGGTAAGGATTCTAGTTAGTAAGAGTTAATATGGCTACATGGTAAGGATTCTAGTTCAGTAAGAGGTAATATGGCTACATGGTAAGGATTCTAGTTCAGTAAGAGGTAATATGGCTACATGGTAAGGATTCTAGTTCAGTAAGAGTTAATATGGCTACATGGTAAGGATTCTAGTTCAGTAAGAGGTAATATGGCCCCATGGTAAGGATTCTAGGTCAGTAAGAGGTAATATGGCTACATGGTAAGGATTCTAGTTCAGTAAGAGATAATATGGCTACATGGTAAGGATTCTAGTTCAGTAAGAGGTAATATGGCTACATCGTAAGGATTCTAGTTCAGTAAGAGGTAATATGGCTACATGGTAAGGATTCTAGTTCAGTAAGAGGTAATATGGCTACATGGTAAGGATTCTAGTTCAGTAAGAGATAATATGGCTACATGGTAAGGATTCTAGTTCAGTAAGAGGTAATATGGCTACATGGTAAGGATTCTAGTTCAGTAAGAGGTAATATGGCGAAATGGTAAGGATTCTAGTTCAGTAAGAGGTAATATGGCTACATGGGTAAGGATTCTAGTTCAGTAAGAGGTATATATGGCTACCAATGGTAAGGATTCTAGTTCAGTAAGAGGTAATATGGCTACCATGGTAAGGATTCTAGTTCAGTTAAGAGGTATAAGAGGGGTCAAGGAATATGGCTACATGGTAAGGATTCTAGTTCAGTAAGAGGTAATATGGCTACATGGTAAGGATTAGTTCAGTACGAGGTTATGGCTACATGTAAGGATTCTAGGTCAGTAAGAGGTAATATGGCTACATGGTAAGGATTCTAGTTCAGTAAGAGGTAATATGGCTACATGGTAAGGATTCTAGTTCAGTAAGAGGGTATATGGCTACATGGTAAGGATTCTAGTTCAGTAAGAGGTAATATGGCTACATGAGGTAAGGATTCTAGTCTCAGTAAGAGGTAATATGGCTACATGGTAAGGATTCTAGTTCAGAGAGGTTATAGGTACATGGTAAGGATTCTAGTTCAGTAAGAGGGTAATAGGACATGGTACGGATTCTGTTCAGTAGAGGTAAGGAATGATTTGGCTGCAGAGTAGATTCTAGTCAGTAAGAGGTAATATGGCTAATGGTAAGGATTCTAGTTCAGTAAGATGGTAATATGGTACATGGTAGAATTCTAGTTCAGTAAGAGGGTAATATGGCACATGGTAAGGATTCTAGTTCAGTAAGAGGTAATAGGGTACATGGTAAGGATTCTAGTTCAGTAAGAGGTAATATGGTACCCATGGTAAGGATCTTAGTTCAGTAAGAGGTAATATGGCACAATGGTAAGGATTCTAGTTCAGTAAGAGGTAATATGGTACATGGTAAGGATTCTAGGTTCAGTAAGATGGTTAATATGGCTACATGGTAAGGATTCTAGTTCAGTAAGAGGTATAATATGTGCCTGGTAAGGATTCTAGTTCAGTAAGAGGGTTATATGGCGCAATGGTAAGGTCTAGTCAGTAAGAGGTAATAGGTTACATGGAAGGAGTCTAGTTCAGTAAGAGGTAATATGGCTACATGGTAAGGATTCTTAGTTCAGTAAGAGGTAATATGGCTACATGGTAAGGATTCTAGTTCAGTAAGAGGTAAATGGCTACATGGTAAGGATTCTAGTTCAGTAAGAGGTATATGGCTACATGGAAGGATTCTAGTTCAAGAGGTAATATGGCCCATGGTAAGGATTTAGTTCAGTAAGAGGTTATAGGCTGCATGGTAAGGATTCTAGTTCAGAAGAGGTAATATGGCTACATGGTAAGGATTCTAGTTTAGTAAGAGGTAATATGGCTAATGGGTAGGGATTCTAGTTCAGTAGAGGTAATAGGCTTACAGGAAGGATTCTAGTTCAGTAAGTAGGTATAATATGGCACATGGTAAGGATTCTAGTTCAGTAAGAGGTAATATGGCTACATGGTAAGGATTCTAGTTCAGTAAGAGGAATATGGCTCATGGTAAGGATTCTAGTTCAGTAAGATGGTAATATGGCTACATGGTAAGGATTCTAGTTAGTAAGAGGTAATATGGCTACATGGTAAGGATTCTAGTTCAGTAAGAGATAATATGGCTACATGGTAAGGATTCTAGTTCAGTAAGAGGTAATATGGCTACATGGTAAGGATTCTAGTTCAGTAAGAGGTAATATGGCTACATGGTAAGGATTCTAGTTCAGTAAAGAGTAATATGGCTACATGGTAAGATTCTAGTTCAGTAAGAGGTAATATGGCTACATGGTAAGGATTCTAGTTCAGTAAGAGTTAATATGGCTACATGGTAAGGATCTAGTTCAGTAAGAGGTAATATGGCTACATGGTAAGGATTCTAGTTCAGTAAGAGGTAATATGGCTACATGGTAAGGATTCTAGTTCAGTAAGAGTTAATATGGCTACATGGTAAGGATTCTAGTTCAGTAAGAGGTAATATGGCCCCATGGTAAGGATTCTAGGTCAGTAGAGGTTAATATGGCTACATGGTAAGGATTTCTAGTTCAGTAAGAGATAATATGGCTACATGGTAAGGATTCTAGTTCAGTAAGAGGTAATATGGCTACATGGTAAGGATTCTAGTTCAGTAAGAGGTAATATGGCTACATGGTAAGGATTCTAGTTCAGTAAGAGGTAATATGGCTACATGGTAAGGATTCTAGTTCAGTAAGAGATAATATGGCTACATGGTAAGGATTCTAGTTCAGTAAGAGGTAATATGGCTACATGGTAAGGATTCTAGTTCAGTAAGAGGTTATATGGCTGCTGCAAATGTTCTTGTTGGTTGTTTTACAACTGCAGCTGCACAATATTTATATTTAACAGTTTTATTAAATTTCCAGCCCCGCGGCCAACTTCTGTCTTATTAAAAGATGCAGTCAATAGATTAGGAGAAGCTTTGGCAAGGTGTATGGCCCAAGTTCGGTAATTTGCCCCTACGAGCAGCTGTGAGAGAGGAATGAGCCAATAACTATATTAAGCCATGCAGCTGGAGGAGCGGAGTAAAGAGTTAATATGACCAGATTGGAGGTGAAACAGACAGTCTGGGAATAAATAGTAAATAGGTCTTATATTCCAATACAAATTATTGCTAATGACTGCATGAATACAAGGCAAGCAATAATGAATCTCGCTTTAAAAACGAACCTGGTTTGAAAACTCGGAACTTTCATCAAAAAGCTGAAAATTTCTATAGAAAATCTAAAGAAAATTCCTATGTTGAAAACTCAAAAATTACAGTTGAAAATTCGAAAAAAAATTCAGAACAAATTGAGTTGGAATCAGATTTTCAGAATTTCACTGAACAATGTTACGCCGCTTGGCCATACAGAGTTGGACTGGCCTGCCAATGGCTAAAGTTAATGCTCTCTAGCTGGTATTCCCTGGTGAAGTGAGATTCCTTCTCTTCCTCACATTCAGTTCATTCAGTCCATAGACGCAGCACTGGACCCTGGAGTTAAAGTTGCGCTAACCAATTCAATATTGATTATTGCAATAAACACCTACATAGCCGGCACAAGCAATTCAATGTGCAACATTATTTGCACCACTTGGCAACACCATTCCCACATTCAGCGGGAGGTGCACACGCGATATTAATTGCGAATGGGAGATTTACCCAGAATGATTGTAGCTCTGGGTAAATATCCCTGAGTGAGGTTTAATTGGATGGGGGAGAGAAATGTAATTTCTAGCCGACTCTACACTATTGTGGCTCTAATTCACAGAATAGAGAGTGAGAGAGGGTGTGGGAAACTAACTGAATAGTTCCTGTGCCATATTGGTAATCATGGGTCTAGCTAGCAGGGGTCAGTGTGAGGTATCTAAGCCTTGCTGATACCATTGACGGGTTTAAAAGGCTTGTGAAAGGGCCACTTCAATGTGTTACCCCTAAAAATGTGCCCAGTCCTCCCCTGATAGTGATTGGGTCTCACAATTGATACTGTGGTCTCAAATGGACTATAAAATGAATCACTTTAATTTACCATTGACAGGCCACCAATCAGATTAGTAGGTCTGTCAGCAGGAATATCAGGCATCTGTCTGCCCATGAGTACATGACATAAAGGTGCCCATACACTATAACCTTACTTTCCATTTACCTAACATTTGCACAATATCCAATGTATTGCCTAGCACTGTATGGACGCCCGCTCGTAAATAAACAACCACATTCGTAAATGTACGACCACGGCTGTACTCCTACTATAACCGTCAGTTTAGTAAATTTGTGATACCCTGGGTTTATAAATAGGGCCCTAAGAAAGCAGCTGTTACTAAACAATGACACAGTGAGGAGATAAACCTAAAGAGAAACTGTACAAGTGACATGGAACACAGTTCTAATTACACACAACGCTAATGGAGGAAAAGTCATTTTTGTCATATAAAGGACATGTTTACCCTCATATAAAGTTCTAAAGAAAAAAAAAGTTGAAATGAAAAGTACCTGGTTCAGGCAGGTAGGATTGATAATTCCTACCTCCCAATATTGTTACTGTGAGGAACACCAACCCAAAGAAAACTGATTCTGCCAGTCTTCCTAATACATGAAAGTACAGAGCTAACCTGGCAGATGAAAACTGTATGTGCACTCTACCAGTGTAGACTTTTAGTGTAAGGTAGGTGACCCCAGCCCACCCCCAACCGGCGAGATATTTCTTTAAAAATATGCTTAAATTGCTTCTTACAGCCCTTTCTCTACCGCGTCATCTCCAATCTGGCTCCCTGCTTGCAAAAGTTGCAACCAGGGGCTAGACCGGCAGCCACGTCTGTGATTGGCTAAGACGTGGCCAATCACACACACGGCTAGCATCATTGAAGCCGCCGTGGGAGAAAAGGGACCTTATTAGAGATGAACGAACTTTCGAAAGTTCGGTCCGTTTTCGAACTTTCGAACAGTATGGAAAGTTCGAAAACGGACCCATTAAAGTCAATGGGAGTCAAATAGTTTGAAAAGCTCTAATGAAATACAATTAAAATATCAATGGTAACTTAATGTAAATGGCTGTGGGACGTGGGAAATGGTCTGGGGAACATGTTAGAATATCCAGGACATTCAAAAAATCTATTTTACTCTCACTTGCGCTATTTTCGAGCTCGTTCGCGCCTAGGTAACATGGACATTTTAATCGAGGATTCGATGCTCGCATATAGGCTTTAATAGAAACTTTACTCGCGGATTCGATGCTCGCGTATGGCATTAATGGAAACTTTACTCGCGGATCGAGTTCGCGCCTAGATACCATGGACATTTTACTTGTGGATTCGATGCTCGCGTATAGATTTTAATGGACATTTTACTTGCTGGATTCGAGCTCGCGTATAGGATTTAATGGACATTTACTCGCGGATTCGATGTTCGCACCTAGATACCATGGACATTTTACTGTGGATTCGATGCTCTCGTAATGTGTTAATTGACACTTACTCGCGGATTCGATGTTCGCGCTAGATACCATGTACATTTTACTTGCGGATTCGATGCTCGCGTATAGGTTTAATTGACACTTTACTCGCGGATTCGCGCTCGCGTATAGGCATTAAGGACAATTTACCGCGCGATTCGATGCTCGCGTATAGGCTGTAATGGACACTTTACTTGGGATTCGATGTTCGCGCCTAGATACCATGTACATTTTACTTGAGGATTCGATGCTCGCGTATAGGTTTTAATTGACACTTTACTCGCGGATTCGATCTCGCGTATAGGTTTTAATGGACACTTTATATATAGGTATAATAGCTTTTACTCGCACATTCAATGGTCTAACATTCGATATTATAATATATAAGATATAATAACATTCGTATATATTATAATTCGAATAATTTGGCTCGAACTCGGGTTCGAGTTTGAGTTCTAGTCCATCTCTAGTCTTTTTTTAAAAAATATTTCGGTGGTTGTGGGTTGGCAGGGGGTACCTACCTTATCCTAAAGGGGATTCACGCTAGGTGCCACGGCTAAAGAGGATGGATCCGGATGGTAAAACAATTTACCATGTTTCCATGGTAGCTCTTAGGAACAGTATATCTTTAAAAAGACACCATTCCACAAACTTCTCCTTTAATTCGTTTTTTTTAATCCTGACATTATTATTATTAATTAAAGTTAAGACATTTTATGGTATTGTTGCTTTTAGTTATAAATGGACAGTTAAGTAGTCATTAGTTATTTAATGACAGCTACAGTATGATAGTAAAGAAATGGGAAATTCATTAATTCATTAGTCATCCGCCCTGACCATCCGGAGATTCCTTATTCTCAATAACATAACTGACCATGCCAGTCTGTCTGTTATATTATTATAATCCATACTCCCCCGTATTATCTACAGTCTCCCCTGTCTGTTATTTATAATCTACTCACCTATTATACTACTGTCTCCCTGTCCCCAGTCTGTCTGGTTATATTATTATAATCGTACTCCCCGTATTGTCTACTGTCTCCCTGTCCCCAGTCTGTCCTGTTATATTATTAATCCGTACTCCCGTATCTAGTCTACTGTCTCCCTGTCCCCAGTCTGTCTGTTTATTATTATAATCCGTATCCCCGTATTATCTACTGTTCTCCGTGTCCCCAGTCTGTCTGTAATTATTAAATCCGTACTCCCCGTATTATCTACTGTCTCCTGTCCCCAGTCTGTTGCTTATATTATTAAATCCGTACTCCCCGATTGTCTACTGTCTCCCTGTCCCCAGTCTGTCTTTATATATTATAATCCGTACTCCCCGTATGTCTACTGTCTCCGCTGTCCCCCAGTCTGTCTGTTTCATTATATAATCCGTACTCCCCGTATTATCTACTGTCTCGGTCCCCAGTCTGTCTGTTATATTATAATCCGTACTCCCGTTGTTCTACTGTCTCGCCTGTCCCAGTCTGTCTGTTATATTATTATAATCCGTACTCCCCGTATTGTCTACTGTCTCCCTGTCCCCAGTCTGTCTTATATTATATAATCCGTACTTCCCCGTATTTCTACTGTCTCCTGTCCCCAGTCTGTCTGTTATATTATTATAACCGTATCTCCCGTATAGTCTACTGTCCCCTGTCCCCAGTCTGTCTGTATATTATTATAATCCGTACTCCCGTATGTCTACTGTCTCCCTGTCCCCAGTCTGTCCTGTTATATATTATAATCCGTACTCCCCGTATTTCTACTGTCTCCCTGTCCCCACGTCTGTCTGTTATATTATTATAATCCGTACTCCCCGTATTGTCTACTGTCTCTCCTGTCCCGTCGTCTGTTTATATTATTATAATCCGTACTCCCCGTATATATGTCTCCCTGTCCCCAGTCTGTCTGTTATATATTATAATCCGTACTCCCAGTATTATCTACTGTCTCCCTGTCCCCAGTCTGTCTGTTATATTATTATAATCCGTACTCCCCGTATTATCTACTGTTCCCTGTCCCAGTCTGTTGTTATATATTATAATCCGTACTCCCCGTATGTACTACTGTCTCCTGTCCCCAGTCTGTCTGTTATATTAGTATAATCCCGACTCCCCCGTATTACTACTGTCTCCTGTCCCCACAGTCTGTCTGTTATATATTATAATCCGTACTCCCCGTATATCTTACTGTCTCCCTGTCCCCAGTCTGTCTGTTATATTTTATATCCGTACTCCACCTATTATCTACTGTCTCCCTGTCCCGTCCGTCTGTTATATTTTATATCCGTACCCCCGTATTATCTACGTGTCCCCTGTCCCCAGTCTGTTGTTACTATTATTATAATCCGTACTCCCCGTATTATCTACTGTCTCCCTGTCCCCAGTCTGTCTGTTATATTATTATAATCCGTACTCCACCTATTATCTACTGTCTCCCTGTCCCCAGTCTGTCTGTTATATTATTATATCCGTACCCCCCGTATGTATCTACTGTCTCCCTGTCCCCAGTTTCTGTTATATTATATAATCCGTACTCCCCGTATTATCTACTGTCTTCCTGTCCCCAGTCTGTCTGTTATATTATTATAATCCGTACTCCCTATTATCTACTGTCTCCCTGTGCCCCAGTCTGTGTTTATATTATATATCCGTACTCCCCGTATGTCTACTGTCTCCCTGTCCCCAGTCTGTTATGTCTTTATTATAATCCGTACTCCCCGTATATCTACTGTCCCCTGTCCCCATCGGTCTGTATATTATAATCCGTTCTCCCCGTATATCTACTGTCTCCCTGTCCCAGTCTGTCTGTTAATTATTATAATCCGTACTCCCCGTATTATCTACTGTCTCCCTGTCCCTCTGTGTTATATTATTTAATCCGTACTCCCCATATTGTCTACTGTCCCTGTCCCCAGTCTGTCTGTTATATTATCTATAATCCGTACTCCCCGTATTATCTACTGTCTCCCTGGTCCCCAGTCTGTCTGTTATATTATATTAAATCCGTACTCCCCGTATTACTACTGTCTCCCTGTCCCCAGTCGTTCTGTTATATTATTATAATCCGTACTCCCTCCGTTTATCTACTGTCTCCCTGTCCCCAGTCTGTCTGTTATATTATATAATCCGTACTCCCCGTATTAGTCTACTGTCTCCCTGTCCCAGTCTGTCTGTTATATATTATAATCCGTACTCCCCGTATTATCTACTGTCTCCTGTCCCCAGTCTGTCTTGTTATATTATTATAATCCGCTACCTCCCCGTTATTATCTACTGTCTCCCTGTCCCAGTCTGTCTGTTATATTATTATAATCCGTACTCCCCGTATTATCTACTGTCTCCCTGTCCCCAGTCTGTCTGTTATATTATTATAATCCGTACTCCCCGTTTATCTACTGTCTCCCCTGTCCCCAGTCTGTCTGTATATTATTATAATCGATCTCCCCGTATTGATCTACTGTCTCCCTGTCCCCAGTCTGTCTGTTATATTATTATAATCCGTACTCCCCGTATATCTCTACTGTCTCCCTGTGCCCAGTCTGTCTGTTATATTATTATAATACGTACTCCCCGTATTTCTACTGTCCCTCCCCCGTCTGTCTGTTATATATTATAATCCTAATCCCCGTATTATTACGTTCCGTCCCCAGTCTGTTGTTATATTATTATAATCCGTACTCCCCCTATATCTACTGTCTCCTGTCCCAGTCTGTCTGTTATATATATTATAATCCGTACTCCCCGTATTGTCTACTGTCTCCTGTCCCCAGTCTGTTTGTTATATTATTATAATCCGTACTCCCCGTAATCTCGTCTCCCCTGTCCCCAGTCTGTCTGTTATATTATTATAATCGTACTCCACCTCTTATTACTGTCTCCCTGTCCCAGTCTGTCTGTTATATTATTATAATCCGTACTCCCGTCGATTTCTACTGTTCCCTGTCCCCAGTCTGTCTGTTATATTATTATAATCCGACTCCCGTATTATTACTGTCTCCCTGTCCCCAGTCTGTCTGTTATATTATTTAATCCGTTCTCCCTATTATCTACTGTCTCCTGTCCCAGTCTGTCTGTTATATTATTATAATCGTACTTCCTACTTAGTACTTCGTCCCTGTCCCCAGTCTGTCTGTTAATTATTATAACCGTAATCCCGTCTTTATCTGCTGTCTCCCTGTCCCAGTCTGTCTGTTATATTATTAAATCCGAACTCCCCGTATTGTCACTGTCTCCTGTCCCCAGTCGTCTGTTATATATATAATCCGTACTCCCCGTATTATCTACTGTCTCCTGTCCCGTGTCTGTTATTTATATATTATAAATCCGTACTCCCCGATGATCTCTGTCTCCCTGTCCCCAGTCTGTCTGTTATTTATATAATCCCGTACTCCCCTCTTATCTACTGTCTCCCTGTCCAGTTGTCGTTATATTATTATAATCCGTACTCCCCGTATTATCCTGTCTCTGTCCCAGTCTGTCGTTATGTATTTAATCGTATCCCGTCTGTCTACTGTCTCCCGTCCCCGTCTGTCTGTTATTTATTATAATCATACTCCCCGTAGTATCTACTGTCTCCCTGTCCCCAGTCTGTTCGTTATATTATTTAATCCGTACTCCCCGTATTATCTACTGTCTCCCTGTCCCCAGTCTGTCTGTTTTTTTATAATCCGTACTCCCCGATTGTATTCTACTGTCTCCTGTCCCCCGTCTGTCTGTTATATTATTATAATCCGTACTCCCCGTATTATCTACTGTCTCCCTGTCCCGTCTGTCTGTTATATTATTATAACACGTACTCCCCGTATTATCTACGTCTCCCTGTCCCCAGTCTGTCGTTATATTATTATAATCGTCCCCCCGTATTATCTACTGTCTCCCTGTCCCCGTCTGTCTGTTATATTATTATAATCCGTACTCCCCGTATTGTCTACTGTCTCCCTGTCCCCAGTCTGTCTGTTATTTATTATATCCGTACTCCCGTATTATCTACTGTCTCCCTTGTCCCCAGTCTGTTGTTTATTTATATAATCCGTACTCCCCGTATTATCTACTGTCTCCCTGTCCCCAGTCTGTCTGTTATTTATATATATCCGTTACTCCCCGTATTATCTACTGTCTCCCTGTCCCCAGTCTGTGTTATATTATTATAATCCGTACTCCCCGTTTATCTACTGTCTCCCTGTCCCCAGTCTGTCTGTTAATTATTATTAATCCGTACTCCCCGTATTATCTACTGTTCCCTGTCCCCAGTTGTTGTTATATTATTATAATCCGTACTCCCCGTATATCTACTGTTCTCCTGTCCCCAGCTCTGTTGTTAATATTATAATCCGTACTCCTGTAATCTACTGTCCCTGTCCCCAGTCTGTTCGTTATATATTATAATCCGTACTCCCGTATTATCTACTGTCTCCCTGTCCCCGTCTGTCTGTTATATTATAATCCGTACTCCCCGTATTATTACTGTCTCCCTGTCCCCAGTTGTCTGTTATATTATTATAATGACCTCCCTGTATTATCTACTGTCTCCTGTCCCCAGTCTGTCTTTTCTGTATTTATTATAATCCGTACTCCCTGTTATTATCTTACGTCTCCTGTCCCCGTCTGTCTGTTATATTATTATAATCCGTACTCCCCGTATACACTGTCTCCCTGTCCCAGTATGTCTGTTTTATGGTATTATTCTATAATTCATATATTATAATCGTACTCCCAGTATATCTACTGTCTCCCTGTCCCCAGTCTGTCGTTATATTTATAATCGTACTCCCGTATTATCTAACTGTCTCCTGTCCCCAGTCTCTGCTGGTATATATTATAATCGTACTCCACCGTATTATTACTGTTCTCGTCCCCAGTCTGTCTGTTATATATTATAATCGTACTCCCCGTATTATCTACTGTCCCTGTCCCCGTCTGTCTGTATATTATATAACCGTACTCCCGTATTGATCTACGTCTCCCTGTCCCCAGTCGTCTGTTATATTATTATAATCCGTACTCCCGTATTTGTTACATGTCTCCCTGTACCCAGTCTTTTGTTATATTATTATAATCCGTACTCCCGTATTGTCTACTGTCTCCCTGTCCCCAGTCTGTCTGTTATATTATTATAATCCGTTACTCCCCGTATATCTACTGTCTCCTGTCCCAGTCGTCTGGTATATTATTATAATCCGTACTCCCCTATTTATACGTCTCTGTCCCCAGTCTGTCTGTTATATTTAAATCCGTACTCCCGTATTATCTACTGTCTCCCTGTCCCCGTCTGTCTGTTATATTAATATCCGTACTCCCCGTATAGTCTACTGTCTCTCCTGTCCCCAGTCTGTCTGTTATATTATATAATCCGTACTCCCCGTATTATCTACTGTCTCCCTGTCCCAGTCTGTCTGTTATATTTATAATCCGACTCCCCGTATTATCACTGTCTCCCTGTCCCCAGTCTGTCTGTTATATTATTATAATCCGTACTCCCCGTATGTCTATGTCTCCCTGTCCCCAGTCTGTCTGTTATATTATAATCCGTTACTCCCTGATATCTACTGTCTCCCTGTCCCCAGTCTGTCTGTTATATTATTATAATCCGTACTCCCCGTATTATCTACTGTCTCCCTGTCCCCAGTCTGTCTGTTATATTATTATAATCCGTACTCCACATATTATCTACTGTCTCCCTGTCCCCAGTCTGTCTGTTATATTATTATAATCCGTACTCCCCTATTATCTACTGTCTCCCTGTTCCAGTTGTCTGTTATATTATAATCGTACTCCCGTATTATCTACTGTCTCTGTCCCCAGTCTGTCTGTTATATTATTATAATCCGTACTCCCCGTAGTATCTACTGTCTCCCTGTCCCCAGTCTGTCTGTTATATTATATAATCCGTACTCCCGTATTTCTACTGTCTCCCTGTCCCCAGTCTGTCTGTTATATTATTAATCCGTACTCCCGTATGTATACTGTCTCCCTGTCCCCAGTCTGTCTGTTATATTATTATAATCGTACTTAATCCGTATTATCTACTGTCTCCCTGTCCCCAGTCTGTCTGTTATATTATTATAATCCGTACTCCACCTATGATCTACTGTCTCCCTGTCCCCAGTCTGTCTGTTATATTATTATAATCCGTACTCCCGTATTATCTACTGTCTCCCTGTCCCCAGTCTGTCTGTTATATTATTATAATCCGTACTCCCCGTATTATCTACTGTCTCCCTGTCCCCAGTCTGTCTGTTATATATTATAATCCGACTCCACTATATCTACTGTCTCCCTGTCCCAGTGTCTGTTATATTATTATAATCCGTACTCCCCGTATTATCTACATGCTCCTGTCCCCAGTTGTCTGTTATATTATTATAATCCGTACTCCCCGTATTATCTACTGTCTCCTGTCCCAGTCTGTCTGTTATATTATTATAATCGTACTCCCCGTATTATTCTACTGTCTCCTGTCCCGTCTGTCTGTTATATTTATAATCCGTACTCCCGTATATCTACTGTCTCCTGTCCCAGTCTGTCTGTTATATTATTATAATCCGTACTCCCACTATTATCTACTGTTCCTGTCCCCAGTCTGTCTGTATATTATTATAATCCGTACTCCCCGTATTATCTACTGTCTCCCTGTCCCCACTCGTCTGTTATATTATTTATAATCCGTACTCCCCGTTATTAGTATTCTGTCTCCCTGTCCCCAGTCTGTCTGTTATATTATTATAATCCGTACTCCCGTATTATCTACTGTCTCCTCGTCCCCAGTCTGTCTGTTATATATATAATCCGTACTCCCTATTATACTACTGTCTCCCTGTCCCCAGTCTGTCTGTATATTATTATAATCCGTACTCCCGTATTACTACTGTCTCCCGTCCCAGTTCTGTCGTTATATTATATAATCCGTACTCCCGTATATATCTACTGTCTCCCTGTCCCCAGTCTGTCTGTTATATATTATAATCCGTACTCCCCGTATTATCTACTGTCTCCCTGTCCCCAGTCTGTCTGTTATATTATTATAATCCGTACTCCCGTATTATCTACTGTCTCCCTGTCCCCAGTCTGTCTGTTATATTATTATAATCCGTACTCCCCGTATTATCTACTGTCTCCCTGTTCCCAGTCTGTCTGTATATTATTATAATCCGTACTCCACCTATTATCTACTGTCTCCCTGTCCCCAGTTGTATGTTATATTATTATAATCCGTACTCCCCGTATTATCTACTGTCTCCTGTCCAGTCTGTGTTATTATTATAATCGTCCCCGTATATGTCTCTGTCCCCGTCTGTCTGTTATATTATATAATCCGTACTCCCTGTATTATCTACGTCTCCCTGTCCCCGTCTGTTGTTATATTTTATAATCCGTACTCCCTGTATTATCTACTGTCTCCCTGTCCCCAGTCTGTCTGTTATATTATTATAATCCGTACTCACCGTATTATCTACTGTCTCCCTGTGCTTTCTCTTACTTCCTCTACTAATACATTAACAGGGCGATGCACCAACATGATGTCGCTCCTCATTTGGAGTTAAGCACGCCAACTGATGTTATATCGTTTAGCGTGACCTAAACTCCTTCCTTGCGGCGTCTGCGTGGCTAACGCAAAAGTTAACAGCGCAGCCACCGCAATGAGAGTGTTATATGGCGAAATCGTCATTTTATGGTGGCACTTTCAACGCCAGCTAATGTGCCAGAATAGGACAGAGCCAGGTAGCGTATTCCGAGCACCGCTATAGGCATATAGCATTGCCGGGCTGTTTGCACCAGGTTGCCGATAGCGGCGTTCGGTGGATCGCCCTGTAAATGCACTACACTGATGATGGCTCAATAAAGCCGTAACCGCTCTGGTTTTGCATTTAGCTTGTGGAATGCTGGAAAAGTTTTTTAAAGCTATACAGGGTAATTCAATAAAAGTTCTTATCGTTTAAAATGGTGCTAATTTTCCCCCAACCAATCAGATGTTAGCTTTCAAATGTTAAATAAGTTCTGATTGGTTGGGGCAAAATTAGCACCATTTTAAACGATAATCAGGGAGATTTAATAAAAGTTCTTATTGTTAAAAATGGTGCTAATTTTGCCCCAACCAATCAGATCTTGTTTAACATTTGAAGAATTTTTAAGAAATTTTATTGAATCTCCCTGAAGAACTTTTATTGAATCTACCTGTTAGCGTTCCTAAGAGCTTCCATGGAAACATGGTAAATTGCCAGAAGTCTTTCAGGCTCATTTACCCAGAGAGCTCTGGGTAAATGTCCTGATCGTGATTCAATATCTCGTTTGCGAATGTCCCGGGATTTACCCACTGCGGGATTTTAACGCCAGCTATTTTCCAATAACCAATACTATCTCAAAATTATGTCTTAAAGTTCAGTTAATGTCTTAACAGGGATTTAGCAACACTTAACGTGGCTTTTAGACGTAAGTTCCGATGCGTGCGTTATTCTCGTTAACTTTGCGTGTCTAGACAACGCAAGTAATGTACTAAATTTTAACACCATTAATGCGTGACTATAACATTATAATTTAGAGTGTTTGTAATGCCACCACAAAAAGAAAAAAGTCCTATGTACAGAGAGGCGGTATATGTGCGCATTGCTATCATGTGATTTCACCCACACGATTGGCCCATTTTCTAATGTGTAATTGGTCGACGCAGACCAATCACAAATCACACACGCATGTGTGTAGCAAGCAAGCTTTTCTTGATGTTACTTTATATATGCAACCCAAATAATTGTTGCTTAATTTATATTTATGAATGTATGTTCAATGTGAGCTATCGTGTGTGTTGCTTAGCCCATTAGTTAACTACTAAGCTAGCCACTACCTACTACCGTGAACCAACCATAACAAATAAAAGGAGCAGATTTTGTTAAAGGGGAAGTATGAGTGAACTTATTTCTCTGTAATTTACGTCAATATATAATAAGTGGCCTATGGATGTTTCTTTTTAGCGAGAGTACGTGCATTGCTTTTGTACCACAATTTACACAATTCCACTACTAAAACACACGCTAAGCTCTTAACGTGACTTTACCGCTATGTATCAAGACTTACGCAACTGTAGTACTAAAACACACGTTAAGCTCTTAACGTGACTTTCGAAACACTTATGTACTATTAATCACAAACGGTTTATTGAATACAAGTAACGCTCGTTAACTTTACACCATCTTTGCAATAGCGGCTCTCGGTACATAGCCCTAAAAGAGTTTTAAAGGGTAAAGCTGGGTACACAGACTAGCGATAAAGCCCCGATACCATTGTATCCGTTGGTATTGGGGCTTTATCGCTAGTGTGTGTACCGGTTTTCCCGAACAAGCGTGCAGCCACCGAACGGTCATTTGGGAAAAAAAAATAATTCCCTCGGCCACAGTAGAATCCCTATAGAGGAGTCTGCCACAGCCAAGGGAAACACACAGTTCCGAGCATTCTCCTATAGGGATAACGCTCGGCCATGCGTGTATGCAGATCTTTGAAAGATGACAGACAGGATCTTTGAAAAATCTGTAGTGTGTGTACCCAGCTTAACTGTGGTCTCCATTCAAGAGCACATTTCTACCTTTAAAACAAATCCTGGCTCATGCTTCTAGTTGCAATCTATGCAAATGTAGATCATTATAAAGGGTGGTGTTTCAAACTAGCACCATGAGTTGTAGCATCACCAGCACCATTGCTCTGCCCCCTGCTTTAGGCACGAGCAAGCCCAGTTGTATGCTAGTGCCATAACTGTCTTTAAATAACTTCAGAAATGATCTTTTTTAGGGGGAGGGGTTTCTTCTTACACACACCATGTGACCGTCACTGACTGTCTGAGTGTAACTTTACAAGCCTATAACTTAAGAACCAGAGAAGCTAGAGACATCTCCCTAGGCTTGTTTGAAAGGTATGAAATAGAGGACACTTGTTTAAAGACCACGGTCCCTATAAGTGGAACAAAGTGACCTGGAAATTGCAAATGTCGGCGATATTGAAGGGAAGCCCAGGAGTGAAGGTATAATTGTCCTTTAAACCTCATTAGATTCAGGCAAAAGCTACAATGCATCACATGGGTACATGTGTGAGTTTATTTTTAATACTTTGTGGTTAGACAAACATCAACTAAACAAATGTTGTGATATTTGGTCATTCTGTAGTTTTCCACTAAATTCCAGCCATTTTTTTGTCTTTATCTGATGCACAGAATCACTTTGGTAAATTGCTTTTAGTTTCATCTATCTTCTCACTATCAAACCTGTCACAAAACGCTCTGCTCTGCAAAAAGCTTTCAATACAAATTGCATTTGCTTTTACTGAAAATAAATATTTGGACTCCATCCCAGCATCTGTTTAAATACGGAGTATAATCATGTCCTGCCTCTTAGAAGTTATTTTTATATAAATAGCTATATATTTATAATGATAAATAGAAGGAATTATCATAGGTCAACAATTTTTAAGACACCCACATAGCAAAATACTACGTTTTACTACCTTTCTGCCCTGTACTCAAGTACGCCCCCTTCTGGCCACTCCTCTTTACCTCAATTATACACCTCTTAGAGATGATGCCCAATTCTCTAGTCTGTGCTGGACTGTAACAGGGACCTACTACTGGGTACTGCAGTAGCTCAAACCTGGGCATCCAAAATAAATTTTAAAGAGGAAAGAAAACCAAAATGTGTATATCCCCAAAACATTAATCAAGATAACACTTCATAACACTTACTACTGCAGTACATATAATTGGCATGTAAATAATATGTCGCTGCAGTACTTAGAATTTACTTAAAATGTTTACTGTAGAACTGTAGAGATTTCAGGACTTAGTAAAGATCTGTTTGTTTTCGAACTTCCAAAAAAGTTCAGAAGTTTGGTAGTTCGATGGGGGGGAAATTGTTTGGAAAGTTTGGATTAAATACAATGAATATACCAATGGTAACTTACTGTAAATGCCTCTGGGACCTGGGAAATGGTCTGGGTAACACATCCCTATGGGAAGAACAGCAAAAAAAGGATGTAGCGCACGTGTGTGCTTCTTCTGGTTTTCCACGGCCAGCTTTCAATAATCCTCAAATGTTTGAATTTGAAAATTCTCGAGCATTCCAGTATTCTCATATTCGGCCATTCGAGGATTAACGAACGCCTGAAAAATCCCATGGACGGATGTTCAGGGGTCCAGCAGCTCAACCCAGGACCCCCTTCCGAGTCCTTAGAAGGACAGTTGCGGCCCTGGGAAGGGCCTTTTGGAGCTTAAGTGGCCTGCAGCTCAAACCGGGACCCCCCTTCCCGGAACTTAGAAGTGCCTTTGTTGGGGGTCCTGACGCTCAAAACTAGGACCCCCATTGACTCTTATAAGAGCCTTTCTGATAAGGGGGTCCCACAGCTCAATCAAGAGGTTGGCAACATGTCGCCAGCATCAGTGGTGGCAGCAGTGACATCTAACAGCATCGGCAGAGTTGGTGTCGCTGGATATCTCGGTGAAGACGCTGGAGACCTGAAAAGGTCCTTTTTAGGACTAGGTTTCAAGTTTATTATTTCTTCTCCTATATGACTTCTGACTGGATAACAATATCCTTTTACTGAATGCATCATTTTTTTAGATTTTTTTAAATGTCCCTTTTAAAGCAAAATACTTTGAAAATACAGAGAAATTATTGGTCCTGTTTTTGTTGTTTTGGGAAAGGTTGTTCGACCAAGAAATTGAGGTTGGTTTATTGGCAGCTGTATTTGTTCATCACTAGTAATTCACAGAAGATCTGTTGGGCCAACTTAACTGAACAAATAATGTCCAAACGCCCACTGTCTCATTGCAGCTAGAAGGTAAGGATACAAACTATCTTCTGTACTCCCAGGAGTCTTCACTATGAGTACAGCCAAATGGAAGTGCCTTAGAAAAAAGTGAAAAGCAGACACCTATATATATATATATATATACACACACATATATATATTGCTGAATCTGGACAGGACATTATTATTACAGTTTTGATTTTTCCATCACCCCAGATTCTGAATTGCTGTTCTGGGCCGACAGCCTAGTAGAGACCACAGTCCTCTGTGTTGTCCGAAATAGCTGAGAATAGGAGATACATGTTTGTACATGCAGCTGAGTTTGGCGACAAGGGTCAATATTTTGGCGTCATCAACCACCTGGCCTGATTATTTGATTTGACCGGACAGAGATTGACCATGACATTTAGACAAGGCAGAGTGCTTTTAAACAATTTTCTCAAAAAAGAAGGATTGACTATGTCAGAAAAGTACAGCCGATCAATTATTTTAACTTCCAGTAGATCTTGGTAGATCTACTAGGATATCAGCCAAAGATGTCCCTTGTGGAAAGAAAAAAGAGAAAGATTTCACCACCTCTAAAAACAAACTTTACTATTTTAGCAACAAAATTTATCAACGGACAACCACCCAATCATATTATCTGACACATTTTGGGGAAACGCCCCTTAATCATAGAAAGTTGGCCCTTATGAACCAGCCCTAAGAATAACTAGTTTTAGTTTACCTCTTCTCTTTGACAATGACCTTAAACTTAATTGACTCTCTCTGATTGGGGGATAAAATGGAGTTAACATATGTTTAACTTGAAGGAATGGGAGCGTGAAAGGTAAGTATTACATTTCCACCTATTTGTGAATTCCAATGCCCTGCACCAGCCTTTAATGGTGTTGTGTAACCCTATCCCAATTCTCCAATTAAGACTTCAGGTTTCCTACAGGGATGTTCGTGTCTTCCAGTGATCTTCCAGTTATTTACTGGGTCTAATAAATTGCATTCACCTTCATATCCCTCAGCTGCTTACTCTAATAATTGTATGTTAACACAGCTGTTTATTGGGCCTTTGTCACAAATAATGATTCTAAATATTCTTACTGCATTTAAAATGGGAAGTAGAAAGAACATATTTCATGGGTAGTCCAAGGCATGAATAATTGGTGGAAGCGTTAAAGTGATGTACTCTGTGATCCCACTAAAGCCATTTAGATTATTTTATTGAACATATTTATTTAACAGATGCTTTTTTTTTGGTTGTGTGTTGGATAAACATGGCTCTTTTTTGGTTGTGTGTTGGATAAACATGGCTCTTTTTTGGTTGTGTGTTGGATAAACATGGCTCTTTTTTGGTTGTGTGTTGGATAAACATGGCTCTTTTTTGGTTGTGTGTTGGATTAACATGGCTCTTTTTTGGTTGTGTGTTGGATAAACATGGCTCTTTTTTGGTTGTGTGTTGGATAAACATGGCTCTTTTTTAGTTGTGTGTTGGATTAACACGGCTCTTTTGTGGTTGTGTGTTGGATAAACATGGCTCTTTTTTGGTTGTGTGCTGGATAAACATGGCTCTTTTTTGGTTGTGTGTTGGATACACATGTCTCTTTTTTTATTTGTGTGTTGGATAAACATGGCTCTTTTTTGGTTGTGTGTTGGATACACATGTTGTGTTGGATTAACATGGCTCTTTTAGGAATTCATAGAACTTTTTCAATAAAAGCTGAAACCACAAAGAATCCAGAAACTTTAAAAAACATGAATTTGCTAAAACAGAACAGTTGATCTGGTTCTTGGAAAAGATACCAGTTTGGATGAATTCTTTGCTCAATTGTAAAAATCTGTAGAAAGGAATAGCAATGTAGGTGACAGCAGTACAGAGGCCGAACGCCAGAAGATTTAAGGGGTTACGGAAATATTAAAACCAGCTGAGTACCTGGAGCTATTTTATTTGTTTCCATTTATAGTTATCGTATTTAATATGAGATGCAAACATTTTCCTACACACTTTGTAGTGACCAATCAGATGTAACCTTTTTACTGGTTTACTGCAGTTAGAAAATATTTCATAACATCTGATTGGTTTCTTTTTAATAAGCCCCAAAGTGCCTTGTTTATTCTGACTCACTCTTTGAACAGGATTTCATTTCAGCTTGGAGGTGCCCTGCTATGCGCCCTCTGCTTGCTTGAACTACAAGCAAGGGGCAGAACCACCGGCCATGTCTGTGATTGGTTGAAAGGCAGCCAATCACTGACGTAGCTGCCAGCATTGCAGAACGTGGGAGGAATGAAGCAATGTAAGTAGAGTTCTGCTGCTTTTTTAATTAAGCAAACATGGCGGTTGGGGGTGGGCTAGGGTGCCCTATACTACAGAAAAAGCTTTTATAGGTAGGGCATCAGACAAAAAAGATCCAGAGGGATAGAGGGGGGGAGGGCTCCCCTGCGCATGACGAAACCTCAATAAGGACAAGCAAATAGCAGGCATTCAGATGACTCACAGAGAGCTCCTACTCTTCAATTTTCCTATCTTTGGACAGACACTGCAGGAGAACCATAAGGAGCAGGGATGTAAAGTAAGGATTTTTGAACACTACACAGTAAGGCCAGTAGTGAGTTAAATTATAGTTTTGGGAGTGGACAGGCGACGTTCGACCGATCTCACCTCTCCTGTTCTTCTATGCAACCGACATGCAATCGCAAATCCCATTCATTTTGCTATCGCATGTCGGTAGCATAGAAGAACGGGAGAGGCGGTTCCGGCAGGATCGGTCAAACGAGATCGCTTGGTCAGGTAGGTAAAATCGTATATATGTATGGCCACCTTAAGAGCGCATGAACACTACACAAGAATTCTATTTATACCAAACTGTGAGAAGATGGATGATGTATTAGTAGGAATTATTAGAAGATCAGTATTGAATTCAGGAATTATAAGAGAACTGGAAATTTTACAACAATACTAAAGATAACAGGAAACTTTGGATCCAACAATTTCCCAAAACAATAAAATAAGATTAAATATTAAAGATTTTTTGAACAATCTTCTCATTTCACCCCCTTCAGATGAAGTTTGTTTCACGACCTTGCAAAACAGAAAATTGATTCATACCAATGGATCCGATTATTGCAACGGTAACTTACAAAAGTAGCTCTTCAGACCTAAAGAAAGTGAGAAATCCCCAGAATTAAATTTTAATTCGGAACTCTATAAAATGTTCCATTCCATGGGGTTACAAATTTTATTTATTGAGCTACCATAAAGAGTTTAAGAGTAAAGCAGATATTTGTTGTTAAAAATGGTGCTAATTTTGCCCCAACCAATCAGATGTTAGCTTTTAAATGTTAAAGAAGATCTGATTGGTTATGGCAAAATTAGCACCATTTTTAACAATAAGAACTTTTATTGAATCTACTTGACTCTGTAGTAAACATTAAATTACAGTATGTCTGAGATACATCTGTCAACCTGACTCTCCTTTTGATAAATAATCCACAGGAATTTTACAAATGAATACAGTTGAAAATCGCCATCTTTTGACATTTATATTGATCCAACATTAACAGCTCGAGCAGATTTGACATGGTCAATGGTATGCAATAAGCTTGTACACCTTTCCCCATACCTCTTTCAATGTGTATGCAGAACATATGAATTTTTGTAATGCTGACATTTCTATATATACCAGCAGAAGTTATCCATCAAAAAGATGGCGCAATTTAAAAATATTAATAATGTTACCCTTGACTGAGAAGAAATCGAAATAATGCACAGTTTCAACTTGCTTGGATCAATGATTTACACTCAATCAACAAGCAGTCAAGAAGACCAATAGAATGTTGCCCTTGGAAAAATGGCCCTGAAGGACTTAAACCAAATCATTAAATAATGTACAGAGATGTATTATTGCAAACAAAGGTTTGACTTGTTAAAGCTATTGCCATTTTCAACTATGCTATAAGGATGTGACAGCAGGACATTGGCGAAACAACATGAAGAAAGCAGGTGCCTAGTAGACCATAGTCGGCATTACAGTCGGTCAGGAACGATGGGAAATTTCCGTTGGATGGTATTGGCTCCCTGCGTATGGGGATCAGTCGGGTCTGTGTGTGCCGTCCCCACAGCATGTGATGTGTGCCGACAGATACCAATGTGAACCAATGTGAACATGGCCACCTTTACATTATGAAGAAAACAACAACTGAAGAAAGGCAGTGCCCAATACAATAACAGAAAGGATACATATTACAGTATAACATTGGTTACCCTATTAGTAGAAAGTCGCTTAAAAAAATGTAAGTTTAATAATGACTTAAGATGTGTTATCCTGGCCATATGCTTATCCTATCAAATGTCTAATGACAGATGTTAAAGAGCAACTCCACCTAAAATGGTGACTCAATTATCTATGAGGTCAGTTATGTGTCCACAACCCTAACTGCTATTTTTACCAGTTTATTACATGCATTTGTAACCAGATTTTTCATCATATGTTTTCCAAAGGCTCCACCTTTTGGCTCACAGAGCTTTTTATAATCTTGAGCATGTGCAATGTAGGCAGCAGAGGAATCAGCAGTCAATCATTGGTTGTTATGTCAGCAGTCACAGCCTTGATTGACTGCATGGAGGGAGGGGCCAGCTTACTCTGCCAGAATGGAGACAATGATTATACTTAAATATCTGGTTAATAATACATCAAATAAAGTGCTGAATATATCAGTTGGGGGCAGGTACTGGACATGTAACCAGTTTTTTGTTTTGAAAGCAGTTTAGTCTTTCAATGTTGCAGGAAGCTTGGACAGTTAGTTCCTTATGTATTGCCAGCTTAATGAGGATCTGAATTGATGGATTGTTAACTTCAATAAATGCATTACTGTGAGCTGCTCGTCCTCTCTTTCCAGTGTTAACAAATGGCTGGTAGTAACATTTTTCCAGCTGGCCCAATTTTAATTTCACAACAGCTCCATATATTTTAATGGCTCTGTTATCACCAACCTTAGGAAACCAGAAAAGAAGCATAACCAGTGGTTGGGTTGATATTCTGGTATGTGTTATGGTTATATAAGTTTAGAGTAATAAAATAAACCAAATGTAACAATAGACTTTAGATTACATCAAGCTTAATCCTTTTTCTCTATCTGAAATTCATTTCTATCTAAGATTTAAACCAGAGACACCCCTTTAAAGAGACATATTAATTCACCAGAAGAGGAAAACAATTTCTACATACAATAGAAGGACTGTGGAAACACTCCTAAAACTAATTCTGTCTTGGTTGAATTGACAACTTGTAATCCCTGAATCAACTTTATTGTTATTTAAATTATGGAGTAAAAATTAATTCTCTTTCTATCTAAAAACAAATTAAGAATCTTCCACAAATTCTTTCTTAAAACCTTTCCCCAATGGAAGATTAAACATCCTTTCTTCTAGTCTTGGGATGTCCATGGTCCTCTGGGATGGTTCTGTAGAAAGCTTACAAGAGGGAGCAAGTTTTAGCTCATAAATTACGCCATTTCGGAGGTCTATAAAATGAATTAAATTATATTATACTTCTATTAGGTGCTACAATATAAATAAAATTCTACAAAAGCTCAACCTGCCTCTCATTTAATCAACCCTAGTGACAAGGAATTGTGTTAATAAAAAGGACTGTATGGAATGTATCAATGAATGTATTAAAGACCTTTGACAAAGAGGCAATATCTGTAAAAATCCCCCATAGATATTTATTTACTGGGACTTTGCAAATATTTAGGAGATAAACAGTGGGCTATGTGGACAGAGCAAGGCATAACGTTTTAAGAAGGAAATAACAGGTGTTTTGCAGAAACAGTAAACTACAGCAATGGTATTCTGTGTGGATCATAAATCTACAATCGCAGATATCGTAGATAGATATGGGTAATTTACGATCATTATCGTTAATTTGCAATAACGGTCATAAATTAACGATCACTAAACCAATCTTAAATTAACAATCATTTCAACGACTGGTAAACTGATTGTTAAAGGCGCAGTATCGCTAAAAAGCTATGCTGCGCCTTTATAAATATGGCCCCATGTTTCAACCATGTTCATAGGACGGAAACCTCCATATAAGATGCAGAATTTCCTCCCTCTGGTCTTAGTCAAGTGTATTAAATTGACACTTTATATTACTTGTATCTACTTTCATTCACACAACATCTATTCCAATCACTCGTGCCGGGGATTTTTCAAGCTATTTTACAGACAGTTTATTTAATCAGACGTTATCAAAAGGAACTTGTTCTCCTACAGATATTGGTGTGTGGACTTGCTAATCCTTTTTATATCTGGATACATAAATACAAAATCACAGAAATCTGCCCTTCAAATGAAATCTTGATCCCTCTGCTTTTTATTGCCATCCAAACGATGGCCAATTATTGACGGCCATTTTGCAGGAACCTTTAGGAACTGGCAAAAGGTTGTGGAGAAATTAAAATGTCAACAAGTCTGATGTTTGTAGACTTAGTATTGCGTACGTTGTGTATCCCCCAAAATCAGCATGGCGATGTTTTGAATTGATACCCAACCGCAGTAGACAGCTTACAGGTTTTCATGCCAGTTTTTAAAAAATAAATTGAATACAATTGGTAATGAATTGTCTAAGCCAACAATTGAGAAAGTGTAAGATTATACATTTTTTAAATAAAATTATATCGTTACAAACATTATTAATTTAAATGGACCAATAACCCAACAGTTGTAAGTAAATGTCAGGGGGATCTATAAATCACAGGGGAATAGGAGAGCTAATTCCTACTTTCCTGTGTGCAGTAGATCGTTGAGGCTGTACACTTACCTGCAAGTGTCACACTGGCTGGTTTTATGATTAGTAGAGACGGACTAGAACTCGAACCCGAGTTGGAGCCAAACTTATCGAGTTCGAACTGACTCGGACTTCTCAAACTATTCCGGAACCGGATTTCTCGGACTTTCGATAATTATCGAATTTGAAAATCGATCGAAAGTTTGAATTGTTTATGGGATAATTATCGAATGTTCGAATGCAGGAGCTCGAAAGTACCGCGTGTGAGAATAAAAATGATTTTTTGAAAGTTTTGGATATGCAAAGATGTTCCCCAGACCATTTCCCAGGTCCCACAGCCATTTACAGTAAGTTACCATTGATATTTTAATTGTATTTCATTAGAACTTTTCTAACTATTTGACTCCCATTGACTTTAATGGGTCCGTTTTTAAAGGTTCAAATTTTCCATATAGTTCGAAAGTTCGAAAACGGACCGCACTTTCGGGAAGTTTAGCCATTAGTGGACTGGGCCAATTTCCCACATATCCTTCCTTTAGGTGCACATGCGCAGAAAATGGAGGGACAATGGTACAGTTTGATGATCATCCTCTCAGTCTATCTCTATAGCATTTCTATTGCACACAGAGAGGTAGTTAGGGATGGCCGGTTCGCGGATCTGAACCCGGATCCGCTGCGGATTTATCCCGTTCGCGAACGGCATATTTTTCCGGATTTTCCGCCTTCCGAACCGCGGATTTCTCGTATTTTCGAAAATTTTCAAAATTACGAGGATTTCTCGTATTTTCGAAAATGCGTGGAAATACGTATTTTCGAAAAAAATTTTAAATTACGAGGATTTCTTGTATTTTCGAAAATTTTCAAAATTACGAGGATTTCGTATTTTCGAGGATTTTTTTCACTTTTTCGAAAATTCGCGGATCCTCAAGCGGACCGGATTTTGCTAAGTTCGGACATCTCTAGAGGTAGTAATAATCTCTCCTACCTACCTGTGAATTATAGAATTCCCTTACATTGTGTATATCTTCGGATGTGAGTATTCAGATCATCAGTCTTCAACCAGACGGTTAGCTTAAGCCAGTAAAAGTGACTATAAAACTCTATAGGGGTAAATGCTTGACCCATTTCTGTCCTTACCTTTTGGGGGGATCTGGCGCATTGGCACTCACCCTCTTCCTTTTGGGTGGGGATATCTTCTTCCTGTCAAAACATTTAAATAAAAAAGCCTGGACTTAAATCACATTACACCACTGGAGGATAAAGCATATTTGTGGGAAATGGGAAAACAAAATTTTCGGAAATTCAAGTTTCGATTTTCGAAAATAGTCAACTTTCGATTTTTGACTTTCGAAAATCATCTACTTTTGATTTTCAATTTTCGAAAATCGTTTACTTTCGATATTCGATAATTATCTACTTTTGATTTTCGATAATTATCTACTTTCTATTTTTGTTAAAAATCGAAAATTTTAAAAATTCTGTGAAATTCGGGAGTTCCGAAAGTTTCATGAGGACTTCGAAACCCTCAGATTCGATTCGAAACTGGGTTCTAATCGAACCCACATTACATCTCTACTAGTGAATAAGAATTCCATATAAGATGGAAGAAGGGATAATTTAATATTAAACATCCAAACAAAAATGCAAATGAGGATGGGGTTCTGGTAGATAACAGACTTAGCTGTAGCAAACAATGCCAGGTAGCAACGGCTAGAGTTAGCAAGATATTGTCTTGTATAAAGAGGGGAGGGATAAAAATTATTCTTTTAAAAGGCACTGGTAAGGCCTCATTTGGAATATGCGGTGCAGTTTTGGAATCCCATATACAAAAGGGACATCTTGGAAATGGAAGAAGTTCAGAGAAGGGCAACTAAAATAATAAGGAGAATGGAGGGTCTTGACTATGCAGGCCGATTAGACAAGTTAGGATTGATTGGAGAAGCGTCATTTGCTTGGGGATATGATCACTTTATATAAATATATTAATAGGCCATACAATAAACTCTCTGGTGCATTGTCCACTAATAAGTCATATTAGAGGACACGTGGACATCCTTTAAGATTAGTAGTGATGGACCTGAACCCGAGTTCGGGCTGAACATTTTTCATGTTCCAAGATGAACTATTCGAATTAGTTTGGGTTCAAACTAGTTCAGTTTTCTGAATTTGCGTATTTATTTTCAATAATTATCAAAAAATTTGATAATTATAGAATGTAATGTTTGAATTCCGTAACCTTCTAATGTAATGTTCGATTTCAGTCACCCTCGAATGTATCGTTCGGTAAACCTTGAATGTAGCAGACGATTTTGGTAACCCTCGAATGTAGCCTTCGATTTCGGTAACCCTCGGATGTAGCCTTCGATTTCGGTAACCCTCGGATGTAGCGGCCGATTTTCGTAACCCTTGAAAAAAGCCTTCAAATTCAGTAACCCTTTTCGGTAACCCTCGAATGTAGCCCTCAAATTCGGCAACAGTCGAATGTAATATCTGTTGTATGAGCAGTCAAATGTAATGTTCATGTTTTCGATAACCCTTAAATTTATCGTTCGGTATCCCTTGAATTGGCCGCAACCCTCAAATGCAGCGTGTGGAAAACTGACTATTGCCCGATCTTGAAGAAAGAAGTATTTAAACGCGTTTTGGTGACAGTTACTTGTTCCCCAAACCATTTCCCAGGTGCCACAGCCATTTACAGTTACCATTGCTATTTTATCTGTTTTTTATCCTAACTTTTTGAACTATGAGCTCCCCACGTCTTTTAAGTGTTCTCTAGGATGATATATCTATCTTACATGAATCCAAATTTACAGGCATGCAAATTTCAACTTCCTGCCTTGCATCGTGTTCTTTTCCAGCTGTTAGACATGTATCATCAGCTGTATAATAAGCTTTACCCAGACCCAAAATTTATCTTTTTTAAAGCATTGCAGACTTGCAATCATTTATGTTTTCTCTGTTTATTTACACCTTAAGTAGACGCAAATTTTCATTTTCAGGGTTATGCCTAGCTAAATGAGCAAGAATTTTGGGAGGCGGGCTTATGATGCAGCTGATGATACAGCAGTACGTTTAAAGTTTAAGTGGTGGATACACCTTCCCTCTGTCCAAGCAGTAAGATTGCAGTGGGCATGCACAAGCCACCCACGAAGGGAACAGAGTAACGGGTGGCAGTTATGTCACAGCTCAGTGTAAGCAGGAAGAACCTCTTATATTGCTGTAACTTTGAATAGATTTCAACTACCATCTGGAAACAACAGTTACCATATATACTTGAGTATAAACCGAGTTTTTCAGGCTGAAAAATCAGCCTGAAAACTTGAACTCGGTTATACTCGAGTCAGTAGCTTACCTGAGCATTCCGGCAGCCGCACAATCTTTCTGTGTACTGGCGCGCCGGCCTGACATCACACTGCCCGGCGCCAAGCAGTGACGTCAGCCGCGCGCCAGTACTGGAATGAGCGCACGGCTGCCGGAATGCTCAGAATACCGCTAAGGATACCGTACCTGCCAGGAAGCCCTTGGATGGAGAAGCCCTTGGATGGAGGAGAGCCCACAGGAGAAGAGCCCACAGGTACAAACTGAACTGGGTGGGGGTGAGGGGGGCATTCAAGATGTTTGGGAAACTACAACTCCCAGCTAATAAGCATGCTGGAACGTTGTAGTTTCCAAACATCTTGAATGCCAAGTGAGGGTGGCATTCAAGATGTTTGGAAACTACAACTCCCAGCATGCTTTATTAGCTGGGAGTTGTAGTTTCCAAACATCTTGAATGCCAAGTTTCTACCCTCGGTTTATACTCGAGTCAACAACTTTTATTAGGATTTTTAGCTGAAATTGGGTACCTCGGTTTATACTCGGGTCAGTTTATACTCGAGTATATACGGTACACATAATATTCAAAATCCATGAAAATACTGTGCAAAAAAAAATAAATATATATAATAAAAACCCAAAAGAAAGAGACATATTTATTTTTATAAAAATAAACTTCGCCTTTAAACAAGAATTTATTGCCCGTGCTTTATACAAAATAAATGGCTTTCTAATTTGTTCCTTCAAATGACCATTACACTTTAACAAAACAAAACAACCCCCCCACAACCCACATATTTTCCGCCTGAACAGTGATCTATTTGAGAAGAAGAAACTGAATTTATATACAAAACGCATTGGTATTTTTGATAAGGAAGCCGAGTAAGTAGGTGAAAGGGAATTCATTGTCAGCGTTTCCACAAATTCCTTTCAAATTCCTTAAACACTGCACAAAGAAAATCACATCATTTCTATTGACCCAGGCAATGTTCTCGTTAAAAAGGAAGACGACGTTGGTATGTGGTTTTCACTGCAATAGGCGATTGTTATCCAAGAGATATCCAGTGTTGTGGTGCAGCGGGAGGGCAGAAAAATAATGGAACACATCAGAGTCAATTAAAATCATCATAAGGAAGAATTGGCTCCGCACCACCAGCATGTCTGTTTCTCTTGGAATAAGCCACTGTCACCCAGTAGCATTAAAGGGCATGTCCAACGCAAAAGGTTTTGAATTGGGGGCTTTAGCGCAGTTTCCAAAAACTACCAGGAACCTCGCAGGACTCGCAAACCCTTAATGAAACCAGGGCTATTGTGCCCGGTAATACATCTCCCTGTAGAATTTTACTGGGTTAGATAACATTTGATTGATTTCAGTAGAAAAACAGCACAGGAAAACATGTGCACATTTTATTGTATCAGCCCCATTGTATCTTACAATTTTACCTTTCCCCCTATACTTAATTACAGGTGCAAACCTCATTATATTAAAAAAAAATTGTTATATTAATCCTTGTTCCTTTGTGGCATCCAGTTCACACTGGTACCAAAAAAAATAAGCCCCTGTCATTGGTCAGTTTTACACCCATCACCAAATAAGTGACACTTACTGTTCAAGTCTGTATCTTGGCTCCCATTGATTTAATCCCCTTTCAGACTAACACCCCTTGCACTTTTAGATGACCATAAGATACCAGAACTGCAGGTAACTATAAACCAGCAGAAATGGGAGATACTGGGAGGCTATCCCCCCTCCTAATATAGCATAGGATATAAAAGATTGTCCATAACTGTCTGAATGTTTGACCAATAATAAAGTGGAAGATTATAACATTATGGGAATAAGAAATACGTTAACTCTTTGTGGACACATTCAGCTGTAGTCCAATATTCTGCATGTCCCATGAAAGCACTCTAAATTCATTGCATGTAATAATACAGTGACCTGTAAAGGCTAGACACAGATATATGCTCTCCTTCGATACATGTAATGGTAAAATGTAGGTAATGAATCTACCATGACAGGATTTGACTCATTAAAGCAATAGCATTTTCAGAAGCATCATATGAATTCAAGAGTTGGAGGCTAAAGGTGCAAGATGGGAAGGAAACCAGGTTTTGAATTAATGTGATAGAACAGAGAAAGACATAGACCATGGAGTGCAAAAAAGGAGAAATCAATCAATTGTAAGTGTAAACTGAACCTAAATTTAACCTGGAAGTAAAAATGATAAATCTTCACCTGCCTTACACAGCACACATTAGGGAATGGGACTGAATTCTATTCCATTGGAATTTAAACATTCCAAATAGATTTTGTGCATTAACTTAACCATTGCATTGGCAGTCCTCAAATGATGCACCATTTCACTTTTTATGCTTGTATATTTAAATGCACTAAAGTGGAAATATACATCTAAATTTCTTTTTTTCTATATGTAAACTAAAGTAAAATTGCCTCATCTTAAACTATAAATGAATACATACTCTGAGGTGTGTGTGTTGTGCATGTCTTCAATCCAGAACTTGCTTCAAACCATAACTGTTTTGCTCAGGCTACGTATCCCCGCCCCACTCTTAACCAATGCCCCCTTTATGAGAAATGACTCTCTGTGAGGGCAAGCATGCTCAGTAATCACTATGATCCAGCACTGGGAGAGGGAATTTTCCAAAATTCACTTCACACATACAAACTGTCACTCCTAACTGGACTCCACAGAAGAGTTTATCATTATAAGGCCCTTGATATCTAAAGAAACAGGGGACCGATCAACAAAACAACAGCACAGAGATAGTTAGGTAGAAAAGTTTCCAAAAAACGGGCAATTCAAAATTTTTTTTTTTCCAGTTTAGATACACTTTAATAATAATTTATAACAAGGGCTTGGTATGTCTTAAATAGAAAGGAGATTTTTATATCACTTCCAAACATAGGAAGGTTATCAGAACATGTGTACATCTCCATTTAAATATGTGACTTTCTGTTTCTCCTTTCCAAGTACAGAAAATTTTAACTTTCACGAACAACTGTAGAATTATGGCACATACCTTACCAATAATCTGAAAAAAACCCAAACCTGTAAAATACAAAAACAATTTTAAAATAATATTTTTTTCATGTTCCAAATCAATTGCGTTTTCAACCTGGAACTGACGGAGGGAACTCTTTGAACTTTTAACATTTTTTGGGATTTTTCAAATCTTTTTCCACAATTTCCAAATTTTTCAAAATCGAATATTCTAGAATAATCGAATTTCTGAAATCAAATATTCTAGAAATATGGAATTTTCAAAATTAAATATTTTGAGAAATATCGAATATGTGAACCCTCCGTTCTGATATGATACCATAATTTTTCAAGGGATCCCACAAGGTTAAATATAATGAAAAACATTGGCTTAAATCCTGCTAGTAAGACCACTGAATAATCTAAAGGTCATGGCGATATTACGATCATTCCAACATGCAAGTAGACATTTCGATTAATTGGCCCCAAAAAAATTTACGTTTTCTGATCTTTGTAATGTATATTGGATCGTAATATCGATCGTAATTTTGATCGGGAAAGACGTATTTTTTTTAGTCAAACGGTTAAATGATCGTTGAATTTCCAATAAAATCTAAATGTAATGCAACTTTTCAATAGATGACTTTAGACATTAATCAGCAAACGAATTGAATGTCGAACAATATGAATGGTACTTCTGTCTATCAAAGTATCGATCGGGGTTACAATCGAACTTACAATTGCAATAACCTTTTGAAGGTTATATATTTAGAAATCAGGTAGCTTTGGCCCTAGTTAGGGGACGGAGCACCTGACCGTTGGTGGGGAGAATCGCTACTAGGCATGCTGGGATTTGTAGTGTGCCCCCTGTATGGTCCAGTCCTGCGGGATCCTGGTACGGCAGCTGGCGATGAAGTAAACGCGGGACGTCACGAATAGTGATTGGCTGTGACGGATCTTACGGGATTTGGTAGCCAGGCGACGTTGCGGCACTGACGTCATGTGCACTTGATATTGCCTCGACTATATAAGTCTGCTACACGCGGACATGTGTGCCATAATGTTTGAATTGCCAGAGAGACACAGTTCTTCCCTCCCTAAGTTATTGTTAAGATTTTATACTGTAAGTTTATAGATTTTATAAGACAGGAGACTGTTTTGTTTGAGTCACAGCTGGCAGACACATCCTTGGGATGGGAATGGTTATTGGAGCCGTTACATGCCCTCTGGGGACTCAGAGGAGTGGCATTCAAGCTTTGGCTACGGCTTGGTTTGGTAAATCAATATGCAAGGATGTATAATTTTTAAATATGGCATTTGAACACATTAATGGAATGCTATGACCTACCATTTCAGTCAACACTTGTGTCCATATGTTCATTCCGTGGGGTTTGGGGAATAACATGTGTAGGTCATAGCATTCTGTCAAGAGGTCTGTGTCGTCTGCCATGGTCATTTACATTAAAAGATAATTAAATGATAATCTCCCACACACACAGAATAATCTGCAATTTACGATGCATAATATTTAAATATTATATAATAATAACAATAATTAAATTACATAATAGGGACCCACACATGTGGTTATTGGATGGTTTACCGATTATACCCAAAATGTTTGCTCAGAAGGAAAGTTTTAACCCATGTCCAATAGACCAAAATGATAAATTTTTTGGCCTGTTTTGGCCATTGTTTTTGTCCCAGGAATCTTCCAAAACATTTTTGGTTTCAGCCATCAAGATTCCCATCAGTGGATTCGACTGTTGAAATTTCAAAGCCAGGATCGAAACTCTAGTTAAACTCTATGTCTAGTTAACACATAGGATCCAAATTTCATCATTTTGTATGGTCACATTTATCTGTCATTCTTACCACTCTATCTGTTCAAATAAAACCATCCCCTAACCTGCCTGTGTCCTAATGCAGAGGTTGTTTCTTTCAGTAGAAAGCCCATAGAAGCTATAAAAAAAAAATAAGCCGAGAGCCAGCACAGAATGGGTCTGATTTCATATTCATTTTATTAGAACGACAGTTAAGTATTACAGCCTTAGGCCTAAAATTATATATTTCTCTGGTGGATTATTATTTTTTAAAAAAATGTATTTGATTGTTTTAAAAACCTCCGTGTACTCAGTCAAACTAGATTGTTGGCCTAAAACGTAACTGAATTCATCCCAAATATTTATATCCCATCAGAGAAACAAAACAAGCAAAGCATTTTTGCCTAGAGTTATGTCATTATGTCATTGTAACAAAATGTCCAACATGTAGCTCTGGATTTGGGATTAGTGTCTCTATATAGCACTGCACTGAATACTTCCCAGGAACAGAAAATTTGGAATATGTCTCGGGGGCCATTCTTTTTTCAGGCCATAAAAAGAAAAGGGATATTTTTATTTCAAATTGTAAAGAAATAATCAGGATTAGAAATGTAATAAAATGCAGTAGATTGGAACATATTACTGTACATTGATATATAGAATTTTCCACAATTTCTATTAATACATGTGATTAAGGTCTATTTTTCAGACCGACAGAATGCAGGCTAATAAAGTGATTGAGTTAAAAAAAAACGTGGCACTGCCGCCACTGAAGAAAATTAGCCTGTAGTAGCAGGTCTAAAAGCCACCCAGCTGATAAACCTTTCCGTATGTCATAATAGAACATTGCCACCTGGAGGGGGAAACTATATATTTTTTCTTTTCTCTTGTCCAAGGAAAATTCGCCCATTCTGGTTATATGATGGTACGTTATGAGAGGTGAGTGCTTTACAAGCCTTGTGATGTAAGTCCAGTGGCTTAACTTTCTGCTCCCTTGGGAGGAGTTCTTTTTGAGGTTTTAGGCCCCCTAGCCTTAATTAGCTAGTTTACCCTGTCCATCCTTTATATACATGTGAATGGATATATATTTATTGACAGTTACATATTTTTGCTTGTGGGATCTTCAACCACATCCCACATCTTGTTTTGATATCACTTTTCCTATTCAAAACAATTGGTAGAATGTAGGTTAGAGGATAAATTTGCTTTGTCGGGACTTCTCCAAAGATCCCACTATGCTACCTAGTCTCAGCAAATGACTGGTGTTAAGACGTTTGTGAGTTTATCAGGCTCATTTACCCAGACTTGCTGGGCGAATATATGGAGTTAAAGTTGCGCTAACCGGTTTGTGCAACTTTAAATCCATATTATCGTTGGATGCGCGGGTTACGCAAAAATCAACTGTGCATCTGATGCTCGTGATTCAATATCACGTTTGCGCTAGTTTTATTGCTGGATTTTAACGCCAGCAAATAGCTGGTGTAAAAATCCTGCAGTGGGTAAAAATCCCTTACTGGGATTTACCCGAATATTACACGATATTAAATCGCGATCGTAACATTTACCCAGAGTGGTAGCGGCTCTGGGTAAATGAGACTGTATATGTGTGTGAGTGGCACATAAGTACCACAGTTATAATATTGTCATAATGGTTCCACTTCAGCCATGGTAAAGCTGCTAACTACTAGAGATGGACAAAACTTGAAGTTTCATTCCTTTTGCGGATTTAGGGAACTTGGGAAAAGCCCAAAGATCCGAAAATCCGATAACCCTCGAAAATATGACCGGAAACTACATTTGGGTTTCCAATGGTATTTTCGAGAGTTATTACCTAAACGTTCAAGGTTATTTTTGAATGTTACAGAAAATAACCCCGTACAAATCCCGAAATCGGACGGAAAGTTCGGATTTCGGAACCGAGGGATTCTGTGTCAGATCCAAGTCGGCTAACTACTATATCCCCCAACCCACTGGCATCACTGCATGTATTTAGTCTCCCTTCTGTTACAGTTCCTGTTATTTGTGCCCCACAAATCATTTAACAAAGGTGATATTGCTGCACAAACATATTAACCCTCTGGGTGAGGAATTTATAAGGAACTGCAGTAATGTCAGGTGCTCCTTCTACTAGGATATTTTTATGATTTGGATAGGCTGTATCTCAGGACCTCTTTGATATATAAATAATATAATTGATACACCATTTGATTTAACTTAATATGGACAATAAGATACAGATATAAGGTTTTCGTCATTTACTACTTTAACATTTACATTGCACTTCACTCATACAAAATAATGTTCTTCAAATCAAACCTCTAGCAGCCGAATACAGATCTTTTGGACAATCTGCTATTTCACTGACATCTGTCCAAGACATCAATCCTATTCTCCTGTACACTGTCAAATTAATCCCCCACCTCCAACTTCTAGTCATTGAGATTGCAAAGAAATAACAGGCAAACCTCAATGATGTGAGTGCCCAGCCTTGTATGTTACTAAAGGCTGCCATCCACATGTGGTAATGATACCATGTGGGCCAACAGATTGCACTGGAAAATGAAGAGATGGACCCAAATGGATTCCAAAGCAGATTTCAAGAATCCGCCCGAACTTGGACTTTGATGATTTCTGACTTTTGCAGGTTTTTCAGAACCGGACTGAATTCTTGAAGGATTGAATTTTTTCAAATTGAAATTTTGTAAATTCTTACAAATTTTCTAGGCGTCACTTTCTGTAACAAGTTCCCCCATGTTAGAAAGGTCAATTACCCAGAACCTACATCAAAATGAGAGGTCAGACACAGATTACTGCTTTTATATCAAGTCTTCTGAGTAAAGGTGGGTACACACCGTACCAATCTGCAAGATTCTGTTTGGCATCTTTGACACACAGTCACAATTGTTCTCCCTATGTAAAGTCTATATAAAGTATATGGAGAACATTCGTGACTGCCCTACTCCCTACGATCGTGGGTGATTCCCTGCACTTAAGAACAGGGGGCTACCATGACCGAGGGAAATTTTCCGGTCGTTTCCGATGCCGACACAATGTTCATCGGCATCAGAAATGGTTGTTTCATCTGTAAACACATTAGCGTATATAGGGCCAATCTCATCAGTACCGACTGGATTGGCCCCATACCGCAAATGTGTGTGAGACTTTAGTTGTCCTTTACCATTGAAACACTGGGTTGATATTCACAGTTCCCCTGCATAGTCTATGGAAGGTCTACAATCCCAGCTCGAACGTGCTTATTGACCATAGTGACCTTACACGTTTTATTCATATATTTATATACTAGCGATAAAAAAAATAGATTCAAAACTCTATTGGTCTAGTACAGGGATATGGGCTAAAGATTACACCAGGTATAGGAGAACCATGAAAGATTTAACATTACAGTGAATAATTAAATACCTATGCAAACAGCCTCCGACCACTCCAGGCGTGTCATTCATATAAATCCCCCGTGTCCTTAAATCACCTGGTTGCTGTCTCCTCTTATTTCTTCATCTGTTCTTCTTGGCACCAGTCAACTATTATATGGGACTTTGGGACCCCACACGACATGCTAAATTGACATTTTAATGAAGCATGTAAAAAGATTACAGCTATCCCAGATAAGATTAGCAGTTTAGGCACTTGAATACACAGTGCCAGATGCTTCCTTGGTGTCACTTAATTTAGTTTCTATCTAGCCGTACTACGATGAACAAAATAAAATCCTGATGATACTCTCTCTTTTTTCCTTAAAAAAAAATCTGAAACTTTCTGGAATTTTGAGATTATATTAATGATTTAAAGATGATTTAAATACTTGTAAAAAATACACCACATTCATTTTTACGGCTGTATAAATATTCCAACGCAAGATATCAGCTGTATTAAGTCTTGCCTCATCCAGTTTGGGCGTCTCCTCCTAGCTTGGTGGCTGAGCAAACCAATAGGATGCACTCTCTACAGGAAGCACATGTTCTTATAGGTTGGTTTGCCAAGTGATGAGATCACAGCAGGAATTTCAACATTAGGATGTTTAAAGCCAAGAAAAAAGAGGTCTGTTTATAAGAAATATGCTATTACGTCACATTCCCGCTCATCTAACCTCCCCCTCCCAGATTGGCCAATGGGAGGGCATCTTTCCCATTGGCTAAATCACAGAACTATCACAGTGGCAGGAAGAGAACACCTCTACCGACCAGACTTTTACAGTCTAGAATGGGACCTATAAAGAGAACTCAGGAATCAGGACCTACGGTTAAATGGGAACAGTAGCGAATTAAACCCACTATCTCACTTGCTTTGTGTGCTGCATTGATCCACCCCCGATTCGGCCCAGGGCACAGTGCGTGTACCTATTGGTCAGGCCTTGGGATGAAACCAGATGTGGATTGATGCATCTGCATGGAGCTAAAATAAAGCTTTGGCTGTGAGCGATCATTCGACCGGGACAAATGACTGTAGCTCGCGGTAATAGTGACTGCGGCCAACAGTGCGCACGACCGATCGTGCAGTCCGAAAACTCAAGTTTGGCCGTGATTTACCAATGGACCTGATGGCACGATTCAGATGAACGGGCAACCAAGCTCATCACGGCCGCTCACCCCACACCATCAGATATTTCCGGCCGACCATTAGTGAAGTGGATCGGTTGGTTGGCCAGAAATATCTGTTGGTATGTACCCAGCCTATTTGTACAGATAAGGCTATTGTATATAGAAAATGATCTTGGGGGCCTGAATTTTATCCAGTTGTGCCACTTCAAATTTCAAGTTTACTACAAGTTTTATATTCATTGTTACATTTAGAGCCCCCCCCTTACTTTTATGAAACGTATAAACATTCATTAAATAAATAAATATATGACTGAAGCATTTTCCTAGAACTAAGAAGTCTAACTGAAGAGCTGTAATTGAGGATGCAGCAGTCTTGTATAATATTTTACCCGAATAGTCAAAGTAATAGCGAACTGTCTGAACCAACAAACAATTGCTGTGTATTGATTTTTTTTTTTGAAAGTCCATTTATTTAAGCTTTCTCCCTTGCTCTTTCAAAGAGTCAGTTTAATTTTGTGGTAAGTATAGAGCACATAGCAATGTCATGATGCTAGAGGATAATGGAAAAATTAAAAAGCGCAGCCACTTGTTTTTTACTTAATCTCCAGACAGCTGAACATTGCTGTTATACTGTAACATATATTTTGTTTTTGATTCAGATTATTACAGGATGTAATTGATATTATTTAAAGGGCATGTCCACCCTTAAAACAAAAAACAGGTAAAGTTAAGTTATCTAACAGCAAATGCTATTTACCGTATATATAAGATATTATTCATAAGTTTTTGTCCCTGTCATAAAAAGGTATCCGCCTTCACCATTGGCTCCCAGAGCTTTTTATTAACTTGAGCATGTGCAGAGAAGGCAGTTGGGGCATCAGCAGTCAATCATTGGTTGATTGACTGCAGGGAAGGAGGAGACAGCTTACTCTGTCAGAATGAAGGCAACAAAAAAAAATACTTTATTGGAATTTTTCTGTTTGTTTGGAAAAACTAAGGGCTGTATTTATAAACCCGCAGTATCAGAAAGTTTTTTCGCCGGTCGTATACGCAAGGTGTGGTACCCCAAATCTGCGAATTGTCTTGTTTTCTTTTTAAAAGCCCTTAAAGGGAAAGTAAAGTGGAAAATAACATTATTTTTCAAATTCTTAATTTGATATTATGCCTACCTAGTTATTCTACATATCTTCAATTTTGAAAAATCAGTTTTATTTACTTGCTTACCGTATATACTCGAATATAAGTCGACCCGAGTATAAGTTGAGGTACGATTTTTACCTCAAAAATTAGTAAAAAACAATTGACTCGAGTATAAGTCGAGGGTAGAGTAGTAGAATGGAGTAGTAGTTTACAAACATGAGTGGAGTGGAGTGGAACTGCACACACTAACCACAAAACACACTACCCTGTCACTGACTCCTTACTCTCACCCCATCCCCAGGAATAAAACCCTATTTCCCTGCACCCATCTTCTCTCACTACAGTACATCATCTTTTAATGCTGCAGCCTTACCTTTTTCATAGTTGCAGGAGAGAAACCTTGACTTATACTCGAGTATATACGGTACTTACTTTACCCCTTGCTGTTCCCTGCTGTTGACATTAGTGAGCTGACATTTCAGTTTCTGTAACGGTCCTTCTTCTTCGCAGAATGCACATTAACTTGGAATGTTTCTAACAGTAATTTCAACTGATTGGCTGTTTGATGGGTAAAAGATGCTCAGATCTCTACTGAGCAACTGAATCAACCCAGGCGCTGGGTCAAGGACAAGACCATAACAGTCTCTACTAGGGGTCCTGCAAACAGGAAGTCAGTATTTCAGAAGCATTTATTTAAACACAGACAAAAGCATGAATGGGCAGGTTAATGTCATTAAGATGGGAAAATACTGCTCTTTTTTCTTAAATATTTGTATTTGCACTGAACTTTCTCTTTAACTGCTGTCAGAAGAGTCTACTAGCGTCCGTGATGGGACTAATAGATTAAGGCACATTCTGAGCAAACCATATAACTGGTCTATTTGCCACACAATCATGTACACAAAAAAGTTATCAAGTTTATGTTTCTGGGTTTCTGGGGGTGGGGGTGGGTGGGTTAATGATTAAATTTATTTATTCAGACAGATGTCAAAAGGGCTGATACAAAATCCAAAGAGTAGTTGCATTATTCAGCTCAATCGATTCTTTTTGTTAATATAAATAAACAAAATTAATATACTTAACCTTCTGATCCTACAGAAACAGATTCAACAGATGTCTATGGTTTCATTGCTGGGGGGCAAAGCATTTACAGATATAGAATGTTCACTACTAACAGACATTCCATCTGGAAATACATAGAAATCTCTTTGGTTGCACAATTTAAGAATCTTTTCACTAATATTGGGCAAGAGATCTAATAGAGCTATAGGTTCTGGTGGACATGGTGTTTATAACTAGGGACGTATCATAGCTTAGACTCAAATCAGTTTTGGGATAAAACTATTAATTTTGTTGGGTGAAACAATAGTAAAATTTCAACGTGGAATTGGAAAACTTTAGACCGGATTTCCAATAAAAGAAAAGAATGCCGCCTCTTTGCGCCTGATTGGCTCGCCAAAAATAAAATGAAGAGCGCCGGCATATTTCTGCTCTCGAGAGATTTATCATTCCAGAGCAGCTGTTGTCTCTTTAGAATAAGTCTCGTGTCAATACATTTTAATAAGGTCAAGCATCCTAATACATTGAAATCATTATGAAAAAAAATCTTTCCTGCTTGAAAATCAGTTTTTTTTAAGGTGAGAACCTTTGGCTTGAAATATTTCCCTGCAAGCTTTCCTTTTTAGATTTTACCAGGTCGGAGGAACAAGGGGCCTTAGACACATAGAAATAATAACCGCAATTAAAGACGTAATGATCAATACACCACTCAGTAAACTGTGAAAAGGCAATTTATCTGCCAATTTGTAAGGAACCACTTCTTATATATTTCCTTATTGTTTTTTTGTGTTTAACAAGAGTCGTAATACACATTGATTTAGCTGTGTGAATCTGGCATGTACGCAGAGGTGGTTTTGTATAATGAGATATTCGCAAGTCATTCAATAATCTGTGAAATATGATACTGCCATGGGAACATAGAAAGGGAACAAAACAAATTCCCAAGTCTATGGAATCTGTACTCTCTAAATAGAATAGATCATATATCCATCTTTATTAAAAGGGGACTTACGGTTCATACAAGTTAATATTTCCAATGTTATTTACTTTTATTCTCGCTGGTTAGTTCTATACCTGTAGCAGTTCCTCCTGTGGAATTTGTTTCTACCGGCTCATTAGTCCTTACCGGCTTATCTGTCTCCCCCCCCCCCCTGAGCTAGGAACTGCTACAGGTTTTAGTTTCCCAGGGAAGTTGGTGCTATCTTTAATTTTTCTGATAGTGGTTTTTATTGGGTATGTGCTGTATTGTACATTTGTGTAATTTTTGCTCCATTGCACTTTATTCATGCAATCAGGAACTGCATTATTTGTAGCCTGGGTCAGTTGCAGTTTGTTGGTGAGAACACTAATAAATGTATTTTGCACTTTATACCATCAGTGGGAGTGCTTTTATGTGGGCGCTTTACAGGGATGCTTTTAGTGCTTTCTACCCCACAGAGCATTGCTGTACTACAGCGTTCAACATGAGTATCCTACAGCTGTGCGCCATATTTATTATAACTCATGATGGCTTGACTGATGGCTACCCTTTGGCAAAGGAACCAGAAGACTTCAAGGAAAAATATCTTGAGTTAAGTATTGAAAAAACAGTGTTTGGGGATGGTGCTTAATCTAAATGTAAAAGTTTGTAAAAGGGGTTAACATGCTCCGTGAAGTCACGCTAACCCTTTGCATGATTTTAAGATTAGAGAAAAATGAGTAGTTGTGTCTCTTGGTAAATTTCTTTAATTCCTTAGTGCCAAGTACGGACTAACGTAATATTAAAGGAGACAACAGAGATTTGGCAGAGACCAGCACAGATGTAAAATTAACTAGTAGATGACAGATTAGTGACCTAAATATCTAAACAGTCAAGGACACTTGAGGACAAAACTCAATGAACAAATACATTTATGAATGTCTGGTGCAGAAACACAGAAATCAAGACCTAGTTTTTGTCGTTCTGTTGAGATGTTGGTGCTTTAATAAACTTTTACTGGAAAGTACAATGGTACTCAGGCAGCTTTTGAGGCAGCCCCCAGACCCCCCCCTCTTCATAGCAATCTCCCGCAATCAGCTGATAGCACATACATAAGTAAAGGCGCACAATCAACTGTTTAAACTACTGTACCAGCGGACTTACATACGCACAATCATCTGTTTAAAAACTGCTAACATCAATACATTGATGGGCCATCTTAGTCCACCCTACAGGGTAACTACAGCGTAAATGGCTTATTGAATGAATTAGTAACCTTTAAGCAGAGAATATCAAATTAAGTGGTATGGGGCGCGCAAGACCCCCACCCACCCGAGTGAGGACCTAACCTGCAATGTCCATCATGTGGCCTGGCAAATCTTTAAAAACTACAGCTCCCAGCATTCCTTGGAAGCATAATGTTTAGTGGATCAGCTGTTTAAAGTAACATTGCCTCGCCAGTACGGTCTAAAGGCTTTCCTCCGAATGTCAGTGACAAGACCAATAAGAGATGCTCCTCCCACTAGCCAGATCATGAACTGATGACAAAGCCAAAACTAGACTGGACTGACAAGGGAAAGTATAATTGTCATTCAATAACCACTTGGTCCATTAGGGTCTAGTAGGTTTCCTATGTGTGGAAAAGGGCAGAGATGGTAAGAAAGAGGTCATATGAGCCAGAGGTATTAAATGATCCTTTTGCTCTGGAATTGCAAAAAAATGTCTTGTCTATGGTGTTAAGGTGGCCATACACTATTACTATCGTAATCACGATCTTAAACCAGCCAATACTTTGATAGACAGATGTACAATGTCAAGTTTACTAAGATGTACTATACATATTGTTTGACATCCAATTTGCTTTGTGATTAATGTCAAATGTCATCCATTGTGAGGTTACATTATATTTACATTTAATCGAAACTTCAGAAAACACTACATTTTACCAATCAACTTATACAAACGTCTTTCCCGATCTTAATTACGATCGATATTATTTTCTAATGTCGCATAAGATTGGGAAAATGTAAAATGTTTTGTCCAATCAATGGAAATGTTGGATTGTATGTCGGATTGTATGTCGGATTGTACATAAAAATTGGCCTAATGTATGGTCACCTTAAAACTCCAGAGCACCAATTAGCCACCCAGGCCAGACCAATCTCCAATAAGCCACCCAGGGAAACAGAAATAGGTTGAATGAGGAATGGGATACGGATAAGAATATCAGGGCAAGATGAAAAAAATGTACGAGTTGCCCAAGCCCTTTACTGGCCTTTCATTACCCGTTATTACTGTTATTTGCTGTAAACAAATAAATAATGTTGCGGTGGATAAATAAGATGGCCTCTTACTGGGGACTCATCAGACAAAATGGAGAAGATAATGAAGACACTAGAATTTCCTATCAAGTGTTCGTGCTGGAACACAATTAAAAGTCTGGAATCTTTCACAAAAGCTAAACAAGAAATTATTTTCATTGTCTTTTCCTCAAACAAGGAAATTTCCCCAAAGCAGCTTTACCACAGCTCATTGCACTTTTAATTCAATTTACCTTCATTTGTAAACAAAAATGTTGGTCGGATTTGCAAACATTGTTAAGCAAATTCTCTTCATTAGTGGACTAAAAGTTCCTTTTTACAGACAAGCTTTCGAGAGATACACTTCTCTCTTCCTCAGGCTAAGCAGTAGTACTGCATAGGTTAGTCCATAATAAAAAAAATATAAATCATCTTATGCTACAGTTCTCATCAGTTTAGTATATGCTACTGGACTAATTTTATCTTCTCTTCATTAGAAAATTAAACAATTAAAAAGCTGTACAATGAGTTTGTTATTTTAGTATGTAGGTGAGCGGATTGTCTGTGTCTCTAATCAAGCAGAATAGTAGAAACTTGGACTTTACATATTTAAATGTTCTCACTCGTATATAATTATGTAATAACGTATAGTAGTAGTGCAGATTAAATGAAGACATGCCCTTTTAACCCTTCCTATTATACAGGAGTTAGGGGCCTATTTATAAACCAATTTAATTCCCAGCCACCGGGAAAAGTCATTCATGCTTATGATTAAGGACCAGGACAGTCCAAAAGGCGTCGGATTGGCGTGGGCATGCGACGGCCATTGACGGGCCTGGGGCGGTGCACCCGGGCCACCTATACAGTGTGGTGAGTTTCTTGCCTATTATTTGGTAAAAAGTTCCGGTGTTTACAGCAGTGTTTCTCTCCGTGCTAGCGTGAATGCTTGATGTACCCGGACCACATTGTTCGATGAGTGAGTCATATGCATATAATAACACAATAGTGTGATTATCTTAGTATTTACTCACCCAGTGTTTATATTTATATATATATATATATTATATATATATATATATATATATAGGGGTGGAAGCCTCTATGGGTCTCTTTATTGAATTATCATATTTATGGGGGAAAGTAATTTTTTCCACAAAACTGATTAGATTTTCCTGTTAATAGATACCTTGAGGGCGATAATGTTGGTCTGTGTTACTTGCCAAGAACCAATGATGCATTAATCACTTTGTGAGATTTAGTACATCGAGAAATCATGGTGAGGTAAGCAGCGCGTGGGTAGTACAGTGGGTGCTGTTGGTGTAATTTGAACTTTTACAATAGCATTTGATCTGAGTCTGTCGGTCAAACACAAGGGCAAAATGACCCAGTGTACTGAGCCTTACTCTATCTAGTGTGCCTTTATAGTAAATCTCTTCTATTCCCCTTATTAATTTTACTGTCCTTCTGAAACCTGTTCAGTTCCATAATGTCCTTTTTGGTAGATATTTAGTAAATCAGAAATAATATTAAAACAAGCTCTGTAATGTATGTGAGGCAGAACACTGAACCATCCAGAACAGCATTAGTACAGTTGCCGCAGTAAAATGGTGATGTTTCTATCAATCAGTTTTTCTTTCCACTAACCAACCTGTATTTTTCCTTTAATTATAATGCTGAGAAATTGCGTTCTGTTCATGCCATGAATGCATATTCTAGATTATATGGACAAGTTGTCTACAGAGATTACATCATAATATGTAGGTCATTATTGCCTGAAGCTCCCTATGTATAAAATCTGTTCTGCTCCCTAATTGAAATAGCAAATATCCTGTAAAACGCTAGGGGAAACCCGTGTGTGACATCAAAATGATATTTAGAATGCTAAACTTACTTATAAATAGATCTATAGTTAAATATGTAATGAACTACAGCTCTTGTAGTTTAAAGCCATGACACAGAGGTTCAATAATAAGATCGAGCAGCGCTTCTACTGTTTAGGACATGTATAGCAGGGCAGCATATAATGGTGAACAAGTCTAATGCCTCCATTGTATAAAATAGACTATAAAGGGGTTGGATTGGTGGGAGGAGATTGACAGCCGCCATTTCAACCTCAGGCATGCACTGTGCCTAATGGTAAATCCGGCCCAGTGCACAGTCTATCGAGAGGAAGAACACATGGGTCGATTTATTTTGCCTTTCAATCAAGTCAATCAAAAAATTGTCCCGTGTATGGTCTGCCTAAGCAGGTAATTTTAAATTGATTTCCTGTAATATGTGCATTTTCAAGCGCAATCACTTGCAAACCTGACTTCTATATATGCATTTATATAATTCCTCTACATCATTTAAATCTATTCTTAAATAAGAGAATTCAACCTTGGTACCCACCCCTGATATCTTATAAAGGCATGGGGATGCTTACTAATTGGATCTATGAGTATAATAAGTCATTTGTTAAGAAGAGCAATTCTAGAAATCTTCAGTTTGTCAATCAAGCAATATGAATCCTTAAGGCTCCTGTAGAACAATGATGTTGCCTATGGCTGAAGATTCATATAACCAGGGATTTTCAACCTGCAGCCCTCCATATTAAAACTCCCTGCATTCCCTGGAAGTTATATTTGCAAATATCTGGAGAGCACAGGTTGGACACCCCTGATATTAAGAGATGGATGTCTAAATTGACATGTAGCTAAAATTTCACCTGGACCCCATGAGATTTCTCCTATTAATATGAAGTAACAAGAAACACAATGTTGGGGATGAAAGAAAAATAAAATCCTGATATATGACTTATAGACTCATTATTCTGCCTAATAGATGGCCATGGATGAAGTAGCTACCGTATATACTCGAGTATAAACCGAGTTTTTCAGGCTGAAAAATCAGCCTGAAAACTCGGACTCGGTTATACTCGAGTCAGTACCTTACCTGAGCATTCCGCAGCCGCACGATCTTTCTGTGTACTGGCGCGCCAGGATGTCACTGCCGGCGCCAAGCGCGCCAGTACACAGAAAGATCGCGCGGCTGCCGGAATGCTCAGATTACCGCACCGTACCTGCCAGGAAGCCCTGGAGGAGGAGAGCCCACAGGGAGAGAAGACCACAGGGAGAAGAGACCACAGGAGAAGAGACCAACGACAAACTGGGTGGGAGGGTGAGGGGGGCATTCAAGATGTTTGGGAACTACAAACTCCCAGCATGCTTTATTAGCTGGGAGTTGTATTTCCAAACATCTTGAATGCCAGTGAGGGTGGCATTCAAGATGTTTGGAAACTACAACTCCCAGCTAATAAAGCATGCGGGAGTTGTAGTTTCCAACATCTTGAATGCCACCCTCACTTGGCATTCAAGATGTTTGAAACTACAACTCCCAGCTAATAAAGCATGCTGGGAGTTGTAGTTTCCAAACATCTTGAATGCCAAGTGAGGGTGGCATTCAAGATGTTTGGAAACTACAACTCCCAGCATGCTTTATTAGCTGGGAGTTGTAGTTTCCAAACATCTTGAATGCAAGTTTCTACCCTCGGTTTATACTCGAGTCAACAACTTTTATTAGGATTTTTAGCTGAAATTGGGTACCTCGGTTTATACTCGGGTCAGTTTATACTCGAGTATATACGGTATTAGGTCATAAAACATCAGCTCATCATCAGCTGTCACAGTAGAAACCTCTATCATATGTAGCAAAGACTGAAAGGCTGATGCAAGAAGTGGTACAGAAGTTTGCCCCATGCTATTAATCTGCAGCATCCAATCAGTTTTTCTCTAACTGCAGTAACCTAGTAAACAGCTAACATCTGATGGGTTTCTTCAAATTATAGCCCTGGCAGAAGTTTGCAAAGCTCCACTAGGCGCGCAATGACATCTGATATTAAAAACTGCACTTTCTTATTTTATCCATTTATGTATTTTCTAGAACCTATCCGTAGTGGACAATCATTTATGATCAATCTTTATTTTATGATCTTTGTTCCAATCCATATACCTTATTAAAGCATCATGCAATCTCTCTCTCTTTACCCCTTGACCTTAACAATGTTTTCTCCTTAATTGTCCTTTTACTGACCTGGCTATTACTCAGGGCTGCACCTTTAAAGTTTCCTTCCACTGCTCTGAACGGGCCATTAAATATACCTCCCACTCTGCCAGAAAAATCACTTCATTCATTTCTCGTTTATGGAAAAAACACTCCATCTAAAAACTTGTTGTGTGAGACTCATTATTTATCTATGTGCTGTACCTCCTAATTGCCAACCTCCTGAATCTGCTCTATTTGTACACTTTATTAGGTTTTATTGGATAAACACCACCTGCAATGTTTAAAACATAACGTTATCTAAATACGTTAGTAAACAAAGGATGCTGACACAGCATTTTATTTCGTAATTACAAAGTGCAGTAAGAGTTCAATGCAGTAGTTGTAATCTATAAAATAGAAATCAAAGCTTTGGGCAACCTGGCGTTTTTCTCCGCCTGGCTATTTTCTGATGATGTCATACTTTAAAAGACAATTAACTCAACTCCCCTTTGCTACACTTGCTCCATAGCTGCATAGTTCCCAGAGTGAGGACCTAAATCACTAAGTCCTCACTCTAACTCCTGCAATACTTACTCCAAGTCTCCCTCCTCTCTGATCCTTCTCTCTTCCCCTGGAAGTGACAGATCGCTATGTAGCCAAGGGACAACACGCTCTGCAAGAAGGTGTGTCTTTCCATTGGCTGCATCGCCATCTGTCACTGACGTGGAAGAGAGGAGGAGTGGAGTGGAGCAGATCGCCTAAAGATCCCTGGGTGAGGACTTAGTAATTTCACCAGAAATAGGTGGAACTTTGTCGAACTTTACAAACCAATTTCAGAAGATTCTGTGAAATCACCAGTTGCAAGTTTAACTGCTCTCTAGCCACCACCTTATGTTAGTAAATATAAAAAAGTTTTTTGTTGTGATTTTGTTGTGAGGTGTGCAACTTCAACGTTCCCAGCAAGCCCTTTCATAAAAATAAAGTGTCCTGTGATGCTGCAAACAACTAGAAAATCCACAGGCACAGACGCCCTGGAATAAAAGGTCTTCATGACCCGCACAATCCCTTTCACCTATGATTAATTAGAATAAATATGCAACCTTGATTGTCAAATATAAAGTGCCGTCATTAATAAAACAATATACACAATACATATAAATCGGAACCAATCCACCCACCCTAGCTAATAAAACACCTACGGGGCGTCCCCGTGTTACTTAGTCCATATCGATCTGTACTCTTAAATAGAGAAATGCAATGAGATCGTAACTCTGTTGGCAGTCTTTATAAATACAAGTTCAATACTTAGCACCTCTGTGCATATATTAAGATCACATGCATCTGCCAGAAAGTCTACTAATGGAGAAAAAGGCCAGGTTGTATTATTCAAATACACAACTAGTGATATATACATACGGGACTTGCGTGTTTCAAAATAAATCAACGTTCATTTACTCTCCGGATCACCGGACTTCACAGAGTATCTGCAGCAGCAGTGTGACACCCTTGGACTGGGTAAGCTTCACCAGACTCCCTGAAGTTATAACGCCCAATGTCCTTCTTCTACTGACGAAGTCCCGCAAGGGATGAAAACTGTGTCCTCTCTGCTGTGTGAAGGACCTGCAGCTGCAGAGAAGGTAAGGGAATCTACAGCCCTTCTCTCTCACTATGTGAAAACAGCCTTTTCAGGCAGAGTTCTCCCCCTACCCTGGGGGGTAGGGGGGAGTCAGAGTGGCTCACAGCACCTGTGAGCGGGTGGGGCTTATGCACCCGTGAGTGGGCAGGACCACGGCATCCATGAGTGGGCGGGGCCACATGGGGCTGTAAGGGAATGGCCAAGGGGAGCCTGCAACTGGAGGGACCATGGGGTTCATGATGGGAGGGACCAGGGGGCTGCAAAGGGGAGGAGACACAGGGCAGATTGACTGACAGGTTTCAGAGCAGGAAGCAGGAAGTGCCCAGTGATGCTGCTGCCATATCACACACAAAAATGTAAATATCTTCAAAACTATGCAAATAAACAATGGAAATACATTGCAAAATCTCCAGGAGAGCAATTCCTATCAATTTACCTAAATTCATTTTGGACCACAGTTCCTCTTTAAGAGAACCAGTACTACATGTTTCTGGTTTAGTCGATAGGCAAGTACAGAGGCCAGAAAATCCCAGTAGGCTACACCCCCTTCCGTTTCCGCCTCTCTGGATCAATAGGATGATAAACTAGAATATTCAGTGTAGCTTACGACACAGAACTGCAGCTGTGTAAAATAAAGAACTTTATTGGTAAATAAACACATGTGCTACTTGTTTCGACACTAAGTCCACAAGAGGTGCTCGAGAATCCACTTAAAATTCTAGTTTATTCTGTTTCTGGTTTAACATCCTTCTTAAGTGCATCCATTATTGGTTAGGCAAAGCTCTTTGCATGTCAGCTGTGATTCAAAGTCAATAGAGATGTGGTTACATAAGCTTTGTGACTGGTCTGGTAAAGAAGTGACATGTCTTCCATGTAATACAAGACAAGACAATACAAACTTTCTAATTAGTTACATTGTGTATTAGAACAATGATTTAAAGGGGGCAAATCAAAAGGGATACAGAGCATGGCCTTTTAGTTTATACAGAAGTCCCAGTTAAATTCTAATAAATAGTTCTAAATAAATACCAAGACATACAATTAAGGATCACGGGTCTGCTGGAGCTCGGATTTTTCAAACCACTAATCTATTTCTACAAATTGTCAATTTTCAAAATTCTAGAAATCTGAAAAATAACACGCCAAACAGGAAGCGTGTGAAGTTCCGGTACTGGACACTGGCCATTGAAACGTTATTTCCCAGGTCCCTAAGCCATTTATGTAAGTTACCATTGCTATTTATACCTTAAATTACTTTCAGATTTTTTAACTTACATTGACTTTAATTGGAATTTTAGAATTTTTAGATTTCTAGAAAACATGCGAATCTGCAAGTGGAACAAATTTCAGTCAATCTCTAGTCCTTTACAAAATTCTAATGTGCACAACTAGAGTACAACTCCTAGGCAAAACAATGTATTATACAGTAAAAACAATACAATGTTTTCATATTTTAAAATATCAGGGTATTCAAAGTTTAAACTCAAAATGCTGTGACCTTAAATAAATGGTCCACCTACAATTATGTACGCTGGAGAAAAGGCGCTTGCGTGGGGATATGATTACTGGTATAAATACAAACGGGCCATACAATAAACTATCTGGGGCATTGTTCACCAAGAGAACATGTCAAAGGACACGAGGACATCCCTTAAGACTTGAAGAAAAAAGGTTTAGGCTTCAACTCAGAAAGGGTTTTTCACTGTGAGAACGGTAAGGCTATGGAACTGTCTTCCAGTGGACGTTGTAATGGCAGGTTCATTGGTCAGTTTCAAAAAAAAGCTGGAGAGTTTCTGCAAACAGGAATGTTGCAAGTTACTGGTATTGATACATAAAGTAGAGTTGATCCAGGGAAATTTCCGATTGCCACTTGGAGTCAGGAAGGAATTTTTTCCCCCTTCATAAATTTGGTGGGGGTTTTTTGCCTTCCTCTGGATAACAGTTAGGCAGGAAATGGGATATGCTAGATGGGTTGGACTGGATGGACGTATGTCTTTATTCAACCTCAAATACTATACTATACTATACTATACTATACTAACTGCAGCCTTCATTCTAGTCCTGACCCACCTTCAGGCAAGAGAGCCATTAACAAAATAGGCAGGATATGAAGTAAATCACTAGGAGGAGCTGAAGCTTATGGTGCAAATGCACATCATGATATTACACATAGTAAGACAAACAACATTTATGTTTTTTTTTAAGATAAAATATATATACAACATTTATTAAGGTGGCCATTCACTTTGTGATGTATCGGCCGATAATCGCCATGTGTATGATGTCCGTAGATGAAATTGTCTAGACCAAACTGTCCGGACTTGTTATAAGACCGAACAATATTTTATACGAACAATATTACTGTTTGTGATTGCCTTATAATATCAATGCATGTCTGCCCACTGTTAGTCAAGCTAAACATATTGTGAACCTCAGCTATAAGAATACAAATGAGTACAATATTGATAAAAAGAGTTACAGATTTATATTCCCAATGTAGGGTGAGTGTAAACTGTCCCCAAAACAAAGGTTCATAGCAGTTCATAGTTTATAGCATTGGAGGCTGAATAAGACATGTCAATCTAGTTCAACCTACTGTATGTAGCCTACCCATTAACCTACCTAGATGTTAATTCAGAAAAAAGTAAAAAAAAAAAGTATGTAAAGAGAGAAAAATGAATTACTGACCCCAAAAAACAACCAGAAACAACAAGAACCATATGTGTTAATACCAGTAATTTTCAATCATTTAGAATTTTACAAACTTATCCAGACCCCTCTTGAAGCTTTTTAATGAGCTTGTCATTACCACATCTGCTGGAAGACAGTTCCACAGTTTTACTGCTCTCACAGTCTCCGAGTACTTATAGACAGTCCAGATATTGATGTATCACAATTCTCCATCTCTTTTGACAATATGTCATTAATCCAGTAAAATCTGCACGCTGCCTTGGACTAATCTTTCTTTCCTTCCATCATTACATAACAATGTCGCTAGGACCCAGTAAATCCCGGTAAGCTATTTGCTGGCGTTAAATCCTGCGCTAAAAGTTCCGCCTACCGAACTTTTTTGAACACGCTTTTGAAAATTGTCAAAATTACGAGAATTTCTGTATTTTCGAAAATGCGGGAAAATACGTCGGGTCCGTATTTTCGAGAGAATCCTCGTATATTCGAAGAATCCTCGTATTTTCGAAGAATCCTTGTATTTTCGAGGATTTTTTTTATTTTAATAGGTTTTAATGGCTGCGCTCACGGATTTTTGAATTTTCAAATTTTTCCGAAAATTTGCGGATTCTCGAGTGGACCGGATTTTGCGAAGTTCAGACACTCTAGCTAAAACTAGTGCAAACCCAATTATAATCGTGAGCATCGGATGCGTGGGTGATTTTTGCGTAACCCGCACATCCTAATATGGGGCTAAAGTCGCGCTAAACTGGTAGCGACTTTAACTACATATATTTGCCCAGCGAGTCTGGGTAAATGAGACCCTGTGTGCAAAAGAAAGCCTTCTAAAGGAAAATAATCAGGCAATTACTAGCCAAGTACATAATGAACTGAAAGAGAAACAACCAATATAAAACCTGAACACTAATGTGCAAGTAGAAAATAAATCTGTTGTGTTTAAAAATCCAAACAGACACTTAGAGGGATGTGATAATGTTATTTCTTTATGCAATGCCAGAAAACAAATACAGAACATTTGCAATTAAAATACTAATCTTTAGCATAAACATTAAAACTTTGTTCACAATTTGTATTTGATATCATTATTCCTAATTGGACAAATGCAAAGAAGAAGGTTTGCTTTTTATTTAATTATTCTTTCCAACAAAGCGAGGCTTGCATTTAGCGATGACAGTTTTATTCACTTAGAGAAATTTTCAGCAATAATTGAATAAAGTACATTGTGTATTAAGAAGTTTGTATGAAGAAGTTTATTTAGTACAATCCTGCGAAATGCAAAGCCTGCAACCTCCAGTCTTTTAAGCAAACTGGGCACGCTAGCCAAATTGAAAGTGGCTAATGTTTTTTCTGACCTATCTTTAAGGACGACTACACTGTAATAATTAACTTCTTTAAAGGAATAGTTCACTCGAAAAGTGAACTATTCCTTTAATGTATCAATTGAAACCTGGGAGGTTAAGGAACGATGCCATTCTTCAATCAATTAAAATAGAGCCGGAAGAAGTAGTACTTCTATTACCTTTCACGCGATCCACCGCTGGAGGGATGAAATCTTGAAACAGATCCAATCAAAATTGAGGCAGAGTTTGCCAGCAAAATTATCCCTATGGGCCGGGTTTTTCATGGAGGTTGCGATGGCTACCTCTGCATCGCCATTTTGTCCGTTTAACCAAACCAATCAAAGCTGATCTTCAAATAGGGCCGTTTCTTAGTAGAGTTTAATGGCCGGTCGATCTGGTTGGAGGAGACACAATCCTCCGAGGGTCTAGAGCTCTTTACGGATGCGGCAGGTTCGGTGGGATTGGGGCATTTTTCCAAGGCAGTGGTGCCAGGGAAGGTGGCCAGAGGAGTGGGTCACGCTAAGCCTTAAACGAAACATAGCCTTTTAATACTTTTCCCAATCGTGGCCGCGGTTGAGTGTGGGCAAACAGTTACAGAATAAAAAAGTTGTCTTTAAAATCTTATAACTTGGCAGTAGTACACGCAATTAATCATGTTCAGCATCCTCCGTCCCAGTAGTAAATCTTTGAGGCAGTTAGTTTTGAGATGTCTTCAGCACAATTTATGGGTTAGGGCGACTCATGTGCCTGGTGTAAAGAAAATATTGCAGATGCCCTCTCTCGCTTTCAGATGATCGTTTTCAGGACTTGGCACCGGCAGCAGAGCGGGATCCGACACCATGCCCACAAAAATTCCTTATCCGGTGAGTGATGCTATGCGTGAGGACTTGGTGATGGAATGGGTGACTAAGGTAGCGTCGGCAGGTCAATCGGGAGTTTCCCTAAGTAAACTGTTAGCGGCATTTCTGTTTAAGTTGCAGGGAGTAAGGAGCGTCACCAAGTTGTTCATGCTTCAGCAAGCTCAAGGGCATGAGGAGAGTCCAGGTTAGACCGGACGTCCGTGACTTAACATTCTGTCAGGACTGTTCAAAAAATTTACTGAAATAATATTCAGGTTGGGGGAGCTGGTTAGCCAAATTCAAAAGTGCAAATGGGTATTGTTTGGGATAACGTATCTTTGACAGAAAGGTCCCTCAACCTCACAATATTTCATTCAAAACAGGCAAGCAAGGCAAAGGATTAAAGTTACACTGCATGAAGTGCCAGATTGCCTTTCATGTCCGGTAAGATGCTTAGAGAATAGTGGCAGTGCGGGCAAATGGCGTTTCGTTGCTGCTCCATGCAAACGTGTCGAGCTTGTCAAAGTGCCAGTTCACAGCAGTTTTCAAGAATGGACTGAAGGCCTTGGTCCTATTAGACAAGGGTTACAGCTCGCACTCGTTCCGCATAGGAGCAGCGACAGAAGCAGCCAGCGGGGATTGAGCATACATCAACTAAGAGAATAGGGCGTTGGGAGTCGCACCGTTTCAGATTATACGTTTGCCCTCATTTGGTTGATGCTATTCCTAAATCCCATTAAAAAAAAAATGTACCGTATATACTCGAGTATAAACCGAGGTTTTCAGGCTTTAAAAAAAAGCCTGAAAATCTTACCTTGGTTTATACTGAGTCAGTCTATCTCCTACCTTGTCGCGCGATCCGCATCCTCGCTTCACAGCTTCTGCGCATCTGATGATGTCACTACCCGGCGCCGCAAAGTGAGAGGCGCCGGTAGGTAGTGACATCATGATGCGCAGAGGCTGTGTAGAAGGATGCGGATCGCGCGGCCAGGGACAAGGTAGGAGTAGGCTGCTTTTTGCTTTCACAGGGAATTGGCAAATACTTACAAAGAAGAGTAAAACCTTCTTTATTTGTGCATACTGTATGCACAAATATAGAGGATTTACCCCTATTTGCAAGTATTTCCCACTTAAGATGTTTGATAACTACAACTCCCAGCATGCTTTATTGGTGGGAGTTGTAGTTTTCAACATCTTGAGGCAAATCTTGCAAATAGGGGTAATCCTCCTATTTTGTGCATACAGTATGCACAAATAAAGAGGTTTTACTATTATTTGTAAGTATTGCAACTTAAGTGTTTGAAAACTACAACTCCAGCAAAAAGCATGCTGTGGAGTTGTAGTTTCCAAACATCTTTAGTGGCAAATACTACCCCCTCGGTTTATACTCGGTCAGTGTGTGTTTCCTACTTTTTCCCTAAAACTAGGTACTCGGTTTATACTCGGGACGGTTTATACGCGAGTATATCGGTATGTAACGTTTCAAAAAAAAAATGCATAATATTCGCAGCATTTCTTTGTTTTGACAGGTATGGCTACATGTGTGATCTGGGTGGTAGGTCACTCCTACGTGTACTGGGCAGAGCAACGAGACAAACTTGTTGCAAGGCATTCGGTTCGGTCAGCTCGAGGAGGCGGTACAAGTTTGCTGGTTTGGGTTTAAGGGTTTAGGTGGGAGAAGCTTGAATCTCTGTTGGAACAGGTAATTTCCCACATATGTTGATTTTGCATGTGGGAGGGAACGACCTGGGTCTGATCCCCATAAGGGACCTAATTACACAGGTAAAGAGAGATATCAATTTCTTACTATAGCTGCCCCCAAGGCTAATCATATTATGGTCGAGATTGTTCCCCTCTTTAGGTGGCATCACGCCGATCCGTAAAGCCATTGAGTGGTCCTGAATAAAAGTTAATAAGGCAGTGGCAAAGTTTGTGAGGCTTCGGGGGGTCTGGCCATTGAACTGGATGCTAGTAAGAGACCTGTTACCTACGTCCAGACGGAGTGCATCTCACAGATGTAGTCTGGACATTTCAATTTCGGCCCTAAGAGAAGGGGTAGAGTTAACCCTAGAATTGTGGAGGGGCAAGGATTTTCTTGTTGACAGGTATGGCTACATGTGGATCTGGGTGGTAGGTCACTCCTACGTGTACTGGGCAGAGCAACGAGCAAAACTTCGGTTGCAAGGCATTCGGTTCGGTCAGCTCGAGGAGGCGGTACAGTTTGCTGGTTTGGGTTTAAGGGTTTAGGCTGGGAGAAGCTTGAATCTCTGTTGGCAACAGGTAATTTCCCACATATGTTGATTGCATGTGGGAGGGAACGACCTGGGTCTGATCCCCATAAGGGACCTAATTACACAGGTAAAGAGAGATATCAATTTCTTTACTATACTGCCCCCCAAGGCTAATCATATTATGGTCCGAGATTGTTCCCTCTTTAGGTGGCATCACGCCGATCCGTAAAAGCCATTGAGTGGTCCTGAATAAAAGTTAATAAGGCAGTGGCAAAGTTTGTGAGGCTTGGGGGGGTCTGGCCATTCGACACTGGATGCTAGTAAGAGACCATAGTTACCTACGTCCAGACGGAGTGCATCTCACAGATGTAGGTCTGGACATTTTCAATTTCGGCCTAAGAGAAGGGGTAGAGTTAGCCCTAGAATTGTGGAGGGGAGGGGGATTGAGGCGTCAAACCCCCTCAACATGGCGGTCAACGGCAATGCGGTTAGGCCCAAAAGGGCTATGGAAATAGAGAAAATGCAGAGACATGGGTGGAGGATGTTAACCTTGTTGGGGGAGGGGCTAAGGAGCACGTAGCCCCCGGGAGGTAGGTTTTTAAAGCAAACCAGCGTAACACACAGCTGGGAGAGGTCGGCAGCTGGTTAAATAAGGGTTTGCAAGGCATTGCCAGCTAGACTTGGGGACAGTTTAAAACATGTTTACATTTTTTTTACTGAAGTTGTTAATTATTAATGTTTAACAGTAAAGTTTGTTTGTCACAATAAAGCTGTGGCTCATTCCAAAGCGGAATCTCTGGTGTGGTGTCTTATTTAGGTAGAATATGAAGATTAAAGTAAGGAGGGATGATGGGTGAGTATCATCCTACCCTTCGTAAGTTTCCAATAAAGTGTAATAACTTTGTGTTGTTTTTACAATAAACGGGTTCCAAGTCGTCATCACATACATGTGCTTGGTTTCTTGCAGTACTTTTTTGGGAGAGTGAATGTCAATTAAGGTTAAAATAAACATTCTTGTATCTATTATTTAGGATGTAATTTAGCCACTGGTGCAGAATCCCTCACACAACAGCAGTAAGGGAAAGCACAAGCTGGAGTCTCGTTTATTTGGAATGATGAATTTACGTCTCACCTTTTCTACATTTTACTAAATCCTATAGTGATATTACGTTGAATCTAGGGTAGTAGATTCTATATTTATTAAAGGGCACTCTTAAAACAAAATTCTCAGTTGCCCGCCCCCAACACAAACTGATATTTTTTGCACTTTATTACCTGCATTACTAGCCAGATATTATTATTGCCCTTTTGGTAGTTGGCCCTCCTTCCAGGCAGTCATTCAAGGCTATGACATCGACATCACAGCCAATGGCTAACTGCTGTTTCACCTGCTGCCTTCTCTGCACATGCTAAAGTTTAAAAAGCTCACCAAGCTTTATCCAACTGAAATGTTACCACACACCCAGGTTATCACAAGGTTTTTTCCAGGTTTAGTCTCCAAAGTTAAACAGGAATTAGGATAAACTGGAAGTGAGATAAAAGGTTTTAGGAAGAAGCAAAAATCTAAAGTGCCACTCAAGAACAAAAATTCATTTCAGGTGGAGGCCATGTTAGGAAGGTTTAACCGAAATTTAACGGAATGGCAGAACTACTGGAACTACAATGCTACAAGACGAATGTCGGTAACTGGAAATTCAGCGGATAAACTGAACTAAAACACCTAAAAATGGACAATAGCTTTGTTACTTCAAAAATTCAATTATTAGTCTAATATATTAGGATTTTACAGCAACAAGTGGCAGCATTTTATTCAATAAATCAATATGGAAATCCTATCTGGGGGTTGAGTATTATCCTGCCCCTTCCTCAGGGGGAGGGCTGATGCCCAATAAGTTATGCTAATATGCAAATAAACCTGCTGAGCACCTATGGTCTATGGAGATTCATTCAGTCTGGATAAGACAGATTACAGCAAAACTGTCATTTTAATTTCTGCATTTGGTTCATTTTTCAAAAGGTGTGAGAAGCTAAATGGATTCCCATGTAAAATCTGTCTCATTTCTTAAGGAAATTACCACATCAAAAAAAAACCTGTTCACAGAAGAACTGTGTAAACGCTCAGTGTTGGACATAGCATTTATCTAAATTAGATGAGGAAAAAAAACAAAGCAAAACACCATTTCCAGGTAAAGAGTTTTAGAAATTGATAAATTTCACAGAAAAGAAATTGTCCTTTTCTGGATAAAAAAAACTGTTCATCTGCACAATAGACGACTGTCTTGAGAAAGAAGATGTTATTCAACGTGGCTCCTTCTCTTCTCCAATGCAGAACATCTTATTGGGACAATAGGATTCTAGAGATTTTTCTCATGAATTTCACAACAATTTGTCATTGAACACTAGTTATAAACTTTAATGTATGAAGTTTGAGATACATTTTGGGGTGACAAATTCATTTTTTTAAAAAAAAACTACAATGACCATGACAACACCAATCAGATAATGGGGAGCCATGTATGCAGGAGGAACCAGGAAACAACTTAAAATACTAGTCTAAATTTACCCAACAAGCAACTTCCAATATCCCCTGATATAAATTCCTTCTGGGGGATATACGGTTTGGACAGATGGGGGTAAAAAATAAAGAAACTCCTAATATACTACAAATAAAGGTCCTAGCCCTCTCCACCCTACCCCACAGCACACCCCATAACATTCCCAGGAAACGAGTTACCTCTCTGGTACAATATAAAGATATAAAGAACTAAAAAACGAATTCCTGCCATACCCATAAAGTTACTAAGCCACGTTTTATTACTTATTTTATATATTTTAAATTAGGAGAATGCTATTAGTTATAGGTATGTCTATATTAATCCACATGAGCCATGAATATTCAGTAATGATACCCTATATAGATATCCTATTAGCTGTAACAATCAGTGCTTAATGATTCACTGGAACTTGTGTGTTATAGTATATTACACTCCCTACCATAAAATAGAGAAGTAATAGATGTCACCTTGGAGTTGCCAAAACCTGCACTATCTCCATGGCGAATGGCGACTTTAATATTCTACAAACGGCATGCATTAATCGCAATTGGTATATTCCAACACCTAATTGTACAAATATGAGAAGTAACTACCACGATGACAATAAGGACACCACATCAGACTAATTGAGAAACAGAAGACCACGAATGGGAATGCAGAGGGAAAACTTGTTGAGAAAAGGTTTTTATAAAAGCATAAAGTATATAACTAATGGAATTAGAGTGGAAAATCTCTTGTGAATTGTGGTTTGTAAATGTGCAAGAGCCCCGGCCTCTCCTTTTTACTGACGTATGTATGTGATGAATGTGATTGTCATTGCATCAGTAATGGTAATTCATTCAATCCAAAATACAAAGTTTGTGAATTGGGAGCAGCTGACATAGGACGTTCACGACAAATCAAGCTTGGTTGCAAAACCCTGGTCCATTTTTATTTACAGTATGTCCTTTCTCTGTGATGATCCTATTTTAACCCATTCACCAGCTTCACACATAAAACCCTAAAAACTGTACGGTACTATACTAACTGTACAGTACTATACATAATGCACTGTACTATACTATATAAACTATACTGTACTATACTGTACTATACTATACTGTACTATACTATACTATACTGTACTGTACTATACTATAACTGTACTGTACTATACTGTACTGTACTATACTATACTGTACATACTATACTGTACTGTACTATACTATAACTGTAACATTTACTATACTATACTGTACTGTACTATACTATACTGTACAGTACATACTGACGTAACTGATACTATACATGTACAGTACTATTACTATACTGTACTGTACTATACTATACTGTAACTGTACTACTACTATATGTATGTACTATTACTATACTGTACAGTACTATTACTCTACTGTTACGTACTATACTATACGGTTACTAGTATAGTACTACTATACTGTACTGTACTATACTATACTGTACTGTACTATACTATACTGTACAGTACTATACTATACTGTACTATACTGTATGTACATACTATACTGTACAGTACTATACATTACTGTACGTACTTAACGATACTAAACTATACTTACTATACTGTACTGTACTTTAATATACTGTACTGTACTAGTACTATACTGACGTACTATACTATACGTTGACTGTACTATACTATACTAAACTATACTGTACTATACTAGCATTACTATACTAATAATCTGTCTATACCTTACTGTACTATATGCACTATCTATACTGTACTATACTGCACTTTACTATACTGTCTATACTGCACTGTACTATACTGTAACTGTACTACTATACGATACTGTACGTACTATACTGCTATACTGCACTGTACTATCTAACGTACATACTGCACTGTAGTAACTGTACTGTACCGCACTGTACAATACTGCACTATACTATACTGTACTATACTGCACTGTACTATACTATACTGTACTATACTGCACTGTACTATATGTACTGTATTTACTAATGTACTATACTGTACTATACTGTACTTTACTATACCATACTCTAATACTACTGTATACTATATACTGTATACTATATATATGAGATATGGTTCGAAGCAGAATATGGTCGAAACTTGGTAGAAAACCTGCCAGTCAATATGTCCCCTGAAACATTTTCCATGTGTAATAGTTCCTAATGACGTCTCTGGGTTGGGGTTTTGAACAACCAGCACCCATAAATGAATGCAAACCAGGGTTATTGTAAAGTCATAATGTCTGCACTCAATATACTAAAAAACCAAAGAAAATTGTAAACTTCCAATGCTACTACTGGGCCATATACTGGAGATTCTGACATTAATAAATACACATATGATATGTTTGTGAGCAAACTAATTTGTACAATGCTTAGCAAATCTTCCCTGAATGGTAAAATAAACTTTAACCTCTTCAATCTTTCAGTAAAGCGGGAGCCTATATCTGTATTATGTTATAAAACTGTGTTAAAGGAAACACAACCAAAAAATTCATTGCCTACAGATGGAGCACAGCCTCATGGGTAAGGTTGATGGTGTTGCCTTTCACAATGTATTGTGTGCTGGTGGTTAAGTTCTCAGCTGCTCCAATGAAAGGCACTCTCTATAGTTGATATAATGTGGAGAAATGGAAAACCTAACTTCTGGCACACATTATTTTCTGTTGTAATAGACAATTATACACAATCTTTTTAACCGCATATTAATAGATACCCAGGACAAAGGCCTAAACCGCTAAGTCCTCACCCCACAAAATAAAGTAGTATTTACCACAAATAAAGTTTCTCCTGCTACTAGTCTTACCCCCCCCCCCTCTCTGTCATGGTGGATCAACGAACGACCTGACTGAACGTATACACATTGCCAGAAATGCCCTTTAATCGCGCGAATGAATGCCCTCGGCGCCAAGATCATGTACAAAGAATTTAGACAGTTTTCTTTAAGGTAAACATTTCAGGACCTACCAGTTTAGAGTATATTTGCCCTTAAAGGAGACTTCACCAAGAACTGTAAGTTGACAAAACAATATTGGCATTATTTTTTAATCTAAAATACAAAGTTGCACCAAACTGTCCCATGCGGTACTGGAGCTCTCTGACATGGGCTCACTGCCCCAGCCTCCAATATCCATATATAACACCAAAAGTTAATGAGGGAGGTCAGACATTGAGCTGAAAGTGCTAACTTTTCAAATTTATTACATCAACAAACAAAGTAAAAACAGTTTTGGTCTCGCACTTAGCCCTTTCTTAGCCTAAATTCGGTGACTACTAACATACTCATATACACACATTAGGGGTGATGCACTGAGCACCGGCCAACCCGGTTCAAAACAGCCCGGCGATGTTATATGCCGATAGCGGCGCTCGGAAATCGCTAACCCTGGCGATTTTCTATCCCGGCATTTTTAACGCCAGCTATTAGCTGGCGTTGAAAGTGCCGCAATAAAATGACGATTTGGCATATCACTTCGCTTGCGGCAGCTGCGCTGTTTACTTTCGGCGTAGCCACGCAGCCGCCGCAAGGAAGGAGTTAAAGTCACGCTAACCGTATATAACATCGGTTAGCTTGACTTAAACTCCAAATCAGGTGCGATGCGCCCCGTTGGTGCATCGCCCTGATTGTGTCTGCCACATCTCGGTTAAGGCAATCAGTGAATCTTACATTTAAAGTGACAGTGCAAGCCCTCTTAAAAACATATCAGTGCAAATCCACATTTAAAGTGACAATGTTGAATTAAAAAAAAAACATCTCACAAGATTATTATACCATTGTGCACCTTAAAAAAAACACTGTAAAAAATGTTTTCTCAATACTTGATATACTAAAACTGTGCTTACTCAAAAATCTGTTTTTAAATACTTGTGCAAAAAATGTGCATACAGCATCCCAATTACTACATATAATCGGGGTTATTCATAAAAAGTTCTTATCGTTTAAAATGGTGCTAATTTTGCCCCAACCAATCAGATGTTAGCTTTCAAATGTTACATAAGATCTGATTGGTTGGGGCAAAATTAGCACCATTTTAAACGGTAAGAACTTTTATTGAATCTCCCTGAAAGTATCCGTTTGTATTCAAAAAATAGTCCATCTTTATTTATATTTTCTTAATGGAACTAGTGAGAGTCTAGGTTTTTACTTGTTGTTCAAACATTATCCTTCACTTTAGTCCTTTAAAACACATGTATGGACCATAAAGCTAGTTAGTTTATAAAAAATAATTACCGGTAAAGATAAAAAGTACAGTACATAAAAACACAAAAGTTCTGATTCTCAGACTGAAATGACTTTTTTTAAGTAAGCACAGTTTTAGTATATCAAGTATTGGAAAAAAAATGTTTACAGGTGTTTTTTAAGGTGCACATATGGTGTAATAATCTTGTGAGATGTTTTTTTAAATTTCAAAATTGTCACTTTAAATGGAAGATTGCACTGATTTGCCTAACGAGATGTGGCGGACACAATGTGTGTATAACAAAAAGTGTGAGCTGAAACGTTGCCGCTGTTTTTACTTTGTCTGATGGAATACATCAAAGTTAGCACTTTCAGCTCAATGCTGGACCTCCTCATTTACTTTGGTGGCATTATTTTTTAAGAGATATTTTCTATTTATTCATTATACATATTTATATATATATATTAGAGTGTTCTTACAGAGCAAATGAGACTTATGGAGAAAATAATAATAGAAAGATATTACCACAAGAGGTAACAGATCTTGAAGCCGGGTTTGGCCACAAAAATGGTCATCTGATTTGAAAGTGACTTTAATTTTATTTGCTTTTGAGGTTAACCTCGGCGGAGCGTCTTTGTGACCACACCATCGCCGCGAATGACTGAGCTGCTTTCAGTATCTTCCTCAACCTCCACAAAGTCATACCTACATATCAGTGAAGTGGGGAAATCAATAAAGTGAAATGTACATGAAAGTAAAGTCAACTTATATAATCTGCTTCATTTTATTTCATTTTAGTAATTCACATTTAAAACCAAATCAGTAGCCCTGGCAATCTGCATGCAAATTCATTCCTGCAGCCTTGAGTTCCAATCCAACCATGGCTGCATTCTACAACTAGAAGAGTCCTAAAGAGATATTGATAGGGTATGATGCGATAAGATACTCAAAATGGGTTAATGAAATAAGGTGCTCAGGCTATTAATCTGCAGGAACCAATCAGATGCTTTCTAATTGCAGTAACCCAACAAAAAGCTGACATCTGGTTGGTTTGCTGCAGATGAATATGTAAGAATGTAAACCTTTTTAGAAAGTGTCATATAAAATGAATATAAGAAACTATACAGAAGAGTCAAGATACCCCTAAGTTATTGATAAACCGGAAATAAGAATTTCTAATCCGCGCTCTCTGGTAGCACATGTATGAGTTGGATTTTCAAGGGTTAGGATAGCATATTGCTATTTTATGCTATTTTGAACCTTTTATTTATATGTAGAATCTGGTTTACTGCATTTTACCAAAATCCAATAAATACAATTCAAGCATCAAATACATGGATTAAATAATGAGCTAAACAATTCAACTGTGTAAATGGCTGGGAAATTCACATGTAGACCAGATGCTCAAAAAAAAAAAAAAAAAAAAAAGCCTTGGTTTGTTTGCCTAACACAGATCAGAATGAGACCCATAGATACACCAGTAGACATCTTAGTGGACGGAAGTTTCCGGGTGTGCGTGCACTGTGATTACACGAATGGAGTGCATGTGATTGCAAAAAAAAATGCATATTGCATGCACCCCATAGTGTGTGCTTTTTAACACACGAAACACAACGATCACAGTGCGCATTAAAATGCCGAAGTCTGGCCTAGCCAGCGATTCAACGGAATGTATCATGAGCTGCTATTACACAGCTGTCAGTAATCTCCCATGGGGATTGTCTCATTACATTTAGTGGATTCTAGGAGGGTCCTATGGCTGAGTGGTCAGCCATAGGACCCTCTGTAACTGTGTCCCTACAAACTCTCTTCAACCATTTGTTACAAGTCAAGAGTAAAGAAAAGAGTTTTGTAGTTAGGTATGGGGAGTAGGGTTCCTTACACTTTGAGTTGGGAACTTATTGTATTGGGAGTTCATTGTATAGTCCCCTAAAAAGGTGCATACTTTAATAATAAAAAAAATATTCAGTGTCAATGGTTGTAAAGGTCATGCCACTCCCAGCTAAAAATAACGCAAAATGCCCCCTCCAAACTAAAACCTTACAAAGCTCTTACCTGTAACAATTACTTGATAGACAGCCTTACCATTCTAGTTTCCTCTGTCCCTATCGGGTTCTTCCCAGGTAGCGATCGCTGACGCATGACCAATGAACTGTTGCTGTCCCCTGGGCTGAGCCCTCTGAAATGTGTGAGCTCATAAGATCGTTAACAGCATTATAATAGAGGCAGCAACCTCTTGCAGGAAGGTGTTAGAGGTAAGAGATTCCAACTATTACTGTTCAGGGGTTTGGGGCTTTAGTGTACATATTAGCTAGTGTGTGTGAACATGCCCTTTAAAGCATAAAGTTGATTCAGAGTGTCTTTAAATTCCAATTCGAGTCAGGAAGGATTCCCCACTGATGCTGTGAACTCCTTTGCAGACTTACTGCATCACGCACTCCCGTGAGACCTGCTTTTACACCTTCATAGGAAAGGCTTAAGATTTACACACAATCAGGGGGATTCAATAAAAGTTCTTTGTTTTAAAAGGTGCTAATTTTTGCCCCAACCAATCAGTATTATTTAACATTTGAAAGCTAACATCTGATTGGTGTGGCAAAACTAGCACCATTTTAACGATAGAAAACTTTTATTGAATACCTGAATGTTTGCACAAATCCTAACTTTTCTACATAGGGCTGCTTTTTGGAATATCATGAACACCACTAAATTAGTGAAAAAACATGGAGAAACACCTCTTATAACAGAAGGCATCTTGCAGTTCATGCTATATGAATAGCATTGCTCACAAAAAATTAAGAAACAAAAAATAATTTCTTACTCCAGGTTCCCCAGCATGCTAACAATTAGCACTTGGTAGCGTGGGTTGTGCACTAATTTGGCCGCATAGCAGCCATTATAACATCACTCCCTTAATCTGCAGCAAACCAATCAGATGATACCTGTTTACTAGTCTAGTACAGTTGGGGAATTCTGATAGGCTGCAGCAAGTTAAGAGCACAGGCAAAGTTTTGCACTTTTTTGATCCATAAGCTCAAATGGGTCGTATTTATAAAGAATTGTTATTGGAGTTTAGTGTCAATAGAAAGTATTACTTTTTAAATTCTACGCGTGCACAACATAACATGCTTATTAATACATATGGACATTCCCACTCACCTACATACATCATTTTTTGTTCTCTAAACCAAACTGACTGTCAAAACGCCAAGCTGTATCTTGTGTTTTCTGGGAGCTGAGTACCAAGTAAGGAGAGATTTCTCGGGTAAACTGTTAGGAAGAAGCGTGGAACTGTTAATGCAGCCATTTTCAGTAATGCGAATGGTTTCCTCATTTCTGTACAATTTATTAGGAGGTTGCCTCTGTTTGAAAAAAGAAAGGATAAAAAACTCGATTACATCATATTGCAACATGATGTCATAATTTGAAAAGAAACATTTAAAAATTGTCACCATTTATTATATTTCCTATACATAGTGAAATATATATATCCAATGTATAATATTGCTACCTGCGTCTGTGTGGTGCCCCGATGGCCGCCCATTTGCGCATGCACAAGAAGGCCACTCACCCCTTTCTTTATTCGTGTGTGCCCTTATGGTTGCCCAGGTGCACTCGAGAATAGGCGCGTAAGTGCACAAAAGTACAGGTCAGTGTGTACTGTATTGGGGTATTTATATAAAACAGGTCAGTGTGTACTGTTCACACACTGACCCTGTATATTATAAAATACCCTCAATGAACAGTACACACTGACCTGTATATATAAATACCCTCAATGAACAGTACACACGACTGTTATATATAAAATAACCTCAATTTGAACAGTACACACTGACCTGTATATATAAAATACCCTCAATGAACAGTTACACTGACCTGTATATATAAAATACGCCCAATGAAAAAGTACACACACTGGACCTGTATAAATTAAAATACCCTCAATAAACAGTACACACTGACCTGTATAAATAAAATACCCTCAGAAAAAGTACACACTGACCTGTATAAAAAATACCCTCAATGAACAGTACACACTGACACTGTATAATTAAAATACCCCCAATAACAGTACACACTGACTGTATATATAAAATACCCTCATGAACAGTACACACTGACCTGTATAATATAAAAATACCCCAAGAAAGACTACACACTGACCTGTAAAATATAAAATACCCCTAATGACAGTAATACTGACCTGTATAAATAAAATACCCTCAATGAACAGTAACACACTGCCTGTATAAATAAAATACCCCAATGAACAGTACACACTGACCTGTATAAATAAAATACCCTAATGAACAGTACCACACTGACGCTGTATATATAAAAACCCTCAATGAACAGTACACCACTGACCTGTATATAAAATACCCTCAATGAAAAGTAACCACATGACCTGTATATATAAAAAATACCCCTACAATGAAACAGTACACACTGACCTGTATATATAAAATACCCTGCAATATAAACAGCTACACACTGAACGTTTGATATAAAATACCCTCAATATAACAGTCACACGACCTGTATATATAACATACCATCAATAAACAGTACACACTGACCTGTATATAAAATACCCTCAATAAACAGTTCACACTGACCGTCTATTATAAAATAACCCTCAATAAAACAGTACACACTGCCCGGTATATAAGATACACCTCAATAATAACAGGTCACATCACTGACTCGTATTTAAAAATACCACCGGGAAAAGTCATTCATGCTTATGATTAAGGACCAGGACAGTCAAAAGGCGTTAAGTGTTAAGAGATTTGTACAGGTCAGTGCAACTGCTCGTAAATATATTTGTATTCGGATTGGCGTGGGCATGCGACGGCCATTGACGGGCCTGGGGCGGTGCACCCGGGCCACCTATACAGTGTGGTGAGTTTCTTGCCTATTATTTGGTAAAAAGTTCCGGTGTTTACAGCAGTGTTTCTCTCCGTGCTAGCGTGAATGCTTGATGTACCCGGACCACATTGTTCGATGAGTGAGTCATATGCATATAATAACACAATAGTGTGATTATCTTAGTATTTACTCACCCAGTTGTTTATATATATATATTATATATATATATATATTATATATATATTAGGGGTGGAAGCCTCTATGGGTCTCTTATTGAATTATCATATTTATGGGGGAAAGTAATTTTTTCCACAAAACTGATTAGATTTTCCGTGTTAATAGATACCTTGAGGGCGATAATGTTGGTCTGTGTTACTTGCCCAGAACCAATGATGCATTAATCACTTTGTGAGATTTAGTACATCGAGAAATCATGGTGAGGTAAGCAGCGCGTTGGGTAGTACAGTGGGTGCTGTTGGTGTAATTTGAACTTTTACAATAGCATTTGATCTGTAGTCTGTCGGTCAAACACAAATGGGCAAAACTGACCCATGTGTACTGAGCCTTACTCTATCTAGTGTGCCTTTATAGTAAATCTCTTCTATTCCCCTTATTAATTTTACTGTCCTTCTGAGAACCCTGTTCAGTTCCATAATGTCCTTTTTGGTAGATATTTATGTAAATCAGAAATAATATTAAAACAAGCTCTGTAATGTATGTGAGGCAGAACACTGAACCATCCAGAACAGCATTAGTATCAGTTGCCGCAGTAAAATGGTGATGTTTCTATCATATCAGTTTTCTCTTCCACTAACCAACCTGTATTTTTCCTTTAATTATAATGCTGAGAAATTGTGTTCCGTTCATGCCATGAATGCATTATTCTAGATTATATGGACAAGTTGTCTACAGAGATTACATCATAATATGTAGGTCATTATTGCCTGAAGCTCCCTATGTATAAAAATCTGTTCTGCTCCCTAATTGAAATAGCAAATATCCTGTAAAACGCTAGGGGAAACCCGTGTGTGACATCAAAATGATATTTAGAATGCTAAACTTACTTATAAATAGATCTATAGTTAAATATGTAATGAACTACAGCTCTTGTAGTTTAAAGCCTATGACACAGAGGTTCAAATAATAAGATCTGAGCAGCGCCTTCTACTGTTTAGGACATGTATAGCAGGGCAGCATATAATGTGTGGAACAATGTTGTGAATGCCCCACTTGTAGAAAATAGACTATAAAGGGGTTGGATTGGTGGGAGGAGATTGACAGCCGCCATTTCAACCTCAGGAATGCCTACTGTGCCTAATGGTAAATCCGGCCCAGTGCACAGTCTATCGAGAGGAAGACACACATGGGTCGATTTATTTTGCCCTTTCAATCAAGTCAATCAAAAAATTGTCCCGTGTATGGTCTGCCTAAGCAGGTAATTTTAAATTGATTTCCTGTAATATGTGCATTTTCAAGCGCAATCACTTGCAAACCTGACTTCTATATATGCATTATATTTAATTCCTCTACATCATTTAAATCTATTCTTAAATAAGAGAATTCAACCTTGGTACCCACCCCTGATATCTTTATAAAGGCATGGGGATGCTTTACTAATTGGATCTATGAGTATAATAAGTCATTTGTTAAGAAGAGCAATTCTAGAAATCTTCAGTTTGTCAATCAAGCAATATGAATCCTTAAGGCTCCTGTAGAACAATAGATGTTGCCTATGGCTGAAGATTCATATAACCAGGGATTTTCAACCTGCAGCCCTCCATATTAAAACTCCCTGCATTCCCTGGAAGTTATAGTTTGCAAATATCTGGAGAGTCACAGGTTGGACACCCCTGATATTAAGAGATGGATGTCTAAATTGACATGTAGCTAAAATTTCACCTTGGACCCCATGAGATTTCTCCTATTAATATGAAGTAACAAGAAAACACAATGTTGGGGATGAAAGAAAAATAAAATCCTGATATATGACTTATAGACTCATTATTCTGCCTTTAATAGATGGCCAATGGATGAAGTAGCTTACCGTATATACTCGAGTATAAACCGAGTTTTTCAGGCTGAAAAATCAGCCTGAAAACTCGGACTCGGTTTATACTCGAGTCAGTACCTTACCTGAGCATTCCGCAGCCGCACGATCTTTCTGTGTACTGGCGCGCCAGCCTGATGTCACTGCCCGGCGCCAAGCGCGCCAGTACACAGAAAGATCGCGCGGCTGCCGGAATGCTCAGATTACCGCACCGTACCTGCCAGGAAGCCCTTGGATGGAGGAGAGCCCACAGGGAGAAGAGACCACAGGGAGAAGAGACCACAGGGAGAAGAGACCACAGGTACAAACTGGGTGGGAGGGTGAGGGGGGCATTCAAGATGTTTGGGAACTACAACTCCCAGCATGCTTTATTAGCTGGGAGTTGTAGTTTCCAAACATCTTGAATGCCAAGTGAGGGTGGCATTCAAGATGTTTGGAAACTACAACTCCCAGCAATACATGCTGGGAGTTGTATTTTCCAAACATCTTGAATGCCACCCTCACTTGGCATTCAAGATGTTTGGAAACTACAACTCCCAGCTAATAAAGCATGCTGGAGTTGTAGTTTCCAAACATCTTGAATGCCAAGTGAGGGTGGCATTCAAGATGTTTGGAAACTACAACTCCCAGCATGCTTTATTAGCTGGGAGTTGTAGTTTCCAAACATCTTGAATGCCAAGTTTCTACCCTCGGTTTATACTCGAGTCAACAACTTTTATTAGGATTTTTAGCTGAAATTGGGTACCTCGGTTTATACTCGGGTCAGTTTATACTCGAGTATATACGGTATTAGGTCATAAAACATCAGCTCATCATCAGCTGTCACAGTAGAAACCTCTATCATATGTAGCAAAGACTGAAAGGCTGATGCAAGAAGTGGTACAGAAGTTTGCCCCATGCTATTAATCTGCAGCATCCAATCAGTTTTTCTCTAACTGCAGTAACCTAGTAAACAGCTAACATCTGATGGGTTTCTTCAAATTAATAGCCCTGGCAGAAGTTTGCAAAGCTCCACTAGGCAGCGCAATGACATCTGATATTAAAAACTGCACTTTCTTATTTTATCCATTTATGTATTTTCTAGAACCTAATCCAGTAGTGGACAATCATTTATGATCAATCTTTATTTTTATGATCTTTGTTCCAATTCCATATACCTTATTAAAATGCATCATGCAATCTCTCTCTCTTTTACCCCTTGACCTTAACAATGTTTTCTCCTTAACTTGTCCTTTTACTGACCTGGCTATTACTCAGGGCTGCACCTTTAAAGTTTCCTTCCACTGCTCTGAAACGGCCATTAAATATACCTCCCACTCTGCCAGAAAAATCACTTCATTCATTTCTCGTTTATGGAAAAAACACTCCATCTAAAAACTTGTTGTGTGAGACTCATTATTTATCTATTGCTGCTGTACCTCCTAATTGCCAACCTCCTGAATCTGCCTCTATTTGTAACACTTTATTAGGTTTTATTGGATAAACACCACCTGCAATGTTTAAAACATAACCTTATATCTAAATACGTTAGATAACAAAGGATGCTGACACAGCATTTTATTTCGTAATTACAAAGTGCAGTAAGAGTTCAATGCAGTAGTTGTAATCTATAAAATAGAAATCAAAGCTTTGGGCAACCTGGCGTTTTCTCCGCCTGGCTATTTTCTGATGATGTCATACTTTAAAGGACAATTAAACTCAACTCCCCTTTGCTACACTTGCTCCATAGCTGCATAGTTCCCAGAGTGAGGACCTAAATCACTAAGTCCTCACTCTAACTCCTGCAATACTTACTCCAAGTCTCCCTCCTCTCTGATCCTTCTCTCTTCCCCTGGAAGTGACAGATCGCTATGTAGCCAATGGGACAACACGCTCTGCAAGAAGGTGTGTCTTTCCATTGGCTGCATCGCCATCTGTCACTGACAGTGGAAGAGAGGAGGAGTGGAGTGGAGCAGATCGCCTAAAGATCCCTGGGTGAGGACTTAGTAAAATTTCACCAGAAATAGGTGGAACTTTGTCGAACTTTACAAACCAATTTCAGAAGATTCTGTGAAATCACCAGTTGCAAGTTTAACTGCTCTCTAGCCACCACCTTATGTTAGTAAATAATAAAAAGTTTTTTTGTTGTGATTTTGTTGTGAGGTGTGCAACTTCAACGTTCCCAGCAAGCCCTTTCATAAAAATAAAGTGTCCTGTGATGCTGCAAACAACTAGAAAATCCACAGGCACAGACGCCCTCGGAATAAAAGGTCTTCATGACCCGCACAATCCCTTTCACCTATGATTAATTAGAATAAATATGCAACCTTGATTGTCAAAATATAAAGTGCCGTCATTAATAATAACAATATACACAATACATATAAAATCGGAACCAATCCACCCACCCTAGCTAATAAAACACACCTACGGGGCGTCCCCCGTGTTACTTAGTCCATATCGATCTGGTACTCTTAAATAGAGAAATGCAATGAGATCGTAACTCTGTCTGGCAGTCTTTATAAATACAAGTTCAATACTTAGCACCTCTGTGCATATATTAAGATCACAATGCATCTGCCAGAAAGTCTACTAATGGAGACAATAAGGCCAGGTTGTATTTATCAAATACACAACTAGTGAATATATACATACGGGACTTGCGTGTTTCAAAATAAATCAACGTTCATTTACTCCTCCGGACTCACCGGACTTCACAGAGTATCTGCAGCAGCAGTGTGACACCCTTGGACTGGGTAAGCTTCACCAGACTCACTGAAGTTATAACGCCCAATGTCCTTCTTCTACTGACGAAGTCCCGCAAGGGATGAAACGTGTCCTCTCTGCTGTGTGAAGGACCTGCAGCTGCAGAGAAGGTAAGGGAATCTACAGCCCTTCTCTCTCACTATGTGAAAACAGCCTTTTCAGGCAGAGTTCTCCCCCCTACCCCCTGGGGGGTAGGGGGGAGTCAGAGTGGCTCACAGCACCTGTGAGCGGGTGGGGCTTATGCACCCGTGAGTGGGCAGGACCACGGCATCCATGAGTGGGCGGGGCCACATGGGGCTGTAAGGGAATGGGCCAAGGGGAGCCTGCAACTGGAGGGACCATGGGGTTCATGAGTGGGAGGGACCAGGGGGGCTGCAAAGGGGAGGAGACACAGGGCAGATTGACTGACAGGTTTCAGAGCAGGAAGCAGGAAGTGCCCAGTGATGCTGCTGCCATATCACACACAAAAATGTAAATATCTTCAAAACTATGCAAAATAAACAATGGAAATACATTGCAAAATCTCCCAGGAGAGCAATTCCTATCAATTTACCTAAATTCATTTTTGGACCACAGTTCCTCTTTAAGAGAACCAGTACTACATGTTTCTGGTTTAGTCGATTAGGGCAAGTACAGAGGCCAGAAAATCCCAGTAGGCTACACCCCCTTCCGTTTCCGCCTCTCTGGATCAATAGGATGATAAACTAGAATATTCAGTGTAGCTTACGACACAGAACTGCAGCTGTGTAAAATAAAGAACTTTATTGGTAAATAAACACATGTGCTACTTGTTTCAGACACTAAGTCCACAAGAGGTGCTCGAGAATCCACTTAAAATTCTAGTTTATTCTGTTTCTGGTTTAACATCCTTCTTAAGTGCATCCATTATTGGTTAGGCAAAGCTCTTTGCATGTCAGCTGTAGATTCAAAGTCAATAGATGATGTGGTTACATAATGCTTTGTGACTGGTCTGGTAAAGAAGTGACATGTCTTCCATGTAATACAAGACAAGACAATACAAACTTTCTAATTAGTTACATTGTGCTATTAGAACAATGATTTAAAGGGGGCAAATCAAAAAGGGATACAGAGCATGGCCTTTTAGTTATACAGAAGTCCCAGTTAAATTCTAATAAATAGTTCTAAATAAATACCAAGACATACAATTAAGGATCACGGGTCTGCTGGAGCTCGGATTTTTCAAACCACTAATCTATTTCTACAAATTGTCAATTTTCAAAATTTCTAGAAATCTGAAAAATAACACGCCAAAACAGGAAGCGTGTGAAGTTCCGGTACTGGACACTGGCCATTGAAACGTTATTTCCCAGGTCCCTAAGCCATTTATAGTAAGTTACCATTGCTATTTATACCTTAAATTACTTTCAGATTTTTTAACTTACATTGACTTTAATTGGAATTTTAGAATTTTTAGATTTCTAGAAAACATGCGAATCTGCAAGTGGAACAGATTTCAGTCAATCTCTAGTCCTTTACAAAATTCTAATGTGCACAACTAGAGTATCAACTCCTAGGCAAAACAATGTATTATACAGTAAAAACAATACAATGTTTTCATTATTATAAAATATCAGGGTATTCAAAGTTTAAACTCAAAATGCTGTGACCTTAAATAAATGGTCCACCTACAATTATGTACGCTGGAGAAAAGGCGCTTGCGTGGGGATATGATTACTGTGTATAAATACATTAACGGGCCATACAATAAACTATCTGGGGCATTGTTCACCAAGAGAACATGTCAAAGGACACGAGGACATCCCTTAAGACTTGAAGAAAAAAGGTTTAGGCTTCAAGCTCAGAAAGGGTTTTTCACTGTGAGAACGGTAAGGCTATGGAACTGTCTTCCAGTGGACGTTGTAATGGCAGGTTCATTGGTCAGTTTCAAAAAAAAGCTGGATGAGTTTCTGCAAACAAGGAATGTTGCAAGTTACTGGTATTGATACATAAAGTAGAGTTGATCCAGGGAAATTTCCGATTGCCACTTGGAGTCAGGAAGGAATTTTTTCCCCCTTCATAAATTTGGTGGGGGTTTTTTGCCTTCCTCTGGATCAACAGTTAGGCAGGAAATGAGGATATTGCTAGATGGGTTGGACTGGATGGACGTATGTCTTTATTCAACCTCAAATACTATACTATACTATACTATACTATACTAACTGCAGCCTTCATTCTAGTCCTGACCCACCTTCAGGCAAGAGAGCCATTAACAAAATAGGCAGGATATGAAGTAAATCACTAGGGAGGAGCTGAAGCTTATTGGTGCAAATGCACATCATGATATTACATAGTAAGACAAACAACATTTATGTTTTTTTTTAAGATAAAATATATATACAACATTTATTAAGGTGGCCATTCACTTTGTGATGTATCGGCCGATAATCGCCATGTGTATGATGTCCGTAGATGAAATTGTCTAGACCAAACTGTCCGGACTTGTTATAAGACCGAACAATATTTTATACGAACAATATTACTGTTTGTGATTGCCTTATAATATCAATGCATGTCTGCCCACTGTTAGTCAAGCTAAACATATTGTGAACCTCAGCTATAAGAATACAAATGAGTACAAATATTGAATAAAAAGAGTTACAGATTTATATTCCCAATGTAGGGTGAGTGTAAACTGTCCCCAAAACAAAGGTTCATAGCAGTTCATAGTTTATAGCATTGGAGGCTGAATAAAGACATGTCAATCTAGTTCAACCTACTGTATGTAGCCTACCCATTAACCTACCTAGATGTTAATTCAGAAAAAAGTAAAAAAAAAAAGTATGTAAAAAAAAAAAAAAGAATTTATTAACCCAAAAAAACAACCAGAAACAACAAGAACCATATGTGTTAATACCAGTAATTTTCAATCATTTAGAATTTTACAAACTATCCAGACCCCTCTGAAGCTTTTTAATGAGCTTGTCATTACCACATCTGCTGGAAGACAGTTCCACAGTTTACTTGCTCTCACAGTCTCCGAGTACTTAAGACAGTCCAGATATTGATGTATCACAATTCTCCTCTCTTTGACAATATGGTCATTAATCCAGTAAAATCTGCACGCTGCCTTGGACTAATCTTTCTTTCCTTCCATCATTACATTAACAATGTCGCTAGGACCCAGTAAATCCCGGTAAGCTATTTGCTGGCGTTAAAATCCTGCGCTAAAAGTTCCGCCTACCGAACTTTTTTGAACCACGCTTTTGAAAATTGTCAAAATTACGAGAATTTCTCGTATTTTCGAAAATGCGGGAAAATACGTTCGGGTCCGTATTTTCGAAGAATCCTCGTATATTCGAAGAATCCTCGTATTTTCGAAGAATCCTTGTATTTTCGAGGATTTTTTCATTTTAATAGGTTTTAATGGCTGCGCTCACGGATTTTTGAATTTTCAAATTTTTCCGAAAATTTGCGGATTCTCGAGTGGACCGGATTTTGCGAAGTTCAGACATCTCTAGCTAAAACTAGTGCAAACCCAATACTAAATCGTGAGCATCGGATGCGTGGGTGATTTTTGCGTAACCCGCACATCCTAATATGGGGCTAAAGTCGCGCTAACTGGTAGCGACTTTAACTCCATATATTTGCCCAGCGAGTCTGGGTAAATGAGACCCTGTGTGCAAAAGAAAGCCTTCTAAAGGAAAATAATCAGGCAATTACTAGCCAAGTACATAATGAACTGAAAGAGAAACAACCAATATAAAACCTGAACACTAATGTGCAAGTAGAAAATAAATCTGTTGTGTTTAAAAATCCAAACAGACACTTAGAGGGATGTGATAATGTTATTTCTTTATGCAATGCCAGAAAACAAATACAGAACATTTGCAATTAAAATACTAATCTTTAGCATAAACATTAAAACTTTGTTCACAAATTTGTATTTGATATCATTATTCCTAATTGGACAAATGCAAAGAAGAAGGTTTGCTTATTTAATTATTCTTTCCAACAAAGCGAGGCTTGCATATTAGCGATGACAGTTTTATTCACTTAGAGAAATTTTCAGCAATAATTGAATAAAGTACATTGTGTATTAAGAAGTTTGTATGAAGAAGTTTATTTAGTACAATCCTGCGAGAAATGCAAAGCCTGCAACCTCCAGTCTTTTAAGCAAACTGGGCACGCTAGCCAAATTGAAAGTGGCTAATGTTTTTTCTGACCTATCTTTAAGGACGACTACACTGTAATAATTAACTTCTTTAAAGGAATAGTTCACTCGAAAAGTGAACTATTCCTTTAATGTATCAATTGAAACCTGGGAGGTTAAGGAACGATGCCATTCTTCAATCAATTAAAATAGAGCCAGGGAAGAAGGTAGGTACTTCTATTTACCTTTCACGCGATCCACCGCTGGAGGGATGAAATCTTGAAACAGATCCAATCAAAATTGAGGCAGATGTTTGCCAGCAAAATTATCCCTATGGGCCGGGTTTTTCATAGGAGGTTGGCGATGGCTACCTCTGGCATCGCCATTTTGTCCGTTTAACCAAACCAATCAAAGCTGATCTTCAAATATGGGCCGTTTCTTAGTAGAGTTTAATGGCCGGTCGATCTGGTTGGAGGAGACACAATCCTCCGAGGGTCTAGAGCTCTTTACGGATGCGGCAGGTTCGGTGGGATTTGGGGCATTTTTCCAAGGGCAGTGGTGCCAGGGAAGGTGGCCAGAGGAGTGGGTCACGCTAAGCCTTAAACGAAACATAGCCTTTTAATACTTTTCCCAATCGTGGCCGCGGTTGAGTTGTGGGCACAACAGTTACAGAATAAAAAAGTTGTCTTTAAATCTTATAACTTGGCAGTAGTACACGCAATTAATCATTGTTCAGCATCCTCCGTCCCAGTAGTAAATCTTTTGAGGCAGTTAGTTTTGAGATGTCTTCAGCACAATTTATGGGTTAGGGCGACTCATGTGCCTGGTGTAAAGAACAATATTGCAGATGCCCTCTCTCGCTTTCAGATGACTCGTTTTCAGGACTTGGCACCGGCAGCAGAGCGGGATCCGACACCATGCCCACAAAAATTCCTTATCCGGTGAGTGATGCTATGCGTGAGGACTTGGTGATGGAATGGGTGACTAAGGTAGCGTCGGCAGGTCAATCGGGAGTTTCCCTAAGTAAACTGTTAGCGGCATTTCTGTTTAAGTTGCAGGGAGTAAGGGACGTCACCAAGTTGTTCATGCTTCAGCAAGCTCAAGGGCATGAGGAGGGTCCAGGTTAGACCGGACGTCCGGTGACTTAACATTCTGTCAGGACTGTTCAAAAAATTTACTGAAATAATATTCAGGTTGGGGGAGCTGGTTAGCCCAAATTCAAAAGTGCAAATGGGTATTGTTTGGGATAACGTATCTTTGACAGAAAGGTCCCTCAACCTCACAATATTTCATTCAAAAACAGGCAAGCAAGGCAAAGGATATAAAGTTACACTGCATGAAGTGCCAGATTGCCTTTCATGTCCGGTAAGATGCTTAGAGAATATGTGGCAGTGCGGGCAAATGGCATTTCGTTGCTGCTCCATGCAAACGTGTCGAGCTTGTCAAAGTGCCAGTTCACAGCAGTTTTCAAGAATGGACTGAAGGCCTTGGTCCTATTAGACAAGGGTTACAGCTCGCACTCGTTCCGCATAGGAGCAGCGACAGAAGCAGCTCAGCGGGGATTGAGCAAAACATCAACTAAGAGAATAGGGCGTTGGGAGTCGCACCGTTTCAGATTATATATTATATATATATAATCATATTCGAGTATATACGGTATGTAACGTTTCAAAAAAAAAAAATGCATAATACTTCGCAGCATTTCTTTGTTTTGACAGGTATGGCTACATGTGTGATCTGGGTGGTAGGTCACTCCTACGTGTACTGGGCAGAGCAACGAGCAAAACTTCGGTTGCAAGGCATTCGGTTCGGTCAGCTCGAGGAGGCGGTACAAGTTTGCTGGTTTGGGTTTAAGGGTTTAGGCTGGGAGAAGCTTGAATCTCTGTTGGCAACAGGTAATTTCCCACATATGTTGATTTTGCATGTGGGAGGGAACGACCTGGGTCTGATCCCCATAAGGGACCTAATTACACAGGTAAAGAGAGATATCAATTTCTTACTATACTGCCCCCCAAGGCTAATCATATTATGGTCCGAGATTGTTCCCCTCTTTAGGTGGCATCACGCCCGATCCGTAAAAGCCATTGAGTGGTCCTGAATAAAAGTTAATAAGGCAGTGGCAAAGTTTGTGAGGCTTCGGGGGGGTCTGGCCATTCGACACTGGATGCTAGTAAGAGACCATAGTTACCTACGTCCAGACGGAGTGCATCTCACAGATGTAGGTCTGGACATTTTCAATTTCGGCCTAAGAGAAGGGGTAGAGTTAGCCCTAGAATTGTGGAGGGGCAAGGGGGATTGAGGCGTCAAACCCCCTCAACATGGCGGTCAACGGCAATGCGGTTAGGCCCAAAAGGGCTATGGAAATAGAGAAAATGCAGAGACATGGGTGGATTGGATGTTAACCTTGTTGGGGGAGGGGCTAAGGAGCACGTAGCCCCCGGGAGGTAGGTTTTTAAAGCAACCAGGCGTACACACCAAGCTGGAGAGGTCGGCAGCTGGTTAAATAAGGGTTTGCAAGGCATTGCCAGCTAGACTTGGGGACAGTTTAAAACAATGTTTACATTTTTTTTACTGAAGTTGTTAATTATTAATGTTTGAACAGTAAAAGTTTGTTTGTCACAATAAAGCTGTGGCCTAATTTCATTCCAAAGCGGAATCTCTGGTGTGGTGTCATTTATTTAAGGTAGAATATGAAGATTAAAGTAAGGAGGGATGATGGGTGAGTATCATCCTTACCCTTCGTAAGTTTCCAATAAAGTGTAATAACTTTGTGTTGTTTTTACAATAAACGGGTTCCAAGTCGTCATCACATACATGTGCTTGGTTTCTTGCAGTACTTTTTTGGGAGAGTGAATGTCATTTAAGGTTAAAATAAACATTCTCTGTATCTATTATTTAGTATGTAATTTAGCCACTGGTGCAGAATCCCTCACACAACAGCAGTAAGGGAAAGCACAAGCTGGAGTCTCGTTTATTTGGAATGAATTTACGTCTCACCTTTTCTACATTTTACTAAATCCTATAGTGATTATTACGTTGAATCTAGGGTAGTAGATTCTATATTTATTAAAGGGCACTCTTAAAACAAAATTCTCAGTTGCCTGCCCCCAACCACAACTGATATATTTTGCACTTTATTACCTGCATTACTAGCCAGATATTATTATTGTCCCTATTCTGGTAGTTGGCCCCTCCTTCCAGGCAGTCATTCAAGGCTATGACATCTGACATCACAGCCAATGGCTAACTGCTGTTTCACCTGCTGCCTTCTCTGCACATGCTAAAGCTTATAAAAAGCTCACCAAGCTTTATCCAACTGAAATGTTACCACACACCCAGGTTATCCACAAGGTTTTTTCCAGGTGTAGTCTCCAAAGTTAAACAGGAATTAGGATAAACTGGAAGTGAAATAAAAGGTTTTACTGGACAGAAGCAAAAATCTAAAGTGCCACTCAAGAACAAAAATGCATTTCAGGTGGAGGCCATGTTAGGAAGGTTTAACCGAAATCTTAACTGGAATGGCAGAACTACTGGAACTACAATGCTACAAGACGAATGTCGGTAACTGGAATTCAGACGGATAAACTTGAACTAAAACACCTAAACATGGACAATAGCTTGTTACTTCAAAAATTCAATTATTAGTCCATTATCATTATGGATTTTACAGCAACAAGTGGCAGCATTTTATTCAATAAAATCAATATGGAAATCCTTATCTGGGGGTTGAGTATTAATCCTGCCCCTTCCTCAGGGGGAGGGCTGATGCCCCAATAAGTTATGCTAATATGCAAATAAATCTGCTGAGCACCTATGGTCTATGGAGATTCTATTCAAGTCTGGATAAGACAGATTACAGCAAAACTGTCATTTAAATTTCTGCATTTGGTTCATTTTCTCACACGGTGTAGAAGCTAAATGGATTCCCATGTAAAATCTGTCTCATTTCTTAAGGAAATTACCACATCAAAACAAACCCTGTTCACAGAAGAACTGTGTAATCGCTCAGTGTTGAGACTAGCATTTATCTAAATTAGATGAGGAAACAAAACAAAGCAAAACACCATTTCCAGGTAAAAGAGTTTTAGAAATTGATAAATTTCACAGAAAAAGAAATTGTCCTTTTTCTGGATCAAAAAAACTGTTCATCTGCCCACATAGACGACTGTCTTGAGAAAGAAGATGTTATTCAACGTGGCTCCCTTATCTTCTCCAATGCAGAACATCTTATTGGGACAATAGGATTTCTAGAGATTTTTCTCATGAATTTCACAACAATTTCGTCATTTGAACACTAGTTATAAACTTTAATGTATGAAGTTTTGAGATACATTTTGGGGTGACAAATTCATTTTTTTAAAAAAAAACTACAATGACCATGACAACACCAATCAGATAATGGGGGAGCCATGTAATGCAGGAGGAACCAGGAAACAACTTAAAATACTAGTCTAAATTTACCCAACAAGCAACTTCCAATATCCCCTGATAATAAAATTCCTTCTGGGGGATAATACGGTTTGGACAGATGGGGTCAACAATAAAGAAACTCCTAATATACTACAAATAAAGGTCCGTAGCCCTCTCCACCCTACCCCACAGCACACCCCATACATTCCCAGGAAACGAGTTACCCTCTCTGGTACAATATAAAGATATAAAGAACTAAAACACGAATTTCCTGGCCATACCGCATAAAGTTACTAAGCCACGTTTTATTACTTATTTATTATATTTTAAATTAGGAGAATGCTATTAGTTATAGGTATGTCTATATAATCCACATGAGCCATGAATATTCAGTAAATGATACCCTATTATAGATATCCTATTAGCTGTAACAATCAGTGCTTAATGATTCACTGGAACTTGTGTGTTATAGTAATAATACACTCCCTACCATAAAATAGAGAAGTAATAGATGTCACCTTGGAGTGCCAAAACCTGCATATCTCCATGGCGAATGGCGACTTCTAATATTCTACAATACGGCATGCATTAATCGCAATTGGTATATTCCAAACACCTAATTGTACAAATATGTAGAAGTAACTACCACTGAAACTAAGGACACCACATCAGACTAATTGAGAAACAGAGACCACGAATGGGAATGCAGAGGGAATAACATTGTTGAGAAAAGGTATTTTTATAAAAGCATAAAGTATTATAACACTAATGGAATTAGAGATGGAAACTCTCTTGTGAATTGTGGTTTGTAAATGTGCAAGAGCCCCGGCCTCTCCTTTTTACTGACCGTATGTATGTGATGAATGTGATTGTCATTGCATCAGTAATGGTAATTCATTCACATCCAAAATAACAAAAGTTTGTGAATTGGCTGAGCAGCTGACATAGGACGTTCACGACAAATCAAGCTTGGTTGCAAACCCTGGTCCATTTTTATTTACAGTATGTCCTTTCTCTGTGATTGATCCTATTTTAACCCATTCACCAGCTTCACCATAAAACCCTAAAAACTGTACGGTACTATACTATACTGTACAGTACTATACTATAATGCACTGTACTATACTATACTAAACTATACTGTACTATACTGTACTATACTATACTGTACTATACTATACTATACTGTACTGTACTATACTATACTGTACTGTACTATACTGTACTGTACTATACTATACTGTACAGTACTATACTATACTGTACTGTACTATACTATACTAAACTATACTGTACTATACTGTACTGTACTATACTATACTGTACTGTACTATACTATACTGTACAGTACTATACTATACTGTACTGTACTATACTATACTAAACTATACTGTACTATACTATGCTATACTATACTATAATGTACTGTCTATACCTTACTGTACTATACTGCACGATACTATACTGTACTATACTGCACTGTACTATACTGTACTATACTGCACTGTACTATACTGTACTGTACTTACTATACTATACTGTACTGTACTATACTGCCTATACTGCACTGTACTATACTACACTGTACTATACTGCACTGTAGTATACTGTACTGTACCGCACTGTACAATACTGCACTATACTATACTGTACTATACTGCACTGTACTATACTATACTGTACTATACTGCACTGTACTATACTGTACTGTACTTTACTATACTGTACTATACTGTACTTTACTATACCATACTCTAATATACTACTGTATACTATACTACTGTATACTATACTATATATGAGATATGGGTACAGAAGCAGAATATGGTCGAAACTTGGTAGAAAACCTGCCAGTCAATATGTCCCCCTGAAACATTTTCCATGTGTAATAGTTCCTAATGACTGTCTCTGGGTTGGGGTTTTGAACAACCAGCACCCATAAATGAATGCAAACCAGGGTTATTGTAAAGTCATAATGTCTGCACTCAATATACCTAAAAAACCAAAGAAAATTGTAAACTTCCAATGCTACTACTGGGCCATATACTGGAGATTCTGACATTAATAAATACACATATGAATATGTTTGTGCAGCCAACTAATTTGTACAATGCTTAGCAAATCTTCCCTGAATGGTAAAATAAACTTTAACCTCTTCAATCTTTCAGTAAAGCGGGAGCCTATATCTGTATTCATGTTCATAAAACTGTGTTAAAGGAAACACAACCAAATAATTCATTGCCTACAGATGGAGCACAGCCTCATGGGTAAGGTTGATGGTGTTGCCTTTCTACAATGTTATTGTGTGCTGGTGGTTAAGTTCTCAGCTGCTCCAATGAGAGGCACTCTCTATATGTTGATATAATGTGGAGAAATGGAAAACCTAACTTCTGGCACACATTATTTTCTGTGTAATAGACAATTATACACAATTCTTTTTAACCGCATATTAATAGTACCCAGGACAAAGGCCTAAACCGCTAAGTCCTCACCCCACAAAATAAAGTAGTATTTACCACAAATAAAGTTTCTCCTGCTACATAGTCTTACCCCCCCCCCCTCTCTGTCATTGGTGGATCAACGAACGACCCTGACTGAACGTATACACATTGCCAGAAATGCCCTTTAATCGCGCGAATGAATGCCCTCGGCGCCAAGATCGTGTACAAAGATTTAGACAGTTTTCTTTAAGGTAAACATTTCAGGACCTACCAGTTTAGAGTATATTTGCCCTTTAAAGGAGACTTCACCAAGAACTGTAAGTTGACACAAACACATATATTGGCATTATTTTTTAATCTAAAATACAAAGTTGCACCAAACTGTCCCATGCGGTACTGGAGCTCTCTGACATGGGCTCACTGCCCCAGCCCTCCAATATCCATATATAACACCAAAAGTTAATGAGGGAGGTCCAGACATTGAGCTGAAAGTGCTAACTTTTCAAATTTATTACATCAAAACAAAGTAAAAACAGTTTTGGTCTCGCACTTAGCCCTTTCTTAAGCCTAAATTCAGGTGACTACTAACATACTCATATACACACATTAGGGGTGATGCACTGAGCACCGGCAACCCGGTGCAAACAGCCCGGCGATGTTATATGCCGATAGCGGCGCTCGGAACATCGCTACCTGGCGATTTTCTATCCCGGCATTTTTAACGCCAGCTATTAGCTGGCGTTGAAAGTGCCGCAATAAAATGACGATTTCGGCATATCACTTCGCTTGCGGCAGCTGCGCTGTTTACTTTCGCGTTAGCCACGCAGCCGCCGCAAGGAAGGAGTTAAAGTCACGCTAACCGATATATAACATCGGTTAGCTTGACTTAAACTCCAAATCAGGTGCGATGCGCCCGTTGGTGCATCGCCCTGATTGTGTCTGCCCACATCTCGTTAAGGCAAATCAGTGCAATCTTACATTTAAAGTGACAGTGCAAGCCCTCTTAAAAACATATCAGTGCAAATCCACATTTAAAGTGACAATGTTGAATTTAAAAAAAAAACATCTCACAAGATTATTATACCATTTGTGCACCTTAAAAAACACCTGTAAAAAAATGTTTTCTCAATACTTGATATACTAAAAACTGTGCTTACTCAAAAAATCTGTTTTTAAATACATTGTGCAAAAAATGTGCATACAGCATCCCAATTACTACATATAATCTGGGTTATTCAATAAAAGTTCTTATCGTTTAAAATGGTGCTAATTTTGCCCCAACCAATCAGATGTTAGCTTTCAAATGTTACATAAGATCTGATTGGTTGGGGCAAAATTAGCACCATTTTAAACGGTAAGAACTTTTATTGAATCTCCCTGAAAGTATCCGTTTGTTATTCAAAAAATAGTCCATCTTTATTTATATTTTCTTAATGGAACTAGTGAGAGTCTATGGTTTTTACTTGTTGTTCAACATTATCCTTCACTTTAGTCCTTTAAAAACACATGTATGGACCATAAAGCTAGTTAGTTTATAAAAAATAATTACCGGTAAAGATAAAAAGTACAGTCACATAAAAACACAAAAGTTCTGATTCTCATGACTGAAAATGACTTTTTTTAAGTAAGCACAGTTTTTAGTATATCAAGTATTGCGAAAAAAAATGTTTACAGGTGTTTTTTAAGGTGCACATATGGTGTAATAATCTTGTGAGATGTTTTTTTAAATTTCAACATTGTCACTTTAAATGGAAGATTGCACTGATTTGCCTTAACGAGATGTGGGCGGACACAATGTGTGTATAACAAAAAGTGTGAGCCTGAAACGTTGCCGCTGTTTTTACTTTGTTCTGATGGAATACATTTTCAAAGTTAGCACTTTCAGCTCAATGTCTGGACCTCCCTCATTTACTTTTGGTGGCATTATTTTTTAAGAGATATTTTCTATTTATTCATTAATACATATTTATATATATATATTAGAGTGTTCTTACAGAGCATACATGAGACTTACTGGAGAAAATAAATAATAAGAAAGATATTTACCACAAGAGAGTAACAGATCTTGAAGCCGGGTTTGGCCACAAAATGGTCATCTGATTTGAAAGTGACTTTAATTTTATTTGCTTTTGAGGTTAACCTCGGCGGAGCGTCTTTGTGACCACACCATCGCCCGCGAATGACTGAGCTGCTTTCAGTATCTTCCTCAACCTCCACAAAGTCATACCTACATATCAGTGAAGTGGGGAAATCAATAAAAGTGAAATGTACATGAAAGTAAAGTCATACTTATATAATCTGCTTCATTTTATTTCATTTTAGTAATTCACATTTAAAACCAAATCAGTAGCCCCTGGCAATCTGCATGCAAATTCATTCCTGCAGCCTTGAGTTCCAATCCAACCCATGGCTGCATTCTACAACTAGAAAGAGTCCTAAAGAGATATTGATAGGGTATGCATGCGATAAGATACCTAAAATGGGTTAATGAAATAAAAGGTGCTCAGGCTATTAATCTGCAGGAACCAATCAGATGCTTTCTAATTGCAGTAACCCAACAAAAAGCTGACATCTGGTTGGTTGCTGCAGATGAATATGTAAGAATGTAAACCTTTTTAGAAAGTGTCATATAAAAATGAATATACCGATAACTATACAGAAGAGTCAAGATCCCCCTAAAAGTTATTGATACACCGGGAAATAAGAATTTCTAATCCCGCCTCTCTGGGTAGCCACATGTATGAGTTGGATTTCCTACCTCCCAGGGTTAGGCACTAGCTATAGCTTTTTATCTGAACCTTTTATTTATATGTAGAATCTGGTTTACTGCATTTTACAATAATCCAATAAATACAATTCAAGCATCAAATACATGAATTAAATAATGAGCTAAACAATTCAACTGTGTAAATTGGCTGGGAAATTCACATGTAGACCAGATGCTAAAAAAAAAAAAAAAAAAAAGCCTTGGTTTGTTTGCCTAACACAGATCAGAATGAGACCCATAGTACACCAGTAGCACATCTTAGTGGGACGGAAGTTTCCGGTGTGCGTGCACTGTGATTACACGAATGGAGTGCATGTGATTGCAAAAAAAAATGCATATTGCATGCGCTCCACTAGTGTGTGCTTTTTAACACGAAACACAACGATCACAGTGCGCATTAAAATGCCGAAGTCTGGCCTAGCCCAGCGATTCAACGGAAATGTATCATGAGCTGCTTATTACCAGCTGTCAGTAATCTCCCATGGGGATTGTCTCATTACATTTAGTGGAATTCTAGGAGGGTCCTATGGCTGAGTGGTCAGCCATAGGACCCTCTGTAACTGTGTCCCTACAAACTCTCTTCAACCATTTGTCTTACAAGTCAAGAGTAAAAGAAAAGAGTTTTTGTAGTTAATGGTGGAGTAGGGTTCCTTACACTTGGAGTTGGGAAACTTATTGTATTGGGAGTTCATTGTATAGTCCCCTAAAAAGGCTGCATACTTTTAATAATAAAAAAAATATTCAGTGTCAATGGTTGTAAAGGTCATGTCCACTCCCAGCTAAAAATAACGCAAAATGCCCCCTCCAAACTAAAATACCTTACAAAGCTCTTACCTGTAACAATTACTTGATAGACAGCCTTACATTCTAGTTATCCTCTGTCCCTATCGGGTTCTTCCCAGGTAGCGATAGCTGACGCCATGACCAATGACTGTCTGCTGTCCCCTGGGCTGAGCCCTCTGAAAATGTGTGAGCTCATTAAGATCGTTAACAGCATTAAATAGAGGCAGCAACCTCTTGCAGGAAGGTGTTAGAGGTAAGAGATTCCTAACTATTACTGTTCAGGGGTTTGGGGCTTTAGTGTACATATTAGCTAGGTGTGTGAACATGCCCTTTAAAGCATAAAGTTGATTCAGAGTGTCTTTAAATTCCAATTCGAGTCAGGAAGGATTCCCCACTGATGCTGTGAACTCCTTTGCAAGACTTACTGCATCACGCACTCCCGTGAGACCTGCTCTTTACACCTTCATAGGAAAGGCTTTAAGATTTACACACAATCAGGGGGATTCAATAAAAGTTCTTTTCGTTTAAAATGGTGCTAATTTTGCCCCAACCAATCAGATATTATTTAACATTTGAAAGCTAACATCTGATTGGTTGTGGCAAAACTAGCACCATTTTAAACGATAAGAACTTTTATTGAATAACCCTGAATGTTTGCACAAATCCTAACTTTTCTACATAGGCTGCTTTTTGGAAATATCATGAACACCACTAAATTAGTGAAAAACACATGGAGAAACACCTTCTTATAACAGAAGGCATCTTGCAGTCTCATGCTATATGAATAGCATTGCTCACAAAATCTAAGAAACAAAAATAATTTCTTACTCCCAGGTTCCCCAGCATGCTAACAATTAGCACTTCGGGTAGCGTGGGTTGTGCACTAATTTGGCCGCATAGCAGCCATTATAACATCACTCCCTTAATCTGCAGCAACCAATCAGATGATACCTGTTTACTAGTCTAGTACAGTTGGGGAATTCTGATAGGCTGCAGCAAGTTAAGAGCACAGGCAAAGTTTTGCACTTTTTGATCCATAAGCTCAAATGGGTCGTATTTATAAAGAATTGTTATTGGAGTTTAGTGTCAATAGAAAGTATTACTTTATTAAATTCTACGCGTGCACACATAACATGCTTATTAATACATATGGACATTCCCACTCACCTACATACATCATTTTCTTGTTCTTCTAAACCAAACTGACTGTCAAACGCCAGCTGTATTCTTGTGTTTTCTGGGGAGCTGAGTATCCAAGTAAGGAGAAGATTTCTCGGGTAACTGTTAGGAAAGCGTGGACTGTTAATGCAGCCATTTTCAGTAATGCGAATGGTTTCCTCATTTCTGTACAATTTAGTTAGGAGGTTGCTCTCTGTTTGAAAAAAGAAAGGATAAAAACTCGATTACATCATATTGCAACATGATGTCATAATTTGAAAAGAAACATTTAAAAAATTGTCACCATTTATTAATTTCCTATACATAGTGAAATATATATATCCAATGTAATAATTTGCTAACCTGCGTCTGTGTGTGCCCCGATGGCCGCCCATTTGCGCATGCACAAGAAGGCCACTCACCCCTTTCTTCATTCGTGTGTGCCCTTATGGTTGCCCAGGTGCACTCGCGAAATAGGCGCGTAAGTGCACAAAAGTACAGGTCAGTGTGTACTGTTCATTGGGGTATTTTATATAAACAGGTCAGTGTGTACTGTTCACACACTGACCTGTATATATAAAATACCCTCAATGAACAGTACACACTGACCTGTATATATAAAATACCCTCAATGAACAGTACACACTGACCTGTATATATAAAATACCCTCAATGAACAGTACACACTGACCTGTATATATAAAATACCCCAATGAACAGTACACACTGACCTGTAAATATAAAATACCCTCAATGAACAGTACATACTGACCTGTATAAATAAAATACCCTCAATGAACAGTACACACTGACCTGTATATATAAAATACCCTCAATAAACAGTACACACTGACCTGTATATAAAATACCCTCAATAAACAGTACACACCGCCCTGTATATATATAAAATACCCCAATGAACAGTACACACTGACCTGTATATATAAAATACCCTTAATGAACAGTGGTCAATCAAGGCAGTGACTGCTGACATCACAACCAATGATAGACTGTGGTTTGTCCTGATCCTCCTCTGCACATGCTCAAGCTTATAAAAAGCTCATTGAGCAGAGGGAGGAGGCAGATACCTTTGTCACAATCGAAGAGAACTTATCATTCAATATTAGGTTACATATGCATGTTGTAAACTTGCAGGCAGTTAAAGGACAAATCAGTTTTTTGTTTTAAGGGTGGACATGCCCTTTAAATCTTTGTTTCATATCATTTATAAACTGAAGTTAAAGTTAGTTGTATCCCTCACCTCTGAAGTCAGAAACAATTTATGCAAGCCAAGCCTTCAGGTTTCTACTTTGTTATTGTATTTTCTAGTCCCAACCTCCCTTCCTCTGCTAAGCTTTAAACTAATTACTGGGTGATCTTCCCACAGCCTCTCTGTAATCTAGACTGAGTTGTCAGAAAACCAATGGGTTCTCACTAAGAAGGAGGGCTAAGAAAGTTTTTGTAATGGAACAACTTCAGAAATTCTAAAAGTCAGAACTTATTGAAAATTTTAAATTAAAATATAGAAAATTCAGAAATCGCAATTGAAAATTCAAAAATCACAGTCGAAATCAAAAAGTCAAAAATCTAGTCGAAAGTTGACAAAGGCAGTCGAAAATACAAAAGAAATCAAAAAGTCTAAATTATCACTAAAAAAATTCTGCTTCAATTGGGTTCGAATCGGATTTTAATAATTTCAACAAGTTTAACCACTGGCAGAACGTAACTCGCCCCGTTCAGCTCTAAGTTTAACAATTAATCATATTCATCTAGATCTATCGCATGTCACATTTATTTATACATTAAATAATACACCTGGATTAAAATTGTATGAGTGTGTCCTTACATCGTGCTGCAGTCAAAACACAAATACAAATTTGAAAAAAACAAAACAATAGTATTTAACTTTTTGTTTTACATCCTATAAAACACAATATAACCTTCAACATAATTATCATTTAACTAAATGCAGAGCCTTTAAATTCCCACCAAGACGTTCTGCCCATCCAATTCCCATTTATTACAGTAATCTCGCTGGCATATGGTTGGTATGTTTCGGTTGGTTGGTTGCACCAAAGCTCAGTACAATAATACATCCCGACTGCCATCAAAGAACATCTTAGTTCTCCAGATTCTTGGATGAAAATGAACTTGCTTCACATTGCTGAATCTACAAATTCATGCAGAGCTGAATGTGATCCATGTAGCAGTTCACCTTGAGGACAGATATCCCGGACAAGCTCCATTTACGCCAAGTTATTTCACTGATTGTCTGTATGGCGTTCTAGCTTATATAAGCCAGTCTTTGCAAATTACATTATCCTGGCAACGGTATAATAGGGAAATAAGTAAGATGGATTTGCATTTTGGGAGAAATAATGTCTCTATTTCTTACATCCTTCCCTGGCTGTGCAATTTATAGCACTAATACAATTATATTTCTGTTTATTATAATAAGCATTTACTCCATGCAATCAGTGGTGGCTCCAGCTCCAGAGTTTTCCAGGGACACAACATGGGCACAAAGGCTAAGAAATGGGGCACATTAAAAAACATCAATAATGTCAGTATAATGTAAGGTATACGGAACAGGTATTACACACCTTACGGTTAAACTGTGGGTGTTTTTGACTAAGAATTTCAAGTTTATAGAATTAAATGACAAAAATAGTTGAAGAGCATTGCCTGGCTACATGGCAATGCTGCTGTCTGTCCATCTATCTAGATCTGTCTATCTTTGTCTGTCTATCTATCTATCTATATATCTTCTTTCTGTCAGATAGATAGGCAGATAATAAGATAGATATGGAGATATAGTGTAGATAGATAGATGATAGATATGGAGATAGATAGATAGATAGACAGACAGAATATAGACAGACAGACAGAGATCCCAGACAGACAGCCAGAATCTTATTATATAATATATCTATTTAATATATATATATATAGATAGATACCGATATCGATAATAATATATAGTAGATAGAGGATATCCAACCATAGTAACATGTAGAGCACTCTCACGACTTGCTCAAACAATCTTTAACTTTTATTCCATAAGCAGCAAACAGATAGCGACGTTTTGGAGACAAAGACAACGTCGCTATATGTTTGCTGCTTATGGAATAAAAGTTAAAGATTGTTTGAACAAGTCCTGAGAGTGCTCCACATGTTACTATGGTTGGATATTCAGAGGATCTGCAGTAGCACCTGGGCATAATATTACTTGAAGGTAGAGTGCACACTGTTCGCTAATTGGTTATCTATCTATCTATCTATCTATCTATCTATCTATCTATCTATCTATCTATCTATCTATCTATCTATGTATCTAACTCTGCTATCTATCAATCTAGCTAGCTAGCTATGTATTATCTATCTCTCACTATCTTTCTTTCTCTCTATATAATATATCTATATGTTATCTATCTAATCTGTCTACTGTCTATCTAGCTATCTATTTATATAAATTATCTATATATATATTTACTGTCTATCTTTTATCAATCTCTGTAAAATAAAACAAATATAAATACATACATAGATTAGATAGGTGATGAATTGGAATAGATAGATGGATAGATAGCTGGATAGATAGATGATAGATAGATAGATAGATAGATAGATAGATAGATAGATAGATAGAGTTGGAATTATTGGAATTGTTCCAGTAATAATCTAGTAGCTGTGTGTTGCTCCAGATATCCAACAGCCAGTTTATGAATTTATATCAATAACAGGACCTATTATTTTGAAAGGCTTCACTTTATAAGAAAATGTGATTTTGCATCTTCGACTTTATGTTTAATGTACCTTGATAAAGGGAAGCATACTAAAGCCATATAAAGGGAGCACTTTGTATTATGTTTTTTTACTAGGTGTGTGTGTTAACATACGCTATGCATTGTTTCAGGGAATGGAAGGCATTAAGGTGTTCTTGCATGAGAGGGAGTTATGGTTGAAGTTTCATGAGGTTGGCACAGAAATGATCATTACCAAGGCTGGAAGGTAAGATATTTACAATATTATCTGATCCTTTAACGCGTTGTTACTGGGGTGGGAGATTCTGTATTAATAACATGTCCTGCAAATTATTTTATTCATTAAACCATCTGTCAGGATATAAGAAATATCAAGGCTGCCTCACAGTGGGTATTTATTCCACTTCATATTTCTGTCTGTAAATATAACTGTCCCAGGCTGGTACCCAGTGCAAAGTTAGGGGTAGGAAGAAATGATGGAGAAGTAAAGTAAAAAAGGGAAAATAGTATAAATTCAGAGGTGGTATGAGAAGAAAATGATGAGCAGAAAGAAGGGATAGAATGTTATATTTGAGGGATTTCTTTGGCTCTCATGTCACAAATGGATCTGACCCCACAGGATTGTAAGCTATCCATTATAAATCGAACTAGGTGATTTTGTGATCGAGTTTTGCAATCAGATTCAGATACACTTGGTATAAGATGAGATTAGATTCATGTAAACAGGAGTGAGGGGACCAGGTGTATGGTATATATAGCCATGTCCCATGTTATATATATAAAGACATGTAGACTCTAATAGCCATGTCCTATGTTATATATATATAAAGACATGTAGACTGTAATAGCCATGTCCCATGTTATGCAGATCCTCTGAATATCCAACCATAGTAACATGTAGAGCACTCTCACGACTTGCTCAAACAATCTTTAACTTTTATTCCATAAGCAGCAAACAGATAGCGACGTTTTGGAGACAAAGACAACGTCGCTATATGTTTGCTGCTTATGGAATAAAAGTTAAAGATTGTTTGAACAAGTCCTGAGAGTGCTCCACATGTTACTATGGTTGGATATTCAGAGGATCTGCAGTAGCACCTGGGCATAATATTACTTGAAGGTAGAGTGCACACTGTTCGCTAATTGGTTATCTATCTATCTATCTATCTATCTATCTATCTATCTATCTATCTATCTATCTATCTATCTATCTATGTATCTAACTCTGCTATCTATCAATCTAGCTAGCTAGCTATGTATTATCTATCACTCACTATCTTTCTTTCTCTCTATATAATATATCTATATGTTATCTATCTAATCTGTCTACTGTCTATCTAGCTATCTATTTATATAAATTATCTATATATATATTTACTGTCTATCTTTTATCAATCTCTGTAAAATAAAACAAATATAAATACATACATAGATTAGATAGGTGATGAATTGGAATAGATAGATGGATAGATAGCTGGATAGATAGATGATAGATAGATAGATAGATAGATAGATAGATAGATAGATAGATAGAGTTGGAATTATTGGAATTGTTCCAGTAATAATATAGTAGCTGTGTGTTGCTCCAGATATCCAGCAGCCAGTTTATGAATTTATATCAATAACAGGACCTATTATTTTGAAAGGCTTCACTTTATAAGAAAATGTGATTTTGCATCTTCGACTTTATGTTTAATGTACCTTGATAAAGGGAAGCATACTAAAGCCATATAAAGGGAGCACTTTGTATTATGTTTTTTTACTAGGTGTGTGTGTTAACATACGCTATGCATTGTTTCAGGGAATGGAAGGCATTAAGGTGTTCTTGCATGAGAGGGAGTTATGGTTGAAGTTTCATGAGGTTGGCACAGAAATGATCATTACCAAGGCTGGAAGGTAAGATATTTACAATATTATCTGATCCTTTAACGCGTTGTTACTGGGGTGGGAGATTCTGTATTAATAACATGTCCTGCAAATTATTTTATTCATTAAACCATCTGTCAGGATATAAGAAATATCAAGGCTGCCTCACAGTGGGTATTTATTCCACTTCATATTTCTGTCTGTAAATATAACTGTCCCAGGCTGGTACCCAGTGCAAAGTTAGGGGTAGGAAGAAATGATGGAGAAGTAAAGTAAAAAAGGGAAAATAGTATAAATTCAGAGGTGGTATGAGAAGAAAATGATGAGCAGAAAGAAGGAATAGAATGTTATATTTGGGGGTTTTCTTTGGATCTCATGTCACAAATGGATCTGACCCCACAGGATTGTAAGCTATCCATTATAAATCGAACTAGGTGATTTTGTGATCGAGTTTTGCAATCAGATTCAGATACACTTGGTATAAAATGAGATTAGATTCATGTAAACAGGAGTGAGGGGACCAGGTGTATGGTATATATAGCCATGTCCCATGTTATATATATAAAGACATGTAGACTCTAATAGCCATGTCCCATGTTATATATATAAAGACATGTAGACTGTAATAGCCATGTCCCATGTTATTTGGATATTCAGAGGATCTGCATTAACACCTGGGCATAATATTACTTGAAGGTAGAGTGCACACTGTTCGCTAATTAGATAGATAGATAGATAGATAGATAGATAGATAGATAGATAGATAGATAGATAGATAGATAGATATGGAGATAGATAGGTAGATAGACAGACAGATATAGATAGACAGACATAAAGAAAGACAGATAGACAGATAGAGATAGACAGACAGACAGACAGACAGATAGAAAGACAGATGATAGATAGAGAGATAGATAGATGATTAGATAGATAGATAGATAGATAGACATGGAGATAGATTGATAGATAGATGATATATTGAGAGATAGATAGATATAGAAAGAAAGATAGATAGATAGATAGATTAGATAGATAGATATGGAGATAGATAGATGATAGAGAGATAGATAGATAGATATGGAGATAAATAGATAATAATGACAGATAATAAGATTGATAATTTCAGCCTGAAAAACGCGGTTTATACTCGAGATATACGGTACCTCTCAGTCAGTATTTGTACTTGCATGCATTGCTGTGACCTGTGAGTGAGGGGAGTGTCCAGCTGCTGTCTGCTTAGTGCCTGTCACACTGCCTCCTGGGCTTAAATTGCTGCTGATTTAGATCGGCAGAGTTACAGACTGTCCTGCACATCCACTTCCTTTCTGCATCCCCGTCCGTGCGGAACTCCACTGCACGGAACTCCTGCTGGCCAGACAGTGCTGGGTCTTAATGAATTTTCTTTTAAAGAAAACTTTATTTAGAACTTACATTGCCCGCCGGAACAATAACTGGAAAAGCAAGAAGGTTTGGAAGGGGGGCATTCTTCTGTGAACTGGGCACATGCCCCAGTTCCACAGTGTAGCGCTGCCACTGCATGCATTTATGAATACATAAAGGTAAGGGCTAGGCCACACTAGCGGTTTTTTGCGCATGTGATTTGCATGCGATTTTGGTTAGAAAGGCAATCGCAGGGACGCAAATATTTCCGCAATTTCCGATGCGATGCGCATTGCACATCCGTTTCCTTTTTGCATGCACCGTTTTATTACGTGACAATGTGGCAGTGCGACTGTATGCGACAATGGTGCATTGTAGTGTGGCCTCAGCCTTAAGCCTTATTTAATACGAGATGCAATTTAATAAGAGCCCAGGCAATCTTGGGGAGCTTATTAAATAAGCCCATTAGTGTTTAATTTTACTACTGCCTTTATAGCAATCTTCCCTCTGGTCTCCAATCCTACCGGAAAGTATCTTTAGTACAGATAATGAATACATTTATGTGTGCTTGATAGAGCAGCACCAGATCTCATTTTGCAATCGGTTTGCATGTGAAAATCGCATTACGATGCGGGTGATCACATTGCATTTGCTGCAATCTCCATTTTCTGCAAATCTCATGCAGCAGAACTGATGACATATTGTCTATTATTTTGGTAATCCATTAAAATACAATGTAATTTAATATCAAGGGGGAAAGAAGGGTAAGAAAATGAATAGGTAAATAGGCTTGTGAAGGTTCTCATTCATCCAGGTCATGGTATATCTGTTGTATTCAATTAAATCAACTGGACTTGAAGTTTAGTTCTTGAAGACATTTTGCTAGTCATCCGACTGGCTTTCTCAATTCAGAATGACTGTACAAGAATCTGTTGGCAATTATGTACCCTGGAAATCTCAATTAGCATATCACAGCCAGGTGTTAAGGGTGTGATTGGATAGTGGCTAAGAGGTGTTATAGGAACGCCCAGGGTAAGGTGTCAAAACAGCATTGTACATGGCAGACATTCTATTCAGGCTTGGTTTCTTTCGAACATGGTCATCCCATATGTAGATAAAAGTAGAAAAAATAATTGTAGAAAAGGATTTTGTAGAACCTAAATGGTGTTGTATATTGAATGTGCTTTACTACCACACTACATATTTCAAACCACAAGGGCAGGGGTCTCTGAGAAATTTACAAGAATTTTCAAAAAACACCGTATCCCGGTCTACTTGAAACCCAACATCAGACTGAGGCAGCAACTGAACTATAAGAAGAGATACATCATATATGCAGTGCAGTGTGCTCTGATTTGCATGTGGGGGAGACCAAACAGCAGCTGTACCAACGTATGGCCCAGCAAAGAAGAGCCAATTCCTCGGGTCAGGACTCAGCCGTGTACCTGCATCTTAAGGATAAGGACATACTTGAATAGAAGGTACTTAAAGGGGAACTATGGTCTCATTTGGAGGGGCTGCAAAGGGGAGGAGGAGACACAGGGCAGATTGACTGACATGGTTTTAAAGCAGGAAGCAGGGGACCTGGTGATGCTGCTGCCATATCACACACAAAAATGTAAATATCTTCAAAACTATGCAAAATAAAACATGAAAATAAATTGCAAAAATTCTCAGGGGAGCATATTTTTGACCACAGTTCCCCTTCAACACTTGGCTGTTATATACTGATGGGATTTTCCAGGGTACTTAATTGCCAACAGATTCTTTGTACAAGTCATTCTGAATTGAGAAAAGCCAGTCGGATGACTAGCAAAACGTCTTCAAGAACTAAACTTCAGTTTAGATCCAACTGAATTCAACAGATATAATAGATACATAGGTTTTTATCTTAACACTGGCAAGAGAGATGGGATGGATACTATCATGCTAAAAAGAAGGGGCAAAAGATTGTTGTACTGAGTTTACCGATACTCTCTCTGTTTTGATTTAATTTCTAAATTGTGACTTGAGATAAATTCTGATTGATTTTACCTCCTGCATGATGTTAACAACAGTTATTTGTTGCAAATGCAATATTAAAGGGATACTCTACAATAAGAGACTGCTCTCTGGATCCTCCCTCGATCAATGTCCCTGACACTCCTCCTATCTCTGACAAAGGTGAGCATATGTTAATGATAGGGAGGGCAGAATACAGTAACCATTTAACAACTTCATGGGTGACTTTTGCCACAAATCCTGTGCTATAGTCAACTTAAAAAGATGTGTTTTTTTAGAAATGTGGAAAAAGTTTCTTAAATCTTATTTTCTTTGGTATTTTGACTGGCAAATGGTTAGATTTACAGACTAGGCACAGTTTTTCAATGATAAACGCCTTATTCAAAAAATTAAAAGATTCCTTTTTCTATCTGGATTTTTCCATCCTCAGTTTTTACGCCCACTAGTTTTCCATTTCCCACCTACTGTAAATTTTATGTTAATCTTTATTCCAAATAGCAATTTGGATTTAAATTCCTTTTCCAGTCATCTGGGAGACTGAAACCTATTTTAAATATCAGGAGAAAAATAGTTTTTTGGTAAGAGGATTTAAAGAGAAACTAAAGCCTTTACCACTGCAACAGAAGCATTGTGGGATAATTAACCTCATCCTGTGGTTTTTCTTTCTCTGTATCATATTCCTAAAATTCTCAAATGGTAACAATTATCTCTTGTTCAGTGTTTGGTTTTGTAGTGTGTTGGGTAAGGAAGAGCTTTTGGAATAAATTTACTACTGAAGCCTTGGTTGAGCACACAGATTGTGGACACCATCTACATTTCCACAATATGTTAATCTTCTGACTAGAATTTTGGATGTAGGCTGAAACTACACACCCTGCCTGAGAAACCCACAGGAAATAAAAAATTTATCACATGGAACATAGGACAGAAAAGGGAAAAAAGTCACCTTGGAGTGACCTTTGTATCAAGTGCTACGGTAATGATCATCTGAAACTGTAGAGCATAGTGATAAGTATTGGCAAGAAGCTCTCAGAATGCCGCCAAGGGCAGTATTTCTAAAAGGTTGATATCAGTAATTTTCGATAACGGCTTTATTGAAGAATGTAGCGTTGTTTTTAGACCGTGATGTTAACTTTTGACTATGGTGAAAATGTTGGCCCCGGTCAAAAATTACCAATTGGGCCATTGATGGCCACAGGAGTTATTCTGTGACACGGTTGTTAAATGGTATTTACGACTGTGGTGTTACTTATAAACTCATAAATTAATACTGCAGATCGTAAATGATCAATATCAGTATTACCCTATATAATACAGCCTTAATTAGTAAAGATGAATTAAAGGGCATCTATAGTGGGAAAATGAACTTTTTTTTTTTCTTCCATGTGTTCTATAATCCCCACAAACCCCCAGATTGTCTTCACTTGTCCCCCCTCGTCCTGAGATACACCAGTTAGGAAAATAGTGATTGCATTCCTCTACTCCTACTTGGACTGTCAATCAAATCCCTGTGACGTGTCCCCCCTCCCTGCTCTGTAATAAACATAGAGATAACAGCATTAGCAGGGGAGAAAGGTAGCTTTGATGGTAGTATAAGGCGCACTTGACACCCCTTCTTAATAGACTTCACGATTGATGATGGGTCACAAAGTGAGAGATTGTAAATGTACTGTTCTCCTTCTTCTTCCGTGTCTCCAGGACAGTTGGTTTCTATTGGCCACTGTGGGTTGGGTGGTTTTTCAGGATGTTGAACTTTTAACTCCTACTTCACATGATAAGCTTGTTGGTTAGCCGAGTTGAAACATGGAGGAGGTAACAGGGGGAAGGGGGAGTGCTGCACAGAGATCTGACACCATGGTTAAACAAAGTCACTGACAGGATAGGATTAAGGCAGCACAGAGTACATGAATTTAACTTTGCAAAGGGGCAATGTGTTTTTTTCACTATAGATGCCCTTTAAAGGTCCGCTCTTAACTAATATTTGTAATAGTATAATCCCCACAACAGACCTTGCATGGGTTAACATTCCATGCAGGCTTCTAAATTGCTTACCAGCCCTTGTCCTTCAGATATTTCTGCTTCTGTTCCGTGCCTTTCCATCATGTCTCAGCCAATCAATCGGGTGCTGCTGGTCCGGCCTTCTTTGCTGCTTCAGTGGCATGGAAAAGAACGGCATAGCAGCAGAAGACAGGGAGGGAACAAGGGCTGGTAAGTATATTTAGAAGCTTTGCAAATAACTTTAAACCATGCAAAGTCTAGGTTTGTAGGGTGATTAGGCTATATGCATTTTAGTTGGGGGTGGACAATCCCTTTAATGAAAGTCATATTTAGGTTTCCAAAAGCCACAATGTACAGTACATGAGGTATGATATCACGTATGGTGCCAGGTCAACACTGTGCAAATAACAACAGCAATCAGAAATACAGTAGGACATGATCAGCTAAATGATTTAAGGCAATATAAGCTATTTTCATTTTTTATTTGTAAATAATAAAGCAGTTTGCATATGAACACTTTAAAAGGTTTAAGTCATTCTTGCGGCTGTATTTATTTAGAGATGTTTTTGATTAAAGCAATCAAACTACAATAATAGAAGGACTTTACTGATGCAGATATTAAAGACATTGTGTTACTGTCGTTGCGTCTAAGTCTGCTGTAGAGCACTTTCAACTGTAAAATGAGAGATCAACAGTATCTTAGAGATTCAATGTTGAAAAATAATTCAAGATAAAATGGACGTTGTTTCATTACTTGCAGTGCCTCTCATCACTGTTTAAGTCAATTATTTTATGTGTAGACACTAATAGGAAATTGCTCTGCCCTCACTCAGCTATGAACTGTATTGCTTTCTGCAGTGTAGCATCTCTGCTGGAGAGGAGCAAGTGCAGATATCTGGGCATTCTGTCCATACAATTCAAATACACCAGGTAACAAGCCCTGACTGATATGTACTGGCAGTCACATCCTGATAATCTTACATAATTGAAAATGAAATTATGGGGACAAATTATCATTTCAGCTCTAATATATATTGTAAATTTTTTGCACCAAAAGCCATTGATACAGAGAATAATAAACAATAATAATACACACACAAATTTTAATTCAAACAAGCAGGCAAGGAAAATATTACAGGAAAAATAATTTTTTTAAAAAAAGGAAAAAAAATAAAAAAAACATCAGCCTCTGAAGTATATCTGTTACTATACCAGGTAAAGGGTCTCTAAACTGGAAAAAAAAAGTAGTGCACCTGAGGAGGTCTACTAAACTGTGAATAGTAGCAATTTCACTTATGAAATAAAGGTGATGACTATGTATGTACCGTATGTATTTTATTTCTTATGTAGGTATATATTCCGCAGGCTTTACAATTATTTACTCAATTCACATCAGGCCCTGCCCCGAAGAGCTTACAATCTAATCACTTTATGTACACATACAACCTATCAGTGTGTCTTGATGATTGTGGGGGAAATCAGAGTGCCCAGAGGAACCCACACAAGCCACGGGGAGAACATACAAACTCCTTGTGTGTTAGTGGCACGTTTTGTCCAATGCTATGTTACTAAAAGCGTGTGTACATTTTCTTCAGTTTAAAGGGGTATTTTTATTTTTAATTAAATTTCAAAAATTACTTAAAATCAGCAAGGCCCATTGCTTTAAAAAATTTTGGAGGAGATTTTAATCTGAGAAATCATCATTTAAAATCACGCATTACAGGGAAAGATCTGTTATTCCAGAAGCAGAAAGAAATTATATTGTTCCCATCCCTGACCTCTTATTAGGATCTTTGGCTGCTGCCGGAAAACTTTCTGCAATAACAAGGAGAATCACCAGAGAAAAGAAGGCAGGGGGAGGGGGAGATGTGTAGCAGAGCAGTGTCCATGGTGAGGCTGTGTATACACTACAAGGAGGCAGTGAATAAGGGAGGATTAAATTAATAATTTAACGAGAAAGCAAGCAGAGATAATATGTGAGTTTTTCTCTTAAATTGTAGTTTTAGATTTGTTAAGTTTTTGAGTGAGTATAGTGACCCTTTAAGAAGATTTCTTTTAGTGAGAGAACCACCTAACAGCAAGCTTTACTGCTACTGGGTTCCCATGGTCACAAGTCCACATTACAGTATAAGCCAATAATACTTTTATTACACATGGCATATACGTGTTAGATATTAGAAACTGTGCATGTGCCCAACAAAAACTGGATTCTGCTAATTCATCTAAATCAAAGTTTTATTGGTTATGGAATTAACCTGTGTCGGCAATAGGAAGGCCACAGAATTACCAGTTATTGCAAAGGAAGTCAGTTCATCATGTCTGGGAAGTCAACTTGTGATTAAAATGCAACAAGTTGGAACTGTAAAAATAAAAATAAAAAGACAGAAAGTAGATGATGTCAAAAGCATTCCTGCCCATGTCCGGCTGGTATCTATTGGCTAAGATACTTAAATAGAGAACCCAACTATGCCTGTGACACTTCTGAGCTACTGCACAAACAGCAAATTGTCCTTATTGAAAGAATTGGGTCACATGATGTGAATTAACTTTTTCACTGTTCCAACCGGTCATGTCTTTCGCAAAAATTAATTTTAAGGGTGGAAATACTTATATATATTATACTATTGTAATATTTCTTTACATAAGCTCAGTGGTTCCCTTTACTGGAAAGGGCTATAGCCCTGGTGGATGGCGTCTTTTTTGGGCAGATCTTCTAGTGCTGTGTTGATCCAGTCAGCAGAGTGACATCATCAGTGTTGAAATGTATTAAAGGGTTATGGTCATTCACATAAGGGAATTGTATCGGACATGTGTAGGGGCAACTAATTGCAAATACAAGGCTTATTGTATATGGGAAAAATAGAAATTCATGTATCCAGGATTTGGGTATTAGATGTTAATTAACCATATCAAATGAGTTACACATGGTAATATACAGGTCAGAATGCATTTTAATATATACATGTGGCCATTGGCATATGATATTATATATTTTAATGACAGAGGTGACATGCTGTAGCAAAACATTGATTCTACCTAATAATATGACTAAGTCCCATTTTAAGTATACATTTACTGGAATATGGTGTATTATAAACCCATCAATAACCAAGGTTATATGGGACTTCTTTTACTCTGTGATTACACTGTGCTATGTGTTAGTGTAACTATAATATAACCTTATGCCTAACTGTGTGTAACTGTTGGCACACATGACCATGGTGTATAAAATGACTGTATCTTCCTATGGCATCTTTGTGGTCACTTTTCCAAAACCCCAACAGCACCATCTAGCATGCAATTTCCTTCAATTATTCTATGTAGTTGCTGGACAAGAATGTGGGTATGGATTGCATCTTAACAGTGGTGCTATATTTTAAGAGTGTTTATTTATGGCATATTGAACAGTTATAACAACATAGGGGCTCATTTACCCAGAGCCGCTAAGCTCTGGGTAAATGCTTCTTCTGCGATTTAAAGGTATGTCCACCCTAAAATAAAAAAATTTAGTATGTGATCCCCCTGGGCTCCCAGCCCCAACCGCATAAATTTTTTTTTAGAAAGCCCCCCAAACTCTACTTACCTTTCCTTCTTTCCTGCGCCACGCTCCCGGCCTCTTGCTTGTGAGGAAATGCAAGCAGAGGGGCGGGACCGGCAGCCGCGTCTGTGATTGGCTGAGCGGCAGCCAATCACGGACGCGGCTGCCGGCAGCTCCCTTCGCGTAGGAAAGCGGAGAGGTAAGTAAAACATTGGGGAGCTTTTTAAAAATCAAAGTATGCGGTTGGGGCTGGGGACATAGGGGAAGGATAGCAGAAGGGGTTTAACGCTAGGGGGAGGGATAGCAGAACGGGAGGGAGGGAGAGGGAGGGGGGGGAGGGGGAGAAGGGCTGCAGCACGCATGGCAGGAATCTCCGGGAGGCCAGGTAGCAGGCAGTGTCCTATATGGACCTGCTAGCCTCCTGGTGGGCAGTAGTTTTTGGAACTTGGGGGGACTACAGGAGAACCAGATGGAGTTGGGATGTGAGGTAAGGATTAAATACACTACATGGTGGGGCCAGAGTTGGGGGGATTACGTTTTGGGGGTGGACATGCCCTTTAAAATCAAAATGTTTTGCTACTTTATGTGAACATATCTCAGTTACAAAACTCAACATGGCAGCTCCTTTTCATGTATCTAAAGGTGGGCACATTAACAATAGAGAGTGTACAGAAATTCTGAGTGTTTCCGAAAGCCGAGGGTTGCTTGCACCTGACGGAAAATGTCCGCTCAAGGGAATGTTGCAGTCCACAAACATTCTCCCTATGCCTCATATATATACTTATTTAGGTAGAACGCTTGGTACTGTGTGTAGGGTGAACTTTAAAAATGTCAGACAGTATCTTAAAAAGTCATCTTTTAAATATCTTTACAGTGTGCATACAGCTTTTAATATTTGTGCAAAGAAGAAACGTAATGGGCATTATTGGCTATTTGAGACTTAAAGCCACAGTAACCGATGTACCAAGGGTAACACAGCTTTAAATCTTTAAAGATTCAGAATGGGTAAGTCCATTGCAATGCATGCGAGCCGCTATTAGCTCGGTGCATTGCCTAAAGTGGGAATAGAGAGCAGCAGAACAGCAGCTCTCGGAACATAGTCCAGTTTATGGGCCATTTACCCAGACTCGCTGGGCAAAAAATATTGGAGTTAAAGTTCGCTAAACGCTTTCGCTACCAGTTAGCACGACTTTAGCTCCATATTAGCGTTGGATGAGTGGGTTCCGAAAAATCCCCTGGCATCTGACGCTCGCGATTTATATCGCGTTTGCGTTGTTTTAGCGCGAGTTTTAAATCACGGCTGATTGAGAGGTTCCTTTGGACCGCACAATAATTCTGGGAAACAGTCACGCGAACGACAGAGTGATTCCCAGCGACGCCAAGCTTATGGAGACCAGTCGGAGGGAGAATGATCTTCTGGTGTTATCAGCCTAAGGCTGGTACACACAAGGGGACTATTGTCCTGACCAAGTGTTCGCTATGAGCGAGTGCTCAGCTGGGACAAATGTTTGTCATACGGCTGATAGTTAGTGTGACCGATTGTGCAATCCCTATAGGGAACCACATTGACGGCCGTAATTTACCGACATGTCGATTGCCCATTCGTCCAATCCAGATGAACGGGTGATTGACATCGGCCGCGCCAATATTTATGGTTTATTTTACAATAAAACGGGCGTTATCTAAATGACAATGGGGACATATGGGGGTTATTCAATAAAAGTTCTTATCGTTAAAATGGTGCTAATTTTGCCCCAACCAAACAGATGTTAGCTTTCAAATGTTACATAAGTTTGATTTGTTGGGGCAAAATTAGCACCATTTTAAAAAATAAGAACTGTTTTGAATAACCCGTAATCTGAAACTCCAAAGGACAAGATAAAACTGAAATTTCCAGCAGGTATAAAAGCAGAAATGTTACTCCTTCTATGAACATCTATAAGGCAGCTATTAGTGTGCAGCTTTCATACATTTCAAAACGACTTCATAGGGTTTTATTTCTTTGGTTTTATAAACATGTTCTGCTTATTGATAACGTCTGCCAACTGCTTACACAGTGCATCTTGTATTACACACGGCCCCTTATAGAATTTCTAAATGCCCAACAGACTAGAACAGATCCAGCTGTGAAAACATTCCCAGATCTATCGGATGGAGCCCGCGCGGCCATCCCATGTGTTTTAACGGGTTATTCAATTGTAGGTGACACATAGAAGTAAAATGAATTTGTCTTCCTTATATGTAATCCTCATGTCCTGTGTTAACTTGCATTTATCATTCACTTACTATTCCACGCAAAGAGGCTGAAGGCCGATTAAAATTCATGTATACCGAACACAGAGCTGGAAAGGGCAATAAGATGGAATGTCCTCGTATAACTTTGTATGGGTGAAACGAGATCAAACTTTCATCTTTCTATGTGGCTGCCAGAGTTAATAAAGTACAGATAACAAGTGGCACATTAATACATTTCCAAAAGGCTTTGACATCCCAGTTCCAACACAGATTTTCCAGTGGAATAAACCAGTCTTAGTTAAGGACAAGGCACAGAAAGTTTGCATCCATGTTGCTACATTAAACCATAAAAAGCAAGGGGCATCCTATTATAATACACATCTTTAAGGGCCGTTGTAGTGGGAAACTCCGTATTTAAATACCGATGTATAGCTGCATAGTTTAAGGTGTTGGGAGAGTAGTCCTACTTCTCATTGTTTCCAGGTGCATAGTGGCCAGCGATGATTGATTGTCCATACATGCTGCAGGCAGTGATTAGAGATGGCCGACCATGGTAAAATCCGTTCTGATTTTGATTTTTGACTTTCAAAAAATGTGAAACTCCGAAATCGGACTCATTAAAGGGTAACTACATCTAGAAACAATTTTTTTCTGTAGTGGATTGAACCCTATTCCACATCAACCGCAATGTTCATTGCAAAAAAATAATCCGAACTGTTTTAGAGGAGGGCCCGTGGTGCAAAGGGGTGGGGAGCTTACTGTACATGCCAGAAACCTCTCAGAGGAAAGGCAAGAGGCGGAAACCTTTTCACTCACAGACAGGCTCCTGCTCTTCACTTTCTGGGACTTTGGACAGACACTGATATTTTACTATCAAAGCGAGTTCGAAAATACAAAAACCAAAAAATCCAAACTCAGAGTCCGTTCGGTTCTCCGCTTGTGGGTCCACAGAGTTTGGCCACCCAATCAAACGTTTCTGATGAAACATACATTTCTACATCAAAACCAGGTTCCAATGGTCATCACTGGATTAACCAGTGGAAAGAAGGATTGAAACAGTTGCGCCAAAACTCAAGCACATCCTTAATGACCTCTCGGACAAGAAAAGGAGTACGAGTCTTGCTTTGTCTTCCTAGACATTTTACATTGCAGGTACAACTGGATTTCCAATTACAATCTATTAAAATGAATTATTTAAGGTAAGCTCATCCGTTCAGTCTTCATAATAGTTTAGATTGTTGCATGACTGACACTGTGCACTATGCAAATAGTGTCCACCAGAGAGTAAAGATAAAAATAAACAACAGGGTATTGATGACATGGCTATAGACTGGAAGGGAACAAACTGCATTCTTCTGTCAGTTTTCTCCTGTCTAAGGAAACCTCTCCTACAACATAGGAAAACATTAACTAATGCATATGAGTGGTTATAGTGAATATGTCTACATTTTATAAGTATGTATACTAGTGTAACAAACATTGCTCATCTGTCCCTGGCTTAATGCACAGTCGCTCAGGTCGTGAGAGTTTGCCCTGTTTGTTTAGCATTATCAACATACATTAACTAGCTAAGTATGATGGTATAATGTTACTTGAGGTAAGGTCTTGCACAAGACCAAATGTGGGTCTAACCCCACTTAACTACGATACCAACACTCAGAGCAATGAACATAAACTAACCATTTTGCAAAATATCAATAGTAAAAATATGTTTCACTTACATACATGATGTAATAAAAGTTCTTATTGTTAAAAATGGTAATTTTTTCCAACAATCAGATGTTAGCTTTCAAATGGTAAATAAAACTGATTGTTGGGGCAAAATTAGCACCATTTTTAACAATAGAACTTTTATACATCTCCCTATCAGTAGTTACCATAGAGCATCCTACTACATTGCAAAATACTAACTGTGTCATAAATACAGACAGGGAGATTCAATAAAAGTTCTTATCCTTAAAAATGGTGCTAATTTTGCCCCAACCATCAGATACTATTTAACATTTGAAATCTGATTTGGTTAGGCAAAAATAGCACCATTTTTTAACCATAAGAACTTTTATTGAATAACCCTGATAGATTATTAATGTTATGTCATTTTTTTTACCCTTTTGCAAAACAATGTTAGTGTCATTATTAGTGTTTACCAATCGGTGTATTGTATAGAACAGATGATGTATCACCATTCTGGAATGATAAATAGGGATGGCATAGAACTCGAACTCGAACCCGAGTTCGAGCCGAACTGTTCGAGTTCAAAGAACCGGACTTCGCTAACTATCTCGGACGCGACTTTCGATATTTCCGGACTTTGATGATTTATCGAATGTTCGAACGTTGAGTATCGAATCGCGAGTAAAATGTACATGGTTATCTAGGCGCGAACATCGAATCTGCGAGTAAAGTCTCCATTACAGCCTATACGCGAGATCGAATCTGCGAGTAAAATGTCCATGTTACCTCGAACGTTCGAACGGAAAGCTCGAAAGTAGGCGCGCGTGACAGAAAATCGATTTTACGAAAGTCCTGGATATTGGAACATGTCCCAGACCATTTCCCAGGTCCCACAGCCATTTACAAAGTTACCATTAATATTTTAGTGTATTTGACTCGAACTTTTCAAACTACTTGCCTCCCATAGAATTTAATGGGTCCGTTTTCGACTTTACGAACTTTACAATAGTTCGACCATCTCTAATGATAAACATCAAGCTGGAGGAAAAAATCTTATCTGAAGAAATGCATTTGCATTGGGGTTAATATTCAGGCCTATGTAGAAAGTTTTTGAGGGTTATTAATAAAAGTTCTTATTGTTAAAAATGCTGCTATTTTGCCCCTACCAATAGGTGTTAGCTTTCAAATGTTAAAGTCTGATTGGCTGGGCACCATTTTTAACGTTAAGACCTTTTTTCATAGGCCTGTGCGTGTTTATGTTTATTACACATAATTCATGTTAAATTTCAGTATTTATCTATCCTTCTTTTTCTTTCCATGTTATATCAGTATTTATTCATACTAGTAAAGTTATAAATATTATCAGGGTATTCAATAAAAGTTCTTATCGTTTAAATGGTGCTAAATTTGCCCAGCCAATTAGAACTTATTAACATTTGAAAGCTAACATTCTGATTGGTTGGGTAAATTAGCACCATTTAAACAATAATCAGGGAGATTCATAAAAGTTCTTATCGTTTAAAATGGTGCTAATTTTTCCCCAACCAATCAGATCTTTTTTAACATTTGAAAGCAACATCTGATTGGTGGGCAAAATTAGCACCATTTAACGATAAGAACTTTTATTAAATAACCTGATGTTTGTAAAATTATCTTCTATGAAAAATAAATCACAAGCACTTCCACTTTTGTCTCAAAGCAAAAAATTGTATTTTTCAAACTTCCATAAAAATCCCAATAATGTGGACTCTCTGGATGCCATAATAGATATATAGAAAATCTACCTCCTATCTGTCTGGTGTTTCATGTACCAAGAGCAAATCTGAGAACAAAGGGTTGTAAGCAAGAAAAAGTAGTTCTGTAAATGGTTCAAAGCACTAGGTAGGAACAGGCTCTACTTTAATAGGTTAATGAACCTATGCATCAAGTTTGTTATTTCTTTGTTATATTAAGAAAACATGCTAGATTGAATATAATATTATAATGTGTACCTGTTATAGTAAGTGACCAGCTCTAATAGACCAAAAATCACAAATTACAAAAATTACAAAAGGGCAAACACATCATAGTTGACTAAATCATAAACGATCCAAACATATACTACATTAACGTTCCAATTGACATTTGCCCACCATTTTTTGCCTTCCTCTAGATCAGCTGTTCAGTAGGGTTATAAAGCAGGTTGGAAAACATGGACATTTATCTTTATTCAACCTCTAATACTATGTAACTACACATACTATAATATACTAGACCACATTACAACACTTTAACATGTGATCCAATCGCAAGTCAAAAAGCACCACCTGTAGTGTTGGCTATTGGTCTGGCCCAACTAGGTGCACTGCGATCCGATTTTTGCAGAACATGGGATCACCATTTTTTTGCTGATTGCATGTGCTCCCTTTGTGCAACATAGGGCCTCACCCTAAAAGAGCATTTAACTTCTTTGATAGAACTTCCAGTGACATACTGTAATTTCAGATGACATTAGACATTAGATTAATGCAAGGCAAAAAAAAATGTTGATTTATGTCATTTGTTGCATTAATACAATATACAAGGCATAATGCGCCCTCTACAGTGTATATAAAGATATACATCACGAGGAGTTCATGACCATATAAAAGTACAAGGCCACAGGCCGAGTGCTTTCATAGGGCAGGGAACTTACGAGTAACATAATATCCATATATTGCATTGTTAAGGGGAACATTATTTCTTATAATACATAAGGCACCCCCAGGCTGCCTGTACACATTCAAATGTTAGACAACCCAGAGGAAGCGGCTTAAATGTAAGGGTAAAGCTAAAACCCCAGAACTACAAACCTTTGTGTGCGTTAACCACTCCACTGCCTGAGCACATAAAATGTTAGAGACAGAACTCACAGCCCAGCTACTTTTTGGATGTAACAGTTAAAGCAGAAATCCGAAGATAGTTCAAATCTTTGTATTTTCCAAGTCCGTCCGGTGCAGTGGAACATTGACCGCCAATTCTATGACTCACCCGAAAGGAATGAGCAGTCCCTGTTCACTGCACCGGACAGACTCGGAAATTTCTAAGGTTTGAAACTAACTTTGGATTTCTGCTTAATCTGTTAAATCCGAAAAGCAGCTGGGCTGTGAGTTCTGTCTCAACGTGTTTAAGTGTTTTCAGGCAGCGTGGGCGTGGTTAATGGCAACGGGGAGGGATATATTCTATAAAAAACCTCTTAGCTACGTAGCGTAGAGGTTTTATAAGAATATATCCCACTGCACCTCCCCATTGAAAGTCCATAGCCTTAGTATTAAAATATAATGTAACTATATATAATAATATAATGACTCCTGTATTTAAGGTGGAGATGTAGGGGCCCATTTATAAAGCTGTGGTATTGATAATTAACCCTTCCAGTTCCTAGCGACATTTCACGTTGCACCCATTAAATAACACCATAGGCGTAACATCTCGTCATAAATTACCAAAAATATTTGCCTCTTTTTTGCGATCTGGATCTTATAAATTTGCCACTTGGACTTCACTGCAAATATGCACATGGAGAGCCCATAGAGATCTCATATAGACGGTGTCGTCAGGGCTGTAAAAGATTTTTTAGATAAAATATTTGGACCTGCTAAGACTTGCTTGTCCTGAATGAGAGAATTAAATATTTGTGGTCCAGCCTAAAAAAGTACCTTAGAAAGTGAATCTCCGCCCCGTGGGGTTTGGGGGGTTGATTGATCTTTTAAGGTTTCTATGGTACTTTTTTTTAGGCTGGACATGCCCATAACTGGAAAGTAAGTTTCCCTCTAGTCATTCTCTTGTAAACATTAAATGAAGATTCTGTATATTAGTAAATATAAATATACTACATTTTCATATGAAACCCCTTCCAGTAAAACCAATTGAAGGTATTGTATACGCTACGGTCATCTAAATACTGGGTGAAGCTCAGCTCAGAAGGAAAGCAATAAATATCAATAAAGAAGGAGCAACATAGTACATGAATTATTATAAAAGTGGAGCAGGGGAATAGATTAGAGATGGGCCCACCCCAGTTCTGAACGGACCTCGTGGATCCGGACTTTGCAAATTCTTTACTTTTTTAAAACCGCAGGACTATTTTGATAATAGCGAGCAATTGATAATTTTTCAACTTCAAAAAATGAAAAACTTAAATATTCTCTAACATTTTAAATTTACAAAATTGAAAATCTTTGGATTATCTAGAAATCTTGGAGTAGTTGTATGTACTATGCCAAAACAGGAAGCAAATGTTTCCGGTATTGGACAGTGTTTTTTTTAAAAGATTTTGAGCATTGATACGTTTACCTTATTTAGGTGGAACTGTAGCACTTTAAACTCCCACTGACTTCAATAGGTACTCTTGAGATTCTCTAATTTCTGTTTTTCTTTTTTAAAAATTGCAAATCTGCAGAGAAACAGATTGTGGGTTCGTCCATCTTTGGAATCGAGTAAAAAACACATAGGAGCCATCATATAATTAGGTATTTATATTTACAACTACCCTTTAAATTACCAAGCACTACAGATACAGCAGACTCATTATTATCAATCGCTTTTGCTCAATGCACATTGACATTTGCAAAAGGCCATTCATACAGATCATTCAAATATGCAGTAAACATAAGGTAGCAATCACATTATGGCTTGAAATTTGTTAGATCCTCAGAACAATTTGATAGAGACTTTATTGTATTCAGACAGCACAGCCTTATTTATAAACATCATAACCAGAACTTAACCAAGAAAGGGTTTTTTAGGAGAATTTCTTCTTCTCCAAAACATTGAGAAAGGTTTTTTAAAGGTTTAAAAATGTATTTAAGTAGTATATGGCCCCCAAGAGACTTTCTCCCATATTCTATCTCTCCTTGAATTTATATTTGAAAAATACATCCATTTTTGGATCATTTGATCTATTACATATTTCCATTGCATTCAAGCTGGAACGGTCCCTCTTGTCTTGCTCCGTTAGCACTCTACTGCACACAATTTTTGGGCGGCACGGTGGCTCAGTGGTTAGCACTTGCAGCGCTAGGCATCAGGCTTCCTGGGTTTCCTCCGGGCACTCCGGTTTCCCACACAATCATAAAGACATACTGGAGGTTGTATGTGTCAAAAATTTGCTAGATTGTAAGCTCTTCGGGGCCTGATGTGATTGTATACAGTAATTGTAAAGCGCTACGGAATATGTTGGCGCTATTAAATCCTAAATAATAATAATAGATAAAATAACATGAAATGCATCACTATAATATGGAATGGGATAGGAATGCTCATGCACACACACCACAAAAAAACCCACATGGAAATAATTGCAAACAACGCAACAATTCCAAGCATTCAATTATGAAATTGCCAAGTCACACAAAACTTGGAAAAACAAAACAAATTTTTTTTTCCCTTTAGAATCCTGCCAAAACTATTTTACTTTTCAAGAGTCTTGTCCTTTTATAAGTAGCGAATTCAATATTTAGTGGTAAATAATATTTATATTATTTATTTAAGGTCAACCTCAATTTTTCATAGGCGAAAGGAAAATCAAACATTGAAAAAAAACATTTGGAATCATTATTACATTGTTGGAAGCAACAGCATGCTGGGAAATGGGATCCGGGTCCAACTCAGCCCCAGTCCACCACGGAATCCCGGTTCCAAAATCCGAATGTCCATCTGAACAGGGCGGATTTCTGGACTTTTGTGATTGGAGCGCATTCAATGATTATTGAACGTTCAAGGCATTTTCGAATTTTCGCCTTGAACGTCGATAATCCTCAAATAGTTTCCAATTGTATTTTCGAGAAATATATATATTTATAATTAAAATTACAGGAATGTAGAAAAACAGAGCACTCTCTGGACTTTGTTCCAAATGTTTATTATGAAGACACAAGAGGCCGAAACATGTAGATGATTACATGTCTTTGTAACAAAAATTTTGAACCAAGTCCAGGAGAGTGCTCTGTTTTTACATGCGTGTAGATTCTTTGTGTCGTAGATTCTTTGTGTTTTTGGATTTTCAGATCTTCGGATTTTCCCAGATCCGTAAATCCGAAAAAGGAAAAAAACTTACCAGTTTCGGACATCTCTACTGCATGCTAATGAAAATGTTGTAAAATGCTAATTTGGAATGAATTTTAGGAAATGCCGTGAATTAGAGGAGAACTGGACTCTTGCCATAACACTGTAATGTTGTTTCATTACACACGCTACTAGCGAGGCAAAAAAAAGAACAAAATTCCAGGTCTTTCCAGAAACATTTAGAAACTGATTAAAGGATACATTACTCATTGCCACTGTCTAAACAGTCCCTTTAAAACAATGGATGTACAGACTTTAGCTTAACCAACAATCTTTTGTGTTTTAAAGTAACAAAAGTTTTTAAAATCTAGTAATAAACATGTGATGCTATAACTCTTTTTCACGTCTACGTAAAATCAAAAATATTTGCTAAAATAAAGGTTTCTGCTCAAGTGACGGTAATTACCATTAAAAGTTAATCTCAACACAAACCTCCAATGTTTCTACCACCACAAAAGTCGCAATTAACTTTTTAGAGTTAGAATAGTAGGTATTGTTTATTCTAATTGTACAACACATACAAAACGGAATCTGAGAAAATATGAGAGGTTATTTTTAGACCTTAAAGCCGAACGAACAGACGGACAGATGAACGACCCCCGAATGTGCAATAAATGGCCTTGTGGGTGATAATCGCACGTGTGTATGCGTTCAGCAGCCCAGACATGTGCACATGTGCAACTATCGTCCAAACAGTCGTTGTTGGACCTAACTTCCAACATTTATTTCAATAGTCCAGGTTCTAATTTACTTCCTGTACTTTCAGGCTTATCCTTTCTGTTTCCTTTCTACACTAAATTAAGGCATTTAGGATGGGGACATTGGTTTCCTAAATATTTACATACACATAAACATGTTAAGTTTTGAAGGCAGCAATTGGCATAATAAACTGCTGTTCTAAACAATTTATATTGTTGGATTGCAGTCCTATCTATCCAAAATGCAATGTATTTGATTCAATTACCCATTAAAGGGAAATGTTGTCTAAACAAGTAAAGGTTTGTACACACATGTACAGGTGCCGACCCGCACCTGTGTATGAATGAGCGCTTCAGACGATAATCAGCCTGTGTATGGGCACTTTATCGGGCAAAAAAGCTTGTTATACACATCATGGTCAGGGGTTGGCACCCGCGATCGCACATGGGTACCAACTTTAGAGTTAAATAAAAGTCTTTAGCCTTACATTTAAAATGAGTCCAAGATCACTTTCTGGATGCATATTTGCATATAATAACATTGTAACTGAGGTGAATGAAAGACAAGCGTCACCTAGTCCAACATTGCCCTCCTCTTTAACCGTACCTAACAGTTGATCAAGAGGAAGGGAAAAAAAAACAGCTAAAAAAAACGAGGGATTCCTTCGCTGACTTATTAATATAATAATATATAATAATAATATAATATATTAATAAGTAATATTGAAAAGATGATGAAACACTTCCTTCTTCAGACAGCTTTCCTTCGTGTGATTAACACCTGCTTTGTCTGCATTTATAGCCACACAAAATCTATTTGTTTTGCAATATTTTCAAGTCTGCCTTCCTTTGACTGTGTAAACATTAGCCATAAGAATAAGAATCACTGTCTTTTTTTTTGTCTAAAAAAACAAGTGTAAAAACGAAGCATCATTTCTGACTTTATTTTTTTTAAATAATGCAGATATAATGAAATTATTGTCTATATAAACCATATCACAGGGGATAGACCCAAAGGATCCCAAATCAACACTTAAGTCCTTAAAGCTAAACATAAAAATGTCCCAGTCTACAGACCCTGAACACAATACACCACAGATCCCATATAAATGCAAAAATATCATCAATTATTAGAACACACATAAACCCCCCAGTATACACCACTATACATGGACGGATCCACTATAGGGAAAAGTAGGCCCCAAAGTCCAAACCCCAATAGAATACTAAGGAAAAGCATGGGCAACAGCAGATATATCCTACTGGACTTACATACTTGGGCAGTAAATTCCAGCATGGATGATTACTACGGCCAGGCTGATCTTCAGGAATGGTATTATTGGACATTGGGGAATTTATGGACACGTTTGTTTCCTTAGACAGGCTGTCTACTGTACAGACGGTCCATCCGACTTATCTGGAATAACCTGATCAGGGCGCTGGAGTATCCATGTCGGAATTTACCCAGGATGAGGAACATTCCTGATCACTAACACCCCCCCATCCTAAACTGTTCAATTGGAAAACTTCTTGCAGAGTGATTGATTGACGTGCCTCAGACACAATCAGTGGGGGGGGCAAACCGTTCGGCCATCAGAATCCTATTGACAGATGCATGGTTCTAAGGGATAAGGATCTAGTATTTTATGTACTATATTGGAAGAAGAGGCAGGTGCAAGTATTCCTTCCTTAATTCTGATTTGTTTTAAATGAAGTAGTTTTAGAATTTAGTCAGCAAGCATTTGCCGCTTTCTGTCCTCTGGCTGAGTTTAAAGAAAAATATTTTTACCGATATGTTAAGTGTCAATTAAACAATTGGCAGAACAGGAGGTAGGATCAGTTCTACAACTACCTTTTCTAGAATTATAGATGGGGGGTTGTTTTTAGGGTACAGATGTCCTTAAAAGAGCCTGTACACTTATCTATATGTACTTATAATATTACCAAAGATATAATATTTTTCATAGATCAAAATGATCATCCATTCAGATGAAGTCCATTCTATTGGAGTAATTATTTCTTGGAATGAGGTCCTGCCCAAATTGTCCAATCATAAACGAGTTACACTTTCATGCTAGATCTTACGTCACTTGTAATGTACCATAGTTATTGGAGAGTTTCTCACTGCTGTCTCTATTTCAAATTAATGAAAATATCCGAGTCTGGAAATATCCCTTAATTACAATCCTGCTGTGATCTCAGACATCTGAATTACCGTATAAGAAAAAAAACGCCACGTTCATCGAATACTTTCTCGGAATTCTATTCTATTCCCTTTATGTGACAGTTTAAATTGGGTTATTTTTATCGATAGCATAAAGATCTCCAGCAGCATTACGTCTTTCTGATAATTGCAAGGAGACCTCATTGATTTGAAACATGACGAACCAGAAAAGTACAGGCTCCATTTCCATAAAGAAATGCTTTAAAATGCGTTAAATGTAAAGAAATGTTTTATTGACAGAGAACACGCAGCGTGTTCTATTTCATTGTAAAGACAATACAGCTATTCCCTCATGCTAATACTATACTTTCTATCCATTCACACATTCCGAATGTCTGGTACTTTCCTCTGATGTCAGATAAATAAGAATAACAATGATTTCGCACAGTAAGGGCAAATGGATCTCTGTGTGGGTTGGCTCACACTTTCGCATCATGCTTGGCATTTTGCCTGGCTCCTAAATATGACAAAGATTAACTGATTCTTGTCTGTAGGAAATGTTAGAGGGAATGATCTAAATATCCAGAATGAGGTATGTGGGAAAAAAAACAGTTTGTGTCTCTTTAATCAAGAATTCATAGGAATAAAGCAAGATTCTTACCTTCGCCACCTCCTAAAACCCCGAGATCAATATAGTTACTACCTCTTCGCAGTCCCTGAAGCCCATAATCTTACCTTTCACCGTAGAAAATCCGCATCTCACAGTCAAGGGACGGAACCTTCAACGCTATTTCTAAAAAGGCAAAAAATCTTGGTGCAAATTATTTTGCTGCAGTTAAAGGGTCCACACACTCAATCAAACAACTTTCCATTTCTGAAACTACAATGTGAGAGAAGTAAAAGCATATTGATCTGTGCTTGCTTGTCATTAATTTATGTTTAGTGGGTGTTCCTAATGCCCCACCTCCTTACTCATGCCTCCTTGTTCGGCACAGCTCTGCGTACACATCCCTATTTTTCTCTGATCTTTTTTTACTCTAAAAAAATACAATTTTTAAATATTGTACCTTTAGCTACAGCAAGATCCCACTGCTCCAAAACTTTTTTCGGATTTTAAATTAAAGCTGTAGATTCTAATAAATCATCATTTGCATTCACAGCATTTGCAGGGAAAGACCTGTCAAGGTCAAGGGTCAAGTAAGGTCAAGGTAAGAAGCAAGAAATTTATAATATGTGTCCATTCCTGACCACCTTCACACCGTCTGAACAGTTAAGAGAATCAGCGGAAAAGAAGGCAGGGGGGAGGAGGGGAGATTTGTTAATCAGAGAAGTGTCCATGGTAAGGCTGTGCAGAACTTAAATAAAAGCCTGCAGTCTTACCTTTAAAATGAGCCCTGGGTCACATCCTGGCTACACCCTTTGAGAAATTATATTCGGTTTATACTTAATTTTCTTGCTTCCTGTAAGTGTGACATCGCCTGACCTGGGTGAAGCATGCTTAAGAAAACAAGAAGTACTGCCAGACCTTTAAAAAAATGACAGTTGAGAAGAGGGGCTTATAATGCAGGCAGAGACTGGTCACATGACCCGCAGTGGTCACCTGGCTGAAATCAGGAAGTGTTTAAGCAGAAGTAATATTGCTGAACTTTTTCAGAAATAAATTTTCATTAATGTTACTTAAAGATGTGATTTAGGATTCATTTAGAAGGTATGTTTTATATAACCCACTTGTTTGGAAAAATTGGAGATCACAGATACCCTTTAAAAAAAAAACTTTTAAAGGAAACATTTCACAAAATAAAAATGAGTAAAAATGAAATTATATTGTAAAGTCATAATCTTGCCTCTTTCATTCTGTAATCAGCAGCATTGTGTAGATTTCCTGATGTCACTTTAGAAACCTTACTGTGAGTTCTCTAGCTCACTTCTTGGAGGATGTGACTGTGAGCTGGCTCCTCTGACTTGCCTCAGTACAGTGATAAAACTATTCAGATATAATGGCAGGAGAGAGATTGGGGTGCTAGAGGAACATTTAAACTATAGACACGGCTAACTGATCATTAGGAATCATATGATTGAAAGCCACTGATCTTACGACTTGTTTTAGTTTTACTTTAAGATTTAAAAACACCAGCCATAACATAATAATAGTATCACATTATGCCAGGTGCAGGATGACATGTTAAATATATTACAAATGAAGAATACTGTATTTCATCAAAACTCTATCTGATTACTGATTAGTGGGAGAGAATTGAACACAATTCCTTTCCATATTGTGAATTGTTATTAGATCCTCTAATGTGATCTTTCCTCCTACGCTTCTTTGTTTACAAAACTCTGAAATGATGTCATTGTTCTATGGGATAGCTGTGTTATCTCCTTACTGCATAACAATAAATGAGCTGATAAATGAAAGAGACATATTTCTTACTAAGCAAGGCAAGTATACAGCAACATTTTAAAGGGACGCTAAAGTATGCTCCCAGGAGGGGGAACATGTGCAGAATAGATGAGCTGGTCTCCAACCAGTGAGCTACAGCCAAAGGATTTTCTGTGGCTGTAGGAGTTTGAAGGGAGTGTATCTGTGTATGGGGGGGACTTTAAAACTGATTTCTTTAGATAAAGCATTACAGAGCATCAGATAATGGTTTCATGACCAAGCCATGCAGTGACAGAGGATTAGAAGTAGCAATGTTTAGTGGCTAGCACTGATGCCTTTCAGCCCTGATTCAAATTGACCTGGAGCACAGGAGTTTGTATATTCTCCCCGTGCTTGCGTGGGTTTCCTCCGGGCACTCCCGCAGTTTCCCCACAATCATAAAAACGGTTGTATATGCCAACCTTATATATGCTAGATTGTAAGCTCTTCAGGGCAGGGCCTGGTGTGAATGTTATACATGTATTAATTGTAAAGTGCTACTGAAGATGTTAGAGCTATATAAATTCACAATATAACAATAATAGAAAAATAACGTTTTTCCACATAGTGGGCAGGGGGGAGGGGCTGGAAATATGCAAAAAGGAATGAGTGATTGACAGTTCTTTACTGCCTAGCGAACCCCACCCCTTGAAAAAGTTCAAAACCCCAGAGCTTAAAAAATAAGGAAATAGGGTGCTGAGAAGGGAAAAAGCAGATTAAAGATTGGTGTCATTAATCCTTATTACTGCGTGATTCACTGGAGGAAATGATTAACACTGTTTACATGCCCTTTCATAGGGGCTTGGATAAGAAAGTATTGTAAATAAGTAAGAACTGTGCAAGAGGATCACACATCGTACTGTAAGATGGCGGCCTCCAGTAGCACTGCATCCCGTCCAGGCAAAGAGTACATGAGAATATGGCTCTTGAGTCCGAAACATGTTGTGTTTCGCTCTAATAAACGAGTTATTTATTGCATACTTGAGTGTTGCTTCTTTAAGACCTCTCAGGGAGTAGCTTCAGCTAAGTACGGTAAGCATTCTAGGATCTCCCCCTGAAGAGTTGCATCTTTACAGTATGGTTTCCTTGTTTCTCTTTAACTGTCTACGGGTCTGTTCTGGTATTGACTGAGTTTTATAAACAGTAACAAGGTAAATATTTCTGTCCCATAAGATTACCATTTTTTAAAGTTAAAAATATCCTTCTCTTCGGGCTCCGGGGGAAGCGAAGTATTTCTGAACTATTCTCCGTCTTGCTCATTCGAGCGTTGGAAATGCATTTGGTGCACTTTAGGTTTTGTAGGTCACTTTGAGATGCGTCCCCAAGATAACGACCTCCTTCTGCAACCCTTATGCCCTAACTGCGACAGTCCACACGCCGCAAACCCTCTGTGCACCCGTGACTGTTTTCCGCCCGCTTGTTTTCTGCCCTCTTGCTTGTGCCTCCCTTCGGACATTGCGTGCCCCCTTGGTCCCTTTGGCTTAAATCTTAATTTTCTTTGGTATTTTGACTGGCAAATGGTTAGATTTACAGACTAGGCACAGTTTTTCAATGAATAAACGCCTTATTCAAAAAATTAAATAAAGATTCCTTTTTCTATCTGGATTTTTCCATCCTCAGTTTTTACGCCCACTAGTTTTCCATTTCCCACCTACTGTAAATTTTATGTTAATCTTTATTCCAAATATGCAATTTGGATTTAAAATTCCTTTTCCAAGTTCATCTCTGGGAGACTGAAACCTATTTTAATTATCAGGAGATAAAATAGTTTTTTGGTAAGAGGATTTAAAGAGAACTAAAGCCTCTTACCACTGCAACAGAAGCATTGTGGGATAATTAACCTCAATCCTGCTGGTTTTTCTTTCTCTGTATCATATTCCTAAAATTCTCAAATGGTAACAATTATCTCTTGTTCAGTGTTTGGTTTTGTAGTGTGTTTTGGGTAAGGAAGAGCTTTTGGAATAACTTTAACATACTGAAGCCTTGGTTGAGCCACAAAAGATTGTGACACCATCTACATTTCCACAATATTGTAATCTTCTGACTAGAATTTTGACTGTAGGCTGAAACTACACACCCTGCCTGAGAAACCCACAGGAAATAAAATCATTTATCACATGGAACATAGGACAGAAAAGGGAAAAAGTCACCTTGGAGTGACCTTTGTATCAAGTGCTACGGTAATGATCATATCTGAAACTGTAGAATGCATAGTGATAAGTATTGGCAAGAAGCTCTCAGAATGCCGCCAAGGGCAGTATTTCTAAAAGGTTGATATCAGTAATTTTCAGATAACGGCTTTTCATTGAAGAATGTAGCGTTGTTTTTTAGACCGTGATGTTACATTTTGACTATGGTGAAAATGTTGGCCCCGGTCAAAAATTACCAATTGGGCCATTGATGGCCACAGGAGTTATTCTGTGACACGGTTGTTAAATGGTATTTTACGACTGTGGTGTTACTTATAAACTCATAAATTAATACTGCAGTCGTATCAAATGATCAATATCAGTATTTACCCTATATAAATACAGCCTTAATTAGTAAAGATGAATTAAAGGGCATCTATAGTGGGAAAATGAACTTTTTTTTTTCTTTCCATGTGTTCTATAATTCCCCACAACCCCAGATGTCTTCAATTTGTCCCCCCTCTGTCCTGAGATACACCAGTTAGGAAAATAGTGATTGCATTCCTCTACTCCTACTTGGACTGTCAATCAAATCCCTGTGACATGATCCCCCCTCCCTGCTCTGTAATAAACATAGAGATAACAGCATTAGCAGGGGGAGAAAGGTAGCTTTGATGGTAGATATAAGGCTGCACTTGACACCCCTTCTTAATAGACTTCACTGATTGATGATGGGTCACAAAGTGAGAGATTGTAAATTGTACTGTTTCCTTCTTTTTCCGTGTCTCCAGGACAGTTTTGGTTTCTATTGCCACTGTGCGTGGGTGTGTTTTTCAGGATGTTGAACTTTTAACTCCTACTTCACATGATAAGCTTGTTGGTTAGCCGGAGTTGAAACATGGAGGAGGTAACAGGGGGAAGGGGGGAGTGCTGCACAGAGATCTGACACCATGGTTAAACAAAGTCACTGACAGAGATAGGATTAAGGCAGCACAGAGTACATGAATTTAACTTTGCAAAGGGGCAATGTGTTTTTTTCACTATAGATGCCCTTTAAAGGTCCGCTCTTTAACTAATATTTGTATATAGTATAATCCCCCCCCAAACCTAGACCTTGCATGGGTTAACATTCCATGCAAGGCTTCTAAATATGCTTACCAGCCCTTGTTCCTTCAGATATCTTCTGCTTCTGTTCCGTGCCTTTTCCATCATGTCTCAGCCAATCAATCGGGCTGCTGCTGGTCCGGCCTCTTCTGCTGCTTCAGTGCATGGAAAAGGAACGGCATAGCAGCAGAAGACAGGGGAGGGAACAAGGGCTGGTAAGTATATTTAGAAGCTTTGCAAATAACTTTAAACCATGCAAAGTCTAGGTTTGTAGGGGTGATTAGGCTATATGCAATTTTTAGTTTGGGGGTGGACAATCCCTTTAATGAAAGTCATTATTCTAGGTTTCCAAAAGCCACAATGTACAGTACATGAGTTATGATATCACGTATGGTGCCAGGTCAACACTGTGCAAATAACAACAGCAATCAGAAATACAGTAGGACATAGATCAGCTAAATGATTTAAGGCAATATAAGCTATTTTCATTTTTTTATTTAGTAAAATAATAAAGCAGTTTGCATATGATACACTTTAAAAGGTTTAAGTCATTCTTGCGGCTGTATTTTATTTAGAGATGTTTTTGATTAAAGCAATCAAACTACAATAATAGAAGGACTTTACTGATTGCAGATATTAAAGACATTGTGTTAACTGTCGTTGCGTCTAAGCTATGCTGTAGAGCACTTTCAACTGATTAAAATGAGAGATCAACAGTATCTTAGAGATTCAATGTTGAAAAATAATTCAAGATAAAATGGACGTTGTTCATTACTTGCAGTGCCTCTCATCACTTGTTTAAGTCAATTATTTTATGTAGACACTAATAGGAAATTGCTCTGCCCTCACTCAGCTATGAACTGTATTGCTTTCTGCAGTGTAGCATCTCTGCTGGAGAGGAGCAAGTGCAGATATCTGGGACATTCTGTCCATACAATTCAAATACACCAGGTAACAAGCCCCTGATACTGTACCTGGCAGTCACATCCTGATAATCTTACATAATTGAAAATGAAATTATGGGGACAAATTATCATTTCAGCCTTAATATATATTGTAATATTTTTTTGCACCAAAAGCCATTGAATACAGAGAATAATAAACAATAATAATACACACACAAATTTTAATTCAAACAAGCAGGCAAGGAAAATATTACAGGAAAAATAATTTTTTTAAAAAAAAGGAAAAAAAATAAAAAAAACATCAGCCTCTGAAGTATATCTGTTACTATACCAGGTAAAGGGTCTCTAAACTGGAAAAAAAAAGTAGTGCACCTGAGAGGTCTACTACACTGTGAATAGTAGCTAATTTCACTTATGAAATAAAGGTGATGACTATGTATGTACCGTATGTATTTTATTTCTTATGTAGCGCTATATATTCCGCAGCGCTTTACAATTATTTACTCAATTCACATCAGGCCCTGCCCCGAAGAGCTTACAATCTAATCACTTTATGTACACATACAACCTATCAGTGTGTCTTGATGATTGTGGGGGAAATCAGAGTGCCCAGAGGAAACCCACACAAGCACGGGGAGAACATACAAACTCCTTGTGTGTTAGTGGCAAGCTTTTGTCCAATGCTATGTTACTAAAAGCGTGTACATTTTCTTCAGTTTAAAGGGTATTTTTATTTTTAAATTAAATTTTCAAAAATTACATTTAAAATACAGCAAGAGCCCATTGCTTTAAAAATTTTTGGAGGAGATTTTAAATCTGAGAAATCATCATTTAAAATCACAGCATTTACAGGGAAAGATCTGTTATTCCAGAAGCAGAAATTATAATATGTTCCCCATCCCTGACCTCTTATTAGGATCTTTGGCTGCTTGCCGGAAAACTTTCTGCAATAACAAGAGAATCACCAGAGAAAAGAAGGCAGGGGGGAGGGGGAGATGTGTAAGCAGAGCAGTGTCCATGGTGAGGCTGTGTATACACTACAAGGAGGCAGTGAATAAGGGAGGATTAAATTAATAATTTAACGAGAAAGCAAGCAGAGATAAATATGTGAGTTTTTCTCTTAAATTGTAGTTTTAGATTATGTTAAGTTGTTTGAGTGAGTATAGTGACCCTTTAAGAAGATTTTCTTTTTAGTGAAGAACCCACCTAACAGCAAGCTTTACTGCTACTGGGTATCCCATGGTCACAAGTCCTACATTATACAGTATAAGCCAATAATACTTTTATTACACTGGCTATATACGTGTTAGATATTAGAAACTGTGCATGTGCCCAACAAAAACTGGATTCTGCTAATTCATCTAAATCAAAGTTTTATTGGTTATTGGAATTAACCATGTGTCGGCAATAGGAAGGCACAAGAATTACCAGTTATTGCAAAGGAAGTCAGTTCATCATGTCTGGGAAGTCAACTTGTGATTAAAATGCAACAAGTTGGAACTGTAAAAAATAAAAATAAAAGAACAGAAAGTAGATGATGTCAAAAGCATTCCTGCCCATGTCCGGCTGGTATCTTATTGGCTAAGATACTTAAATAGAGAACCCAACTACTGCCTGTGACACATTCTGAGCTACTGCAACAAACAGCAAATTGTCCTTATTGAAGAATTGGGTCACATGATGTGAATTAACTTTTTCACTGTTCCAACCGGTCATGTCTTTCGCAAAAATTAATTTTAAGGGTGGGAAATACTTATATATATTTATACTATTGTTAATATTTCTTTACATAAGCTCAGTGGTTCCCCTTTAACTGGAAAGGGCTATAGCCCTGGTGGGATGGCGTCTTTTTTGGGCAGATCTTCTAGTGCTGTGTTGATCCAGTCAGCAGAGTGACATCATCAGTGTTGGAAATGCTATTAAAGGGTTATGGTCATTCACCTATAAAGGGAATTGTATCGGACATGTGTAGGGGCAACTAATTGCAAATACAAGGCTTATTGTATTATGGGAAAAATAGAAATTCATGTATCCAGGATTTGGGTATTAGATGTTAATTAACCATATCAAATGAGTTACACATGGTAATATACAGGTCAGAATAGCATTTAATATATACATTGTTGCCATTGGCATATGATATTATATATATTACATGACAGAGGTGACATGCTGTAGCAAAACATTGATTCTACCTAATAATATGACTAAGTCCCATTTTAAAGTATACATTTACTGGAATATGGTGTATTATAAACCCATCAATAACCAAGGTTATATGGGACTTCTTTTAACTCTGTGATTACACTGTTGCTATGTGTATAGTGTAACTATAATATAACCTTATGCCTATACTGTGTGTAACTGTTGGCACACATGACCATGGTGTATAAAATGACTCTATCTTCCTATGGGCATCTTTGTGGTTCACTTTTCCAAAACCCCAACAGCACCATCTAGCATGCAATTTCCTTCTATTATTCTATGTAATGTTGCTGGACAAGAATGTGGGTATGGATTGCATCTTAACAGTGGTGCTATATTTTAAGAGTGTTTATTTATGGCATATTGAACAGTTATAACACATAGGGGCTCATTTACCCAGAGCCGCTATAGCTCTGGGTAAATGCTTCTTCTGCGATTTAAAGGCTATGTCCACCCTAAAATAAAAAATTTAGTATGTGATCCCCCCTGGGCTCCCAGCCCCAACCGCATAAATTTTTTTTTTTTAGAAAGCCCCCCAAACTCTACTTACCTTTCCTTCTTTCCTGCGCCACCTCCCGGCCCTCTGCTTGTGAGGAAATCAAGCAGAGGGGCGGGACCGCAGCCGCGTCTGTGGATTGGCTGAGCGGCAGCCAATCACGGACGCGGCTGCCGGCAGCTCACTTCCGCGTAGGAAAGCGGAGAGGTAAGTAAACATTGGGGAGCTTTTTAAAAATACAAAGTATGCGGTTGGGGCTGGGGGACATAGGGGAAGGGATGCAGAAGGGGTTTAACGCTAGGGGGAGGGATAGCAGAACGGGAGGAGGGAGAGGGAGGGGGAGGGAGGGGGGAGAAGGGCGCAGCACGCATGGCAGGAATCTCCGGAGGCCAGGTACAGGCAGTGTCCTATATGGACCTGCTAGCCTCCTGGTGGGCAGTTTTTGGAACTTTGGGGGGGGACTACAGGAGAACCAGATGGAGTTGGATGTGAGGTAAGGATTAAACTACACTACATGGTGGGGCCAGTAGTTGGGGGGATTATAGTTTTGGGGGTGGACATGCCCTTTAAAATCAAAATGTTTTGCTACTTTATGTGAACATATCTCCAGTTACAAAACTCAACATGGCAGCTCCTTTTCATGTATCTAAAGGTGGGCACTTAACAATAGAGAGTGTACAGAAATTCTGAGTGTTTCCGAAAGGCCGAGGGTTGCTTGCACCTGACGGAAAATGTCCGCTCAAGGGAATGTTGCAGTCCACAAACATTCTCCCTATGCCTCATATATACCTTATTTAGGTAGAACGCTTGGTACTGTGTGTAGGGTGAACTTTAAAAATGTCAGACAGTATCTTAAAAAGTCATCTTTTAAATATCTTTACAGTGTGCATACAGCTTTAATGAATATTTGTGCAGAAGAAACGTAATGGGCCATTATTGGCTATTTGAGACTTAAAGCCACGTAACCGATGTACCAAGGGTTAACCCAGCTTTAAATCTTTAAAGATTCAGAATGGGTAAGTCCCATTTGCAATGCACTGAGAGCCGCTATTAGCTCGGTGCATTGCCTAAAGTGGGAATAGAGAGCAGCAGAACAGCAGCTCTCGGAACATAGTCCAGTTTATGGGCCTCATTTACCCAGACTCGCTGGGCAAATATATGGAGTTAAAGTCTCGCTAACCGTTTCGCTACCAGTTAGCACGACTTTAGCTCCATATTAGCGTTGGATGAGTGGGTTCCGCAAAAATCCCCTGCGCATCTGACGCTCGCGATTTAATATCGCGTTTGCGCTTGTTTTAGCGCGGAGTTTTAAATCACGGCTGATTGAGAGGTCTCCTTTGGACCGCACAATTAATTCTGGGAAACAGTCACCGCGAACGACAGTGATTATTCCCAGCCGACCGCAAGCTTATGGAGACCAGTCGGCAGGGAGGAATGATCTTCTGGTGTTTATCAGCCCTAAGGCTGTGTACACACAAGGGGACTATTTGTCCTGACCGAGTGTTCGCTATGAGCGAGTGCTCAGCTGGGACAAATGTTTGTCATACGGCTGATAGTTAGTGTGACCGATTGTGCAATCCCTATAGGGAACCACATGATCGGCCGTAATTTACCGACATGTCCGATTGCCCATTCGTCCAATCCAGATGAACGGGTGATTGACATCGGCCGCGCCAATATTTATGGTTTATTTTACAAATAAAACCGGGCCGTTATTCTAAATGACAATGGGGACACTATGGGGGTTATTCAATAAAAGTTCTTATCGTTTAAAATGGTGCTAATTTTGCCCCAACCAAACAGATGTTAGCTTTCAAATGTTACATAAGTTCTGATTTGTTGGGGCAAAATTAGCACCATTTTAAAAAATAAGAACTTGTTTTGAATAACCCTGTAAATCTGAAACTCCAAAAGGACAAGATAAAACTGAAATTTCCAGCAGGTATAAAAGCAGAAATGTTACTCCTTCCTATGAACATCTATAAGGCAGCTATTAGTGTGCAGCTTTCATACATTTACACGACTTCATAGGGTTTTATTTTCTTTGGTTTTATAAAACATGTTCTGCTTATTGATAACGTCTGCCAACTGCTTACACAGTGCATCTTGTATTACACACGGCCCCTTATAGAATTTCTAAATGCCCAACAGACTAGAACAGATCCAGCTGTGAAAACATTCCCAGATCTATCGGATGGAGCCCGCGCGGCCATCCCATGTGTTTAACGGGTTATTCAATTGTCAGGTGACACATAGAAGTAAAATGAATTTGTCTTCCTTATTATGTAATCCTCATGTCCTCGTGTTACATTGCATTTTATCATTCACTTACTATTCCACGCAAAGAGGCTGAAGGCCGATTAAAATTCATGATATACCGAACACAGAGCTGGAAAGGGCAATAAGATGGAATGTCCTCGTATACATTTGTATGGGTGAAACGAGATCAAACTTTCATCTTTCTAATGTGGCTGCCAGAGTTAATAAAGCTACAGATAACAAGTGGCACATTTAATACATTTCCAAAAGGCTTTGACATCCCAGTTCCAACACAGATTTCTCCAGTGGAATAAACCAGTCTTAGTTAAGGACAAGGCACAGAAAAGTTTGCATCCATGTTGCTACATTTAAACCATAAAAAGCAAGGAGCATCCTATCTGATAATACACATCTTTAAAGGGCCGTTGTAGTGGGAAACTCCGTATTTAAATACAGATGTATAGCTGCATAGTTTAATGTGTTGGGAGAGTAGTCCTACTTCTCATTGTTTTCCAGGTGCATAGTGGCCAGCGGATGATGATTGTTCCATACATGCTGCAGGCAGTGATTAGAGATGGCCGACCATTTTTAAAATCCGTTCTGATTTCTGATTTTTGGACTTTCAAAAAATGTGAAACTCCGAAATCGGACTCATTAAAGGGTAACTCCACATCTAGAAACAATTTTTTTCTGTAGTGTATTGAACCCTATTCCACCATCAACCGCAATGTTCATTTGCAAAAAAAATAATCCGAACTGTTTTAGAGGAAGGGCACGTGGCTGCAAAGGGGTGGGGGAGGCTTCACTGTACATGCCAGAAACCTCTCAGAGGAAAGGCAAGAGGCGGAAACCTTTTCACTCACAGACAGGCTCCTGCTCTTCACTTTCTGGGACTTTGGACAGACACTGATATTTTATACTATCAAAGCGAGTTCGAAAAATACAAAAACCAAAAAAAACCAAAAAAAACGTCAGAGTCCGTTCGGTTCACTCCGCTTGTGGGTCCACAGAGTTGGCCACCCAATCAAACGTTTCTTGATGAAACATACATTTCTACATCAAAACCAGGTTCCAATGGTCACACTGGATTCAACCAGTGGAAAGAAGGATTGAAACCAGGTTGCGCCAAAACTCAAGCACATCCTTAATGACCTCTCCTGGACAAGAAAAGGAGTATGAGTCTTGCTTTGTTTCCTAGACATTACATTGCAGGTACAACTGGTTTTCCAGTATTACAATCTATTAAAATGAATTATTTAAGGTAAGCTCATCCGTTCAGTCTTCATAATAGTTTAGATTGTTGCATGACTGACACTGTGCACTAGCAAATAGTGTCCACCAGAGAGTAAAGATAAAAATAAACAACAGGGTATTGATGGCATGGCTATAGACTGGAAGGGAACAAACTGCATTCTTCTGTCAGTTTTCTCCTGTCTAAGGAAACCTCTCCTACAACATAGGAAAACATTAACTAATGCATATGAGTGGTTTAGTGAATATGTCTAACATTTATAAGATGTATACTAGTGTAACAAACATTGCTCATCTGTCCCTGGCTTAATGCAAGTCGCTCAGGTCGTGAGAGTTTGCCCTGTTTGTTTAGCATTATCAACATACATTTAACTAGCTAAGTATGATGGTATAATGTTACTTTGAGGTAAGGTCTTGCACAAGACCAAATGTGGGTCTAACCCCACTTAACTACGATACCAACACTCAGAGCAATGAACATAAACTAACCATTTTGCAAAATATCAATAGTATAAAATATGTTTCACTTACATACATATAGATGTAATAAAAGTTCTTATTGTTAAAAATGGTAATTTTTCCCCAACCAATCAGATGTTAGCTTTCAAATGGTAAATAAAATCTGATTGGTTGGGGCAAAATTAGCACCATTTTTAACAATAAGAACTTTTATTACATCTCCCTATCAGTAGTTACCATAGAGCATCAGTACTACATTGCAAAATACTAACTGTGTCATAAAATACAGACAGGGAGATTCAATAAAAGTTCTTATCCTTAAAAATGGTGCTAATTTTGCCCCAACCAATCAGATACTATTTAACATTTGAAATCTGATTGGTTTAGGCAAAATTAGCACCATTTTTTAACCATAAGAACTTTTATTGAATAACCCTGATAGATTATTAATGTTATGTCATTTTTTTTACCCTTTTGCAAAACAATGTTAGTAGTCATTATTAGTGTTTACCAATCGGTGTATTGTATAGAACAGATGATGTATCACACCATTCTGGAATGATAAATAGGGATGGCATAGAACTCGAACTCGAACCCGAGTTCGAGCCGAACTGTTCGAGTTCGAACGGACCCGGACTTCTCGAACTATCTCGAACGCGGACTTTCGATATTTCCCGGACTTTCGATGATTTATCGAATGTTCGAACGTTCGAGTATCGAATCCGCGAGTAAAATGTACATGGTATCTAGGCGCGAACATCGAATCTGCGAGTAAAGTCTCCATTACAGCCTATACGCGAGTATCGAATCTGCGAGTAAAATGTCCATGTTACCTCGAACGTTCGAACGCGAAAGCTCGAAAGTAGCGCGCGTGAGAGTAAAATCGATTTTACGAAAGTCCTGGATATTGGAACATGCTCCCCAGACCATTTCCCAGGTCCCACAGCCATTTACATTAAGTTACCATTAATATTTTAGCTGTATTTGACTCGAACTTTTCAAACTACTTGCCTCCCATAGACTTTAATGGGTCCGTTTTCGAACTTTAGAACTTTTACAATAGTTCGAAAGTTCGAAAACGGACCGAACTTTCAATAGTTCGACCATCTCTAATGATAAACATCAAGCTGGGAGGAAAAAATCTTATCTGAAGAAATGCATTTTGCATTGGGGTTAATATTCAGGCCTATGTAATGAAAGTTTTTGAGGGTTATTAAATAAAAGTTCTTATTGTTAAAAATGCTGCTAATTTTGCCCCTACCAATCAGGTGTTAGCTTTCAAATGTTAAATGTCTGATTGGCTGGGCACCATTTTTAACGTTAAGACCTTTTTTTCATAGGCCTGTGCGTGTTTATGTTATTACACATAATTCATGTTAAATTTCAGTATTTATCTATCCTTCTTTTTCTTTCCATGTTATATACAGTATTTATTCATACTAGTAAAGTTATAAATATTATCAGGGTTATTCAATAAAAGTTCTTATCGTTTAAAATGGTGCTAAATTTGCCCCAGCCAATTAGAACTTATTTAACATTTGAAAGCTAACATCTGATTGGTTGGGGTAAAATTAGCACCATTTTAAACAATAATCAGGGAGATTCAATAAAAGTTCTTATCGTTTAAAATGGTGCTAATTTTTCCCCAACCAATCAGATCTTTTTTAACATTTGAAAGCTAACATCTGATTGGTTGGGGCAAAATTAGCACCATTTTTAACGATAAGAACTTTTATTAAATAACCCTGTATGTTTGTAAAATTATCTTCTATGAAAAATAAATCCAAAGCACTTCCACTTTTTGTCTCAAAAGCAAAAAATTGTATTTTTCAAACTTCCATAAAAATCCCAATAATGTGGACTCTCTGGATGCCATAAATAGATATATAGAAAATTCTACCTCCTATCTGTCTGGTGTTTCATGTACCAAGAGCAAATCCTGAGAACAAAGGGTTGTTAAGCAGAAAAAGTAGTTCTGTAAATGGTTCAAAGCACTAGGTAGGAACAGGCTCTACTTTAATAGGTTAATGAACCTATGCATTCAAGTTTGTTATTTCTTTGTTATATATAAGAAAACATGCTAGATTGAATATAATATTGTCTAAATGTGTACCTGTTATAGTAAGCTGACCAGCTCATAATAGACAAAAATCACAAATTACAAAAATTACAAAAGGGCAAAACCATCATAGTTGACTAAATCATAAACGATCCAAACATATACTACACTTAACGTTCCAATTGACATTTGCCCACCATTTTTTGCCTTCCTCTAGATCAGCTGTTCAGTAGGGTTATAAAGCAGGTTGGAAAACATGGACATTTATCTTTATTCAACCTCTAATACTATGTAACTACACTATACTATAATATACTAGACCACATTACAACACTTTAACATGTGATCCAATCGCAAGTCAAAAAGCACACTGTAGTGTTGGCTTATTGGTCTGGCCACACTAGGTGCACTGCGATCCGATTTTTGCAGAACATGGGATCACCATTTTTTTGCTGATTGCATGTGCTCCATTTGTGCAACATAGGGCCTCACCCTAAAAGAGCATTATACTTTCTTTGATAGAACTTCCAGTGTACATACTGTAATTTCAGATGACATTAGACATTAGATTAATGCAAAGGCAAAAAAAAATGTTGATTTATGTCATTTGTTGCATTAATATAATATACAAGGCATAATGCGCCCCTTACAGTGTAATATAAAGATATTACATCACGAGGAGTTCCATGACCATATAAAAGTACAAGGCCACAGGCCGAGTGCTTTCATACAGGGCAGGGAACTTACGAGTTAACATAATATCCATATATTGCATTGTTAAGGGGAACATTATTTCTTATAATACATAAGGCACCCCCAGGCTGCCTGTACACATTCAAATAGTTAGACAGAACCCAGAGGACAGACGGCTTTTAAATGTAAGGGTAAAGCTAAAACCCCAGAACTACAAACCTTTGGTGCCGTTAACCACCTCCACGCTGCCTGAGCACATAAAATGTTAGAGACAGAACTCACAGCCCAGCTACTTTTTGGATGTAACAGTTAAAGCAGAAATCCGAAGATAGTTTCAAATCTTTGTATTTTCCAAGTCCGTCCGGTGCAGTGAACATTGACCGCCCAATTCTATGACTCACCAGAAAGGAATGAGCAGTCCCTGTTCACTGCACCGGACAGACTCGGAAATTTCTAAGGTTTGAAACTAACTTTGGATTTCTGCTTTATCTGTTAAATCCGAAAAGCAGCTGGGCTGTGAGTTCTGTCTCTAACTGTTTAAAGTGTTTTCAGGCAGCGTGGGCGTGGTTAATGGCAACGGGGAGGGATATATTCTTATAAAAACCTCTTAGCTACGTAGCGTAGAGGTTTTTATAAGAATATATCCCACTGCACCTCCCCATTGAAAGTCCATAGCCTTATGTATTAAAATATAATGTAACTATATATAATAATATAATGACTCCTGTATTTAAGGTGGAGATGTAGGGGCCCATTTATAAAGCTGTGGTATTGATAATTAACCCTTCCAGTTCCTAGCGACATTTCACGTTGCACCCATTAAATAACACCATAGGCGTAACATCTCGTCATAAATTACCAAAAATATTTTGCCTCTTTTTTGCGATACTGCATCTTTATAAATTTGCCACTTGGAACTTTCACTGCAAATATGCACATGGAAGAGCCCATAGGGATCTCATTATAGACGGTGTCGTCAGGGCTGTAAAAAGATTTTTTAGATAAAATATTTGGACCTGCTAAGACTTGCTTGTCCTGAATGAGAGAATTAAATATTTGTGATTGGTCCAGCCTAAAAAAAGTAACCTTAGAAATGTGAATCTCCGCCCCGTGGGGTTTGGGGGGTTGATTGATCTTTCTAAGGTTTCTATGGTTACTTTTTTTTAGGCTGGACATGCCCATTAACTGGAAAGTAAGTTTCCCTCTAGTCATTCTCTTGTAAACATTAAATGAAGATTCTGTATATATAGTAAATATAAATATACATACATTTTCATATGAAAACCCATTCCAGTAAAACCAATTGAAGGTATTGTATACGCTACGGTCATCTAAATACTGGGTGATAGCTCAGATCAGAAGGAAAGCAATAAATATCAATAAAGAAGGAGCATCATAGTACATGATATTCATTAATAAAAGTGGAAGCAGGGGAATAGATTAGAGATGGACCCACACCCAGTTCTGAAGCGGACCTCGTGGATCCGGACTTTGCAAATTCTTTACTTTTTTTAAAACCGCAGGACTATTTTCGATAATTAGCGAGCAATTGATAATTTTTCAACTTCAAAAATGAAAAACCTTAAATATTTCTAAACATTTTAAATTTACAAAATTGAAAATCTTTGGATTATCTAGAAATCTTGGAAGTATTATGTGTACTATGCCAAAACAGGAAGCAAATGTTTCCGGTATTGGACAGGGTTTTTTTAAAAAGATTTTGAGCATTGATACGTTTACCTTAATTTTAGGTGGAACTGTCAGACTTTATAACTCCCACTGACTTCAATAGGTACTCTTGCAGATTCTCTAATTTTCTGTTTTTCTTTTTTAAAAATCTGCAAATCTGCAAGAGGAACAGATTTGTGGGTTCGTCCATCTTTGGAATCGAGTAAAAAACACATAGGAGCCATCATCATAATTAGTTATTTATATTTACAACTTCCCTTTAAATTACCAAGCACTACAGATACAGCAGACATCATTATTATCATCAGCTTTTGCTCAATGCACATTGACATTTGCAAAAAGGCCATTCATACAGATCATTCCTAAATAATGCAGTAAACATAAGGTAGCAAATCACATTATGGCTTGAAATTTGTTAGATCCTCAGAACAATTTGATTAGAGACTTTATTGTATTCAGACAGCACAGTCCTTATTTATAAACATCATAACCAGAACTTAACCAAAGAAGGGTTTTTTAGGAGAATTTTCTTCTTCTCCAAAACATTGAGAAAGGTTTTTAAAGGTATAAAAATGTATTTAAGTAGTATATGGCCCCAAGAGACTTTCTCCCATATTCTATCTCTCCTTGAATTTATATTTGAAAAAAATCCATCCATTTTTGGATCATTTTCATATTCATATTTCCATTGCATTCAAGCTGGAACGGTCCCTCTGTCCTTGCTCCGTTAGCACTCTACTGCACACAATTTTTGGTGCGGCACGGTGGCTCAGTGGTTAGCACTTGCAGCGCTAGGCATCAGTGCTTTCCTGGGTTTCCTCCGGGCACTCCGGTTTCCCACACAATCATAAAGACATACTGGTAGGTTGTATGTGTCAAAAATTTGCTAAGATTGTAAGCTCTTCGGGGCCTGATGTGATTGTATACATGTAATTGTAAAGCGCTACGGAATATGTTGGCGCTATATAAATCCTCAATAATAATAATAGATAATAATAACATGAAATGCATCACTATAATATGGAATGGGATAGGAATGCTACATGCACACACACACACACAAAAAACCCACATGGAAATTAATTGCAAACAACGCAACAATTCCAAGCATTCAATTATGAAATTGCCCAAAGTCACACAAACTTGGAAAAACAAAAACAAATTTTTTTTCCCTTTAGAATCCTGCCAAAACTATTTTTACTTTTCAAAGAGTCTTGTCCTTTTATAAGTAGCGAATTCAATATTTAGTGGTAAATAATATTTTATATTATTTATTTAAGGTCAACCTCAATTTTTCATAGGCGAAAGGAAAATCAAACATTGAAAAAAAACATTTGGAATCATTATTACATTGTTGGAAGCAACAGCATGCTGGGAAATGGGATCCGGGTCCAACTCAGCCCCCAGTCCACCACGGAATCCCTCGGTTCCAAAATCCGAATGTTCCATCTGAAACCGGGCGGATTTCTGGACTTTTGTGACTTGGAGCGCATTTTCAATGGTTATTGAACGTTCAAGGCTATTTTCGATATTTTCGCCTTGAACGTTCGATAATCCTCAAACTAGTTTCCAATTGTATTTTCGAGAAATATATATATTTATAATTATAAATTACAGGAATGTAGAAAAACAGAGCACTCTCCTGGACTTTGTTCCAAAATGTTTATTATGAAGACACAAGATGGCCGAAACATGTAGATGTGATTACATGTCTTTGTAACAAAAATTTTGTAACCAAGTCCAGGAGAGTGCTCTGTTTTTCTACATTCGTGTAGATTCTTTGTGTCGTAGATTCTTTGTGTTTTTGGATTTTCAGATCTTCGGGATTTTCCCAAGATCCGTAAATCCGAAAAAGGAAAAAAACTTACCAGTTTCGGACATCTCTACTGCATGCTAATGAACAATGTTGTAAAATGCTAATTTGGAATGAATTTTAGGAAATGCCGTGAATTAGAGGAGACTGGACTCTTGCCATCAACACTGTAATGTTGTTTCACTTACACCGCTACATAGCGAGGCAAAAAAAAGAACTAAAATTCCAGGTCTTTCCAGAAACATTTAGAAACTGATTAAAGGATACATTACTCATTGCCACTGTCTGAACATGTCCCTTTAAACAATTGGATGTACAGACTTTAGCTTAACCAACAATCTTTTGTGTTTTAAAGTAACAAAAGTTTTTAAAAAATCTATGTACATAACATGTGATGCTATAACTCTTTTTCACGTCTACGTAAAATCCAAAAAATATTTGCTAAAATAAAGGTTTCCTGCTCAATGTGACGGTAATTACCATTTAAAAGATTAATCTCAACACAAACCTCCAAATGTTTCTACCACCACAAAAGTCGCAATTAACTTTTTAGAAGCTTAGAATAGTAGGTATTGTTGATTCTAATTGTACAACACAATACAAAACGGAATCTGAGAAAATATGGAGGGTTATTTTTAGACCTTAAAGCCGAACGAACAGACGGACAGATGAACGACCCCCGAATGTGCAATAAATGGCCTTTGTGGGTGATAATCGCACGTGTGTATGCGTTCAGCACGCCAGACATGTGCACATGTGCAACTATCGTCCAAAACAGTCGTTTGTTGGACCTAACTTCCAACATTTATTTCAATAGTACCAGGTTCTAATTTACTTCCCTGTACTTTCAGGCTTATCCTTTTCTGTTTCCTCTTCTACCACTAAATTAAGGCATTTAGGATGGGGACATTGGTTTCCTAAATATTTACATAACATAATAACATGTTAAGTTTTGAAGGCAGCAATCTGGCATAATAAACTGCTGTTCTAAACAATTTATATTGTTGGATTGCAGTCCTATCTTATCCAAAATGCAATGTATTTGATTCAATTACCCATTAAAGGGAAACTGTTGTCTAAACAAGTAAAGGTTTGTACACACATGTACAGGTGCCGACCCGCACCTGTGTATGAACGAGCGCTTCAGACGATAATCAGCCTGTGTATGGGCACTTTATCGGGCAAAACGCTTGTTCATACACATCATGCGTCAGGGGTTGGCACCCGCGATCGCACATGGGTACCAACCTTTAGAGTTAAATAAAAGTCTTTAGCCTTACATTTAAAATGAGTCCAAGATCACATTTCTGGATGCAATATTTGCATATAATAACATTGTAACTGAGGTTGAATAAAGACAAGCGTCCACCTAGTCCAACCTTTGCACCCTCCTCTTTAACCGTACCTAACAGTTGATCAAGAGGCAGGGAAAAAAAAAACAGCTAAAAAAACGAGGGATTCCTTCCTGACTATTAATAATAATAATAATAATAATATAATATATAATAATGTAATATTGAAAAGATGATGAAACACTTCCTTCTTTCAGCAGCTTTCCTTCGTGTGATTAACACACTGCTTTGTCTGCATTTATAGCCACACAAAATCTATTTGATTTTGCAACTATTTTCAAGTCTGCCTTCCTTTGACTGTGTAAACATTAGCCATAAGAATAAGAATCACTGTCTTTTTTTTTTGTCTAAAAAAACAAGTGTAAAAACGAAGCATCATTTCTGACTTTATTTTTTTTTAAATAATGCAGATATAATGCAAATTATTGTCTATATAAACCATATCACAGGGGATAGACCCCAAAGGATCCCAAATCAACACTTAAGTCCTTAAAGCTAAACATAAAAAATGTCCCAGTCTACAGACCCTGAACACAATACACCACAGATCCCATATAAAGTGCAAAAATATCATCAAATTTATTAGAACACACATAAACCCCCAGTATACACCACTATACATGACCGGATCCACTAATAGGGAAAAGTAGCGCCCCAAAGTCCAAACCCCAATAGAATACTAAGGAAAAGCATTGGGCAACAGCAGATATATCCTACTGGGACTTACATACTTGGGCAGTAAATTCCGGCATGGATGATTACTCACGGCCGGGCTGATCTTCAGGAATGGTATTATTGGACATTGGGGAATTTATGGACACGTTTGTTTCCTATAGACAGGCTGTCTGAACTGTACAGACGGTCCATCCGACTTATCTTGGAAATAACCTGATCAGGGCGCGTGTCGGAATTTACCCAGGATGAGGAACATTCCTGATCACTAACTCCACCCCCATCCTAAAACCTGTTCAATTGGAAAACTTCTTGCAGAGTGATTGATTGAACAGTGCCTCAGACACAATCAGTGGGTGGGGCAAACCGTTCGGCCATCAGAATCCTATTGACAGATTGCATGAGTTCTAAGGGATAAGGATCTAGTATTTTATGTACTATATTGGAAGAAGAGGCAGGTGCAAGTATTCCTTCCTTAATTCTGATTTGTTTTAAATGAAAGTAGTTTTAGAATTTAGTCAGCAAGCATTTGCCGCTTTCTGTCTCCTGGGCTGAGTTTAAAGAAAAATATTTTTACCGATATTGTTAAGTGTCAATTAAACAATTGGCAGAACAGGAGGTAGGATCAGTTCTACAACTACCTTTTCTAGAATTATAGATGGGGGGTTGTTTTTAGGGTACAGATGTCCTTAAAAGAGCCTGTACACTTATCTACTAATTGTACTTATAATATTACCAAAGATATAAATATTTTCCCATAGATCAAAATGAATCATCCATTCAGATGAAGTCCATTCTATTGGAGTAATTATTTCTTGGAATGAGGTCCTGCCCAAATTGTCCAATCATAAACGAGTTTACACTTTCATGCTTAGATCTTACGTCACTTGTAATGTACCATAGTTATTGGAGAGTTTCTCACTGCTGTCTCTATTTCAAATTAATGAAAATATCCGAGTCTAGGAAATATCCCTTAATTACAATCCTGCTGTGATCTCAGACATCTGAATTACCGTATAAGAAAAAAAAACGCCACGTTCATCGAATACTTTTCTCGGAATTCTATTCTATTTCCCTTTATTGTGACAGGTTTAAATTGGGTTATTTTTATCGATAGCATAAAGATCTCCAGCAGCATTACGTCTTTCTGATAATTGCAAGGAGACCTCATTGATTTGAAACATGACAACCAGAAAAGTACAGGCTCCATTTCCATAAAGAAATGCTTTAAAATGCGTTAAATGTAAAGAAATGTTTTATTGACAGAGAACACGCAGCGTGTTCATATTCATTGTAAAGACAATACAGCTTATTCCCCTCATGCTATATACTATACTTTCTATCCATTCACACATTCCGAATGTCTAGGTACTTTCCTCTGATGTCAGATAAATAAGAATAACAATGATTTCGCACAGTAAGGGCAAATTGGATCTCTGTGTGGGTTGGCTCACACTTATTTCGCATCATGCTTGGCATTTTGCCTGGCTCCTAAATATGACAAAGATTAACTGATTTCTTTGTCTGTAGGAAATGTTAGAGGAGAATGATCTAAATATCCAGAATGAGGTATGTGGGGAAAAAAACAGTTTGTGTCTCTTTAATCAAGAAATTCATAGGAATAAAGCAATGATTCTTACCTTCGCCACCTCCTAAAACCCCGAGATCAATATAGTTACTTACCTCTTCGCAGTCCCTGAAGCCCATAATCCTTACCTTTCACCGTAGAAAATCCGCATCTCAAGTCAAGGGACGGAACCTTCAACGCTATTTCTAAAAAGGCAAAAATTCTTGGTGCAAATTATTTTTGCTGCAGTTAAAGGGTCACTACACTCACTCAAACAACTTTCCATTTTCTGAAACTACAATTTGAGAGAAGTAAAATGCATATTTATCTGTGCTTGCTTTGTCATTAATTTATGTTTAGTGGGTGTTCCTAATTGCCCCACCTCCTTTACTCACTGCCTCCTTGTTCTGCACAGCCTCTGCTTACACATCTCCCTATTTTTTCTCAGATCTCTTTTTTTACTCTAAAAAAAATACAATTTTTAAATATTGTACCTTTAGCTACAGCAAGATCCCACTGCTCCAAAACTTTTTTCGGATTTTAAATCTAAGCTGTAGATTCTAATAAATCATCATTTGCATTCACAGCATTTGCAGGGAAAGACCTGTCAAGGTCAAGGTCAATAAGGTCAAGGTCAAGAAGCAGAAATTATAATATGTGTCCCATTCCTGACCTTCACACCGTCTGCAACAGTTAAGAGAATCAGCAGGGAAAAGAAGGCAGGAGGGAGGGAGGGGAGATTTGTAATCAGAGAAGTGTCCATGGTAAGGCTGTGCAGAACTTAAATAAAAGCCTGCAGTCTTACCTTTAAAATGAGCCCTGGGTCACATCCCTGGCTACACCCTTTGAGAAATTATATTCTGGTTTATACTTTAATTTCTTGCTTCCTGTAAGTTGTGACATCGCCTGACCTGGGTGAAGCATGCTTAAAGAAAAACCAAGAAGTACCTGCACAGACCTTTAAAAAAATGACAGTTGAGAAGAGGGGCTTATTAATGCAGGCAGAGACTGGTCACATGACCCGCAAGCTGGTCACCTGGCTGAAATCAGGAAGTGTTTAAGCAGGAAGTAATATTGCTGAACTTTTTCAGCAATAAATTTTCATTAATGTTACTTAAAGATGTGATTTAGGATTCATTTAGAAGGTATGTTTTATATAACCCTAACTTGTTTGGAAAAATTGGAGATCACAGATACCCTTTAAAAAAAAAACTTTAAAGGATAACATTTCACAAAATAAAAATGAGTAAAAATGAGATTATATTGTATAAGTCATTAATCTTGCCTCTTTCATTTCTGTAATCAGCAGCATTGTGTAGATTTCCTGATGTCACTTTAGAACCCTTACTGTGAGTTCTCTAGCTAACTTCTTGGAGTCATGTGACTGTGAGCTGGCCTCCTCCTGACTTGCCTCAGTACAGTGATAAAACTATTCAGAATATAATGGCAGAGAGATTGGGGTGCTAGAGAAACATGTTAAACTATAGACACGGCTAACTGATCATTAGGAATCATATGATTGAAGCCACTGAATCTTACTGACTTGTTTTAGTTTTACTTTAAGATTTAAAAACACCAGCCATAACATAATAATAGTATCACATTATGCCAGGTGCAGGATGACATGTTAAATATATATACAAATGAAGAATACTGTATTTCATCAAATACTCTATCTGATTACTGATTAGTGGGAGAGAATTGAACACACTTCCTTTCCCATTATTGTGAATTGTTATTTAGATCCTCTAATGTGATCTTTTCCTCCTACGTCTTCTTTGTTTACTTAAAACCTCTGAAATGATGTCATTGTTCTATGGGATAGCTGTGGCTATCTCCTTTACTGCATAACAATAAATGTAGCTGATAAATGAAAGAGACATATTTCTTACTAAGCAAGGCAAGTATACAGCAACATTTAAAGGGACGCTAAAGTATTGCTCCCAGTATGGGGAACATGTGCAGAATAGATGAGCTGTGTCTCCAACCAGTGAGCTACAGCCAAAGGATTTTCTGTCGGCTGTAGGAGTTTGAAGGGGAGTGTATCTGTGTGTATGGGGGGGACTTTAAAACTGATTTCTTTAGATAAAGCATTATAGAGCATCAGATAATGTTTTTCATGACCAAGCCATGCAGTGACAGAGGATTAAGCAATGTTTAGTGGCTAGCACTGATGCCTTTCAGCCCTGATTCAAATTGACCCTTGGACGCACAGGAGTTTGTATTTTCTCCCCGTGCTTGCGTGGGTTTCCTCCGGGCACTCCCCGCAGTTTCCCCACAATCATAAAAACGGTTGTATATGCCAACCTTATATATGCTTAGATTGTAAGCTCTTCAGAGCAGGGCCTGGTGTGAATGTATACATGTAATTAATTGTAAAGTGCTACTGAAGATGTTAGAGCTATATAAATTCACAATAATAACAATAATAGAAATAATAACGTTTTTCCACATAGTGGGTCAGGGGGAGGGGCTGGAATATGCAAAGGGAATGAGTGATTGACAGTTCTTTACTGCCTAGCAGAACCCCACCCCCTTGAAAAAGTCAAAACCCCAGAGCTAAAAAATAAGGAAATAGGGTGCCTGAGAAGGGAAAAAAGCAGATTAAAGATTGGTGTCAATTAATCCTTATTACTGCGTGATTCACTGGGAAATGATTTAACACTGTTTACATGCCCTTTCAATAGGGGCTTGGATAAGAAATATTGTTAAATAAGCTAAGAACTGTGCAAGAGGATCACACAATCGTACTGTAAGATGGCGGCCTCCAGTAGCACTGCATGCCCTGTCCAGGCAAAGAGTACATGAAGAATATGCATCTTGAGTCCGAAACATGTTGTGTGTTTCGCTCTAATAAACGAGTTATTATTTGCAATTACCTTGAGTGTTGCTTCTTTAAGACCTCTCAGGAAGTAGCTTCAAGCTAAGTACTGTAAGCATTCTAGGATTCTCACCCCTGAAGTTGCATTCTTTTACAGTATGGTTTCCTTGTTTCTCTTTAAATCTGTCTACGGGTCTGTTTCTGGTAATGACTTGAGTTTTATAAACAGTAACAAGGTAAATATTTCTGTCCCATAAGATTACAGCATTTTTTAAAGTTAAAAATATCCTTCTACTTCGGGCTCCAGGGAAGCGAAGTATTTCTGAACTATTCTCCGTCTTGCTCATTCGAGCGGTTTGGAAATGCATTTGGTGCACTTTAAGGTTTTGTAGGTCACTTTGAGATGCATCCAAAGATAACGAAATTCCTTCTGACAACCTTAATGCCCATAATGCAGACATCACAACGCGCAACTCTGGCAACAATGATGTTTTCCGAGCCTGTTTTATGAAATATTGATTTGTGCTAAATTAGGATTTTGAGTCGCAACCTTGTGTCCTTTGGAATGGATGTTCCATTACTGGCTGCTGCTTATACATGAGATTATATCTATTTGGATTCTCGTTTCTTACCTGAATACTATCCTGATGAATAATGTAACAGATCCACTGATGTGCTGGGCAATACCAATAAGATGAAAACCTATCTGTCTTTATGTTGCTATGGCTTGGAAAGAAATGCATATTGGATCTGCGGGGCCACTAGTATTTAAATAGGGCAGTAAGAAAAATGACCATCAACCCTGGGTCAACCCCAATGCAGCCAATTCAGTTAATCTCAGTTGCCAGTAGAGATGAATCTTGTTTTGGATATTTATGTGGAACAAACAGTTGGGTTTTAGAGTTGGCACATTCATTACTATACAATGGGAAATCCTTCAATTAACACAAAGTGATCAAGGTTCTTGTGATTGTCAAATGTGAAAGAAATTTGGAGACTTTGTCATTTTATTTGCTTTTGCTGTGATTTGGGGAGACAAGTTGAATTATTAGCCTATTGGGGAGCTGGAGCAACATCCAAGGCTTGAAAATTCTGTGAATAATGAAATAGTGTTAAGGTTTAGAAATGTGTTTTATTAATTTAAAAATAATTTTAGATAAAAGCATAAAGGTACAGGCATTATGGGTAGGGTATGAAGGCTGGAACTAGATGGATGGATGTATGTCTTTATACAACCTACAATACTTTGTTACTACGTAACTGTTATACAGACATTATGGGTAGGGTATAAAGGTTGGACTAGATGGACGTATGTCTTTATACAAACTCCAATACTATGTTACTATGTAACTGTTAGACAGGCATTACGAGTAGGGTATAAAGGTTGGACTAGATGGACGTATGTCTTTATACAACCTCCAATACTATGTTACTATGTAACTGTTAGACAGACATTATGGGTAGGGTATAAAGGTTGGACTAGATGGACGTATGTCTTTATACAACCTCCAATACTATGTTACTATGTAACTGTTAAACAGACATTATGGGTAGGGTATAAAGGTTGGATTAGATGGACATATGTCTTTATACAACCTCCAATACTATGTTACTTTGTAACTGTTAGATAGACATTATGGGTAGTGTATAAAGGTTGGATTAGATGGACATATGTCTTTATACACCCTCCAATACTATGTTACTATGTAACTGTTAGACAGACATTATAGGTAGGGTATAAAGGATGGACTAGATGGACGTATGTCTTTATTCAACCTCCAATACTATGTTACTATGTAACTGTTAGACAGACATTATGGGTAGGGTATAAAGGTTAGACTAGATGGACGTATGTCTTAATACAACCTCCAATACTATGTTACTATGTAACTGTTATACAGACATTATGGGTAGGGTATAAAGGTTGGACTAGATGAACGTATGTCTTAATACAACCTCCAATACTATGTTACTATGTAACTGTTATACAGACATTATGGGTAGGGTATAAAGGTTGGACTAGATGGATGTATGACTTTTTGGTTCAGCCCTTTATTTCCAATTACAATTTTGGAATTTTCATTTGAAATTTGCTACATTCCAATACGATTTTCAATCAGAAGTTCCAATATTCTTAAATTTTGAACATTCCATTAAATCTGTGGATATTCAAACCTGCCAGTTCTGAATTGAAACTAGGTGCATTTTGAACGGGGACTCATCTCTAGTGGTTCATTTTGTATTATAACCACACAGAAACAGCTAGGAGTTAAAGTTGCGCTAACTGATATTACACCGATATTCATTGCAGATCATTGTGGTGCTTAGCACATTGCCCTGTAAAAACTGCTTCTGCCAGGCTTCCTCTGTGCTTCATGACTATCTTTAATATAGTTAGGCCAAGGACACTTAAGGTTCGTATACACGTCTGATGTATGCACTGAGCAATGGCCCCCGACCAAAAGAATATACACGTGTGATCCTTGCCTGAATGCATAGTCGTCGGGGGTGCAAAATTGGACATGTGTACGAACCTTTACAGTACCTGGCTGATGAAAACTGTACAGTACGTGTTGGCAGTCCTCAATGAGAAATTACCATTCCTACCTCGTTGCCCCAGGTTCATTTTATTTTTAAAAAGTAAATTTTTGTAGTGCAGTTGTCCTTTAAATATATATATATATATATATATATATAAATAAATAAATGATTGAAACACATATGCAAAGCCAATTGGAAAACCCTGCAGGAAGAGGAAGGAAGTACAAGAATGACATCAAACCCTCTCTGGCTGTGAATAGGGACATTTTATTCTGACAATGCTGACGTAATGCGAGGTCCATCAAAACATCAGGAAAAAATAACCATTCATCCTTTTTTGCACCTTTTTCCTTTGAAGATAAAACAAGACTCCCCGCGGGGAGATGACCTCTGATGAACCACAAGTGTATTGTTCCCTATTAGTCATCTAAAGATTTTAAAGTTTGTTTGAGGCTTGGAGTATTGCTTTGTTCTTCTACAATGATAGAAAAAAACTAAATAAGGGGCCTATTTTTAAGGCAGATTACTTCATATTCAACTCATGGTTGTCACTTAGGGGTTTTCAGACCAACGCATTTCACATTGGAAACTTGCCGGAAATGGGATGTAGTGTTGGCATGGAAACCAAAAAAGAAAAGCCTGAAGATACTTTAAGGCCTGTATATGCACTTATACACTACAAGCTGATACAATAAGAGGTGCAACGTTTACCTTTGCTATAAATTAGCAGCAAACAATAAAATGTTAGCTTTATACTGTGTAAATGCAGTTGGATCACATCTTGTTAGTTGTATCTCATATTGCACATGTACAACCAAATTCTTTGTACCGGACAAAGTTGGAGCACATTTAGCAATCTGTGTCTTTTGGGGAGGAGGCTATATCATAAGCAAAATAAGAATATGGGTCTCCATTGGCTCTCGGGCCCCCTACGGTTGCTCCCCCTTCTCCCCTGGAAGTTGAGCCCCTGCTTGGGCTTTTCCAGCATTCCAGTCATATATAGTTTGTAGGTAGGCACACTCAATATGGTATTCAAACAATACTCATTTATTTAAGTGCTGAAAACAACAAATGCCAAATACAATGTGTATTTGGCATTTGTTGTTTTCAGCACTTAAATAAATGAGTATTGTTTGAATACCATATTGAGTGTGCCTACCTACAAACTATATATGACTGATTATACTTACCGGCAGTGGCACAGGTTATAGGAAGTGCACCTCAAATTCTACCTATCAGGGCTATCACATGAAGTTGGAAATTGGCTTTCCAGCATTCCAACCTCACACAGTTTAGTGGTTGACTGTTGTTTCCATCCTACTGTAGTAGCCATTCATGTTACAGACGAGCATAGGCAAGCGAGCATGGGGATTTGTTGGTGTATAGGCCCCATTTGGTTTGGTGTAACTATAATGTGGACATGCACGCAATGCTGCTTGAAGGTAACAATAATTAGTGGAAAGCAAACAATAGGGTGGGACTCGACCCAGGTTATATATAAATACATGCTATTTACTGGTGGGTATGTTACATGCCATTGTTGTTCTTGAGGTAGAGTTTTTGAAATGATGGGGTTATAAATATTTGGGTTTAGTTCTGCTTTAATTAGAATCTACATGGCAATGCTGGTAAGGATTTATCCAGTTCCCATGATAACTTCATTTGTTGCTTTTCCATCAAATAATGAAGTAAGTTTACAGTGTACAGGAGCATGTTCCTGGTTTCATTCCCCTACATCACTGATGTCAAAGCTTGCCACTCACTCCAGATGTTTAGAAACTACAACTCCCAGCATGCCTTGTTTGCATTCTGCATGCTGGGAGTTGTAGTTTCCAAAATATCTGAAGTGAGTGCCAAGGCTGTTATTTATGCTGCTGAGGCCTGTGTATTCCATTTCAATGCCATGTAATGTAGAGTGGACCTTGATGTGAAGCATATAGGTAGGGGCCCATATGAATGATGGAATAAGGCACACCAATGTGAATATCTATACCTTGCCTTGACTAGATTTGAACTAAGGACCATTTTCTCTACTATATGGAGTAGGACTCCAGGGTCACTGATTCTCCATCTTTGGGTGGGTACAGGAACCATATTAATGCAAGTTTTCCTGTGATATTTTAGGTCAGTCTGTTTTTGTAAGCATGCCAGTAGGCAATCAGCTTTCAAGTAGGCTGTGCCCGAACCAATTCAGTCTAAGTGTTATAACTTGCAGAGGAATAACCTGTAATCATTCAGTGCATTAGACAATTCCCAAATCATAGGTTAACAGAGCCAACTGACATAGAAACAGCATTAATATACAAGGCCTGCTCTGCGTGAAATAGATCCACATAGCCAACTGTGTTCTTAAAATGCAGCAAAAACAGCCCACAGATCCACCTGGCCAGCGGCCACAGGTTTAACTGTAAATATACCAGACACAATGGGGTGCAAGGATTCTGCAGATACCTTCTATTGCAAGATGAAGCCATATACAGTATCAGTGGTATAACTACTGGGCCCACAAGAGCTGTGACGGCAGGGGGGCCCAGTGACTAAGAGGGCCTGCGATCAGCTGTTTGAAACTTCTGCCAGTTTCACACCGGTCTTTTTAATTGAGCATGGAGCCTCTCGGAGGGTTGTGTGTAAGTGGCCCAACCACCAATCGAGTTCCTGCAGTTTCACTGCTCTACAGTATACACATATTAGGGTATTCCGGGGTATATTCACGAACCTGCGTTTACATTATTTGTTAACCCATGATTCCATTTACATGGGAAATTCACAGAATTTGCGAACCCTCGAATATGGGATAAATATTGAATGTGGAATGCGTTGTTTCTTTTTTCAAGTTCTGGCTATTTGTTTCCCCAGACCATTTCCCGGATCCCAGAGCATAATTACCAAATAAAAACGTTAATTATCGAATTCATTAGTCGCTCACTAACCCTAGAGTGTATCGTTCACTAACCCTAAAATGTAGTCTTCGGTTTTCAGTAACCTTCGAAAGTATCGTTTGGTAACCCTCAAATTTTCCGTAACCCTGGAATGTAGGTGGCGCAAACCCGACAATTGCCCTATCATAAAGTAAGAAGTGTTTAAAGGGCATGTCCACCCCAAAACTATAATCCCCCCAACTACTTGCCCAGGGTCATGTAGTGTAATCCTTACCTCACATCCTAGCTCCATATGGTTCTCCTGTAGTCCCCCCCCAAAATCCCAAAAACTGCCCACCAGGAGGATAGCAGAGTCCATATAGGACTCTGCCTCCTACCTGACCTCCGGGAGAATTTTGGCATGCGTACTGCAGCCTTTCTCCCTCCCCCTCCCTCTCCCTCCATCTAAGGATTCCCTCCCCCTAGCGTAAATCCCTTTAGCTATATGCTTGCCCCTGTCCCCCCAGCCCCAACCGCTATATTTATATGTTTAGAAAGCTCCCCAAACTTTACTTACCTCTTCTCTTTCCTCCGCCAAAATGAGCTGCCGGTCCCGCCCCTCTGCTTGCATTTTCTCGCAGAGGGCCGGGAGCACGTCTGAGGAAAGAGGGGAGGTAAGTAGAGTTTGGGGAGCTTTCTAAACATATAAATATAGCGGTTGGGGCTGGGCTGGCAGGGGGAATCTTATATTAAAAAATTCATTTTAGGGCGGACATACCCTTTAAACAGGTTTTGGTGATAGTGACATGTTCCCCAGACCATTTCCCAGGTGCCACAGCCACTTACAGCCTTGGGAGTAGGTATTGCTTTGTGCTTCTACAATGATAGAAAAAAACTAAATAAGGGGCCTATTTTTAAGGCAGATTACTTCATATTCAACTCATGGTTGTCACTTAGGGGTTTTCAGACCAACGCATTTCACATTGGAAACTTGCCGGAAATGGGATGTAGTGTTGGCATGGAAACCAAAAAAGAAAAGCCTGAAGATACTTTAAGGCCGTATATGCACTTTACACTACAAGCTGATACAATAAGAGGTGCAACGTTTACCTTTGCTATAAATTAGCAGCAAACAATAAAATGTTAGCTTTATACTGTGTAAATGCAGTTGGATCACATCTTGTTAGTTGTATCTCATATTGCACATGTACAACCAAATTCTTTGTACCGGACAAAGTTGGAGCACATTTAGCAATCTGTGTCTTTTGGGGAGGAGGCTATATCATAAGCAAAATAAGAATATGGGTCTCCATTGGCTCTCGGGCCTCCCTACGGTTGCTCCCCCTTCTCCCTGGAAGTTAAGCCCCTGCTTGGGCCTCCAGCATTCCAGTCATATATAGTTTGTAGGTAGGCACACTCAATATGGATTCAAACAATACTCATTTATTTAAGTGCTGAAAACAACAAATGCCAAATACACATTGTATTTGGCATTTGTTGTTTCTGCACTTAATAAATGAGTATTGTTTGAATACCATATTGAGTGTGCCTACCTACAACTATATATGACTGATTATACTTACCGGCAGTGGACAGGTTATAGGAAGTGCACCTCAAATTCTACCTATCAGGGCTATCACATGAAGTTGGAAATTGGCTTTCCAGCATTCCAACCTCACACAGTTTAGTGGTTGACTGTTGTTTCCATCCTACTGTAGTAGCCATTCATGTTACAGACGAGCATAGGCAAGCGAGCATGGGGATTTGTTGGTGTATAGGCCCCATTTGGTTTGGTGTAACTATAATGTGGACATGCACGCAATGCTGCTTGCACATTGCCCTGTAAAAACTGCTTCTGCCAGGCTTCCTCTGTGCTTCATGACTATCTTTAATATAGTTAGGCCAAGGACACTTAAGGTTCGTATACACGTCTGATGTATGCACTGAGCAATGGCCCCCGACCAAAGAATATACACGTGTGATCCTTGCCTGAATGCATAGTCGTCGGGGTGCAAAATTGGACATGTGTACGAACCTTTACAGTACCTGGCTGATGAAAACTGTACAGTACGTGTTGGCAGTCCTCAATGAGAAATTACCATTCTACCTCGTTGCCCAGGTTCATTTTATTTTTAAAAGTAAATTTTTGTAGTGCAGTTGTCCTTTAAAATATATATTTTATATATATATATAAATAATAAATGATTGAAACACATATGCAAAGCCAATTGGAAAACCCTGCAGGAAGAGGAAGGAAGTACAAGAATGACATCAAACCCTCTCTGGCTGTGAATAGGGACATTTTATTCTGACAATGCTGACGTAATGCGAGGTCCATCAAAACATCAGGAAAAAAAAACCATTCATCCTTTTTTGCACCTTTTCCTTTGAAGATAAAACAAGACTCCCGCGGGGAGATGACCTCTGATGAACCACAAGTGTATTGTTCCCTATTAGTCATCTAAAGATTTTAAAGTTTGTTTGAGGCGGAGTATTGCTTTGTTCTTTCACAATGATAGAAAAAAACTAATAAGGGGCCTATTTTAAGGCGATTACTTCATATTCAACTCATGGTTGTCACTTAGGGTTTTCACCAACGATTTCACATTGGAAACTTGCCGGAAGATGGGATGTAGTGTTGGCATGGAAACCAAAAAAGAAAAGCCTGAAGATATACTTAAGGCCTGTATAGCTTGGGCTTGGGCTTTTCAGCATTCCAGTCATATATAGTTTGTAGGTAGGCACACTCAATATGGTATTCAAACAATACTCATTTATTTAAGTGCTGAAAACAACAAATGCAAATACACATTGTATTTGGCATTTGTTGTTTTCTGCACTTAAATAAATGAGTATTGTTTGAATACCATATTGAGGTGCCTACTACAAACTATATATGACTGATTTACTTACCGGCAGTGGCAAGGTTATAGGAAGTGCACCTCAAATTCTACCTATCAGGGCTATCACATGAAGTTGGAAATTGGCTTTCCAGCATTCCAACCTCACACAGTTTAGTGGTTGACTGTTGTTTCCATCCTACTGTAGTAGCCATTCATGTTACAGACGAGCATAGGCAAGCGAGCATGGGGATTTGTTGGTGTAGGCCCATTTTGGTTTGGTGTAACTATAATGTGGCATGCACGCAATGCTGCTTGAAGGTAAAATTAGTGGAAAGCAAACAATAGGGTGGGACTCGACCCAGGTTATATATAAATACATGCATTTACTGGTGGGTATGTTACAGCCATTGTTGTTCTTGAGGTAGAGTTTTTGAAATGATGGGGTTATAAATATTTGGGTTTAGTTCTGCTTTAATTAGAATCTACATGGCAATGCTGGTAAGGATTTATCCAGTTCCCATGATAACTTCATTGTTGCTTTCCATCAAATAATGAAGTAAGTTACAGTGTGAAGGAGCAGTTCCTGGTTTCATTCCCCTACATCACTGATGTCAAAGCTTGCCACTCACTCCAGATGTTTAGAAAACTACAACTCCAGCATGCTTGTTTGCATTTGATGCTGGGAGTTGTAGTTTCCAAAATATCTGAAGTGAGTGCCAAGGCTGTTATTATGCTGCTGAGGCCTGTGTATTCCATTTCAATGCCAGTAAGTAGAGTGGACCTTGATGTGAAGCATATAGGTAGGGGCCCATATGAATGATGGAATAAGGGACAACAATGTGAATATCTATACCTTGCCTTGACTAGATTTTAACTAAGGACCATTTTCTCTACTATATGGAGTAGGACTCCAGGGTCATGATTCTCCATTTTGGGTGGGTACAGGAAACATTTAATGCAAGTTTTCCTGTGATATTTTAGGTCAGTCTGTTTTGTAAGCATGCCAGTAGGCAATCAGCTTTCAAGTAGGCTGTGCCCGAACCAATTCAGTCAAGTGTATTAACTTGCAGAGGAATAACCTGTAATCATTCAGTGCATTAGACAATTCCCAATCATAGGTTAACAGAGCCAACTGACATAGAAACAGCATTAATATACAAGGCCTGCTCTGCGTGAAATAGATCCACATAGCCAACTGTGTTCTTAAAATGCAGCAAAAACAGCCCACAGATCACCTGGCCAGCGGCCACAGGTTTAACTGTAAATATACCAGAACACATGGGGTGCAAGGATTCTGCAGATACCTTCTATTGCAAGATGAAGCCATATACAGTATCAGTGGTATAAACTACCGGGCCCACAAGAGCTGTGACGGCAGGGGCAGTGACAAGAGGGCCTGCGATCAGCTGTTGAAACTTCTGCCAGTTTCACACCGGTCTTTTTAGAGCATGGAGCCTCTCGGAGGGTTGTGTGTAAGTGGCCAAACCACAACGAGTTCCTGCAGTTTCACTGCTCTACAGTATACAAATATTAGGGTATTCCGGGGTATATTCACGAACCTGCGTTTAAATTATTTGTTAACCCATGATTCCATTTACATGGGAAATCACTGAATTTGCGAACCCGAATATGGGATAAATATGAATGTGGAATGCGGTGTTTCTTTTTTCAAGTTTGGCTATTTGTTTCCCCAGACCATTTCCCGGATCCCAGAGCATAATTACCAAATAAAAACGTTAATTATCGAATTCATTAGTCGCTCACTAACCCTAGAGTGTATCGTTCACTAACCCTAAAATGTAGTCTTCGGTTTTCAGTAACCTTCGAAAGTATCGTTTGGTAACCCTCAAATTTTCCGTAACCCTGGAATGAGGTGGCGCAAACCCGACAATTGCCCTATCATAAAGTAAGAATGTTTAAAGGGCATGTCCACCCAAAACTATAATCCCCAACTACTGGCCCCATCATGTAGTGTAGTGTAATCCTACCTCACATCCTAGCTCCATATGGTTCTCCTGTAGTCCCCCCCCAAAATCCCAAAAACTGCCCACCAGGAGGATAGCAGAGTCCATATAGGACTTCTGGCCTGCCTCCTACCTGACCTCCGGGAGAATTTTGGCATGCGTACTGCAGCCTTTCTCCCTCCCCCTCCCTCTCCCTCCATCTAAGGATTCCCTCCCCCTAGCGTAAATCCCTTTAGCTATATGCTTGCCCCTGTCCCCCCAGCCCCAACCGCTATATTTATATGTTTAGAAAGCTCCCCAAACTTGCATTTTCTCGCAAGCAGAGGACCGGGAGCGCGGCGGAGGAAAGAGGGGAGGTAAGTAGAGTTTGGGGAGCTTTCTAAACATATAAATATAGCGGTTGGGGCTGGGCTGGCAGGGGGAATCTTATATTAAAAAATTCATTTTAGGGCGGACATGCCCTTTAAACAGGTTTTGGTGACAGTGACATGTTCCCCAGACCATTTCCCAGGTGCCACAGCCACTTACAGTAAGTTATCATTGTTAGTTTAGCTGTGAAACATCGAAATTTTTCGAACTATCACTTCCCGTTGACTTCAATGGGTCCGCTTTTGAACTTTCAAACTTTTCCCAAAGTTCGAAAATAAACCGAACTTTATGAAGTTTGTCCATCTCTAGTCATGTTAGTAATTTTAGGCCAGAATACTGCATGGGCCCTGAAAAACCATTGAACAGACATGATATCCAAAGAACCAACTACCTATCTGGATTATTGCACATAATGGTCTGACCTATCACATCCATGTTACTTTATTCCATGGTATATGATGGTATATGATGTCGCCATATCTGTGCTGGACTGCTGCACAGAAAGATAAAAGCTATAGAATTTCTTTTTAACATAACACAACTTAAATAATGAAAGTGTCACATTGGTGTAACCTTTCTGCAGGATAATAGTAAACATTCTATTGACACCAAATAACACCAGCATAACCTCAGCCTACAAAATGTAAAACTATCACAACTTTTTAATCAAATGGAAGAATCTTTCAAAAATGATTATACAAGATCCCTGACAGCAATTAGGATGGCCACAGTCTAAATTATACATCCAATCGCCATTCAGAATGTATGTGTTTTGTTTATGAATCGTGTGGCTGAACTAAATTGAACTGGTTGATCAAACGTTTCTTGTACTTAAAGGGTATTTCCACCCCCAAATCCATATTTTAGATCCCTGTAGGAAACCCCTCGAAACGCATAAAGGTTTTACTTGCAAAATCAAGATCAGTTTCCAAAGGGAGATATTTTCAAAGATTAATACTGGCAAACTACTTGCTTCCATCAGCACAGTGAAAGCTCAGAGAGATTTAGTGCTTGCTTTTCTGGGCACACTGACTGGACACACCCCCATATAGTGTCGCTAGTCATTGGCTATGACTTCATCCATTACAATAGTGACTGCAGGTCTACCCGGAAGAGAGGTAAACACCGTTATCAATCTTTGAAAACATATCTCTGTATGAACTGATCTGAAACTGTAATGCCCTTTAGCTGGGGGGGGATTTTTTTCCCCGACCGAGCATTCACTACTAGCGAGCGCTCATCCGGGACAAATGACTTGTGGAAATAGTGGCCTCGGCCGACAGTTTGCACGTCCGATTGTGCGATCCCATAGGGAACAAAGCTAGTAAGTTACAGCACCTGTAGCAGTGGGAACAGTTTCCAAACAATCATGCCGGCGCTCCAATACACCTCCGTCAAATGCACCGTCTCCCTCTCGGTCAGGCTGTATACATACACAAAACAAAGCCCCAAGGCATGACATCCAATGGGAGCAAAAAGGAAGCGGGCAGCCGGTCTTCAGTAAAAAATAGTAAATAGCCACTTGCCCCTGAGGAAGTGGCTATTGGCCACGAAACGCGTCGGGTGGAGCCTGGAGGGTTCACATGTTTCTTGTCCGTTAGTCCGTTCGTTTGCAACTTTAAATGTGATGGTTTGCTGATTTTAAAGATTCCGAAATAAAAAGATTTACGATTTTTACTGAAGACCGGCTGCCCGCTTCCTTTTTGCTCCCATTGGATGTCATGCCTTGGGGCTTTGTTTTGTGTATGTTCCCATAGGGAACAGTTCGATCGTCCGTGATTTACCAACAGGTCCAAGTGGTCGCGTGACCAAGCTAAGTTGTGGCCGCCCACACCATGCAATACATCCGGCTGACCGTCCAACCAATACACGGCACTATCGGTTGGTAAGCCAAAAATATTATATGGTGTGTACCCAGCCTAAACAATGTATCTTTAGATATCCATTAATAAGTATCACATTCTATGCTAATCTATCTTGATGATAGTCACATTACTTCAATTACACTACTACTCTACTGCTATTCTTGGAAACAACACAGCCAAATCCCAATCACAGCAAGGAAAAAGGGGTTTGTGTATTACGTTATAGACAGATTCATCAAACATGTCATGAAACCTCAGAAAAGATGTTCTTCTCCTTCAGAAAGTCATTTAGGGTTCAAAACCAAAGAGTTTCCTTCATCTCCTACCGATCCCAAAGTTAAAAATTCTACTTAAATGAAATTGATGTGAAGCTTTTAGATAAGTGTAAACTGCCACTGTGTGCAAGTCCTGTAGAAATCTGATGGTGTTAAAGCAACATTTTAAATCTGTATCATCCGCTACTGCTGAGTTTCTAGGAATACACTAGGAGCGGACGGTAGGATTTCTCAGAAGTGATTTACTACACTGTGAATGATCGTCCATGCTGGCTGAATGTTTTGTGCAAAAGTTTTACAGCTGACACATTATTAATACTTCCAAACTTTCCAGCCACTAAATCACATGGCGGATATTGCTATGAATATAAAGTTAATATTGTTGGAAATCTTTCACTTTGAAAAAAAGGCAAGGTATCTCATCCGTCAAAAAATATCCTTATAAAATCCAAACAGAACATTCCCGTTTGCTAGGAATTTAAAAATGGATCCCAAATTGAAATGAAATGTAAATAAAATAATGGAAACTGCTATAGAAATATCATTCTAAAATTTATATCCATCTATGTATCAGCACCTGTTCTACCCACCTCGCTAGTGAATCTCTATCGCTAACTGATACGCCAGTAGTTTTCTGAGCTTCACAGGATCAGCCATGCCAATGGTGGAGCCTAGAGTGGAACTAAACCAGGAAGAATGTATCCTGAACATGGCACTCACGTAGCAGCTTGACATTGCTATTGGGGATGGAGATTTAATAATGTGGCTCTCAATGTTCCATTTAAGGTTTTTTGTTGTTGTCTGCCATGTTGTATGTATGAACAAGAGTATACATTATGGTATAACATATGGTATATCAGGATATCATATGATTGTCAGACTTTTTTACTGTTTTCCTCCCTATATTTGACACATTCCAAATTATTCGTTGGACCAATACCGATCATTTAGTAATGGGATATCCCACCGGTATTGTTGGGTGTATGGGCCCCTTTAGAGTGAACAATGTTGACTAAACATGGACATCCACTTATTTTCTTCTCCATTTAGTTATCTGAATTCGCATACTGTTTGTGTCATCCATCCATCTATCTTGTTATCCATTCATCCATTTCATAGACATCTCCCAGAATCCCCTTCTGTTTACACTTGTACCGACCAGTGGCATAACTAAGTATAACTGGACCCCCAGCAAAACTATGATGGGGTCCCTATCCTTGCTTCATTCACAGGGGGTTTCTGTGAAGAAACTTTATCTGTCTTAGGAAAAATAAGAAGATGGGGCCCCCTTGGCTCCTGGGACCCCCTATGGTTGCTCCCCCTGCTTCCCAGGTAGTTACGCCCCTGGTACCTACCTATTTGGTGTAGGAGTGAGAATCCTTTTTTCAAGTTGGAGCTCCCAGTGCTCCCATTGGACCAGCTCCCCTAATCTTCTACAACAACCCCTCTAGGACTAGTGCTTGTGCTCCCCTTTCTGATTTATTGTCTCGCTGAATATATAGCTATTCCTCTGTTTTCCAATATTCCATCGTTATAATACCTACAATGGGTTAACTAGAACTAATGTTCCATTGAGCCACATGTTCTATATTTTATCCATGACAAGAAACTTACCAAAATAACAAGTTTATTCTTCCAACCCAGAATAGTTTCAGGGAGGAGGAACAATGATACAGCACATTGCAGGTAATAAATCTGCCGTATTAGTGATCTCCATGCCAAACAGTAAACTTTCTACTACAGGAGTCGCTCCTTGTTCCACACAGTGTGTGCACAACTCTTTAAACACCCCAGTGTCCAGCCCTGGGATTTCTGTAACCCATCACCTGGGACCCAGCACAAAGCGTTTACAAGCTGCTTCCCCGTCACATATTTTTGAAGCTGATTTTTAATTTCTTTCCAGCTTTTCTGGCTCACGCAATAAAAATATTTTAACCTGAATGAACTCACAGTGCAAACTTTTCAATCCGAAAAACTCCCATAGCCAAAACCTATAAAATCCTTGGAATTCTGTGCAGCACCAGAGGTACAAAATGCAAAACAAAATAAGTAAGTAACACATAACATACAAGTTATAACACTTTCCGTCCAGGTACAATAACTTTGGTGACGTTAAATTAGAGTTCTGTGCAGCACTGGTGAGGTTTTTGGTGCATTTTGTATTTTGTCACCAGTGGTGACAAAATACAAAATGCACCAAAAACCAAATCAGTAAAGTGGGGAGCTAACGTGTGACATTCAGCTCAACCAACAGTAAATAAGTAAAAATAAAGGACAAGCGGAAACATTTCTTTCTATCCAGGTACAATGACTGAAATCAGAATCCCATCCAGTTACTTATAATTATGTGCACAAAAAACATCCTTGGACCTTTAAACCAACACATGACTGTTTGGGGTGGGGGGAGTTACTCACCATCTCTCTTTAGGTTTGGGGGTCTTGCAGATTTTAAAGCTCCGCTCTGACTTGTAAAAACTTGACTGCAAATGTTTGCCAGGATTAAGGTGAAAAGCAAAGAAAGAGGCATTGGGGATGATGGGCAAATCACTGACAGCATTCAGAAGGAATTCCACAGAAATACAAAAGACAAAATAATAGAATTATCCACAAGCTCCCTCTTGGTAAAGTGCAGTTATCCTGGTTGCAATCGTAAGACTGAGCATGTCAAAGGGACCGAATCCTAAATGTTCCTTTTACTTGTTCAGCACTGAGCCCAGTATGTGTGTGAAGCCTGGTGCCTCTCTCTATTCTTCACTAGAGCTGACTGAGCTCCTTGCAGCTGCTATCTACACTTTCCAAAGCTCCCCCTGTAAATCCTGCATTTCTGCACAAACACAACACATAGCTGGGACTCCGCTGCTCCAGATGAGAGTTTTTTTTTAGAAACAGCTTGAAAGAAAAAAAAAAAAACTCAAAATCCCCCTTGCAGCCCAATGGAAATAACAGGAAAGAAGCCAGGAGCTGACAGAACAATAAGAAAATCACTTTAAACTTCATTCACTCCCTCAACTGCTGTATCAGGGAAAATCCAATAGGTCTGAAGCTTTGCAGATACATAAACTCAACTTGCACACTCATCCCTGCTGATTCCGAACTGCAGCCAAATATTGCTGGAGATGGATTAGCCCAGACAGAACGGGAAAAGGACAAGGGGCTCTTGTAGATACACAGATATAGTACAGGGAATTACAAAATGATGAATGGACATTTTTTGTCCATGAGCAGTCAGGATTCCACGGTTACACTAGAGTTTTATATAGGAAAATACTAGAACACAGAATAAAATTGAAAGCCAGATCCTTTTGTTTTGAATGATCCGATATAGTCAGTGGGATCTATCCTACCAACACGATTGCAAATTATCACTTTAAACCACATTTGATTTACATTTTTTGTGAAATAACTGAATTGTAAAATGGATAATGTGCCATGGTAACGTCCTTCTAGGACGTTACAATGTGTGATTGTATTATATGGTAATCCAAAAACACAACGATGGACCGAGAGGCACCACCGCAAAAAAACACACAATAAAGGTGCCTATGATTAAGGGCGCATGCCCGAAACACGTCAGGCACATATAGCCTGATATGTTCTGTTTTAACATCTGAATAAAATACACAATTTATATCTGGACTGGAAGGTAGTCTACTACATACACTACTAACTTACCTGCGACTTTCCCCACTGCGTTTCCCGAACAGGACTTCCCACTCCACTTTACAACCAACATTTAAGGGCATGTCCACCCCGTAATGAATGATGTCACAGCCAATAACTAATGAGTTACCTGGAGGCTTCCCCATCGTTCCTGGCTATCTAAACATTGATTGAAGAACGGGAGGTAAGGCATAGCTCCTCTATTGCAGTGAACTATTCCTTTAATGAAGGATTTACACCACTTTTAACTCCAAAATTTAAGACCAGCAATAGGTGACCTCATTATGTATAGTTAGCAGGATGAAAGGACATTCTGTGGTCCCAGACTCTGAAATCTGTAGGGGATAATTACAAGACATCTCAGGTACCTTATCCCAGTTCATATCCATATTAGAAAGCAAAACATATATCAGGGTTCATATCTCTTTCTGTGACCATAATTTAGGTGAACTGTTTGTAAAAGTGGACTCAGGAGCAAAAGCCGTTTCATGGAAATCCAAACACCCATGGTCTAGTTTGTGTGGAAAGTGACAGAGACCCTCTTGTTTGGTTTATGGATCAATATGCAATAACCATATTGAATTTGGTATGTACAAATCAGTCTAACCGCCCTGGATACGGATTTATGAGTTGGCGTGCTATGGCGTGTAACCCCGTTGCAATACGGGATTTGGCAGGGATAGCCACCTTGTGGGTGTGTCAGGGAGACCACCTGGAGTGTGTTACACTCCTCTTGCTCAACCCACACCTTTCTCTGATTGGGTGTGGTGATCTGGTTACACCCTGTCCAGGGGTATAAAAGTGGCTCTGAAACCCAAAGAGCTAGCTCTCCATTTACCATCCAATATCGGACCAATAAGAGTTATTTTGAGGGCCGATAACTCTGGACTCCATCTTACATGGAATTACCTTCTTCATTTTATCCTGGAACATTAAGGACTGACATTAAGTATTATTTCACTTTTCATCCCATTTTGTGTTACTGTTGCTTATGTTGTGTTTTGTCTGTTATATTTTCTGTAGTTTATTGTTTGCACTGTTTTTGTTTATATTAAACGATATTCAAATCGTTAGCTGAATCTCTGATTGCTCTAATTAGAACTAAGGAACTCTGCCTCTGAGACGCTACGTTTTACCAGTATATTATATTCTATTGTATTCTGTTATATTCCTACCTGTACGTGGTAGCGAATTAACGGTCATTATTATTCGTTTTATTGTACAGCTGTGCATGCTGGGTAGGTTGGTGTAACTTTTAACACACCTGGCGGCAGATACCAATGATTTATGGTAAATATATATAAGTGACGGGCAACTCTCGGTTGGGTTTGGGGGGTTTTCGCAGGGAGCTAAGCGTGCTCAGAGCACATCTGGGCTGAGGGTTGTAGTGTCCCCGTCAAACAGCTAATGGCTGGTCTTAAAGTGGCACTGGGGTAAAATTCCTTTTGGGATTTACCACAAGGTGCAAATCCAGTATTAAATACCGAAAGCCATATTTGCTCGAAGCAATTTATGGCTGTGGGTAAATGAGGCCCATGTGCCTTATTCAATAAGAAGTGCAAAAATGTGTCTGTGATCGTAATCTGCAGCAACCAATTAGATGTTAGCAAATGTTTTCAAACTTAAACCGAGGTTACTATTGTCAAGTTAAGGTTCCCCTAACATTCCTGTTTTAAGAAGCTTGGGTGATGCTGAATCTTCTGGTCTTCAATAGTACAGATATATAACGAGGGGCGCACACACGTGTGTAACTGTAACTTTATTGTGACATTGGTATGTTCACAACATTTTGGAGGTTAACCCCTTCCTCCGGTGCACCAGAGGAATTGGGTGACCCCGAAATTTTGCGTACATACCAATGTCACACTAAAGATACATCTACACAAGTGTGCGCCCCTTGTTATATTTTGTAGCAGTAAAAAGGTTACATCTGATTGGTTGAGGAAAATTAAAGGGTATCTCCACTCGTTTTCTAAGTTTTCGTAATCCAGTTCTATTGAAGAACGGAGGTAAAGGAGCTGTGCCTTACCTCCGTTCTTCAATAGAACAAACAGGAGCAGGAAGAAAGGTAAGAACTTACCCGCTCGCTCGCTCCCCCGGCGCGTAGTCTGACAGGTCCCGACGGACCTGTCTTCTATGCGCATGCGCGATCTATGCGCATAGAAGACAAGGTCTGTCGGGACCTGTCAGACTAAGCACCGGGGGAGCGAGCGACGGGGTAAGTTTCTTACCTTCTTCTGGCTCCTGTTTGTTCTATTGAAGAACGGAACGTAAGGCACAGCTCTCCTACCCCATTCTTCAATAGAACTGGATTACCAAAATGTTAAAAATACGAGTGGAGATACCCTTTAATAGCTCGGGCAGATATTTGCTGCCTTTTTGAATAAGCCAGTGTCAGTTTGACTCATTCAGATTAAGGTCTTGGCTCTGGTTGGGCTGTTACTGATTGGATATACCGATAGACCTTTTGCCAAATTTAGCCAGATTTTGATGTTTTTCATTGTGAGAAATGTTTAATCTTCGTGGTAACTTTACACTGTCGAAACATGGATGTCGTCTTGTTTCCACCATACTACATGGAATGATAAATGCCTTGGATACTTTATTGTATCCCTGTCCAGATTAATATTTTTCAATCATAAGGGTCCATTCATAGTTTTCCTAGGAGTAATTGTGCTAATCAATTCAATATCGGTTAGCAAGACTTTATCACCTTCATCGCACTAGCTGTGTGAGTATCGCACAAGACAACTGTGCAACCTATTTAGCACCTATATAGCACCATTTTTTTGCACAAATTGTAATGCTAGCTAATAGCTGATGTTAGGAACACGTGAAGGCTAATTTAAAGTGCTGGGAGGCACCAATCCTATGAGATGCTTTCTAACAGTAGTGGACCAGTACATTTCTTTTTCCTTTTACACTATACAGTTTCTGATTAGTTTTTGTCTACTTTGTATAGAAATGTTGCCATTAGGGTGGAACAGGTTCGGACAGGATTTATCTTGGTTTCTTTCCATTATACAGCAATGTGTAGACTATTTATATCCATTGAAACATACAAATCATGACGGGCCTGGTAGCACGCTGACGTCCTTCGTGTCTCGAAATGCACCACACAGCATGGGTGAAAAAAATGGCCAGATCCAAATTTGTGGTACTTGACAAAAAGTGGCCTTGACAGCTATTCTGTTCTATTCCCCCCAGATGACTACGGCACGTGGATCCTGGTGATTAAACTAATGGAGTATCCTGGGAACTGACGGATCTAAAAGAACTCGATGCTGCAGGGTTTAAATGCTTTTAATGTTTCGCGAATGGGAAGTGCAGATCTCTGGTTTAATATGCACGAGCTGTAAACATCAGTCACAAAAACCTCTATTCTGCCAGTTTTTTTGTTTTACTGCTTAACTAGATGTAAAACGAAGGTTCCTTTTGACTCCAAATTAATATTAGGAAGCTTTGAACTGAACCAATAAAATCGGCTTAACGCCATCATTAGACTTGGTGCCGTTTAGATTTATGCGACTGCAAGAATTGTTTGATGTTCAGCATTCCAGTTGTCTTCTAAATTAACTTTATTTTTAATGTCTTAGTTAATAATTTCTTCCGTTTCCTTGTGGTTGCCATTACACGAGAATGGCTGTAATTTAAATTTAGTGCATACTGCAGTGCTAAGGTTTCATTGATTTGGGATGGGAGCCATTTCGCATTCTGGTATCTTTCTCCAGGACTTAGCTGACTTTCAGTTTGCCTTCCTTGTAATTCTGCTTATTCAAAGGGTTTCATGCTAATGGAGATTTCAGAAATGCCCTTTAAGTTTCAAATGTTGCATTCCTCGCATTAAAGGACACGTTGTGTTTTTTTTTCACAATGTCTCTTATGAAAGTACCTCGCAATTATGTAGGTTTTGTTCCAGATTATCTTCAGGCAAAGCAAGATCTACAAAACAACTAATTGGATCATATGTGTTTTATTAAAGGTGCCCCAAGTCAAACGGATATAACAGGACATTGCTAGTGGTTTAGCTCATCTTATGAGAAAGCTGCTTGGAGTTCACGATAAAAAAAATATTGCGCCACAGAAATACAGATCTGTAGAACTGCAGATGCTCCAGAGGGTGAACACAGTCATGCATTGATATTTCATCGTTTAGTTGTGAATGATCAACGTGGTGTAATCAGCTGGTTGCACAATGGCCCACATTTTTTTGTATTTAGAATAAATGGATGATGTATGGGTAGAAACAGTAACGGCAAGCCAACCAATCAGATTTCAGTTAAGTGAGCAATCTCATTTTTTGGTTGTATAAATACTAAAATATAAATACTTCCTTAATTAATACTTGAGAGACTTTGGGGCTAAATTTGCATTTCACATCTGGATTCTTCAATCTTCAAGTTTGGAAATTTTTTTAGCTTAGTGTTTGACCATCCAGACACAGGTTCTGACGTGTTTCCTAGTTCCTGAACCTCCATGCTAACTGTGGCATTCTCAAGGTCATTAGCAGCATTATATAGTATCCCTGTACCAACCAGAACTAAAGTATATGTATTAATACCAGAAATTCTCAATATTATATAGTATTCCTGTACCAACCAGAACTACAGTATATGTATTAATACCAGTAATTCTCAATAATATATAGTATCCCTGTACCAACCAGAACTACAGTATATGTATTAATACCAGTAATTCTTAATATTATATAGTATCCCTGTACCAACCAGAACTACAGTATATGTATTAATACCAGTAATTCTCAATATTATATAGTATCCCTGTACCAACCAGAACTACAGTGTATGTATAAATACCAGTAATTCTCAATATTATATAGTATCCCTGTACTAACCAGAACTACAGTATATGTATTAATTCCAGTAATTCCCAATATTATATAGTATCCCTGTAACAACCAGAACTACAGTATATGTATTAATACCAGTAATTCCTAATATTATATAGTATCCCCATACCAACCAGAACTACAGTATATATATACGTAGTTCTGGTTGGTTGGGGATACTATATAATATTAGGACTTACTGGTCTTAATACCATACTGTAGTTTCTGGTTGTTACAGGGATACATATTAATTATTGGGAATTACGGAATGAATACATATACTGTCGTTCTGGTTTAGTCAGGGATACTATATACTATTGAGAATTACGTATTTATACATACACACCTGTAGTTCTGGTTGGTAAGGGATACTAAATAATTTGAGAATTACTGTATTAATACTATACGGTAGTTCTGTTGGTACAAGGGGATACTATATAATATTAAGAATTACTGGTATCATACATATACTTTAGTTCTGGTTGGTACAAAGGGATACTATATTTTGAGAATTACTGGTAATTATCGAATATACTATATATAGTCTGGTTGCACGAATGTAACTATACATATTGAGCAAATGACTGAGCTATTAATATTATACTAGTATCTCGGTGGTACAGGGCAATCTTATATCATTGATAGACTTATGGTATTCATACTATACTGTAGTCTCTGGTTGGACCGAAATACATTATATATGAGATTCTAGGTATATGACATATACTTTCAGTTCTGGGTTGGATACAGGGCATCTATATGAGGATGCGCATAAGCCTTGGAGAATGCCCACAGTACATGGCAGGTCAAGGACTCCGGGAACACACGTCAGAACCTGTGTCTGCGTAGTGGGCCCAACCTAAGCTAAAAAAAATTCTCCAACTTGCAAGATGGAAGGAAAACCAGTGTGACATCAAATTTTAGCACCCAAAAGTCTCATCCAAGTAATTAATTAAGGAAGTATTTATATTTTAGTATTTTATACAACCCAAAACTGAGATTGCTCACTTAACTGAAATCTGATTGGTTTGGCCTGCCGTTACTGTTTGCTAACCCATACATCAACAATTATTCTAAATACAAAAAAAAATGTGGCCATTGTGCAACCATCGATTACACACCCGATTGATCATTCACAAACTTAAACGATCGATTGAAAAGAATGAACCAATGATGATGTGTTCAACCCTCGGGCATCTGCGTTCTACAGATCTTATTTCTGTGGCAAAGCAATAATTTTATTTTATCGTGAACTCAAGCACGCTTTCACTAAAGATAGCTACAAACCAACTGAGCAGTCCTGTTATATCCGTTTGACTTGGTAGGGCACCTTTAATAATAAACACATATGATTCACAATTAGTTGTTTTGTAGATCTGCATTTGCCTGAAGATAATCTGGAACAAACCATACATAACTTGCGAAGTACTTTCATAAGAGACATTGTGAAAAAAAAAACACCCCGTGTCTTAATGCAGAGGAAGTTCAAAATTGAAACTTAAAGGGCCCATTTTTGAAATCTCCATTAGCATGAAACCCTTTGAATAAAGGCAAATTACAAGTGAAAGGCAAACTGAAAAGGTCCAGCTAACTGTCCTGAGAAAAGTATCCAGAAAGCGAAAATGGATCCATCCCAAATCAATGAACCCTTAGCACTGCAGATGGCCATAAATTTAAATTACAGAGCCATTCTCAGTGTAATGCAACACAACACGGAAACGGAAGAAAAAAAGTAAGAAAAAGAAAAGAGAAATTATCCAATAGACATTAAAACTACAAGTTTTAACTTTGAGAAGACAACTGGGATAGCTGAGAACACTCAAACAAATTACTTGCCAGTCGATAAAATCAAACGGCACAAGATATAATGATGGCGTTAAGCCCGATTTTATGGTTAGTTTTCAAAGCTTTATCAATATTAATTATGGAGTCCAAAACGGAACCTTCGTTTTACAATCTAGCTTTAGGCAGTAAGACAAAAAAACTGGCAGAATGAAGGTTTTTGTAGACAGATGTTACAGCTCGTTGCATATAAACCAGAGCATCTGCACTTTCCCATTCGCGACAAATCTTAAAAGCATTTAAAAACCCGCAGCACGAGTTCTTTTCAGATCCTCAGTTCCCAGATACTCCACTTAGTTAATCACCAGATCAGTGCGCGTAGTATCTACTGGGGGAGAAATAGAACAGCAATAGCTGATCCAGGCCAACTTTTGTCAAAAGTTACCACAAATTTGATCTGCGCCAATTTTTTCCAACCAGTGCGTGGTGGTGAGCCATATTCGAGACCCATAAGGCCACATCAGTCGATGTCTACCCAAGCCCCGTCAGACTATTGTATATGCATTTCAATTGATATAAATAGTCTACCACACTTGACTGATATATGGAAGAAACAAGATAATCCTGTCCGAACGGTCCACCCTCATGGAAACATATTACTATACAAAGTAAGCACAAAACTAAATCAAGAAACGGTAAATCGTGAGAAATGAAAAAGAAAATGTCTACTGAGCTCCTCAACTAGCTTTTAGAAAGACATCTATAGGATTGGTGCCTCCCAGCACTTAAAGTAGCCTTCAGGTTCCTAAACACGCTATACTTAGCACATTACAAGTTGTCCAACAATGGTGCATTTAGGTGCTAATCGGTTGCACAGTTGTCTTGTGCCGCATCCTCCCAGCGACAGTGCGATGATGCTCCGATCAGTCTGCTAACATATCTGCCTTGACTTAGCACCAATTCTCTCAGGACAAACTACTGCCATGGACCTTATGATGACAATATTAATCTGCGGGACTACCAATAAAGATCCAGGCATTTATCATTCCTTAGGTATTCGGTGGAAACAAGACGACATCCATGTTTCGACACGTGATGAAAATTACCGACGATTAATTAAAACATATTCTCACACATGAAAAACATCAAAATTTGGCTAATTTGGCAAAAGGTTATCGATATCCCAATTCCGTAACCGACCCAACCAGCAGCCAAGACCATTAATCTGAATGAGTCAAACTTAACACGGCTATTTCAAAAAGGCAGCAAATATTCTGCCAAACCGAGCTATTAAGGGTATCCTCCACTCGTATTTTTAAACATTTTGGTAATCGCAGTTCTTTGACAGAATGGGGGTGGGAACAATGGCTGGCTGTGGCCTTCGTTCGTTCTTCAATAGACAAAACGCAGGAAAGATAGAAGGTAAGAAACTTACCCGCATCGCTCGCTACCCCGCCGGTGCTTAGTCTGCACAGGTCCCAACAGACCTTTGTTTCACCAAACTAATGCGCAATAGGATCGCGACATGCCATACACATCAGACACGGTCACGCGGGACACTGTAGTGACTACGCGCCGGGGGGCGCGAGCGAAAAGCCGAGTTAAGTTCTACCTTTGCTATCCGCTCTCCTGTTGTGTTCATTGAAGAAACGGCAGGTAAGGGCCAGCTCCTTTACACTCCCACTTCAATCGAACTGGATTACGAAACATAGAAAACCCAGAGTGGAGACTCCCGTTTAAATTCTTCCTCAACCAATCGATGTAACCTTTTTATGCTACACAAATATATACAAGGGGCGCACACTTGTGTAGATGTATAAATTAGTGGTGACATATGGTATGTACGCAAAAAAATTTTTTCGGGGTCACCCCATTCCTCTGGTGCACCGGAGGAAGGGGTTCGAACCTCAAAACTGTTGTGAACATACCTAATGTCACATAAAGTTAACAAGTGTACAAACCATGGTGCGCCCATGTTATCTCTCTGTATATTGAAGGACCAGCAAGCATTCCAGCATCACCCATCTTCTTTAACCGGATGTATAGGGACCTTAACCTTGACTATAGTACACCTCGGTTAAGTTGAAAACACCTTTGCTACACATCTATTGGGTGCTGAAGATTATACGATCACAGCACATTTATTGGAACTTTATTGACAAAGGCACATGCCGCGCGGCCTCATTTACCACAGCCCATAATTGCTTCGAGCAAAGATGGTCTTCGGTATTTAATACTGGATGGCCACCTTGTGGTAATCCCAAAAGGCATTTTACCCCAGTGCCACTTTAACCAGCCATGAGCTGTTTAGACGGGGACACTCACACCCATCAGCCCAGGGGCGCCGTGGCACGCTAGCCCCTGCGAAAACCCCCCAAACCCAACCGGGTTGCCCAGTCCCTTATAATAATATGTTACCATAAATCATTGGTATCTGCGCCAGGTGTGTTAACCGTTCCAACCAACCTACCCGCCATGCACAGCTGACTAATAAAACGATAATAAATGCCGTTACATATCGCTACCACGTTACAGGTAGGATCATATACATAATACACATGAATATATATACTGGTCAAAACGTAGCGCTCAGAGGCAGAGTTCCTAGTTTCTATAGTTAGAGCAATCAGGGATTCCGCTTAACGATTGAATACGTTTACTTACAACAAAACGTGCAAACATAAACTACAGAAATCATAACAGACACAACACAAATAAGCAAACAATAACTAACAGTAAACACCAATGGGATGAAAAGTGAATACCTACCTTCAAGTCAGTCACTTAACGTTCACGAGCATCAAATGAAGAAGGTAATTCCATGTAACGGAGGAGTCCAGATTATCGCCCTCAAAATAAATACTCTTATGGTGTCCGATATTGGATGGAAATTGAGAGCTACTCTTGTGGTTTCAGACACACGTTTATACCCTGGACAGGGTGTGCACCAGCATCACCACACCCAATCAGAAAGGTGTGGTTGAGCAAGAGAGTGTAAACACAGCAGTGTCCTCACTGACACACCCACAAGGTGGCTATCCCTGCCCTGCCAAATCCCGTTATTGCAACGGGGTGACACGCCCATATAGCACGCCAAACTCATAACCGTATCCAGGGCGGTTAGAACTGATTTGTACAATACCAAATCAATATGGTATTGCATCATTGATCCAAATAAAACCAAACAAGAGGTCTCCTGTCACTTTCCACAAAATAGACATGAGTGTAGTGATTTCCATATGAAACAGGCTTTGACCTGAGTCCACTTTTACAAACAAGTTCACCCTAAATGTATGGTCTCACAGAAAGAGATATGAACCCTGATTATGTTTGCTTTCTAATATGGAATATGAACTGGGATAGTCAACTGAATAGTCTTGTAATTATCCCCTATGATTTCAGCGTCTGAGGACCCACAGAAATGTTCCTTGTCATCCTGCAACTATACATAATGAGGTCACACTCATTGCTGGTCTGAAATTTTGGAGTTTCAAAGTGGTGTAGAAACCTCTCATTAAGGATATTCCTGCAATAGAGGAGCTATGCGTACCTTAGCTCCCGTTTCTTCCATCCAATGTTTAGATCGCCAGGAACGATGGGGACAGCCCAATGTAACCTCAGTATATTTGGCTGTGACTCCATTACATTACGGGGTGGAATTGCCTTAATGTTGGTTGTCAAGTGGCGTGGGAAGTTCCTGTTCGGGAAACGCCAGGGGGAAGTCGCAGGTAAGTTAGTTAGTGTATGTAGTAATACTACCGTCCAGTCCATATAAATTGTGTATTTTATTCAGATGTTAACACAGAACAGATATCATTCATATGTGCCTGACGTGTTTTCGGGCATGTGCCCTAATCATAGGCACCTGTATTGTGTGTTTTTTTGCGGTGGTGCCTCTCGGGTCCATCGTTTGTTTTTTGTTACCATCTATTACAACACATAACATTGTAACGTCCTAGAAGGACGTTACCATGGCACCTTGAATCCATTTTACAATTCAGTTATTCACAAAAAATGTAAATCAATGTGGTTTAAAGTGATAATTTTGCCAATCGTGTTGGAGGATAATATTCCCCTGACCTATATCGATTCATTTCAAAAACAAAGGATCGGCTTTCAATTTGATTCTGGGTTCTAGTATTTCCTTATAAAACTCTAGTGTACCGTGGATCCTGACTGCTGATGGACAAAAAATGTCCATTTCATCATTTTGTAATTCCCTGTACTATTCTGTGTATCCTACAGAGAGCCCCTTGTCCTTTTCTCCCCGTTCTGTCTTGGCTAATCCATCTCCATGCAATATGTGGCTGCATTTCGGATCAGCCGGGATGAGTGTGCAAGTTGAGTGTTTTGTTTTATGTATCTCCAAAAGCTTCAAAACCTATTGGATTTTCCCTGGATACAGCGTTGAGGAGTGAATGAAGTTTAAAAAGGGTTTTCTTTTGTTCTGTCAGCTCCTGGCTTCTTTCCTGTTATTTCCATTGGGCTGCAGGGGGATTTTGATTTTTTTTTTTTTTCTTCAGCTGTTTTCTAAAAAAAAAACTCTATCTGGAGCAGCGGAGTCCCAGCTATGTGTTGTTTTGTGCAGAAACTGCAGATTTACAGGGGAGCTTGGAAAGGAGATAGCAGCTGCAAGGAGTCTCAGTCAGCTCTCAGTTAAGAATAGAGAGAGTCACCAGGCTTCACACACATACTGGCTCAGTGCTGAACAGTAAAGGAACATTTAGGTTTCGGTCCCTTTGACATGCTCAGTCTTAACGATTGCACCAGGATAACTGCAACTTTACCAAGAGGGCGCTTGTGGATAATTCTATTATTTTGTCTTTTGAATTTCCTGTGGATTCCTTCGAATGCGCAGTATTCCCATCATCCCCAATGCCTTCTTTCGTTGCTTTTCACCTTAATCCTGGCAAACATTTGCAGTCAAGTTTTTACAAGTCAACGGAGCTTTAAATCTGCAAGACCCCCCAAACCTAAAGAGAGATGTGAGTAACTCCCCCCACCCCCCAAACAGTCTGTGTTGTTTAGAAGGTCCAAGGATGTTTTTTGTGAGCACATAATTATAAGTAACTGGATGGATTCTGATTTCCCAGTCATTGTAACCTGGATAGAAAGAATGTTTCCGGCCCGGGGTGCTGTCCTTTATTTTTACTTATTTACTGTTGGTTGAGCTGAATGTCCCACCCGTGCTCCCCACTACTGTTTGGGAGGAGAGGGGGGGAGGGTTTTTGGTGCATTTTGTTAATGTTGGTCACCACGTTGACCATACAAAAATGCACCAAAAACCTCACCAGTGCTGCAACAAACTCTAATTTAACGTCACAAATTTATTGTACCTGGAACGGAAAGTGTTTAATAACTTGTATGTTATGGTTTGACACTTATGTTTTTTTGCATTTTGTACCTCTGGTGCTGCCAAATTCCAAGGATTTTAATAGGTTTGTCTATTGGAGGTTGTTCGGATTGACAAGTTGCACTGTGATTTCTTCAGGTTAAAATATTTTTATTGCGTTAGCCAGAAAAGCTGGAAAGAACTTACACTCAGCTTCAAAATATGTTACTGAGAAGCACTTGTAACCCGCGTTGTGCTGGGTCCCATGTGATGGTTCGCAGTGAAATCCCATGGGGCCTGGACACTGGTGTGTTTAAAAGAGTTGGCACCACCCTGTGTGGAACAAGGAGTCGACTCCTTATTAGAAAGTTTTACTGTTTTGGCATGGAGATCACTAATACGGCAGATTTAATTACCCTGCAATGTTGCTGTATCATGTTCCTCCTCCCTGCAAACTATTCTGGGTTGGAAACTAAACTTGTTATTTTGGTAATTTCTTTGTCATGGATAAAATATATAACATGTGCTCAATGGAACATTAGTTCTAGTTAACCCATTGTAGGTATTATAACTATGGAATATTGGAAACAGAGGAATAGCTAGTATTCACGAGACAATAATCAGACAAGGGGATCACAAGCCTGGGTCCTAGAAGGGTTGGTGTAGAAGATTAGGGGAGCTGGTCCAATGGGAGCACTGGGAGCTTCCCAACTGAAAAAGGATCTCACTCCTACACCAAATAGGTGGTACCAGGGGCGTAACTACCTGGGAAGCCGGGGAGCACCATTGGTGTCCCAGGAGCCAAGGGGGCCCCATCTTCTTATTTTTTCCTAGACAGATAAAGTTTCTTCTTCACAGACCCCCCTGTGAATGAGCAAGGATAGGGAACCGCCCCATCATCGTTTTGCTGGGGTCAGTTATACTTATTTCTTCCCTGGTGCGGATACAAGTTGTAAACAGAAGGGGGAATTCTGGGAGATGTCATGAAATGGATGAAGGATAACAAGATAGAGGGATTGATGACACAAACAGTATGTGCGAATTCAGATAACTAAATGGAGAAGAAAATGTGGATGTCCATGTAGTCCAACATTGTTTGCACTCTAAAGGGGCCCTACACCCAACAATACCGGTGGGATAATCCCATTACTAAATATCGGTATGGGCCCAAACGAATAATTTGGAATGTGTCCAATATAGGGATGAAAACAAGTAAAAAAGTCTACAATCATAGATTGTCCTGATATACCATATGTTATACCATAATGTCTACTCGTGTTCATACCTACAACATGGCAGTCAACACAGAAAAACCTTAAATGGACATTGAGAGCCAGCTATAAATCGCCATACCCCAATAGCAATGTCAGCTGCTTACGTAGTGCCATGTTCATGTATAATTCTTCGCTGTTTATAGTTCCACTCTAGGCTCCACGATTGGCATGGCCTGATCCTGTTCAGCTCATAAAACACTGGCGTAATCATTTAGCGATAGAGATCACTAGCGAGGTGGGTAGAACAGGTGCTGATACCTAGATGGATAATAAATTTTAGATGATATTTCTATAGCAGTGTTCCATTTTTTATTTACATTTCGATTCAATTTGGGATCCATTTTTTAAAATCCTATCAAACGGGAATGTCTGTGTTGGATTTTAATAAGGATATTTGTTGACGGATGAGATACCTTGCCCTTTTTTTCAAGTGAAGATTTCCAACAATATTTAACTTTATTTCATAGCAATAGCCGCCATGTATTTAGTGGCTGAAAGTTTGGAATTATTAATATGTGGTCATGCTGTAAACTTTTGCAACAAAACATTCAGCAGCCAGCTATGGACGATCTTCACAGTGTAGTAAATCACGTTCTGATAATCCTACCGTCCGCTCCTAGTGTATTCCTAGAAACTCAGCAGTAAGCGGATGTACAGATTTTTAAAAGGTTGCTTAACACCATCAATTTCTACAGGACTGCCTCACAGTGGCAGTTTACCTTATCTAAAAGCTTCACATCAATTCATTTAAGTAGAATTTTTAACTTTGGGATTCGGTAGGAGATGAAGAAACTCTTTGGTTTTGAACCCTAAATGACTTTCGAAAGGAGAAGAACATCTTTTCTGAGGTTTTCATGACATGTTTGATGAATCTGTCTATAACGTAATACACAAACCCCTTTTTCCTGCTGTGATTGGATTGGCTGTGTTGTTTCCAAGAATAGCAGTAGAGTAGTATGTAAATGAAGTAATGTGACTATCAGCAAGATAGATTAGCATAGACATGTGATACTTATTAATGGATACTACAGATACATTGTTTAGGCTGGGTACACACCATATAATATTTTGGCTTCCCACGTAGTGCCGGTATGGTTTGGACGGGTAGCCGGATGTATTGCTGGTGGGGGCGCCCACAAAAAAAAAAAAAAACTTAGCTTGGTCACCGAGCGACCCCTTGGACCTGTTTGGTAAATCACTGACGATCAAACTGATTCCCTCTGGACATACACAAAACAAAGCCCCAAGGCATGACTCCATGGGAGCACAAAGTGAAGCGGCAGCCGTCTTCAGTAAAAATCGTCAATCTTTTTTATTTCGGCATCTTAAAATCAGCAAACCATCACATTTTAAAGTTGCAAACGAACGGACTAACGGACAAGAAACATGTGAACCCTCCAGGCTCCACCCGACGCGTTCGTGGGGCAATAGCCCTTCCTCAGGGCAATGGCTATTTTACTAATTTTTTTACTGAAGAACCGGGCTGCCCGCTCCTCCTTTTTGCTTCCCATTGGATGTCTGCCTTGGGGCCTTTGTTTGTGTCTGTATAACAGCCTGACCGCGAGGGAGACGTGGCATTTGACGGAGGCGTATTGATGCCTCGGCAATGATTGTTTAAACTGTTCCCACTGCTACCGTGCTGGCAACTTACTAGCTTTGTTCCCTATGGTATCGCACAATCGCCGTGTCAAACTTCGGCGAGGCCAATATTTCACAGTCATTTGTCCCGGATGAGCTGCTTCGCTAGTAGTGAATGTCGGTCGGGGAAAAAATCCCCCCCCCATCTAAATGGCCATTACAGTTTCAGATCAGTTCATACAGAGATATGTGTTCAAAGTTGATAATGGTGTTTACCACTCCTTCCGGGTAGCCCCTGCAGTCACTATTTAATGGAGGAGTCTAGCAATGACTAGCGACACTATATGGTGGTGTGTCCAGTCAGTGTGTCCCCAGAAAAGCAAGCACTAAATCTCTCTGAGCTTTCATTCACTGTGCTGATGGAAAGCAGTAGTTTCCGTATTATCTTTGAAAATATCTCCCTTTGGAACTGAATCTTGATTTTGGGCAAGGTAAAAACCTTTATGCGTTTTCGAAGGGTTTCCTACAGGGTCAAAATATGGATTTGGGGGTTGAAATACCCTTTAATACAAGAAAACTTGAACACCAGTGCAATTTAGTTCAGTCCACACGATTCATAAACAAAACACCATACATTCTGAATGGCGAATTTGGATGAATAGATTTAGAAAGACCTGTGGCCATCCTAATTGCTGTCATGGATCTTGTATCATCAATTTTGAAAGATTCTCCATTTGCTTAAAAAGTTGTGATAGTTTTTTTCCATTTGTGGCTGAGGTTATTGCCTGGTGTTATTTGGTGTCAATAGAATTTTTACTATTACCTGCAAAAGGTTTACAAACACCAAAATGTGACACTTCATTATTTTAAGTTGTGTTATGTTAAAACGAAATTCTTAGCTTTTATCTTTCGTGGCAGCAGCCACACAGATATGGCGACATCATATACCATCATAACCATGGAATAAAGTAACCATGGATGTGATCGGCAGACCATTATGTTCAATAATCCAGCTAGGTCGTTGGTTCTTTTGGATATCATGTCTGTTGAATGGTTTTTCAGGGCCATGCCATTCTCTGGCCTAAAATTACTAACATGACTAGAGATGACAAACTTCAATAAAGTTCGGTTATTTCGAACTTTTGGAAAAGTTTGAAAGTTCAAAAAACTGACCCATTCGAAGTCAGGAAGTGATAGTTCGCGCAAAATTCCGATGTTTCATCACGAGCTAACACTAACAATGGTAACGTTACTGTAAGTGGCTTGGCACCTGGAAATGGTCTGGGGAACATGTCACTATCAACCAAACCTGTTTTAAGGGTATGTCGCCCTAAATGAATTTTTTAATATAAGATTCCCCCTCCATCCCAGCCCCAACCGCTATATTTATATGTTTTAGAAAGCTCCCCAAACTCTACTTACCTCCCCTCGTTCCTCAGACTTGCCTCCGGCCCTCTGCGGAAATGCAAGCAGAGGGCGGGACCGGACAGCTCAATTTTGGCGTAGGAAAGAGAAGAGGTAAGTAAAGTTTGGGGAGCTTTCTAAACAAATCGAAATATCGGTTGGGGCTGGGGGGACAGGGGCAAGCATATAGCTAAAGGGATTTACGCTAGGGAGGGAAGCCTTAGATGGAGGGAGAGGGAGGGGGAGGGAGAAAGGCTTCAGTACGCCTGCCAAATTCTCCCTGAGGTCAGGTAGGAGGCAGAGTCCTATATTGACTTCTGCTATCCTCCTGGTGGGCAGTTTTTTGGATTTTGGGGGGGGACTTACAGGAGAACCATATGAGCTAGGATGTGATGGTAGGATTCCACTACACTACATGATTGGGCCCAGTAGTTTGGGGGATTATAGTTTTGGGGTGGGACATGCCCTTAAACACTTCTTACTTATGATAGGGTCATTGTCGTTTTGCGCCACCTACATTCCAGGTTACGAAAATTTGAGGGTTACCAAAACAAATACTTTCGAAGGTTCTGAAAACCGAAGACTACATTTTTAGGGTTAGTGGAACGATACACTCTAGGGTTAGTGAGCGACTTGAATTCGATAATTAACGTTTTTATTGGTAATTATGCTCTGTGATCCGGGAAATGGTCTGGGAAACAAATAGGCCAGAACTTGAAAAAAGAAACAACGCTCCACATTCAATATTTATCCCATATCGAGGTTCCAAATTCCGTGAATTTCCCATGTAAATGGAATCATGGGTTAACAAATACTGTAACCGCAGGTTCGTGAATATACCACCGAAATACCCTAATATGTGTATACTGTAGAGCAGTGAACTGCAGGAACTCGATGGTGGTTTGGGCCACTTACAACACAACCCCTCAGAGAGGCTCCAGTCAATTAAAAGAACCGGTGTGAAACTTGGCAAAGTGTTCAACAAGCCTGATCGCAGGCCCTCTTAGTCACTGGCCCCCTGCCGTCACAGTCTTGTGGGCCCGGTAGTTTTACCACTGATACTGTATATGGGCTTCATCTCTTGCAATAGAAGGTATCTGCAGAATCCTTGCACCCCACTTGTGTCTGGTATATTTACAGTTAAACCTGTGGCCCGCTGCCAGGTGGATCGGTGGGCTGTTTTTTGCTGCATTTTAAGAACACATTTGGCTATGGTGGATCTATTTTCACGCAGAGCAGGCCTTGTATTTATGCTGTTTTCTATGTCGCTTGGCTCTGTTAACCTATGCATGTGGGAATTGTCCTAATGCACTGATGATTCAGGTTTATTCCCTCTGCAAGTTATAACACTTAGACTGAATTGGTTTCGGGCACAGCCTACTTGAAATCTGCTTGCCTACTGGGCAGGCTTACAACTCCGACTGCCCTAAAATATCACAGGAAAACTTTGCTTAATATGGTTCCTGTACCACCCACAGATGGAGAATCAGTGAACCCTGGCGTCCTACTCCATATAGTAGAGAAAAGGGTCCCTTATTCAAATCTAGTCAAGGCATAAGGTATGATATTCACATTGGTGTGGCTTTTCCCTCATTCATATGGGCCCCTACCTATATTTTCACATCAAGGTCCACTCTACCTTACATGGCATTGAAATGGAAATACACAGGCCTCAGCAGCATAAATAAACAAGCCTTGCACGGCACTTCAGATATTTTTGGAACTACAACTCCCCAGCAGAATCTAAAGCATGCTGGGAGTTGTAGTTTTTCTACACATCTGGAGTGAGCAAGCTTTTGCATCATGGGATGTAGGGGAATGAAACAAGGAACATGCTCCTGTACACCACTGTAAAACTTACTTTTCATTATTTGATGGAAAATCAATCCAAAATGAAGTCTCATGGGAACTGGATAATCCTTACCAGCTTGCCATGTAGAATTCCTAATTAAGCAGACTAAACCCAATATTTATAACCCCATCATTTTCAAAACTCTACCCTAAAGAACAACAATGGCATGTAACATACCCACCGTAATAGCATGTATTTATATATACCCTTGGTCTAGTCCCACCCTATGTTTTGCTTTCCACTAATTATTGTTACTCATCAGCATTGCCCGTGCATGCCACATTATAGTTACACCAAACAATGGGGCCTATACACCAACAAAATCCCCATGCTCGCTCTGCCTATGCTCGTCTGTAACAATGAATGAGCTACTACAGTAGGATGGAAACAACAGTCAACCACTAAACTTGTGAGGTTGGAATGCTGGAAAGCCAATTTCCCCCCCAACTTCATGTGATAGCCCCTGATAGGTAGATTTGAGGTGCACTCCTCTACCTTGCACTGCCGTAATTATAATCAATCATAATGAGTTTTGTAGGTAAGTCACCTCATATGGTAATTCAAACAATACTCATTTATTTAAAAGTGCAGAAACAATCAAATGCCAAATAATACAATTGTGTTTTGGCAATTTGTTGTTTTTCAGCAACTTAAATAAATTGATTCTTTTTTGAATCCAGATGAGTGTGGCCTACCTACAAACTATATATGACTGGGATTGCTGTAAAAGCCCAAGCCCAAGCTAACAGGCCTTAAGTAAATCTTCAGGCGTTTCTTTTTTGGTTTCCATGCCAACCTAACATCCCCTTTCCGGCAAGTTTCCAATGTAAATGCGTTTGGTCTGAAAACCCTAATTGAAACCATGAGTTTGAATATGAGTAATCTTCCTTAAAAATAAAGTCCCCTTATTTATTTTGTTTCTATCAATTGTAGAAGAACAAAGCCATACTCCAGCCCACCAAACTTTCAAATCTTTAGATGACTAATAGGGAACATACACTTGTGGTTCATCAGAGGTCATCTCCCCGCGGGAGTCTTGTTTTTATCCGTCAAAGGAAGTGCAAAAAATGGATGAATGGTTTTTTTTCCTGATGTTTTGATGGACCTCGCATTACGTCAGCATTGTCAATAAAAATGTCCCTATTCACAAGCCAGAGATGGTTTGAATGTCATCTGTACTTCCTCTCTTCCTGCATGGTTTTCCAATTGGCTTTGCATATGTGTGTCAAATCATTTCTATTATTTATATATATATATATATATAATATATTTAAGGACACTGCACTACAAAAATTTACTTTTAAAAATGAAAATTAGACCTGGGCAAACGATGGAGAATGGTAATTTCTCATTGGACGGCCAACACGTACTGTCAGTTTTCATTTTCATCAAGCCAGGTACTGTAAAGGTTTCGTACACAATATGGTCCAATTTTGCACCCCGACGACTATGCATTCAGGCAAGGATCACACGTGTAATCTTCTTTTGGGGTCGTGGGCCATTGGCTATTGCCTACATCAGACACCGTGTAAATACGAACCTTAAGTGTCTTGGCCTAACTATATTAAGATAGGCATGAAGCAGCCGAGAAGCCTGGGCAGAAGCAGTTTTTACCGGGCAATGTGCACTCAGCATTGCGTGCATGTCCACATATAGTTACACCAAACCAAATGGGGCCTATACACCACAAAAAATCCCATCTCGCTTGGCCTATGCCTCGTCTGTAACATTAATGGCTTACTACAGTAGGATGAACAACAGTCAACCACTAACTGTGTGAGGTTTGGAATGCCTGGCAATCCACTTTTCCCACCCACCCCCCCAACTTCATGTGATAGTCCTGATAGGTAGAATTTTTGAGGTGCACTTCCTATACCTGTGCCACTGCCGTAATTATAATCAGTCATATATAGTTTTGTAGTTAGGCACAACTCAATATGGTATTCAAACAAGACTCATTTATTTAAGTGCAGAAAACAACAAAGCCAAATACACTGTGTATTTGTCTTTATAACAATACAGATTTATAACAGTATGTATTGAATATGTTTATTACTATATTATAGACGCAACTTGGGGAACCACAGCAGCACTGGCATTAGATTTCTATAACAATACAATTATACAGTATGTATGTATATGTTTATTTATATAGAGCACTTGGGGACACAGCGCTGTTTACATCTATAACAACACAGATTTAACAGTATGTATGTATTTCGTCTTATTTATAAGTGACATATTGGGTTATCCAGTGCTGTACATTATAACAATACAGATATAATACAGTATGTATGTATAGTGTTTATTATATAGCTCCACTGGGACACGCGCTGTAACCATTATAAACAATAACAGATATACCAGAGATATTAAAGCACTGCGACAAGAGTTCGTAAGATCTCCCCATAGTTAACGGTTTTTAAGCCTATTATTATACAGATAGATAAAAATTAAATAAAATTTCATAGATCAGTGTTCAAAGGAAAAGAAAGAAAGATAATATATAAATGTATGTAATAAAAATTGATATAAAGTGAAACAAGCTCGACCACTAGGAATCCTGCCCGAAAGCTTTACATATCTAATCAGATGGACAAGAAAAGCTGATATTGTTGTATTCAATTAGATCATGCGGACTTGAAGTATTGTTCTTGAAGACGTGTTCGCTGGTCATCCGACGTGGCTTCTCAATATATTGTCGCTAGTGGCTGACTAGCAAACGTCTTCAAGAACTACATTTCAGTCCAGTTGGTCTGACTAATTGAATACAACAGATATCCATGACCTGGATGAATGAGAACCTTCACAAGCAAGAAAAGCTGATATAATTGTTCATGCAGGCCCAGAAGGTACATGCACTGTTATAGATGCAGTTCAGCTTTAAGCTGATGCAAAGTAGTCCACATGCAAATATGGGTCATATTTAAGGTATCTTTGATAAATCAATACTGCCTCCTTAACTACCAAAGCTAAAGCAAAATCTGCTTCTTTGTTTTTGTTACCCTTTACAACTGCAGAGATTGGTAAGCGCTTATCGTATCTTATTACATTTAGATGATATTTAAACTTAGTGTTAGGCTTGGGGGGTTTGTCTTACCTTTTAGGTAGTTTTTTTTTTCCCTTAAAAAACCCTAATGCAGCCGCCGAGGGATCCGAGGGGAAGGTATTCCAAATCCTCTTAGAGGAGGTGAAGGTTTAACTTAAATAGCTTTGAGGAGAATTATTCTTTTGCAGTAACTAACTTCATACTGACAGTAACTGGCAGCTTTCAAGCCCTCCCATTCCCTTTAAAGGCATGTCCAACCCCCAAACTATAATTGTAACCCACCACTACTGGCCCCACCTATGAAGTGTAAAAATCCTTACCTTACATCCAGGCATAGGTGTCTCCTGAGTCCCCCCCAAAGTCCCAAAAACTGGCCGCAGCAGGAGGTTAACAGAGTCCATATAGGACTCTGCCTCCTGTCTCCCCTCCGGAGAAGTTTGCATGATGATGGGCCACTTTCGTAATAAGTATGTGGTTGGGGCTTGAGGAAGAGCAAATACCTTATATTAAAAAAGTTTATTACAAGGGGGGACATGCCATTAACTTATCAGTTTGTTTCTCCACCAATGTCAGATATAAGAGAATTGTCAGTGACCCAACAGCTGTGGAGGAGCGGAGCGAGAGCAAGGAAAGTCACAGTGAATAAGAGCCTTAATTGCTTCTTTAAGTGGTGTCAACAACATCATCTGCCTTGTCTATCTACGTGTGATTGTTTGTAAGCCTGCACAATCTAGATCTACTGCTTCCAGCCGTAGGAGAACTGTAGGTCCTGATTTAGGATTTTTACAGATAGCCTTTTGGGCAGGGGATGATTTAGAATTTATTAAAGATAGCATAAGGGTTGGAGGGAGTTGAGTTACCAAGAAGTTTGTGGTATACCCTCTTTAAGGCACCATATATTCAGAACGTTGTCTTACCATATTTTTAAACCATCCCTATAATAGAAACGTAATAAAAATAAAGCAGAAGCATTTTCCCTTTAAAAAAAATTTGCACCGACTTTTGAGACCAGATATCTTTGCTTCCAGCTGAAAGTCAGAAACGAAGATCTACAGTAATTTGCATTCAAATGATGTCCCTGACTAGAAGTGAAGGAGTGTGGTCTATAAAAGATGTAGGGTAACCACTGGAGGAACATTACAGGGTGATTGTGCCTGTTTTTTTTTTGGTTTTTTTTTAATTGCGATCGCACTATATTTAGGGCCTAGAAACTAGAAACAAATCAAATCTTTAAAACATAATCTTTCAAAACTTAAATATTAGGGCATTGAGGTACATGATGTGGAAATAAAGTTTGGCAGGCATCCTCGTACAGCAAGCAGCAAACCTTTTATGCCACCAAGATGACAAGCAGAGCCAAATAAATAAAGATAATAGACCTGCTAAGAATGAACCCAGTGTTCTACCTTGTCCTTGGTGGCAGAAATTAGAAGCTTTTTTGTAATGTAAAGTACTAAGATATAATTCATTAAAGAATCCGCTGGAAAAAAAAAGGCATTTCTCTTCTGAGAAATGAGTGTGTGGCAAGCCGCAAGCACTATATAGTGCCTTGTGCGCTATGGCAATTAGAAGAAATTACGCACCACGTCTCTTTAGTGTATTCCAACTGTCTTCTATTACTCTGTAATTCCTCCAGCGGCCGCTCTATGGAAGCAGTAGGTTTAAAGAGCACCAATACTTTTATTAACTTCTTTATGCACTTCAGGTCACACTTCATCTCTGTGGCAGCAGATATTACAACTATGCTTGGTATATAGCAGCAGTAGACACAGTAAAACATTTATACTTGTGATTGAAGCTGTAATAGTATCTGTATCTGTAATTGCATTTGGTGGAACTAAAGAAACATATACACCAGGTTTAATATATATACATCACACTATAACAGTAAGAGAACATTAACAGTGTAAATACCTATTTGGCTTCTTAACTTCCATAAAACGTTCTGATCAGTCTCTGAATGGAAACTCTGTCTGCCTCTTTCCTTGATGAATCTAGAACAAACTAGCTAAGGGGTTTCCCTGACAGGGGCAGTAGAGAGACTTGGCGGCTTGATTGGTTTTCCCTATAGGATGATTCTTAAAGGTATATTTCTTTTCTGCTTCTATAACACAATGCATACAACTGTTATATGACATGTCAGAAAACATAATTTTCAATTACAACTCTGCTTTAACTGAACACATGTGAACATATAACTGTATTGAGGTTGGTTTGTTAATATAAATATGCATATTTAATAGCAACCTAGGAACAGGTCTTAGCTGGCCAGCTCCAAATAGAATGCTGTGGGTCTATTTCATTCCCACTTTTGTGTATAACTTTAGACTTCAGATTCCTTGAGGTCATTTAGCATTAATCTTAAAGCCAACGTTACACCCATTTCTATATTAAATATTGAGATGTCCGAAAATAAATCCATGTAAATCACCTTCATTTACATTAGCATTGCTACACTTACAAGTTATAAGTGAAACAATTAAAGGACATGTAAACTGCCCCAAATCATTTTCTAACCAATCACACATATTAGAATTAATTACCACATCTTAATCTGCTTCCCCCCCCCCAACCTTCTCTGACTTCTATCCCTTGTTTTTAGCTCGCATAATTTTACTTTTTAAAGGGGGTGGGCACAGCTAGTAAGCAAAGATCTGTCAATCACCAGCCCCTCCCCTGGCACACTACATGAAAATAAAACTATCCATTCTATAAAGTAAAGCTTATTTCTTCTGTCACTGGCATGGCTAATTGATTCAGCATTAAGATCAGGAAGGAAATAAGCATAATCTGTTCTTTGTACCTTTCTGTGACAGAATAAACCAATCCTGCAGTTAGCTGCTGTGATACCAACAAATATTTTTCAGTTTAGGGTTCCTTTACTAAACTTAACAGAGGGCACTCAGCCTCTGGGAAGAGAGCAAGAAAAATGGAGAGAAATGAGTGCGATAGTGTCAAGTAGATAGAAGGGAGAGAAAGATGAGAGAAATAAAGATCTTAAGATGGATCAGTACTAGATACAGTCCAATAATAGATAGATAGAGAAGATGATAGATAGAAGATGATGATAGATAGATAGGATAGATAGATAGATAGATAGATAGATTAGATAGATAGAGGATAGATAGATAGATGACAGATAGATGACAGATAGATAGAAAGATAGAAGATAGATTACAGATAGAAGACAGACAGAGAGTTACATAGTAGATAGATAGATGACAGATAGAAGATAGATAGATAGTGATAGATAGATAGATAGATAGATAGATTAGATAGATAGATATGACAGATAGCTAGATGCATAGATAGATAGAGTTAGATGGATAGAAGACAGATAGATAAATAGATAGATAGATAGATAGTACTAGATAGATGACAATAGATAGATAGGGATAGATAGATAGTAGAAGATAGATAGATAGATAGATAGATGACAGATAGATAGATGACAGATTAGATAGATGAATATAGATAGATTAGATAGATGATAGATAGATAGATAGATAGTATAGATCAGAGGAATAGATGACAGATAGATAGATAGATAGATAGATAGATAGATAGATAGATGCAGGACAACCTCTCATTTTCAGAGAATTTTATCACGACTGGCCACAAAGTAAAATCATCTTGTTCCAGAAGAAGAAACCAAAGTCACCATCTGCCCCTCCTTTACATCAAATAACCATGTAACCAGCGGAACAGACAAATACTTATCTTGGCCTGGATAGTGATGATTACTAGACGTTTGAAGTCAGCTGATAGAGACTGAGAGAGGTAACTGGAGACGACATGTAATTAGACATAGAAAGATCTAGAGTATTTGACAAAAGTTAATCCACGTTAAGGGTCACATGAAGAATGAATACTCCTATAAATTGGTAGAAAAATAAATCTCTCTGTACACAGGATATATATGATAATCTACCCATTATGTGGAAATTAAGTATAATAGAAGTCACCAAGAGTTCCAAGCTGCAGGCAGTGATTTTAAATTGCCATGAACTCCAAGGAAAGTCTGTTAATAGTCTTGGTTAGAGATGACGGCGAATTTCGTACCGCAACGGTTCCGATAGGAATTTACAATTTCAATGTAATTTGTGGGGGGGGGGGGGCATGGGGCCATAGAATAAAGTAAACTGGAACGCCACATCCTGTGCATCATTTTTACTACATGTAAGCTCTCGGGGCAGGATCTCATTCCTATTGTGTTCAAGGCTTGCTGCACTTATATCAATTTATCCATAATTTATTTTAATATATATATATATATAAAGTATTCTTACCGAGTATGTAATGTATTTTTAATTTTATTCTATCTGTATAATGGCTTTCACTTATCCCCCTTTGGTTATGGTATTTTAAATGCATTCACATGAAAACAACTGAAAAATCTAAAAATCTATGACCATCTCGAAGGCATTAATGCTGACCAGTGGAACACCAAATGCATTTGTCAACAACTTTACAAAACACCTACTGTCATTCTTTTCGTAGACTGTGAGGGTCAGTTTACAATACAAACCGAACAATAGAGATTATGGGCTTGCACATAAACATCAAGAAAACCTAAAAGAACTGACACAGATAATGTTATCCTTAATAGAGTTAAGGACTCTATTGATTGTTTGAGTTTCGTTCTGTTTTTCGAATTTTCGAAATTTTCGGAAGTTCGAAAATTTGCGTTTCATTTTTTTGATAATGGCTACTTTAGATTTTCGATTAAAAATGGTAAAATCTATATCCGGGCTCCATGAAATCTGTGAGTTTCCGAAAGTTTCGAAACCCTCAGATTCGATTCTGAACTGGGTTCTATTCAAAACCATATGACATCTCTAACCTTAATGGAGAAGCCATTTTAAAACTTTGCAAAACCCTCTTGCTTGGATTATCAATAATCACTAGTCAAGCAACAGTCAAGAGAGCCATAATATAATGCATTGCCCTTGGAAAACATGCACATAATACTTATATTTTACATTTTAATAGCAGATTGTTCTGACGTGTTTTAAAACATAATATATGTTAAATCTTTAGCTGTTATGATTTTTCTTCAATCATGATTTTGGACCTTGGTTCACGTCTTAATGTGCAACATAATAGAGATGGGATCTGGTCCATCTCGGACTTGGATCCGACACAGAACCCCCTGGTTCTGAAATCCAAATGTTCCATCCGAAACCAGATTTCGGACTTTGTAGCCTATTCTATAATTATCGAAATATGAGGGTTTCACAAATAGCCTTGAACGTCAAAAATCCTCAAAATTAGTTTCCGATCATATTTTCAAGGATTATCGAACATTCCAGGCTATTGAAATATTGGAAATGGGCTCCGCAGTCCTGAAAGTATGTCCTATTTTGGTTTTTCGGATCTTCGGGATTTTCCTGAGATCGTAATTGAAAACGGAACGACATTGAAGTTTCGCTCATGTCTAAACATGAAGCGTCACAGCTTTTATCCAAACCTAACATATAAAATACATGTCCACCCCCACAATTAAAATTTCCCTTACTGTTGGTTCCGCTGTGTAGTGTTTAAAAATCCTTACCTTCTCTGCTCCATGGTTTCTCCTGCGGGCCGATGGAAAACGCTGTATGTGTGTAATCCGTATCTGACACTTTCTGCTCCTCTTCCCTGTCCCCCCACTGGATCCCTCGGTGCTACATGGATTGTTTTTTATCTTAAAAACTGCTTCCTATAATGTAAGGCAATCCCTCCAAACGCTAGTTAAAACTTCAAAACAGCCCATAAATATACTTACAAGAACTGGTTCCTTCGGCTCCCTCTGCTGACTGACAGCTGCATCACTGATTGTCTGAGTGTCCACCCGTGCTGCGGGTCCGTCCCCTTGCTATCCGTTCCTAGAAGTAGCAGAATAGGCGTGATAGATTGAACAAATATGGGTAAGAAATTTAGGGCCTGTGTTTTGGAAGTTTTACACCTAGGTTTAGGGTTGGGGGGTAGCCTTACTTATGTTATTTTTGTTTTGGAGATACTCTTAAGCCAGTTCCTCAGAATCGTGTTGGATGGCCTGCTATGGATAAAATGCAAAGTATCACATAGGTGTTTGGTGATCAAATTAGAAAGAGAATATATAAAAAAAGGTAATTGCAGCTTATGTCTACAATCCCTTAAGCTCATTTTTCTTCTTTCTTGCATGTTCTTTGCAAACCAGATATTTCTGTTCCACAAATAAATGTGTTACAAGACTCATTAAGTGTCTTATATAGCCTTCAGCAGTAACTCATTAAACTGTCGCTTAATATAAAAGTTCAGGAAAATAAACTGAATATAGAATGAGCCAACTTTACCGGAATCCTACAAATTCACCTTTTAAGGGCCAAGTTCATTTTTCTACTGTGGATGTCGCTATGAATTTTCAGTCTTTGCAGTACAGATGTTGCAGATATTGTAAAGCGGCTAATATGTGATTCATCGCAAGTAGGTAGTCTATTATTGATCATAATAAATAATAAACAAACTGTAGCAATGGTTACAACACATACTGCAGTTATGAAATAAACACTACTGTAGTTTATAATAATAAGCACATTACTGTAGCTATAATAAGAAAACACATTATGTAGTTATGATATAAACACATTACTGTAGTTATAATAATAAACACATTACTGTAGATATGATAATAAACCATTACTGTAGTTATAGAATAAACACATTACTGTAGAAGATAATAAACACATTACTATAGTTATGATAATATACACATACTGTAGTTTAATAATAAACACATTACTGAGATATGATAAGAACACATTATGTAGTTATGATAATAAAAAACATTACTGTAGTATGAACTATAACATACTGTAGTTATGATAATAAACACATTACTGTAGATATGATATAAACACATTAACTGTAGTTATGATAAAAACACATTACTGTAGTATATATAAACACATTACTGTAATTATGGTAATAAACACATTGCTGTAGTTATAATAATAACACATTAATGTTGTTATGATAATAAACACATTACTGTAGTTATAATAATAAACCACATTACTGTAATTATGGTAATAAACACATTACGTGTTATGATAATAAACACATTACTGTAATTATGATAATAAACACATTACTGTAATTATGGTAATAAACACATTACTGTATACATGATAATAAACACATTACTGTAGATATGATAAAAACACATTACTGTAATTATGATAATAAAAACATTACTGTAGTTTTATAATAAAAAACATTCGTAGTTATGATAATAAACACATTACGTTAGATATGATATAAACACATTACTGTAGTTATAATAAAAACACTTACTGTAGTTATGAAAACATTACTGTAGATATGATAATAACATATTATGTAGTTATATAATAAAAACATTACTGTAATTATGATAATAAACACATACTGTAGTAGTATATAATAAGCACATTACTGTAGTTATGATATAAACATTACTGCAGATATGATAATAAACACATTACTGTATTATGTAATAAACACATAACTGTTGTTTATAATAATAGTTTTACACCTCCCAGGGGAAAATCCAGAGATTTCCTGTATTTAAATAATTAAAGGATTGTCCACAGCATTTATGACATCAAAAAAGAGCATGTATTACACCCCAAAAACTCTATTTTGCCTCTTTGTAATATGGCCCTAAATAATTGGCTTAACCAATTTTAGTCCTTAACTTGTGAAGTCCCGGTAGGTGTGGCAATGGCAGAGTGGAGGTGAGGTTAGGGATGGGTGCCACAGTTGGGGGAGGGTTAGGGGCATAAAGTGGTCATAGCAGGCAGGGGTGTCTCTAGGGTTTTTGCCACCTGAGCCAAACTTTGAATGCCACCCCTATGTACTGCTAGACATTATGTTTCTTTTCCTTCTGCTTGCCTGCCACTTTTCTAAAAAAAATTTTTTAAAGTGAGCAATGCCTGCCGCCTCTCTGATATTAGCAGGGGCACTGCCCTGACCATTTTGCTCATATTGCCTCATTAGAAAGACACCTCTGGTAGCAGGGAAGGATTCAGGGCTGGTATTTGACAGGATTTTAGCCCTGACTGCGCAATCCCGTCCAAATAGGGATGCCTGGTAACCCTGCCTGACACTGACAACATAGCTAAGAACTTTATAAGAATATAATTTACAGGCTTTATACTGATGGTAAAACACTGGAATGATTGTTTTAATCTTTGCTTGCCCCTGAAACAGGCTGCACATTAAATTCTGATACTTATACATAATAATTTAAAAGAAGAAGTACAGTGAAAATGAATTCATTCTGTCCCTGTGTTTTATGCGGTTTCTTTGAACAGGTGCCGAACAAGAATGAAACGTCGCCTTGTGTTTTTGATACTTTTAATAGGCTCCGGCTTGTCTGATCTAACATATTGGGTTAATTCTCTGCAATTTCAGGATGAGAACAGCAGGGAATCTTCAACCCTTCTCTCATATGTATCTCCCTGCTGTCTTCATGGCAGATCTTTATTGTTAAACGTCAGGAAAAGGAATTCTGCTGTAACAATAAGGTGAGATGCTTCAATAGGTTTTTCCCCTAGACATTGTCGCCATCTCTTTTGTCATGGCGGAAAAAAAAGTTTGAATCAAGATTTTTGTTTCTCCGAAGCTTAAATAAATTGCGGCTTTATAAGTTAGCCTTCGGGATTTTCTTTCCTTTTTTTTTTTACCACAAGCACATTAAAAAAAATGATATCTACATTGATATAATTCGATGAAAAGATCTAATCACCTGAATTTGTTTCACACATTATGGTAGACAATTGGGAGAGAGTCAACAAACTGATGTTGTATTCAGTTAGATCAACTGGACTTGAAGTTTAGTTCTGGAAGATGTTTCGCTAGTCATCCGACTGGCTTTCTCATTCAGAATGACTTGTACAAGATCTGTGGCAATTATGTACCCTGGGAAATCCCAATTAGCATATCACAGGCAGTGTTAAGGGCGTGATTGGATAGTGGCTAAGAGGTGTTATAGGAACGCCAGAGTAAGTGTCAAAACAGCATTGTACATGGCAGACAGTTGGTGTCGAACCCCCCCACCTCTATTTAGGCTTGGTTTCTTCATTTACACAAAATATCCTCCTAACAACTTTCTTGAGAAGTCCTGTTCCTTTGACAAGATGTTGACATTACAATCTTAAATGTATGCCTAATTGGGACTACATAATTGCCTACAGATTCTTGTACAAGTCATTCTGAATTGAGAATCAGTCGGATAACTAGCAAAACGTTTCACTCAGAACTAGATTATCTGACTGAATACATAGATATACCATGACCTGGATGAATGAGAAAATTCACAAGCATCTTATAGGACAATTAATAGGTCCGACCCTTCCCCTTCCAATTGTCCCAAAAAGTACTCAAGTGAAGTAGGGCTTAAAAAACTTGGTTCCAATCCATGGGCTTACCAAGAACAGCTCTGTGAAGCTCTGATCAGTGGATAGTTTTAACTCCATACACATTGGAACCAAGCCAATGTGAATATACACTTCTTGGCAGAGTGTGCCTTCTGATTGGTCAGGCCCTGGGCACAAGAAGGAAGAACTGGGTGAACTGGGTCAGAAATCAGAACTCAAAATCAGAGCTTGTAGGTTCTTAAGTAAGCCATGTTCCTGCAAAGTTTGCACAACCACCTGGACCAATCATTTATTAATTGATGTTATTGAAACATTGGGCATAGCGCCTATCACTATATTTTGCAGTTTACACTGCCCTTGTTATTGTAGCTAATGTAGCTTTCTTACCCTACCCAGGATTCCTAGTACCCTATCATCTAACTAATATTCAACATAACACTGCCATGTACTAAGGGGTAGTTTACCCTATACTGTGCTTTTACCACAGTTGTAATATACTGTGCAATACAGATACCGCATGGTATTTTCATGTATTACCTTTACCGGTCAGTAGTTTAAAAAACACAATGGGGCACCAAAGTCCTATAGAACGATTGCAAAATACTGTGCAGTAATGTACTTTCGTATACATGCTCCTGGTTGTGCTCATGTGCTGCTGCTTAGCACTGTCACATGGCTAAACTAAATGGAAAGTACTGTAGAGATTCAGTCTCAGCACAAAAGAACCAGTCCATGGACAAATCCTCCACCTCAGTACTCTGATCTACAATAGCCCCACCTATCCATTATTATAGCCTCGGAACGCCCCACACCACTGTGCGCAGAGATACTTAGCATACGCACAGAGGGGGACTTTACAGAGCAGCTGGGTGACCATCAAGCATGCCAGTATCCTGATGCATTTCCTTATTGGTTGGAGTTCCTAGAGGCTGCCACTCATGATGCTTACTGCTGCTGTGCAGGTAATTTTACTGCACAGCGTTGCCACCGCTGATTAAGAGAAAAGTAGCAGCTGCAGTCTATCTGAATTCACAGGGCTTGCGCCAAAATTTTCATATTGCTTCATGGAGAGACTACCCCATGGTACCTCATTGTGGTATTTACAGACCACATTATTAAACTATTGTGAAGGAGTAATAGATGTAAGGGTCTTGTATGTAACTAGTGTTGGAGCCTGGTAATGTATAAGCCTGGTAATGAATCAGAGTAAAATATTTATATTGTTGGTAATTTATGGCGCATTCAGTAAGGACCCGTGGTATTGGTCAGTGCAATAGGTTAATAAATATGCTCCTATACGGTATCTTCCTGTGCTTTACATCATTCTTACTAAACAGTCACCCATCTCATCTCTAAAACAATACAGCTCGTTACCACTAGTCCTACAGCATTAAAGGAGAACTATAGCGCTTGTAATTTTTTTCAAAACAGTTAAATGAAAGGTACCTGGGGCAGGGAGGTAGGATTGGTTCTTTCAACCTCCCAGTTATAATTGTATGAGAAATGGCAGCACAAAAAAACTGCTTCCGCCGCTTTCTGGGTGCTTCAGCACTATCTTTTATACAGGAAGGCCCAGGGCACTAACCTGGCAGATGAAAACTGTATGTGCTGTAGCTCCTCAACAAAACAATATTGGAAAGTAGGAATAATCAATCCTACCTACCTGACCCAGGTACTTACATTTAAAAGTACATTTTTACAGAAGTTTCCTTTAAATCTTTATTTTATAGAATTAAAAGAATTTATACAAGTCACATCACTTCCTCTCCTTGATACATTGTCAGTGCGACCTTTTATACCGGCTATGGTCACCCCAAGATCTACTGCTTGCTTGGTCTCACTCCCCACTGACTTGTCAGTCATTATAGTTGCACCTTTGCTGTACTGATGATTAGAGATGAGCCCTGGTTTAAAATGTCAATTCAGAATTAGAGATGCTCAAACTGGAAATCTGTTACTAATTGGGATCCATTCAAGTCAATGGGGAGCAAGAAATCCAAAAAGCTTGATTAAAATAGAAAAAATTAGCAAAGTTAACTTACTGTACATGGCTCGGGACCTGGGAAATGGTCTGGGGAACACTTACAAATAGCCTGAATAGTCACTGTCCTTCACACGTGTGCTGCTTTTGAACTTGTGGATTGAGGGTTCACAATCGTTTCCAAATTCGATAAATTCCAAAAATCAAATCCCGAATTTAGAAAATCCTCTATGTTCATTCGCTAATTATCGGAAAAGTTCAGTGAGTTAGAAGGTCACAAACTTCGAGAATCATGGTCAAAAATGAAAATCTACAGTAAAAAGAAATTGTGGTAGAGAAGGTGCTGGGTATGTGCTGTGTAGTAGATTATCTTATAGGCCCTCTCTATAAAGTTACCAATATCTTCCATGACTGGGATACTAAATATTTACAGGTTATTTAATAAAAGTTATTTTTGTTAAAAATGGTGCTAATTTTGCCCCAACCAATCGAGTTTTTAACGTAAATAACATCTGATTGGTTGGGGCAAAATTAGCACCATTTTTAACATTAAGAAGTTTTATTACATCTCCCTAATAGACACTGTATCCCATCCCAGCCTCTGTATGAGCTTGTACTGCAGTGATATAATTCGCTGAATGTCAGTCATCTATAACACTCAGGAGCAGTGTATGACCCCAGGTGGATTACGGGTATTATTGTGTATCAGGTCTATAACAGAGGAGCAAATTGCTCCTTCAGATAGATGGTAACTGCAAGGTAGCATTACCTGATAGTAAAGAGCTTTGGAGTCTTCGGTTATTACTGAATCCAGCTGCCGATACTGTACTTTCATATATTTTTATCCTGTAAACTGCAATGTTCATTCGTATGAACTGTGGGTTTCAGGCCAACTATATGATTGGATGTTTCCATTTCAAGATAAACGTTGTAAATGAGCAATTTCACCAAGTTTAGACATTTGTTAGATGTTGATGTCTAGAAAATAGGAGAGAATGTTAATCTGACTGCGTTCAGCTCAGTAATGTGTGACAGATTGTCACGGTGTTGGAGAAAGTAAAAAACTAGCAATTCGTTGGTCTAGAGAAGATCGCCAGGCAGAAAGCCTTCTAAAACCTTAAACCTTCAAATGAAAATTATATACAGACAAATCACCGCCTCCCACAATGTGTGTGCACCACCGCCTTTGCCGGGGGAAATCTTGGTGATGCGCGAGCGGGGGATTGGACGAGGCGCGCGCACACGGGGGACTGGACAAGGTGCACATGGGGATGTGTGTGACGTGGGGGATGTGTGCATGGGAGGTCCATTTGCCACAGGGTTTGCAGTTATATATATTACTTAGATTGTAAACTTTTCGGGGCAGGGATTGCCGCTTGTGTGGGTTTCCTCCCCCCACAATCATAAAGACATACTGATAAGTTTATGTGTCAAATCAATGTGCTTAGATTGTAAGCTCTTCAGGGCAAGGCCTGATGTGAATGTATACATGTAATTGTAGAGCGCCACAGAAGATGTTTGGTGCTATATAATTCCACAATAATAATGATAATATGTCAGGTACACCACACTTATTATATATTATTATATATATGTGTGTGTATATATATATGTGTTCTTAACCTTAAAACTTTATTTATGTAAATTTAATTTATCTGTATATTGGCTTGCACTTATTCCACTGTTTGTATAATCTGTATTTTAAATGTACAGCGCTGTGTACCCAAGTGATGCTATATAATTAAAATTAGACATACATACATATATGTATTATAACATTAAACTATATATATATGTTATTATAACATTATAACATTATATATATAAACATATCTATATGTATATAAACTAAACATTTAAAAAATTATAACATTATATATGTATTATAACATATATAATATAGTATTACATTATAATAGTATCATAACAAAATATGTATTGAAACATAATAAATATGTTATATATTTATAACATTATAAAATCCTTATATTATAAATAAATTTACATTTTTATGGTATTGCATTGGTTTTTAGGAGCAACTAACTAGGTGGGGGTATATAACACTATTACACATAGGAAAGGTCTATATGTATTTGTGATTATCACTATTAATTAAAATCACCATAACAAATAACACTATACAAAGTATAGTACTACTACCTACTACTGAATTACAAAACAAATGATATACAGTTAATAAAGTATACTTACTTTACTGGACACCCCTAAGTTTGAATGGAAATGTCAAAATGATAGGTCTAGCCAGACCTCCAGGATTTCTACAGGATCCCAATGAGAGGTTCTGATCTTACACTGTTAGCAAATCAAACATTCTCTTAGGCACTGTCCAGGACAAGACAGGAAGTGTAAGGAAGTTCCTGTATTAACCCAGTTATGTACTGTTTGTAATGTGAGAGTCTTCAGACTCTCGCATTTTACTCCCCCCTCCCCTCTCTATAGACAGTAATGAGACAATCCAGTTTCTGTGTGGTAGACAGGAAGTGGTGTCTGTTATTGATTAAATGACTTTGCATGTCTCAAAACTACCCAGCATTCTTAGAGAAATGGACAGTTTTTCCCCTTTTCCCCCCAATATTAGTATATTAAACATGAGGCTGTGGGGTACTTCAGTTTTAAGAAGGCTGTATTTCATTTTATACTCTGTGGGGAGATTTTAGCTCCTTTATCCAAACCTCTCCATAACTGGTAAAGCTAATTTTTATCCTGTGTTTCCAAGTCCTAACCCCATAATGATTGTAAATTTGGAACTTGCTGTGGTTAATACCATTGAGTATAAACCTAGCATGTTATTCTGGATCCTGTTGTATAGGGTCTCAGGATGTCCAATGGTGCTGTTCAGATTGAATTGCACATTGTGGCAGGATTGCAAACTGATCCACCCATATAATGCTTCCCTAATCCAATAGTCTAATAGGTATGGATGTAAGGGAAGGCAGATGAATCACTTGCATGTTCAATCCGTTGGGTAGGAAACGCTAAAGCATGACCGTGGGCTTTTAATGTCTGTAAGTCAGGAAAATGTCTTTATTCCAGGATGTATGAAAACTACATTTTCCAGAATTGTATGCAGTTTAGGAATGCTGGGAAGTGTAGTTTCTAAACATGTAAAAAGTTCATTAAGAAGACACTAACTGCAAAACAGAGAATGCTGGGATTTGTAGTTTTCAAACACGTGAAAGGTCACAAGCTTATGTATTAGATCTAGACAGATAACTTACCTGCAGGATTAAGAAAAAACTTACTGCAAACAGAGAATGCGGGAATTGTGGTTTTCAAACACGTGAAGGTCACAAGTTACACAGCCTGCTCTATACCATTAGGCTGTATTACATCTAGACACATGCCTTTGCCACAGGCAATAAATAAGATACTTTGCATGTCCCCACCCATTTCTTTAAGTGAGAATATGTGTTTATAGTTAGATTATTAGGGCAATGCTCTTAATAAAATATTCTATGATGTACTGTCTTTTAGAAGGTTCTATTTCATTTTATACTCTGTGTGGAGATTTTAGCTCCTCTATCAACACCTCTCACTAACATTTATATTCAATCAGTTTTTGTGCTACCAAGTCCTAACACATAGTGACTATAAATCTGAACTTGTGGTAGTATGAAACCTTCCATGTTAATCGGGATACTGTATAGGATTTAAGGTGGCCATACATATATCCGATTTTAATTACCCAACCAAGCACTCCTGCGATATCAGATGGATCCTGCCGGAACGCGACTTCCCATTTTTCTATGCCACCGACAGGTGTCCTGGCAGGATCGGTTAATGTCGCGGGAGTGCTGGCGAGTGAGGAAAGTAAATCGGATATATGGATGGGCTGCTTTGATTGCCCAAATGTGCTGTTTAGATTGCCTGGGTCTGTTCTAGACCTGCAGGTTTTATCACATAGACCCTCTATATTCTAGCTGGCAGGTAGTATAGGTATAAGTGTGTGTTTGTTCATTTAATAAAACGATTGCTTGGGTTTTTTTCAGGACCTTCAGACTAGCAGGGAGATTCAATAAAAGTTTCTATCGTTTAAAATGGTGCTAACTTTGCCCCAACCAATCAGATCTTATTTAACATTTGAAAGCTAACATCTGATTGTTGGTGGCAAATTAGCACCATTTTAAACGATAAGAACTTTTATTGAATAACCCTGTAATTTTATTATTGGCCCCTGGATGGTTCCTGATGGTTTCAGTGAGCACTGCATCTACACATAGCAAAACATACACACATAATTCCACTGTGACCAATGGGCACATTTTGCTAATATATATAAAATTATAATGTTATATATACAATAATAATATAATCTAAATATATACAAGTCCAATGCTGATGGTAAGCGTTGGTCTGGGTGCACATCACAGGATATCCAAAGGTTAAAGCAGAAGATAGCGCTCACGGGACTTTTTTAGTGATATTAAAATCATTATTTATTGAACATCAACACATTTCAACCCTGCATAAGATGTTCTGATGACGGCCCGTATACAGGTTGAAACGCGTTGATAGTTTAATAGAAGAAAGGATTTCTACATATTTAATCAAATAAATGTTTATTTGCTTTTGATAAGGGTCCTTAGATCCTACATAGTAACGGTTATAGTAACGGTTAGGGGCCAGTTGAATACGATAAAATCTGAATGAAAATGAAGAGTTTGAACATGATTGTATGAGTGTCTGCATGTGCACTTTTTAAACATAGATTGATTAAGCATTGAATGATCTGTTTGCCACATAAACTTAAAAAGTAAATTTCAAGAGAATCCTGTCCCACAGTCCAGCATATGTTAAGCCCATTACATTAATATAATTCAACACATTAAGGGAAACCAATAATTTTATGTCCAACATTAGATGGGATTCTAATTGTGTGTGCCCATCCAACAATTCCTCTGTGTATAAATAAATGCTTCCAAAGTACTGACTTCCTGTCTGCAGGACCCCTAACAGTGTTGTTTTAGCACCTGGGGTGATTTAGTTGCTCAGTAGAGATCTGAGCATGTTTGACCCCTTAAACAGCCAATCAGTAGAAATTGTCGTTAGGAACATTCCAAAGAAGTGGTGCATCCTTGAGCTGTTTGAAACTGTCAAGTTCCGATTTTTATATTCCTCGAAAGAGACTCTGTACCCTCACATCTCCGTATTTTCAAGGGTTAACTAAATTTTTGAAATCCGAATATTCCAAACGGTTCTGACAGAACTTCGGAACTGACCACAGCAAACCATAGCAAAGGGGATTAAATCAACTGATTTCATTAAGTATGAATATTGATAAATAATTCCATAATAATGATTTGCCCAATTTAGGACATACAGTAGCGAAGTACAAACCTTTGCATTGTGGTATTGAACTGCAGCAGCCAATTAGTAGGCTAAACTTTCCACAGCCGTTTTTCCCGCTATTTTCGCCAAAATTGCTATTAACGTGATTTATATACATAAATGGCGGCTGAAAGTTAACCCTGCGATAACATTGCATCAGTTACCATTTGCTTCTATTAAGAAAAGGCGGTAACTGTGTTTCTGGCATTAACCTTGGATATTTTTCAATTCGCCAACTTTGAGTTGGCGAAAATGGCTGAGGTTGGGAGTAAACGCCCACCCTGTCGTGGGTGGTCGCACCCACTACCAGAGAGGCGGGGTGTATGCCCACCCTGCCACAGGTGGTCTATTCGCCGAGGGGCACGGCTGGGTGTATGCCCACCCCGTCCTCGCCCCCCCCACAGCGACCACCACAGCGCACTTCCTTCCCAGCAGCTCCATATTTCTTAAATATGAATGGCTAATGTATAATCATATGATTGCAAGCATTGCAAAATTGACTAATCAGAATGGATTGGGTCCTTCAGCAAACTTATATAAAGAGGTGCAAACCCTGCGGAGCTCAGAAGTCATCGCAGTTGATGACATAAGAAAGAAGAGGTCTGCAACATGGGCTCCATTAAATCACCAGAGATAACCATACAAGATAGAATAGATAACCAATGCACATTCCTAGGCCCCATACAATATCATATTATCTGCACACTGGCATACTTTATAAACAAAGGGGTTTTATATTTTTTATACATTACTGTAATCACATGAATGAAAAGCCTTCCAACCAGTCTGGAAGGTCCTAACTTCTAACCTTTTTTTACTTCAATTACCATTAGCAAACTTTGCATTTCATTCTTACACACTGGATCCATATAACAGGCTCTCTCACTTCCCCCCAGCCCTTGGCTTTTTAAAAATGAGGGAAGAGGCCATCCAGTGCTTTACATTAAAGGCATAGGGCCTCCTATAAAAGGGGTATGTTGGGGGTGCTATTACCACATGGAGGCTTGACGGTTGCAGTGACACGGCCTGGTATTGGTGATCAGCAGAGTTCGTGTCGCTGGCTGAGAAGAAAAAGACTTCGGATCAAGACGCCGGCAACATCAGCTCTGTTGATGTGGCTAGCGCTGGAGGTGTCCCTGACTGCCGCAGGGACACTGGCCGTGTATCCACATCAGCTGAGTTGCTGTCGCCAGATGGAAGAAAGAAGACACGCCCAGGGCTCTTCTAAGAGCCAATGGGGGGTCCTGTTTCAAGCTGGAAGACCCCCAACAAGGCATCTGTCAGTGCCACAAGGGGTCTTGCAGGACCCATTAAGCCCCAAAAGGCCCTTGTCAGGGCCACAAGGGCACTTCTAAGTGCCGCAAGGGCCCTTCCAGGGTCCGGAAGGGGGGGTCCCAGTTTGAGCTGCGGGACCTCATAAGCTCCAAAGGTCCCTACTCAGGGTCACAAGGGCCCTTCCATGTGCATTCTCTTGTGCCAATGGATCATAAAATGCAATTGAATGTGGACGAGAAACACGTCAGAGTAGCCTAGCCTTTACCGAACTGCACTATAGGTTTAGGGATAACTAGTGCTTTTTCTCCAGTAATTGATAGCTGGTATTTAACACAAGTGTAATAAAACTCTCCGAATGATCTGACTTAATACCAAATGCAGGAAAGCCAGAAAAAATAAAATCTATTTGAAACAGACCATGCCACAATCAATACCAATTCTAAAATTATTAAAAGCCCACCCTGAAGTTGGGATCTAATCTGCTGATGTGGTATATGATACAGGATCATATGATATGATATTTGGCACTTTGCACTTTCTGCAGAATGAACTTGGTGTGAATGGTTTAGAATGGATCGATGAACAGACGGTAAACATAGGACAGGAAGATGCGTTTTATATAGATCTAAATGTGTGTGTTAAAGCAATTTCTCTCTTTAAACTGCAGTCAATATTTTTATATTTTCAGCCTGTTTGGTTAAGCCACAGTGGCTGTATTAGATTTGACAGTAGTGCTACGGTAACAGAGGGTACTGTAAAGTGCTACGTTACACAGGGTCCAGTAAGTGCTACGGTAACACCGGGTACAGTAAGTGCTACGGTAACACAGGGTACAGTAAGTGCTACGGTAACACGGTACTGTAAAGTGCTACGGTTACCAGGTACAGTAAGTGCAACGGTAACACAGGGTACGTAAAGTGCTACGGTTACACAGGTACAGTAGTGCTACGTAACACAGGGTACAGAAGTGCTACGGAACACAGGTACGTAAGTGCTACGGTTACACAGGTACATAGTGCTACGGTAACACGGGTACTGTAAGTGCTACGGTCACAGGGTACAGTAAGTGCTACGGTACACAGGGTACTGTAAAGTGCTACGTACACAGGGTACAGTAAGTGCTACGTACACAGGACGTAAAGTGCTACGGTACACGGGTACAGTAAGTGCTACGGTAACACAGGGTACAGTAAGTGCTACGGTAACACGGGGTACAGTAAGTGCTACGGTAACACAGGGTACGTAAAGTGCTACGGTTACACAGGGTACAGTTAGTGCTACGGTAACACAGGGTACAGTAAGTGCTACGGTAACACAGGGTACTGTAAAGTGCTACGGTTACACAGGGTACAGTAAGTGCTACGGTAACACAGGGTACTGTAAAGTGCTACGGTTACACAGGGTACAGTAAGTGCTACGGTAACACAGGGTACTGTAAAGTGCTACAGTAACAGGGTACAGTAAGTGCTACGGTAACACAGGGTACTGTAAAGTGCTACGGTTACACAGGGTACAGTAAGTGCTACGGTAACACAGGGTACAGTAAGTGCTACGGTAACACAGGGTACAGTAAGTGCTACGGTAACACAGGGTACTGTAAAGTGCTACGGTTACACAGGTACAGTAAGTGCTACGGTAACACAGGGTACTGTAAAGTGCTACGGGTACACAGGGTACAGTAAGTGCTACGGTAACACAGGGTACTGTAAAGTGCTACGGTACACAGGGTACAGTAAGTGCTACGGACACAGGGTACGTAAGTGCTACGGTAACACAGGTACAGTAAGTGCTACAGTTAACACAGGGTACTGTAAAGTGCTACGGTTACACAGGGTACGTAGGTGCTATGGTAACACAGGGTACTGTAAAGTTGCTACGGTACACAGGGTACAGTAAGTGCTACGGTAACACAGGGTACAGTAAGGCTGCGGTAACACAGGGTACAGTAAGTGCTACGGTAACACAGGGGTACTGTAAGTGCTACGGTACACAGGGTAGTAAGTGCTACGGTAACACTGGGTACAGTAAGTTCTACGGTAACACGGGCACAGTAAGTGCTACAGTAAACGAGGTACAGTAAGTGCTACGGTATCACAGGGTACTGTAAGTGCTACGGTTACACAGGGTACAGTAAGTGCTACGGTAACACAGGGTACAGTAAGTGCTACGGTAACAGAGGGGACTGTAAAGTGCTACAGTTACACAGGTACTGTAAAGTGCTACGGTTACACAGGATACAGTAAGTGCTACGGTAACACTGGGTACAGTAAGTGCTATGGTAACACGGGGCACAGTAAGCTACAGTAACACGAGTACAGTAGTGCTACGGTAACACAGAGTACAGTAAGTGCTATGGTACATGGGTACAGAATGCTACGGTAACACGGGTACAGTAAGTGCTACTGGTAACACGGGTACAGTAAGTGCTTATGGTAACACGGGTAGTCAGTAAGTGCTACAGTAACACGGGTATGTAAGTGCTACGTAACACAGGGTACAGTAAGTGCTACGGTAACACAGGGTACAGTAAGTGCTACGGTAAAAAGGGTACAGTAAGTGCTACGGTAACATGGGTACAGTAAGTGCTACGGTAAAACGGGGGTACAGTAAGTGCTACGGTAACACAGGGTACAGTAAGTGCTCGGTAACAGGTACAGTAAGTGCTACGGTAACACAGGTACAGTAGTGTTACGGTAACAAGGGTACAGTAGTTACGGTAACACAGGGTACAGTAAGTGTACGGTAACACAGGGTACAGTAAGTGCTACGGTTACAAAGGGTACAGTAAGTGTACAGTAACAGGGTACATAAGTGCTACGGTAAACAGGGTACAGTATGCACTTATGTAACAGGTACAGTAATTGCTACGGTAACACAGGGTACAGTAGTGCTACGGTAACAAAGGGTACAGTAAGTGCTACGGTTATACAGGGTACAGTAAGTGCTATGGTAACGGTACAGTAAGTGCTACGGTAACACAGGGTACTGTAAGTGCTACGGTAACAGTGCAGTAAGTGCTACGGTAACACAGGGTACCAGTAAGAGCTACGGTAACAAAGGGTACGTAACTGCTATGGTACACAGAGAACAGTAAGTGCTACGGTAACACAGGGTACAGTAAGTGCTACGGTAACACAGGGTACAGTAAGTGCTACGGTAACACAGAGTACAGTAGTGCTACGTTACACAGGGTACAGTAGTGCTACGGTAACACAGGGTACAGTAAGTGTACGGTAACCAGGGTACAGTAAGTGCTACGGTAACACAGAGTACAGTAAGTGCTACGGTTACACAGGGTACAGTAAGTGCTACGGTAACACAGGGTACAGTAAGTGCTACGGTACACAGGGTACAGTAGTGCTACGGTAAACAGGGTACAGTAAGTGCTACGGTTCACACAGGGACAGTAAGTGCTACGGACACAGAGTACAGTAAGTGCTACGGTTCCACAGGGTACATAGTAGTGCTACGGTAACACAGGGTACAGTAAGTGCTATGTTACACAGGGTACAATAAGTGCTACGGTAACACAGGGTACAGTAAGTGCTACGGTTACACAGGTACAGTGTTACCCTGTTGGTGAAAGTTATTTAACCTATCTCAGAATTACTACATTCCTATACCTAGTTATAAGTAGAAAGCTGAATTAACACGATGGGAAGACCATAAACACTATATATTATATAGATAGCACAATAAAAGCCCCAGTAGTGACTTGATAATAACTTTGGGTTTACTTCTTACTAATAGTGTGATGGAGGGTCGTGAGTACATAAGTACATTAACAATATATCGATCAGTGCTACTCAACGCTAATGCACATAGGGAAATGGGATCAAAGCATTAAGTTATCTTAGACCACCCCAAAATGTTTTATAAGTATAATCAATAGTAGAAAGACAAGGTTTGGGGGACAGTAATCCCATACAGTAACCCCCAATTCCTTGCCACCGCAGATGGTTGGAAACTACAACTCCCAGCAACTAAAGCATGCTGGGAGTTGTAGTTTACAAACATCTGGAGTGTCAAGGAATAGGGGTTACTGTATGGAATTACTGTCCATTTAAAGGGCAACTAATGCCTCAAAATATTACAGAATCAGGAGGATGGTATCTATTGTTAAAAAGATTGCCTTCTGATTCTGTATTGTTTTGAGGCATTAGTTGCCCTTAAATGGACAGCAGAATTCACATACAGTAGTCCCATACAGTCATATCCATACAGAATCAGAAGGACAATATAGAATCAGAAGGCAGTAGTGGTCATATTTTCTACCCTTGACTTATCCTTAAACCTCAATCAGGTTTTACTTATATTTCATGGAAAAATAGGTACTTTACTTTTATACTGTGCCAGACAGACGACCAATCTATAAACTGAGGGCTGTTGGCCTTGAAGAAACATTTGTACATGGATAGAGAATTGGTTATTGGTCACAAACAGAGAGTGGTGGTAAATCGAGCTACATCTATGTGGGCTAAAGTTATAAGCGGAGTGCCTCGGGTTTGTACTGGGCCACTTCTGTTTAATCTGTTTATAAATGACTTAGAAGGGGGCATTGAGAGCAAGATCTCTGTGTTTGCTGATGACATTAAACTATGCAGAGCTAGATAGATTATCAAAATGGGCAGCAGAATGGCAGATGAGATTCAATGTTGATAAATGTAAGGTGATGCATTTGGGATATAATAATCACTGTGCCACCTACACCATAAATAACTCTGTGTTAAGTAAATCTGTAATGGAAAAAGATTTGGGGGTTATGGTAGATAACAGACTTAGCTGTAGCAAAAAATGCCAGGCAGCAACGGCTAGAGCTAGCAAGATATTGTCCTGTATAAAGAGGGGAATAGATTCAAGAGAGAAAGATATTATTCTCCCTCTTTACAAGGCTCTGGTAAGGCCTCATTTGGAATATGCGGTGCAGTTTTGGAATCCCATATACAAAAGGGACATCTTGGAAATGAAGCAATGCAGAGAAGGGCAACTAAATAATAAGGGGAATGGAGGGGCTTAAATATGCAGGCAGATTAGACAAGTTGGGGCCGTTTACACTAGAGAAGTGACGTTTGCGTGGGGATATGATAACCTCATACAAATATATTAATGGGCCATACAATGAACTCTCTGGTGTATTGTTCACTAATCGGTCATATCAGAGAACAACGTGGACATCCTCTAAGATTGGAAGAAAGAAGTTACATCTTCAGGTTAGGAAAGGTTTCTTTACAGTGAGAACGGTGAAACTGTGGAACTGTCTTCCAGCAGATGTGGTAATTTTAAGTTCAAAAATAGTTAAGTCTGTTATCTACCATAACCCCCAAATCTTTTTCCATTACAGATTTACTTAACACAGAGTTATTTATGGTGTAGGTGGCACAGGGATTATTAAATCCCAAATGCATCACCTTACATTTATCAACATTGAATCTCATCTGCCATTCTGCTGCCCATTTTGATAATCTATCTAGCTCTGCATAGTTTAATGTCATCAGCAAACACAGAGATCTTGCTCTCAATGCCCCCTTCTAAGTCATTTATAAACAGATTAAACAGAAGTGGCCCCAGTACAGAACCCCGAGGCACTCCGCTTATAACTTTAGCCCACATAGATGTAGCTCGATTTACCACCACTCTCTGTTTGTGATCCAATAACCAATTCTCTATCCATGTACAAATGTTTTCTTCAAGGCCAACAGCCCTCAGTTTATAGATTGGTCGTCTGTCTGGCACAGTATAAAAAGTAAAGTACCTATTTTTCCATGAAATATAAGTAAAACCTGATTGAGGTTTAAGGATAAGTCAAGGGTAGAAAATATGACCACTACTGCCTTCTGATTCTATATTGTCCTTCTGATTCTGTATGGATATGACTGTATGGGACTACTGTATGTGAATTCTGCTGTCCATTTAAAGGGCAACTAATGCCTCAAAACAATACAGAATCAGAAGGCAATCTTTTTAACAATAGATACCATCCTCCTGATTCTGTATTGCTTTGAGGCATTAGTTGCCCTTTAAATGGACAGTAATTCCATACAGTATTTAAGATTCCTTGGCACTCCAGATGTTTGGAAACTACAACTCCCAGCATGCTTTAGTTGCTGGGAGTTGTAGTTTCCAACCATCTGCGGTGGCAAGGAATTGGGGGTTACTGTATGGGATTACTGTCCCCCAAACCTTGTCTTTCTACTATTGATATACTTATAAAACATTTTGGGGTTGGTCTTAAGATAACTTAATGCTTTGATCCCATTTTCCCTATGTGCATTAGCGTTGAGTAGCACTGATCGATATATTGTTAATGTACTTATGTACTCACGACCCTCCATCACACTATTAGTAAGAAGTAAACCCAAAGTTATTATCAAGTCACTACTGGGGCTTTTATTGTGCTATCTATATAATATAATAGTGTTTATGGTCTTCCCATCGTGTTAATTCAGCTTTCTACTTATAACTAGGTAATAAAGGAATGTAGTAATTCTGAGATAGGTTAAATAACTTTCACCAACAGGGTAACACTGTACCCTGTGTAACCGTAGCACTTACTGTACCCTGTGTTACCGTAGCACTTATTGTACCCTGTGTAACCATAGCACTTACTGTACCCTGTGTTACCGTAGCACTTACTGTACCCTGTGTAACCGTAGCACTTACTGTACCCTGTGTTACCGTAGCACTTACTGTACCCTGTGTAACCGTAGCACTTACTGTACCCTGTGTTACCGTAGCACTTACTGTACCCTGTGTTACCGTAGCACTTATCTGTACCCGTTTGTTAATCCTCTGTTAGCCTCTACTCTTACCCTGTGTAACCGTAGCACATTACTGTACTCTGTGTTTACCGTAGCCATTACTGTACCCTGTGTTACCGTACACTTACTGTACCCTGTGTTACCGTTAGCACTTACTGTACCTACTCTGTGTAACCGTCAGCACTTACTGTACTCTGTGTTACCGTAGCACTTACTGTACCCTGTGTTACCGTAGCACTTACTGTACCCTGTGTTACCGTAGCACTTACTGTTCTCTGTGTAACCATAGCAGTTACTGTACCCTTTGTTACCGTAGCTCTTACTGTACCCTGTGTTACCGTAGCACTTACTTGCACCGTTACCGTAGCACTTACAGTACCCTGTGTTACCGTAGCACCTTACCTGTCGTTACCATAGCACTTACTGTACCCGTAACAAGACCGCTAGCCTCTTTTTCAGCTACCTTTGGTGCCCACTGGCATGGAGGGTCACTGACTGGACCCTGGGGGTAGCCGGTATGGCAGCGGACGTAGAGTCCTTTTGGTATCCTTCCTTTTCATCGTGCATACTGGACCCTTGTTACAGAGCACTCTTGGTAACCTTAACCCTGGGACTGTAGCACTTATACTGTTACCCTTTGTAAACGGAGCACTTACTGTACCGTTACCATAGCACTTACTGTACCCTGTATAACCATAGCACTTACTGTACCCTTTGTTACCGTAGCACTTACTGTACCCTGTGTTACCGTAGCAATTACTGTACCCTGTTACCATAGTGCATACTGTACCCTGTGTTACCGTAGCACTTACTGTACCCTGTTACTGTAGCACTTACTGTACCCTTTGTAACCGTAGCACTTACTGTACCCTGTGTTACCGTAGCACTTACTGTACCCTGTGTTACCGTAGCACTTACTGTACCCTGTGTTACCGTAGCACTTACTGTACCCCGTGTTACCGTAGCACTTACTGTACCCCATGTTACCATAGCACTTACTGTACTCTGTGTTACCGTAGCACTTACTGTACCTCGTGTTACTGTAGCACTTACTGTGCCCCGTGTTACCATAGCACTTACTGTACCCAGTGTTACCGTAGCACTTACTGTACCCTGTGTAACCGTAGCACTTTACAGTACCCTGTGTAACTGTAGCACTTTAAAGTCCCCTCTGTTACCGTAGCACTTACTGTACCCTGTGTTACCGTAGCACTTACTGTACCCTGTGTAACCGTAGCACTTTACAGTACCCTGTGATACCGTAGCACTTACTGTACCTCGTGTTACTGTAGCACTTACTGTGCCCCGTGTTACTGTAGAACTTACTGTACCCAGTGTTACCGTAGCACTTACTGTACCCTGTGTAACCGTAGCACTTTACAGTACCCTGTGTTACCGTAGCACTTACTGTACACTGTGTTACCGCAGCACTTACTGTACCCTGTGTAACCGTAGCACTTTACAGTACCCTGTGTTACCGTAGCACTTTACAGTACCCTCTGTTACCGTAGCACTTACTGTCAAATCTAATACAGCCACTGTGGCTTAACCAAACAGGCTGAAAATATAAAAATATTGACTGCAGTTTAAAGAGAGAAATTGCTTTAACACACACACATTTAGATCTATATAAAACGCATCTTCCTGTCTATATGTTACCCGTCTGTTCATCGATCCATTCTAAACCATTCACACCAAGTTCATTCTGCAGAAAGTGCAAAGTGCCAAATATCATATCATATGATCCTGTATCATATACCACATCAGCAGATTAGATTCCAACTTCAGGGTTGGGCTTTTAATAATTTTAGAAATTGGTATTGATTGTGGCATGGTCTGTTTCGAATAGATTTTATTTCTTCTGGCTTTCCTGCATTTGGTATTAAGTCAGATCATTCGGAGAGTTTTATTACACTTGTGTTAAATACCAGCTATCAATTACTGGAGAAAAAGCTACAGTTATCCCTAAACCTATAGTGCAGTTCGGTAAAGGCTAGGCTACTCTGACGTGTTTCTCGTCCACATTCAATTGCATTTTATGATCCATTGGCACAAGAGAATGCACATGGAAGGGCCCTTGTGACCCTGAGTAGGGACCTTTGGAGCTTATGAGGTCCCGCAGCTCAAACTGGGACCCCCCCTTCCGGACCCTGGAAGGGCCCTTGCGGCACTTAGAAGTGCCCTTGTGGCCCTGACAAGGGCCTTTTGGGGCTTAATGGGTCCTGCAAGACCCCCTTGTGGCACTGACAGATGCCTTTGTTGGGGGTCTTGCAGCTTGAAACAGGACCCCCCATTGGCTCTTAGAAGAGCCCTTGGGCGTGTCTTCTTGCTTCCATCTGGCGACAGCAACCCAGCTGATGTGGATGACACCGGCCAGTGTCCCTGCGGCCGTCAGGGACACCTCCAGCGCTAGCCACATCAACAGAGCTGATGTTGCCGGCGTCTTGATCCGAAGTCTTTTTTCTTCTCAGCCAGCGACACGAACTCTGCTGTCACCAATACCAGGCCGTGTCACTGCAACCGTCAAGCCTCCATGTGGTAATAGCACCCCCAACATACCCCTTTTATAGGAGGTCCTATGCCTTTAATATAAAGCACTGGATGGCCTCTTCCCTCATTTTTAAAAAGCCAAAGGGCTGGGGGGAAGTGAGAGAGCCTGTTATATGGATCCAGTGTGTAAGAATGTGAAATGCAAAGTTTGCTAATCGTAATTGAAGTAAAAAAAGGTTAGAAGTTAGGACCTTCCAGACTGGTTGGAAGGCTTTTCATTCATGTGATTACAGTAATGTATAATAAAACCCCTTTGTTTATAAAGTATGCCAGTGTGCAGATAATATGATATTGTATGGGGCCTAGGAATGTGCATTGGTTATCTATTCTATCTTTGTATGGTCATCTCTGGCGACTTCAATGGAGCCCATGTTGCAGACCTCTTCTTTCTTATGTCATCAACTGCGATAACTTCTGAGCTCCGCAGGGTTTGCACCTCTTTATATAAGTTTGCTGAAGGACCCAATCCAATTCTGATTAGTCAATTTTGCAATGCTTGCAATCATATGATTATACATTAGCCATTCATATTTAAGAAATATGGAGCTGCTGGGAAGGAAGTGCGCTGTGGTGGTCGGTGTGGGGGGGCGAGGACAGGGTGGGCATACACCCAGCCGTGCCCCTCTGGCGAATAGACCACCTGTGGCAGGGTGGGTATACACCCCGCCCTCTCTGGTAGCGGGTGCGACCACCCACGACAGGGTGGGCGTATACCCCCAACCTCAGCCGTTTTCGCCAACTCAAAGTTGGCGAATTGAAAAATCCAAGGTTAATGCCAGAACACAGTTACCGCCTTTTTTTTAATAGAAGCAAATGGTAACTGATGCAATGTTATCGCAGGGTTAACTTTCAGCCGCCATTTATGTATATAAATCACGTTAATAGCAATTTTGGCGAAAATAGCGGGAAAAACGGCTGTGGAAAGTTTAGCCTACTAATTGGCTGCTGCAGTTCAATACCACATGCAAAGGTTTGTACTTCGCTACTGTATGTCCTAAATTGGGCAAATCATTATTATTGGAATTATTTATCAATATTTCATACTTAATGAAATCAGTTGATTTAATCCCCTTTGCTATGCTTTGCTGTGGTCAGTTCCGAAGTTCTGTCAGAACCGTTTGGAATATTCGGATTTCAAAAATTTAGTTAACCCTTGAAAATACGGAGATGTGAGGGTTACAGAGTCTTCTTTCGAGGAATATAAACAAATCGGAACTTGACAGTTTCAAACAGCTCAAGGATGCACCACTTCCTTGGAATGTTCCTAACGACAATTTCTACTGATTGGCTGTTTAAGGGGTCAAACATGCTCAGATCTCTACTGAGCAACTAAATCACCCCAGGTGCTAAAACAACACTGTTAGGGGTCCTGCAGACAGGAAGTCAGTACTTTGGAAGCATTTATTTATACACAGAGGAATTGTTGGATGGGCACACACAATTAGAATCCCATCTAATGTTGGACATAAAACTATTGGTTTCCCTTTAAATGTGTTTGAATTATATTAATGTAATGGGCTTAACATATGCTGGACTGTGGGACAGGATTCTCTTGGAAATTTACTTTTTAAGTTTATAGTGGCAAACAGATCATTCAATGCTTAATCAATCTATGTTTAAAAAGTGCACATGCAGACACTCATACAATCATGTTCAAACTCTTCATTTTCATTCAGATTTTATCGTATTCAACTGGCCCCTAACTGTTACTATAACCGTTACTATGTAGGATCTTAAGGACCCTTTATCAAAAGCAAATAAACATTTATTTGATTAAATATGTAGAAATCCTTTCTTCTATTAAACTATCAACGCGTTTCAACCCTGTATACGGGCCGTCATCAGAACATCTTATGCAGGGTTGAAATGTGTTGATGTTCAATAAATAATGATTTTATAATCACTAAAAAAGTCCCGTGAGCGCTATCTTCTGCTTTAACCTTTGGATATCCTGTGATGTGCACCCAGACCAACGCTTACCATCAGCATTGGACTTGTATATATATTTAGATTATTATTATTATTGTATATATATAACATTATAATATTTATATATATTAGCAAAAGTGTGCCCGTTGGTGCACAGTGGAAATTATGTGTGTATGTTTTGCTATGTGTAGATGCAGTGCTCACTGAAACCATCAGGAACCATCCAGGGGGGCAATAATAAAATTACAGGGTTATTCAATAAAAGTTCTTATCGTTTAAAATGGTGCTAATTTTGCCCCAACCAATCAGATGTTAGCTTTCAAATGTTAAATAAGATCTGATTGGTTGGGGCAAAGTTAGCACCATTTTAAACGATAAGAACTTTTATTGAATCTCCCTGCTAGTCTGAAGGTCCTGAAAAAAACCCAAGCAATCGTATTATATTAAATGAACAAACACACACTTATACCTATGCTACCTGCCAGCTAGAATATAGAGGGTCTATGTGGAATAAACCTGCAGGTCTGAGAACAGACCCAGGCAATCTAAACAGCACATTTGGGCAATCAAAAGCAGCCCATACATATATCCGATTTTACTTTCCCGACCCAGCACTACCGCGACATTAGACCGATCCTGCCAGAGACACCTGTCGGTGGCATAGAAAAATGGGAAAGTCGGTTCCGGCAGGATCCATCTGATATCGCAGGAGTGCTTGGTTGGGTAATTAAAATCGGATATATGTATGGCCACCTTAAATCCTATACAGTATCCCGATTAACATGGAAGGTTCATACTTACCACAAGTTCCAGATTTATAGTCACTATGTGGTTAGGACTTGGTAGCACAAAATACTGATTGAATATAAATGTTAGTGAGAGGTGTTGATAGAGGAGCTAAAATCTCCACACAGAGTATAAAATGAAATAGAACCTTCTTATAAAAGACAGTACATCATAGAATTATGTTATTATAAGAGCATTGCCCTAATAATCTAACATATAAACACATATTTCTCACTTAAAGAAATGGGTGGGGACATGCAAAGTATCTTATTTATTGCCTGTGGCAAAGGCATGTGTCTAGATGTAATGATTGGCCTGTGGCAAAGGCATGTGCTAGATGTAATACAGCCTAATGGTATAGAGCAGGCTGTTTAACTTGTGACCTTCACGTGTTTGAAAACCACAATTCCCAGCATTCTCTGTTTGCAGTAAGTTTTTTCTTAATATCCTGCAGGTAAGGTATCTGTCTAGATCTAATACAGCCTAAGCTTGTGACCTTTCACGTGTTTGAAAACTACAAATCCCAGCATTCTCTGTTTTGCAGTTAGTGTCTTCTTAATGAACTTTTACATGTTTAGAAACTACACTTCCCAGCATTCCTACAATGCATACAATTCTGGAAAATGTAGTTTTCATACATCCTGGAATAAAGACATTTTCCTGACTTACAGACATTAAAGCCCACGGTCATGCTTTAGCGTTTCCTACCCAACGGTTTGAACATGCAAGTGATTCATCTGCCTTCCCTTACATCCATACCTATTAGACTATTGGATTAGGGAAGCATTATATGGGTGGATCAGTTTGCAATCCTGCCACAATGTGCAATTCAATCTGAACAGCACCATTGGACATCCTGAGACCCTATACAACAGGATCCAGAATAACATGCTAGGTTTATACTCAATGGTATTAACCACAGCAAGTTCCAAATTTACAATCATTATGGGGTTAGAGACTTGGAAACACAGGATAAAAATTAGCTTTACCAGTTATGAGAGGTTTGAGATAAAGGAGCTAAAATCTCCCCACAGAGTATATAAAATGAAATACAGCCTTCTTAAAACTGAAGGTACCCCACAGCCTCATGTTTAATACTAATATTGGGGGGAAAGGGGAAAAACTGTCCATTTCTCTAAGAATGCTGGGTAGTTTTAGAACATGCAAAGTCATTTAATCAATAACAGACACCACTTCCTGTCTACCACACACAGAAACTGGATTGTCTCATTACTGTCTATAGAGAGGGGAGGGGGGAGTAAATGCGAGAGTCTGAAGACTCTCACATTTACAAACAGTACATAACTGGGTGTAATACAGGAACTTCCTTACACTTCCTGTCTTGTCCTGGACAGTGCCTAAGAGAATGTTTTATTTGCTAACGAGTGTAAGATCAGAACCTCTCATTGGGATCCTGTAGAAATCCTGGAGGTCTGGCTAGACCTATCATTTTGACATTTCATTCAAACTTAGGGGTGTCCAGTAAAGTAAGTATACTTATTAACTGTATATCATTGTTTTGTAATTCAGTAGTAGGTAGTAGTACTATACTTTGTATAGTGTTATTTGTTATGGTGATTTAATTAAATAGTGATAATTACACAAATACATATAGACCTTTCCTATGTGTAATAGTGTTATATACCCCCACCTAGTTAGTTGCTCCTAAAAACTCAATGCAATATCCATAAAAATGTAAATTTATTATATAATATAAGGGATTTATAATGTTATATATATATAACATTTATTATGTTCAATACATATTTATGTTATGAGATATATATAATGTAATAATACATATAATTATATATAAACATATAATAATGTATAAGATATATGTAATGGTAGTATATAATACATATAGATATGTTTATATATTAATGTTATAATGTATAATACATATATATATTAGTTCTAAGTTATAATACTATATGTATGTAGTCTAATTTTAATTATATAGCATCACTTGGGTACACAGCGCTGTACATTATAAAATACAGATTATACAAACAGTGGAATAAGTGCAAGCCAATATACAGATAATTAAATTTACATAAATAAAGTTTTAAGGTTAAGAACACATATATATAACACACACATATATAAATATATATAATAAGTGTGGTGTACCTTGACATATTATCATTATTATTGTGGATTATATAGCACCAACATCTTCTGTGGCGCTCTACAATTACATGTATAATTCACATCAGGCTGCCCTGAAGAGCTACAATCTAAGCACATTGATTTGACACATAAACTTATCAGTATGTCTTTATGATTGTGGGGGGAGGAAACCCACCACAAGCGTGCAATCCCTGCCCCGAAAAGTTTACAATCTAAGTAATATATATAACTGCAAACCCTGTGGCAAATGGACCTCCCATGCACACATCCCCCACGTCACACACATCCCCCATGTGCCCTGTCCAGTCCCCCGTGTGCGCGCGCCTCGTCCAATCCCCCCGCTCGCGCATCACCAAGATTTCCCCCTGGCCAAGGCGGTGGTGCACACACAATTGTGGGAGGCGGTGATTTGTCTGTATATAATTTTTCATTTGAAGGTTTAGGTTTAGAAGGCTTGTCTGCCTGGCGATCTTCTCCTAGACCAACAGAATATGCTAGTTTTTTACTTTCTCCAACACCGGTGACAATCTGTCACACATTACTGAGCTGAACGCAGTCAGATTAACATTCTCCTCTATTTTCAGACATCAACATCTAACAAAGTCTAAACTTGGTGAAATTGCTCATTTACAACGTATTATCTTGAAATGGAAACATCCAATCATATAGTTGGCCTGAAACCCACAGTTCATACGAATGAACATTGCAGTTTACAGGATAAAAATATATGAAAGTACAGTATCGGCAGCTGGATTCAGTAATAACCGAAGACTCCAAAGCTCTTTACTTATCAGGTAATGCTACCTTGCAGTTACCATCTACTGAAGGAGCAATTTGCTCCTCTGTTATAGACCTGATACACAATAATACCCTGTAATCACCTGGGGTCATACACTGCTCCTGAGTGTTATAGATTGACTTACATTCAGTGAATGTATATCACTGCAGTACAAGCTCATACAGAGGCTGGGATGGGATACAGTGTCTATTAGGGAGATGTAATAAAACTTCTTAATGTTAAAAATGGTGCTAATTTTGCCCCAACCAATCAGATGTTATTTACCGTTAAAACAATCTGATTGGTTGGGGCAAAATTAGCACCATTTTTAACAAAAATAACTTTTTTATAAATAACCCTGTAAATATTTAGTATCCCAGTCATGGAAGATATTGGTAACTTTATAGAGAGGGCCTATAAGAGTAATCTACTACACAGCACATACCCAGCACCTCTCTACCACAATTTCTTTTTACTGTAGATTTTCATGTTTTGACCATGATTCTCGAAGTTTTGACCTTCTAACTCACTGAACTTTTTCCGATAATTAGCGAATGAACAATAGAGGATTTTCTAAATTCAGGGATTTGATTTTTGGAATTTATCGAATTTGTGGAAACGATTGTGAACCCTCAATCCACAAGTTCAAAAGCAGCACAGTGTGAAGGAAGTGACATTATTCAGGCTATTTGTAAGTGTTCCCCAGACCATTTCAGGTCCCAGAGCCATGTACAGTAAGTTAACTTGCTAATTTTTTTCATTTTAATCAAGCTTTTGGATTTCTTGCTCCCCATTGACTTGAATGGATCCCAATTAGTAACAGATTTTCCAGTTTGAGCATCTCTAATCTGAATGACATTTTTAAACCAGGGCTCATCTCTAATCATCAGTACGAGAAGGTGCAACTTATAATGACTGACAAGTCAGTGGGGAGTGAGACCAAGCAAGCAGTAGATCTTGGGGTGACCATAGCCCGGTATAAAAGGTCGCACTGACAATGTATCAAGGAGAGGAAGTGATGTGACTTGTATAAATTCTTTTAATTCATATAAAATAAAGATTTAAAGGAAAACTTCTGTAAAAATGTACTTTTAAAATGTAAGTACCTGGGTCAGGTAGGTAGGATTGATTATTCCTACTTTCCAATATTGTTTTGTTGAGGAGCTACAGCACATACAGTTTCATCTGCCAGGTTAGTGCCCTGGGCCTTCCTGTAAAGATAGTGCTGAAGCACCCAGAAAGACTGGCGGAAGCAGTTTTTTTGTGCTGCCATTTTCATACAAATTATACTGGGAGGTTGAAAGAACCAATCCTACCTCCCGCCCCAGGTACCTTTCATTTAACTGTTTTGAAAAAAAATTACAAGCAGCTATAGTTCCCTTTAATGCTGTAGGACTAGTGGTAACGAGCTGTATTGTTTTAGAGATGAGATGGGTGACTGTTTGTAAGAATGATGTAAAGCACAGGAAGATACCGTTAGGAGCATATTTATTAACCTATTGCACTACCAATACCACGGGTCCTTACTGAATGCGCCATAAATTACCAACCAATATAAATATTTTACTCTGATTCATTACCGGTTATACATTACCAGGCTCCAACACTAGTTACATACAAGACCCTTACATCTATTACCCTTCACAATAGTGTTAAAATGTGGTCTGTAAATACCACAATGAGGTACCATGGGGTAAGTCTCCCATGAAGCATATGAAAATTTTGGCGCAAGCCCTGTGAAATTCAGATAGACTGCAGCTGCTACTTTTCTCTTACAGGCGGTGGCAACGCTGTGCAGTAAAAGTACCGCACAGCAGCAGTAAGCATCATGAGTGGCAGCCTCTAGGAACTCCAACCAATAAGGAAATGCATCAGGGTAATGGCATGTCTGATGGTCACCCAGCTGCTCTGTAAAGCCCCTCTGTGCGTATGCTAAGTATCATGCGCACAGTGGTGTGGGGCAGTTCCGAGGCTATAAATAATGGAGTAGGTGTGGGCTATGTAGATCAGAGTATGAGGTGGAGGATTTGTCCATGGACTGGTTCTTTTGTGCCTGTGAGTGAATCTCTACAGTACTTTCCATTTAGTTTTAGCCATGTGACAGTGCTAAGCAGCAGCACATGAGCACAACCAGGAGCATGTTATACGAAAGTACATTACTGCACAGTATTTGCATCATGTTCTATAGGACTTTGGTGCCCCATTGTGTTTTTAAACTACTGACCGGTAAAGTAATACATGAAAATACCATGCGGTATCTGTATTGCACAGTATTTACAACTGTGGTAAAAGCACAGTATAGGGTAAACTACCCCTTAGTACATGGCAGTGTTATGTTGGAATATTAGTTAGATGATAGGGTACTAGGAATCCTGGGTAGGTAAGAAAGCTACATTAGCTACAAATAACAAGGGCAGTTATGTAAACTGCAAAATATAGTGATAGGCGCTATGCCCCAATGTTTCATAACATCAATTAATAAAATGATTGGTCCAGGTGGTTGTGCAAACTTTGCAGGAACATGGGCTTACTTAAGAACCTACAACTCTGATTTTGAGTTCTGATTTCTGACCCAGTTCACCCAGTTTTCCTTCGTGCCAGGGCCTGACCAATCAGAAGGCACACTCTGCAAGAAGGTTTATTCACATTGGCTTGGTTCCAATGTGTATGGAGTTAAAAACTATACCACTGATCAGAGCTTCACAGAGCTGTTCTTGGTAAGCCCATGGTTGGAACCAAGTTTTTTAAGCCCTACTTCATCTTGAGTATTTTGGGACAATTGGAAGGGGAAGGGTCGGACCTATTAATTGTCCTATAAGATGCTTGTGAATTTTCTCATTCATCCAGGTCATGGTATATCTATTGTATTCAGTCAGATAATCTAGTTCTTGAAGACGTTTTGCTAGTTATCCGACTGGCATTCTCAATTCAGAATGACTTGTACAAGAATCTGTAGGCAATTATGTAGTCCCAATTAGGCATACATTTGAAGATTGTAATGTCAACATCTTGTCAAAGGAACAGGACTTCTTCAAGAAAGTTGTTAAGGGGATATTTTGTGTAAATAGAAGAAACCAAGCCTAAATAGAGGTGGGGGGGTTCGACACCAACTGTCTGCCATGTACAAGCTGTTTGACACACTTACTCTGGGCGTTCCTATAACACCTCTTAGCCACTATCCAATCACGCCCTTAACATTGCCTGTGATATGCTAATTGGGATTTCCAGGGTACATAATTGCCACAGATTTTGTACAAGTCATTCTGAATTGAGAAAGCCAGTCGGATGACTAGCGAAACATCTTCCAGAACTAAACTTCAAGTCCAGTTGATCTAACTGAATACAACATCAGTTTGTTGACTCTCTCCCAATTGTCTACCATAATGTGTGAAACAAATTCAGGTGATTAGATCTTTTCATCGAATTATATCAATGTAGATATCATTTTTTTTAAATGTGCTTGTGGTAAAAAAAAAAAGGAAAGAAAATCCCGAAGGCTGAACTTATAAAGCCGCATTTATTGAAGCTTCGGAGAAACAAAAATCTTGATTCAAACTTTTTTTTCCGCCATGACAAAAGAGATGGCGACAATGTCTAGGGGAAAAAAAACTATTGAAGCATTCACCCTTATTGTTACAGCAGAATTCCTTGTCCTGACGTTATAACAATAAAGATCTGCCATGAAGACAGCAGGGAGATACATTGAGAGAAGGGTTGAAGATTCCCTGCTGTTCATCCTGAAATTGCAGAGAATTAACCAATATGTTAGATCAGACAAGCCGGAGCCTATTAAAAGTATCAAAACCACAAGGCGACGTTTCATTCTTGTTCGGCACCTGTTCAAAGAAACCCAAAAACACAGGGACAGAATGAATTCATTTTCACTGTACTTCTTCTTTAAATTATATGATAAGTATCAGAATTTAATGTGCAGCCTGTTTCAGGGGCAAGCAAAGATTAAAACAATCATTCCAGTGTTTACCATCAGTATAAAGCCTGTAAATTATATTCTTATAAGTTCTTAGCTATGTTGTCAGTGTTCAGGCAGGGTTACCAGGCATCCCTATTTGGACGGGATTGCGCAGTCAGGGCTAAATCCTGTCAAATACCGCCCTGAATCCTTCCCTGCTACCGAGGTGTCTTTCTAATGAGGCAATATGAGCAAAATGGTCAGGGCAGTGCCCCTGCTAAGTATCAGAGAGGCGGCAGGCATTGCTCACTTTAAAAAAAATTTTTTTTAGAAAAGTGGCAGGCAGAGCAGAAGGAAAAGAAACATAATGTCTAGCAGTACATAGGGGTGGCATTCAAAAGTTTGGCTCAGGTGGCAAAAACCCTAGAGACACCCCTGCCTGCTATGACCACTTTATGCCCCTAACCCTCCCCAAATGTGGCACCCATCCCTAACCTCACCTCCACTCTGCCATTGCCACACCTACCGGGACTTCACAAGTTAAGGACTAAAATTGGTTAAGCCAATTATTTAGGGCCATATTTACAAAGAGGCAAAATAGAGTTTTTGGGGTGTAATACATGCTTCTTTTTTGATGTCATAAATGGTGTGGGGACAATCCTTTAATTATTTAAATACAGGAAATCTCTGGATTTTCCTGGGAGGTGTAAAAACTATTATTATAACAAACAGTTATGTGTTTATTATCATAATTACAGTAATGTGGTTTATTATCATATCTGCAGTAATGGTTTATATCATAACTACAGTAATGTGCTTATTATCTAACTACAGTAATGTGTTTATTATCATAATTACAGTAATGTGTTTATTATTATAACTACAGTAATATGTTTATATCATATCTACAGTAATGTGTTTATTATCATAAATACAGTAATGTTTTATTATAAATACAGTAATGTGTTTATTATCATATCTAACGTAATGTGTTATTATCATAACTACAGTAATGGTTTATTATATAACTACAGTAATGGGTATTATCATAATTACAGTAATGTGTTTATTATCATAACTACAGTAATGTGTTTATATCATGTAGACAAATACACATGTATTTGGCATTTGTTGTTTTCTGCACTTAAATAAATGAGTCTTGTTTGAATACCATATTGAGTGTGCCTACCTACAAAACTATATATGACTGATTATAATTACGGCAGTGGACAGGTTATAGGAAGTGCACCTCAAAAATTCTACCTATCAGGGACTATCACATGAAGTTGGAAATTGGTTTCCAGCATTCCAACCTCACACAGTTTAGTGGTTGACTGTTGTTTCATCCTACTGTCAGTAGCCATTCATGTTACAGACGAGCATAGGCCAAGCGAGCATGGGATTTTTGTGGTGTATAGGCCCCAGTTTGGGGTGTTGGTGTAACTATATGTGGACATGCACGCAATGCTGTTGCACATTGCCCTGGTAAAAACTGCTTCTGCCAGGCTTCTCGTGCTTCATGACTATCTTAATATAGTTAGGCCAGACACTTAAGGTTCGTATACACGTCTGATGTAGCATGAGCAATGGCCCCCGACCCAAAAGAAATACACGTGTGATCCTTGCCTGAATGCATAGTCGTCGGGGGTGCAAAATTGGACAATTGTGTACGAAACCTTTACCAGTACCTGGCTGATGAAAATGAATGACAGTACGTGTTGGCCGTCAATGAGAAATTACCATTCTCCTCGTTTGCCCCAGGTCAATTTTATTTTTAAAAGTAAATTTTTGTAGTGCAGTTGTCCTTTAAATATATATATATATATATATATATATAAATAATAAATGATTTGACACACATATGCAAAGCCAATTGGAAAACCCTGCAGGAAGAGGAAGGAAGTACAAGAATGACATCAAAACCCTCTTGGCTGTGAATAGGGACATTTTTATTGACAATGCTGACGTAATGCGAGGTCCATCAAAACATCAGGAAAAAAAACCATTCATCCTTTTTTGCACCTTTTTCCTTTGAGATAAAAACAAGACTCCCGCGGGGAGATGACCTCTGATGAACCACAAGTGTATTGTTCCCTATTAGTCATCTAAAGATTTAAAGTTTGTGAGGCTTGGAGTATGCTTTGTTCTTCTACAATGATAGAAAAAAACTAAATAAGGGGCTATTTTTAAGGAGATTACTCATATTCAACTCATGGTTGTCACTTAGGGTTTTCAGACCAAACGCATTTCACATTGGAAACTTGCCGGAAATGGGATGTAGGTTGGCATGGAAACCAAAAAAGAAAAGCCTGAAGATTACTTAAGGCCTGTATAGCTTGGGCTTGGGCTTTTCAGCAATTCCCAGTCATATATAGTTTGTAGGTAGGCACACTCAATTGGTATTCAAAAAAATCATTTATTTAAGTGCTGAAAACAACAAATGCCAAATACACATTGTATATTTGGCATTTGTTGTTTTCTGCACTTAAATAAATGAGTATTGTTTGAATACCATATGAGTGTGCTACCTACAAAACTATTATGATGATTATACTTACGGCAGTGCAAGGTTAAGGAGTGCACCTCAAATTCTACCTATCAGGGCTATCACATGAAGTTGGAAATTGGCTTTCCAGCATTCCAACCTCACACAGTTTAGTGGTTGACTGTTGTTTCCATCCTACTGTAGTAGCCATTCATGTTACAGACGAGCATAGGCAAGCGAGCATGGGGATTTTGTTGGTGTATAGGCCCCATTGTGTTGGTGTAACTATAATGTGGCATGCACGCAATGCTGATGAGTAACAATAATTAGTGGAAAGCAAAAATAGGGTGGGACTACCAGGTTATATATAAATACATGCTATTACTGGTGGGTATGTTACAGCCATTGTTGTTCTTAGGTAGAGTTTTTGAAATGATGGGGTTATAAATATTTGGGTTTAGTCTGCTTTAATTAGAATCTACATGGCAATGCTGGTAAGGATTATCCAGTTCCCATGAACTTCATTTGGTTGTTTTCCATCAAATAATGAAAAGTAAGTTTTACAGTGTACAGGAGCATGTTCCTTGTTTCATTCCCCTACATCCATGATGTCAAAAGCTTGCCACTCACTCCAGATGTTAGAAAAACTAAACTCCCAGCATGCCTGTTTGCATTCTGCATGCTGGGAGTTGTAGTTTCCAAAATATCTGAAGTGAGTGCAAGGCTGTTATTTATGCTGCTGAGGCCTGTGTATTCCATTTCAATGCCATGTAAGTAGAGTGGACCTTGATGTGAAACATAAGGTAGGGGCCCATATGAATGATGGAATAAGGCACACCAATGTGAATATCTATACCTTGCCTTGACTAGATTTGAATAAGGACCTTTTCTCTACTATATGGAGTAGGACCCAGGGTCACTGATTCTCCATCTTGGGTGGGTACAGGAACCATATTAAGCAAGTTTTCCTGTGATATTTTAGGCAGTCGTGTTGTAAGCATGCCAGTAGGCAATCAGTTTCAAGTAGGCTGTGCCCGAACCAATTCAGTCTAAGTGTTATAACTTGCAGAGGAATAACCTGAATCATTCAGTGCATTAGACAATTCCCAAATCATAGGTTAACAGAGCCAACTGACATAGAAACAGCATTAATATACAAGGCCGCTCTGCGTGAAATAGATCCACATAGCCAATGTGTTCTTAAAATGCAGCAAAAACAGCCCACGATCCACCTGGCCAGCGGGCCACAGGTTTAACTGTAAATATACCAGACACAAGTGGGGTGCAAGGATTCTGCAGATACCTTCTATTGCAAGATGAAGCCATATACAGTATCAGTGGTATAAACTACGGGCCCACAAGAGCTGTGACGGCAGGGGGCCCAGTGACAAGAGGGCCTGCGATCAGCTTGTTGAAACTTCTGCCAGTTTCACACCGGTCTTTTAATTGAGCTGGAGCCTCTCGAGGGTTGTGTGTAAGTGGCCCAAACCACATCGAGTTCCTGCAGTTTCACTGCTCTACAGTATACACATATTAGGGTATTCGGGGTATATTCACGAACCTGCGTTACATTATTTGTTAACCCATGATTCCATTTACATGGGAAATTCACTGAATTTGCGAACCTCGAATATGGGATAAATATTGAATGTGGAATGCGTTGTTTCTTTTTTCAAGTTCTGGCTATTTGTTTCCCAGACCATTTCCCGGATCCAGAGCATAATTACCAAATAAAAACGTTAATTATCGAATTCATAGTCGCTCACTAACCCTAGAGTGTATCGTTCACTAACCCTAAAATGTAGTCTTCGGTTTTCAGAACCTTCGAAAGTATTGTTTGGAACCCTCAAATTTTCGTAACCCTGGAATGTAGGTGGCGCAAACGACAATTGCCCTATCATAAAGTAAGAAGTGTTTAAAGGGCATGTCCACCCCAAAACTATAATCCCCCAACTACTGGGCCCAATCATGTAGTGTAGTGTAATCCTTACCATCACATCCTAGCTCCATATGGTTCTCCTGTAGTCCCCCCCCAAAATCCCAAAAACTGCCCACCAGGAGGATAGCAGAGTCATATAGGACTCTGCCTCCTACCTGACCTCCGGGAGAATTTGGCAGCGTACTGCAGCCTTTCTCCCTCCCCCTCCCTCTCCCTCCATCTAAGGACTTCCCTCCCTAGCGTAAATCCCTTTAGCTATATGCTTGCCCCTGTCCCCCCAGCCCCAACCGATATTTATATGTTTAGAAAGCTCCCCAAACTTTACTTACCTCTTCTCTTTCCCGCCAAAATGAGCTGCCGGTCCCGCCCTCTGCTTGCATTTTCTCGCAGAGGGCCGGGAGCACGTCTGAGGAAGAGGGGAGGTAAGTAGAGTTTGGGGAGCTTTCTAAACATATAAATATAGCGGTTGGGGCTGGGTGGCAGGGGGAATCTTATATTAAAAAATCATTTAGGGCGGACATACCCTTTAAAACAGGTTTTGGTTGATAGTGACATGTTCCCCAGACCATTTCCAGGTGCCAAGCCACTTACAGTAAGTTACCATTGTTAGTTTAGCGTGTGAAACATCGGAAATTTTTCGAACTATCACTTCCGTGACTTCAATGGGTCCGTTTTTGAACTTTCAAACTTTTCCAAAGTTCGAAAATAACCGAACTTTATGAAGTTTGTCCATCTCTAGTCATGTTAGTAATTTTAGGCCAGAAACTGCATGGGCCCTGAAAAACCATTCAACAGACATGATATCCAAAGAACCAACTACCTACTGGATTATTGCACACATAATGGTCTGACCATCACATCCATGTTACTTTATTCCATGGTATATGAGGTATATGATGTCGCCATATCTGTGCTGGACTGCTGCCACGAAAGATAAAAGCTAAGAATTTCGTTTTAACATAACACAACTTAAATAATGAAAGTGTCACATTGGTGTAACCTTTCTGCAGGATAATAGTAAACATTCTATTGACACCAAATAACACCAGCATAACCTCAGCCTACAAATGTAAAAACTATCACAACTTTTTAATCAAATGGAAGAATCTTTCAAAAATGATATACAAGATCCATGACAGCAATTAGGATGGCCACAGTCTAAATTATACATCCAATCGCCATTCAGAATGTATGTGTTTTGTTTATGAATCGTGTGGCTGAACTAAATTGAACTGGTTGTTCAATGTTTTCTTGTACTTAAAGGGTATTTCCAACCCCCAAATCCATATTTTAGATCCCTGTAGGAAACCCTCGAAACGCATAAAGGTTTTACTTGCAAAATCAAGATCAGTTTCCAAAGGGAGATATTTTCAAAGATTAATACGGCAAACTACTTGCTTCCATCAGCACAGTGAAAGCTCAGAGAGATTTAGTGCTTGCTTTTCTGGGGCACACTGACTGGACACACCCCCATATAGTGTCGCTAGTCATTGGCTATGACTTCATCCATTACAATAGTGACTGCAGGGGCTACCCGGAAGAGAGGTAAACACCATTATCAATCTTTGAACACATATCTCTGTATGAACTGATCTGAAACTGTAATGGCCTTTAGCTGGGGGGGGGATTTTTTCCCCGACCGAGCATTCACTACTAGCGAGCGCTCATCCGGGACAAATGACTGTGGAAATAGTGGCCTCGGCCGACAGTTTGCACGCCGATTGTGCGATCCATAGGGAACAAAGCTAGTAAGTTCAGCACTGTAGCAGTGGGAACAGTTTCAAACAATCATGCCGGCGCTCCAATACCCTCCGTCAAATGCACCGTCTCCCTCCGGTCAGGCTGTATACAACACAAACAAAGCCCCAAGGCATGACATCCAATGGGAGCAAAAAGGAAGCGGGCAGCCGGTCTTCAGTAAAAAATAGTAAAATAGCCACTTGCCCCTGAGGAAGTGGCTATTGGCCACGAAACGCGTCGGGTGGAGCCTGGAGGGTTCACATGTTTCTTGTCCGTATAGTCGTTCGTTTGCAACTTTAAAATGTGATGGTTTGCTGATTTTAAAGATTCCGAAATAAAAAGATTACGATTTTTACTGAAGACGGCTGCCCGCTTCCTTTTGCTCCCATTGGTAGTCATGCCTTGGGGCTTTGTTTTGTGTATGTTCCCATAGGGAATAGTTTGATCGTCCGTGATTTACCAAACAGGTCCAAGTGGTCGTCGTGACCAAGCTAAGTTGTGGGCGCCCCCACCATGCAATACATCCGGCTGACCGTCCAACCAATACACGGCACTATCGGTGGTAAGCCAAAAATATTATATGGTGTGTACCCAGCCTAAACAATGTATCTTAGTATCCATAATAAGTATCACATTCTATGCTAATCTATCTTGATGATAGTCACATTACTTCAATTACACTACTACTCTACTGCTATTCTTGGAAACAACACAGCCAAATCCCAATCACAGCAAGGAAAAAGGGGTTTGTGTATTACGTTATAGACAGATTCATCAAACATGTCATGAAACCTCAGAAAAGATGTTCTTCTCCTTCAGAAAGTCATTTAGGGTTCAAAACCAAAGAGTTTCCTTCATCTCCTACCGATCCCAAAGTTAAAAATTCTACTTAAATGAAATTGATGTGAAGCTTTTAGATAAGTGTAAACTGCCACTGTGAGGCAAGTCCTGTAGAAATCTGATGGTGTTAAGCAACATTTTAAATCTGATACATCCGCTACTGCTGAGTTTCTAGGAATACACTAGGAGCGGACGGTAGGATTTTCAGAAGTGATTTACTACACTGTGAATGATCGTCCATGCTGGGCTGAATGTTTTGTGCAAAAGTTTACAGCTGACACATTATTAATATTCCAAACTTTCCAGCCACTAAATCACATGGCGGATATTGCTATGAATATAAAGTTAATATTGTTGGAAATCTTTCACTTTGAAAAAAAGGCAAGGTATCTCATCCGTCAAAAATATCCTTATAAAATCCAAACAGAACATTCCCGTTTGCTAGGAATTTAAAAATGGATCCCAAATTGAAATGAAATGTAAATAAAAAATGGAAACTGCTATAGAAATATCATTCTAAAATTTATATCCATCTATGTATCAGCACCTGTTCTACCCACCTCGCTAGTGAATCTCTATCGCTAAATGATACGCCAGTAGTTTTTGAGCTTCACAGGATCAGCCATGCCAATCGTGGAGCCTAGAGTGGAACTAAACAGGAAGAATGTATCCTGAACATGGCACTCACGTAGCAGCTTGACATGCTATTGGGGATGGAGATTTAATAGTGGCTCTCAATGTCCATTTAAGGTTTTTTGTGTTGTCTGCCATGTTGTAGTATGAACAAGAGTATACATTATGGTATAACATATGGTATATCAGGATAATCTATGATTGTCAGACTTTTTTACTGTTTTCTCCCTATATTGACACATTCCAAATTATTCGTTGGACCAATACCGATCATTTAGTAATGGGATATCCCACCGGTATTGTTGGGTGTATGGGCCCCTTTAGAGTGAACAATGTTGACTAACATGGACATCCACATTTTCTTCTCCATTTAGTTATCTGAATTCGCATACTGTTTGTGTCATCCATCTCTATCTTGTTATCCTTCATCCATTTCATAGACATCTCCCAGAATCCCCTTCTGTTTACACTTGTACCGACCAGTGGCATAAACTAAGTATAACTGGACCCCAGCAAAACTATGATGGGGTCCCTATCCTTGCTTCATTCACAGGGGGTTCTGTGAAGAAGAAACTTTATCTGTCTTAGGAAAAAATAAGAAGATGGGGCCCCCTTGGCTCCTGGGACCCCCTATGGTTGCTCCCCTGCTTCCCAGGTAGTTACGCCCCTGGTACCTACCTATTTGGTGTAGGAGTGAGAATCCTTTTTCAAGTTGGAGCTCCCAGTGCTCCCATTGGACCAGCTCCCCTAATCTTCTACAACAACCCTTCTAGGACCAGTGCTTGTGCTCCCCTTTCTGATTATTGTCTCGCTGAATATAGCTATTCCTCTGTTTTCCAATATTCCATCGTTATAATACCTACAATGGGTTAACTAGAACTAATGTTCCATTGAGCCACATGTTTATATTTTATCCATGACAAGAAACTTACCAAAAATAACAAGTTTATTCTTCCAACCCAGAATAGTTTCAGGGAGGAGGAACAATGATACAGCACATTGCAGGTAATAAATCTGCCGTATTAGTGATCTCCATGCCAAACAGTAAAACTTTCTACATACAGGAGTCGCTCCTTGTTCCACACAGTGTGTGCACAACTCTTTAAACACCCAGTGTCCAGCCCTGGGATTTCTGTAACCCATCACTGGGACCCAGCACAAAGCGTTACAAGCTGCTTCCGTCACATATTTTGAAGCTGATTTTTAATTTCTTTCCAGCTTTTCTGGCTCACGCAATAAAAATATTTTAACCTGAATGAAATCACAGTGCAAACTTTTCAATCCGAAAAACCTCCATAGCCAAAACCTATTAAAATCCTTGGAATTCTGTGCAGCACCAGAGGTACAAAATGCAAACAAAAATAAGTAAGTAAACACATAACATACAAGTTATAAACACTTTCCGTTCCAGGTACAATAACTTTGGTGACGTTAAATTAGAGTTCTGTGCAGCACTGGTGAGGTTTTTGGTGCATTTGTTTTGTCACCAGTGGTGACCAAAATACAAAAGCACCAAAACCAAATCAGTAAAGTGGGGAGCAACGTGTGACATTCAGCTCAACCAACAGTAAATAAGTAAAAATAAAGGACAACGCGGAAACATTTCTTTCTATCCAGGTACAATGACTGAAATCAGAATCCCATCCAGTTACTTATAATTATGTGCACAAAAAAACATCCTTGGACCTTTAAACCAACACATGACTGTTTGGGGGGTGGGGGGAGTTACTCACCATCTCTCTTTAGGTTTGGGGGTCTTGCAGATTTTAAAGCTCCGTCTGACTTGTAAAAACTTGACTGCAAATGTTTGCCAGGATTAAGGTGAAAAGCAAAGAAAGAGGCATTGGGGATGATGGGAAATCACTGACAGCATTCAGAAGGAATTCCACAGAAATTCAAAAGACAAAATAATAGAATTATCCACAAGCTCCCTCTTGGTAAAGTGCAGTTATCCTGGTTGCAATCGTAAGACTGAGCATGTCAAAGGGACCGAATCCTAAATGTTCCTTTTACTTGTTCAGCACTGAGCCCAGTATGTGTGTGAAGCCTGGTGCCTCTCTCTATTCTTACTAGAGCTGACTGAGCTCCTTGCAGCTGCTATCTACACTTTCCAAAGCTCCCCTGTAAATCCTGCATTTCTGCACAAACACAACACATAGCTGGGACTCCGCTGCTCCAGATGAGAGTTTTTTTTTAGAAACAGCTTGAAAGAAAAAAAAAAAAAATCAAAATCCCCTGCAGCCCAATGGAAATAACAGGAAAGAAGCCAGGAGCTGACAGAACAATAAGAAAACCTTTAAACTTCATTCACTCCCTCAACTGCTGTATCAGGGAAAATCCAATAGGTCTGAAGCTTTGAGATACATAAACTCAACTTGCACACTCATCCCGCTGATTCCGAATGCAGCCAATATTGCTGGAGATGGATTAGCCCAGACAGAACGGGAGAAAAGGACAAGGGGCTCTTGTAGATACACAGATATAGTACAGGGAATTACAAAATGATGAATGGACATTTTTTGTCCATGAGCAGTCAGGATTCCACGGTTACACTAGAGTTTTATAAGGAAAATACTAGAACACAGAATAAATTGAAAGCCAGATCCTTTGTTTTGAATGATCCGATATAGTCAGTGGGATCTATCCTACCAACACGATTGCAAATTATCACTTTAAACCACATTTGATTTACATTTTTTGTGAAATAACTGAATTGTAAAATGGATAATGTGCCATGGTAACGTCCTTCTAGGACGTTACAATGTTATTGTTGTATATGGTAACCAAAAACACAACGATGGACCGAGAGGCACCACCGCAAAAAAACACACAATAAAGGTGCCTATGATTAAGGGCACATGCCCGAAAACACGTCAGGCACATATAGCCTGATATGTTCTGTTTTAACATCTGAATAAAATACACAATTTATATGGACTGGAAGGTAGTCTACTACATACACTACTAACTTACCTGCGACTTTCCCCACTGCGTTTCCCGAACAGGATCCCACTCCACTTTACAACCAACATTAAAGGGCATGTCCACCCCGTAATGAATGATGTCACAGCCAAAACTAATGAGTTACTGGAGGCTTCCCATCGTTCCTGGCTATCAACATTGATTGAAGAACGGGAGGTAAGGCATAGCTCCTCTATTGCAGTGAACTATTCCTTTAATGAAGGTTACACCACTTTTAACTCCAAAATTTAAGACCAGCAATAGGTGACCTCATTATGTAAGTTAGCAGGATGAAAGGACATTCTGTGGTCCCAGACTCTGAAATCAGTAGGGGATAATTACAAGACATCTCAGGTACCTTATCCCAGTTCATATCCATATTAGAAAGCAAAACATATATCAGGGTTCATATCTCTTTCTGTGACCATAATTTAGGTGAACTGTTTGTAAAAGTGGACTCAGGAGCAAAAGCCGTTTCATGGAAATCCAAACACCCATGGTCTAGTTTGTGTGGAAAGTGACAGAGACCTCTTGTTGGTTTATGGATCAATATGCAATAACCATATTGAATTTGGTATGTACAAATCAGTCTAACCGCCCTGGATACGGATTTATGAGTTGGCGTGCTTATGGGTGTAACCCCGTTGCAATACGGGATTTGGCAGGGATAGCCACCTTGTGGGTGTGTCAGGGAGACCACCTGGAGTGTGTTACACTCTCTTGCTCAACCCACACCTTCTCTGATTGGGTGTGGTGATCTGGTTACACCCTGTCCAGGGGTATAAAAGTGGCTCTGAAACCCAAAGAGCTAGGCCTCATTTACCATCCAATATCGGACCAATAAGAGTTATTTTGAGGGCGATAACTCTGGACTCCATCTTACATGGAATTACCTTCTTCATTTATCCTGGAACATTAAGGACTGACATTAAGTATATTTCACTTTCATCCCATTTTGTGTTACTGTTTTATGTTGTGTGTTTTGTCTGTTATATTTTCTGTAGTTTATTGTTTGCACTGTTTTGTTTATATTAAACGATATTCAAATCGTTAGCTGAATCTCTGATTGCTCTAATTAGAACTAAGGAACTCTGCCTCTGAGACGCTACGTTTTACCAGTATATAATTCTATGTATTTGTTATATTCCTACCTGTACGTGGTAGCGAATTAACGGTCATTATATTCGTTTTATTGTACAGCTGTGCATGCTGGGTAGGTTGGTGTAACTTTAACACACCTGGCGGCAGATACCAATGATTTATGGTAAAATATATATAAGGACGGGCAAACTCTCGGTTGGGTTTGGGGGGTTTTCGCAGGGAGCTAGCGTGCTCAGAGCGCCCCTGGGCTGAGGGTTGTAGTGTCCCCGTCAAACAGCTAATGGCTGGTTTAAAGTGGCACTGGGGTAAAATTCCTTTTGGGATTTACCACAAGGTGCAAATCCAGTATTAAATACCGAAAGCCATATTTGCTCGAAGCAATTTATGGCTGTGGGTAAATGAGGCCCATGTGCCTTATTCAATAAGAAGTGCAAAAAGTGTCTGTGATCGTAATCTGCAGCAACCAATTAGATGTTAGCAAATGTTTTCCAACTTAAACCGAGGTTACTATTGTCAAGTTAAGGTTCCCCTAACATTCCTGTTTTAAGAAGCTTGGGTGATGCTGAATCTTCTGGTCTTCAATAGTACAGATATATAACGAGGGGCGCACACACGTGTGTAACTGTAACTTATTGTGACATTGGTATGTTCACAACATTTTGGAGGTTAACCCCTTCCTCCGGTGCACCAGAGGAATTGGGTGACCCCGAAATTTTGCGTACATACCAATGTCACACTAAAGATACATCTACACAAGTGTGCGCCCCTTGTTATATTTGTAGCAGTAAAAAGGTTACATGATTGGTTGAGGAAAATTAAAGGGTATCTCCACTCGTTTTTCTAAGTTTGTAATCCAGTTCTATTGAAGAACGGGAGGTAAAGGAGCTGTGCCTTACCTTCCGTTCTTCAATAGAACAAACAGGAGCAGGAAGAAAGGTAAGAACTTACCCGCTCGCTCGCTCCCCCGGCGCGTAGTCTGACAGGTCCCGACGGACCTTGTCTTCTATGCGCATGCGCGATCTATGCGCATAGAAGACAAGGTCTGTCGGGACCTGTCAGACTAAGCACCGGGGGAGCGAGCGACGGGGTAAGTTTCTTCCTTCTTCTGGCTCCTGTTTGTTCTATTGAAGAACGGAACGTAAGGCACAGCTCTTACCTCCCATTCTTCAATAGAACTGGATTACCAAAATGTTAAAAATACGAGTGGAGATACCCTTAATAGCTCGGGCAGATATTTGCTGCCCTTTTTGAATAAGCCAGTGTCAGTTTGACTCATTCAGATTAAGGTCTTGGCTCTGGTTGGGCTGTTACTGATTGGGATATACCGATAGACCTTTTGCCAAATTTAGCCAGATTTTGATGTTTTTCATTGTGAGATAATGTTTAATCTTCGTGGTACTTTCACTGTCGAACCATGGCATGTCGTCTTGTTTCCACCATACTACATGGAATGATAAATGCCTTGGATACTTTATTGTATCCCTGTCCAGATTAATATTTTTCAATCATAAGGGTCCATTCATAGTTTTCCTAGGAGTAATTGTGCTAATCAATTCAATATCGGTTAGCAAGACTTTATCACCTCATCGCACTAGCTGTGGAGTATCGCACAAGACAACTGTGCAACCTATTTAGCACCTATATAGCACCATTTTTGCACAAATTGTAATGCTAGCTAATAGCTGATGTTAGGAACACGTGAAGGCTAATTTAAAGTGCTGGGAGGCACCAATCCTATGAGATGCTTTCTAACAAGTAGTGGACCAGTACATTTCTTTTTCTTTCACCACTATACAGTTTCTGATTAGTTTTGTCTACTTTGTATAGAAATGTTGCCATTAGGGTGGAACAGGTTCGGACAGGATTTATCTTGGTTTCTTTCCATTATACAGCAATGTGTAGACTATTTATATCCATTGAAACATACAAATCATGACGGGCCTGGTAGCACGCTGACGTCCTTGGTCTCGAAATGCACCACCACGCATGGGTGAAAAAAATGGCCAGATCCAAATTTGTGGTACTTGACACAAAAGTGGCCTTGACAGCTATTCTGTTCTATTCCCCCCAGATGACTACGGCACGTGGATCCTGGTGATTAAACTAATGGAGTATCCTGGGAACTGACGGATCTAAAAGAACTCGATGCTGCAGGGTTTTAAATGCTTTTAATGTTCGCGAATGGGAAGTGCAGATCTCTGGTTTAATATGCACGAGCTGTAAACATCAGTCACAAAAACCTCTATTCTGCCAGTTTTTTTGTTTACTGCTTAACTAGATGTAAAACGAAGGTTCCTTTTGACTCCAAATTAATATTGGAAGCTTTGAATGAACCAATAAAATCGGCTTAACGCCATCATTAGACTTGGTGCCGTTTAGATTTATGCGACTGCAAGAATTGTTTGATGTTCAGCATTCCAGTTGTCTTCTAAATTAACTTTATTTTAATGTCTAGTTAATAATTTCTTCCGTTTCCTTGTGGTTGCCATTACACGAGAATGGCTGTAATTTAAATTTAGTGCATACTGCAGTGCTAAGGTTTCATTGATTTGGGATGGGAGCCATTTCGCATTCTGGTATCTTTCTCCAGGACTTAGCTGACTTTCAGTTTGCCTTCTTGTAATTCTGCTTATTCAAAGGGTTTCATGCTAATGGAGATTTCAAAAATGCCCTTTAAGTTTCAAATGTTGCATTCCTCGCATTAAAGGACACGTTGTGTTTTTTTTTCACAATGTCTCTTATGAAAGTACTTCGCAATTATGTAGGTTTTGTTCCAGATTATCTTCAGGCAAAGCAAGATCTACAAAACAACTAATTGGATCATATGTGTTTTATTAAAGGTGCCCCAAGTCAAACGGATATAACAGGACATTGCTAGTGGTTTAGCTCATCTTATGAGAAAGCTGCTTGGAGTTCACGATAAAAAAAATATTGCGCCACAGAAATACAGATCTGTAGAACTGCAGATGCTCCGAGGGTGAACACAGTCATGCATTGATTTTCATCTTAGTTGTGAATGATCAACGTGGTGTGTATCTGGTTGCACAATGGCCCACATTTTTGTATTTAGAATAAATGGATGATGTATGGGTAGAAACAGTAACGGCAAGCCAACCAATCAGATTTCAGTTAAGTGAGCAATCTCATTTTTGGTTGTATAAATACTAAAATATAAATACTTCCTTAATTAATACTTGAGAGACTTTGGGGCTAAATTTGCATTTCACATCTGGATTCTTCAATCTTCAAGTTTGGAAATTTTTTTTAGCTTAGTGTTGACCATCCAGACACAGGTTCTGACGTGTTTTCCTAGTTCCTGAACCTCCATGCTAACTGTGGCATTCTCAAGGTCATTAGCAGCATTATATAGTATCCCTGTACCAACCAGAACTAAAGTATATGTATTAATACCAGAAATTCTCAATATTATATAGTATTCTGTACCAACCAGAACTACAGTATATGTATTAATACCAGTAATTCTCAATAATATATAGTATCCCTGTACCAACCAGAACTACAGTATATATATTAATACCAGTAATTCTCAATATTATATAGTATACCTGTGCCAACCAGAAACTATAGTATATGTATTAATACCAGTAATTCTCAATAATATATAGTATCCCTGTACCAACCAGAACTACAGTATATGTATATACCAGTAATTCTTAATATTATATAGTATCCCTGTACCAACCAGAACTACAGTATATGTATTAATACCAGTAATTCTCAATATTATTAGTATCCCTGTACCAACCAGAACTACAGTGTATGTATAAATACCAGTAATTCTCAATATATATAGTATCCCTGTACTAACCAGAACACAGTATATGTATTAATTCCAGTAATTCCCAATAATTATAGTATCCCTGTACCAACCAGAACTACAGTATATGTATTAATAACAGTAATTCCTAATATTATATAGTATCCCCATACCAACCAGCACTACAGTATATGTATTAATACCAGTAATTCTCAATATTATATAGTATCCCTGTACCAACCAGAACTGCAGTATATGTATTAAAACCAATAATTCTCAATATTTTTAGTTTTAGAAACTTATCTAGGCCATTTTTAAAGGTATTCAATGAGCTTTCCATTACCACATCTGCTGGAAGACATTTCCACAGTTTACCGTTTTCACTGTAAAGAAACATTTCCTAACCTGAAGATGAAACTTCTTTCTAATCTTAAAGGATGTCCACGAGTCCTCTGGTATGACCTATTAGTAAACATAGTAACATAGTAATTGAGGTTGAATAAAGACATATGTCCATCAAGTCCTTTCCACCCTTTTTTAACCCTACTTAACAGTTGATCCAGAGGAAGGCAAAAAAACCCAGCTAAATTCCTTCCTGACTCCAAATGGCAATCGGAAAGTATCACTGGATCAACCAGAATTGCAGTATATTATTAATACCAGTAATTTCTTAATATTTTTTAGTTTTAGAAACTTATCTAGCCCACTTTTAAAGCTATTAGTGAAAAAATTACCACATCTGCTGGAAGACAGTTCCACAGTTTCACCGTTCTCACTGTAAAGAAACCTTTCCAACCTGAAGATGTAACTTCTTTTCTTCCAATCTTAGAGGATGTCCACGTGTTCTCTGATATGACCGATTAGTGAACAATACCCAGAGAGTTCATTGTATGGCCATTAATATATTTGTATGAGGTTATCATATCCCCACGCAAACGTCAACTCTAGTGAAACGGCCCCAACTTGCTATATCTGCCTGCATATTTAAGCCCCTCCATTCCCCTTATTAATTTAGGTGCCCTTCTCTGCATTGCTTCATTCCAAGATGTCCCTTTTGTATATGGGATTCCAAAACTGCGCATATTCCAAATGAGGCCTTACCAGAGCCTTGTAAAGAGGGAGAATAATATCTTTCTCTCTGAATCTATTCCCCTCTTTATACAGGGACAATATCTTGATAGCTATAGCTCGTTGACCTGGCATTTTGTACAGCTTAAAAGTGGGCTAGATAAGTTTCTAAAACTAAAAAATATTAAGAAATTACTGGTATTAATAATATACTGCAATTCTGGTTGATCCAGTGATACTTTCCGATTGCCATTTGGAGTCAGGAAGGAATTTAGCTGGGTTTTTTGCCTTCCTCTGGATCAACTGTTAAGTAGGGTTAAAAAGAAGGGTGGAAAGGACTTGATGGACATATGTCTTTATTCAACCTCAATTACTATGTTACTATGTTTACTAATAGGTCATACCAGAGGACTCGTGGACATCCTTTAAGATTAGAAAGAAGTTTCATCTTCAGGTTAGGAAATGTTTCTTTACAGTGAAAACGGTAAAACTGTGGAAATGTCTTCCAGCAGATGTGGTAATGGAAAGCTCATTGAATACCTTTAAAAATGGCCTAGATAAGTTTCTAAAACTAAAAAATATTGAGAATTATTGGTATTAATACATATAATGTAGTTCTGGTTGGTACAGGGATACTATATAATATTGAGAATTACTGGTATTAATACATATACTGTAGTTCTGGTTGGTATGTATTAATACCAGTAATTCTCAATATTATATAGTATCCCTGTACCAACCAGAACTACAGTATATGTATTAATACCAATAATTCTCAATATTTTTAGTTTTAGAAACTTATCTAGGCCATTTTTAAAGGTATTCAATGAGCTTTCCATTACCACATCTGCTGGAAGACATTTCCACAGTTACCGTTTTCACTGTAAAGAAACATTTCCTAAACTGAAGATGAAACTTCTTTCTAATCTTAAAGGATGTCCACGAGTCCTCTGGTATGACCTATTAGTAAACATAGTAACATAGTAATTGAGGTTGAATAAAGACATATGTCCATCAAGTCCTTTCCACCCTTTTTTAACCCTACTTAACAGTTGATCCAGAGGAAGGCAAAAAACCCAGCTAAATTCCTTCCTGACTCCAAATGGCAATCGGAAAGTATCACTGGATCAACCAGAATTGCAGTATATTATTAATACCAGTAATTTCTTAATATTTTTTAGTTTTAGAAACTTATCTAGCCCACTTTTAAAGCTATTAGTGAAAAAATTACCACATCTGCTGGAAGACAGTTCCACAGTTTCACCGTTCTCACTGTAAAGAAACCTTTCCTAACCTGAAGATGTAACTTCTTTTCTTCCAATCTTAGAGGATGTCCACGTGTTCTCTGATATGACCGATTAGTGAACAATACACCAGAGAGTTCATTGTATGGCCCATTAATATATTTGTATGAGGTTATCATATCCCCACGCAAACGTCACTTCTCTAGTGAAACGGCCCCAACTTGCTAATCTGCCTGCATATTTAAGCCCCTCCATTCCCCTTATTAATTTAGGTGCCCTTCTCTGCATTGCTTTCATTCCAAGATGTCCCTTTTGTATATGGGATTCCAAAACTGCAGCATATTCCAAATGAGGCCTTACCAGAGCCTTGTAAAGAGGGAGAATAATATCTTTCTCTCTGAATCTATTCCCCTCTTTATACAGGACAATATCTTGCTAGCTCTAGCCGTTGTGCCTGGCATTTTTGCTACAGCTAAGTCTGTTATCTACCATAACCCCCAAATCTTTTTCCATTACAGATTTACTTAACACAGAGTTATTTATGGTGTTAGGTGGCACAGTGATTATTATATCCCAAATGCATCACCTTACAATTTATCAACATTGAATCTCATCTGCCATTCTGCTGCCCATTTTGATAATCTATCTAGCTCTGCATAGTTTAATGTCATCAGCAAACACAGAGATCTTGCTCTCAATGCCCCCTTCTAAGTCATTTATAAACAGATTAAACAGAAGTGGCCCAGTACAGAACCCGAGGCACTCCGCTTATAACTTTAGCCCACATAGATGTAGCTCGATTTACCACCACTCTCTGTTTGTGATCCAATAACCAATTCTCTATCCATGTACAAATGTTTTCTTCAAGGCCAACAGCCCTCAGTTTATAGATTGGTCGTCGTTGGCACAGTATAAAAAGTAAAGTACCTATTTTCCATGAAATATAAGTAAAACCTGATTGAGGTTTAAGGATAAGTCAAGGGTAGAAAATATGACCACTACTGCTTCTGATTCTATATTGTCCTTCTGATTCTGTATGGAATGACTGTATGGGACTACTGTATGTGAATTCTGCTGTCCATTTAAAGGGCAACTAATGCCTCAAAACAATACAGAATCAGAAGGCAATCTTTTTAACAATAGATACCATCCTCCTGATTCTGTATTGCTTTGAGGCATTAGTTGCCCTTTAAATGGACAGTAATTCCATACAGTAACCCCCATTCCTTGGCACTCCAGATGTTTGGAAACTACAACTCCCAGCATGCTTTAGTTGCTGGGAGTTGTAGTTTCCAACCATCTGCGGTGGCAAGGAATTGGGGGTTACTGTATGGGATTACTGTCCCCCAAACCTTGTCTTTCTACTATTGATATACTTATAAAACATTTTGGGGTTGGTCTTAAGATAACTTAATGCTTTGATCCCATTTTCCTATGTGCATTAGCGTTGAGTAGCACTGATCGATATATTGTTAATGTACTTATGTACTCACGACCCTCCATCACACTATTAGTAAGAAGTAAACCCAAAGTTATTATCAAGTCACTACTGGGGGCTTTTATTGTGCTATCATATAATATAATAGTGTTTATGGTCTTCCCATCGTGTTAATTCAGCTTCTACTTATTAACTAGGTAATAAAGGAATGTAGTAATTCTGAGATAGGTTAAATAACTTTCACAAGGGTAACACTGTACGTGTAACCGTAGCACTTACTGCCCTGTGTTACCGCTAGCACTTTTGTACCGGTAACATAGCACTACTGTACCCGTGTTACCGTAGCACTACTGTACCTGTGTAACCGTAGCACTTACTGTACTCTGTGTTACCGTAGCACTTACTGTACCCTGTTGTAACCGTAGCACTTACTGACCCTGTGTTACCGTAGCACTTGTACCCTGTTAACCGTAGCACTTACTGTACCCTGTGACGTAGCACTTACTGTACCCTGTGTAACCGTAGCACTTACGTACTCTGTGTTACCGTAGCACTTACTGTACCTTGTGTTACGTAACACTTACTGTACCCTGTGTTACCGCTAGCATTACTGTACCCTGTGTAACGTAGCACTTACTGTACTTGTGTTACCGTAGCACTTACTGACCTGTGTTACCGTAGCATTACTGTACCCTGTGTTACCGTAGCACTTTGTTCTCTGTGGAACCATAGCAGTTAGTACCCTTTGTTACCGTAGCTCTTACTGTACCCTGTGTTACCGTAGCACTTACTGCACCGTTACCAGTAGCACTTACAGTACCCTGTATTACCGTAGCACTTACTGTACCGTTACCATAGCCTTATGTACCCTGTATAACCATAGCACTTACTGTACCCTTTGTTACAGTAGCACTTACTGTACCCTGTGTTACCGTAGCAATTACTGTACCTGTTACCATAGTGCATACTGTTACCCTGTGTTACCGTAGCACTTACTGTACACTCGTTACTGTGAACTTACTGTACCCTTTGTAACCGTAGCACTTACTGTACCCTGTGTTACCGTAGCACTACTGTACTGTGTACCGTAGCACTACTGTACCCTTGTTACCGAACACTTACGTACCTGTGTTACCGTAGCACTTAATGACCTGTTACCGAGCACTACTGTACCCTGGTGTTACCGCGCATTACGTACCCGTGGTAAGTAGCACTTACTGTACCCATGTTACCGTAGCACTTACTGTACCCGTGTTACCGTAGCACTTACTGTACCCTGTGTTACCGTAGCACTTACTGTACCCTGTGTTACCGTAGCACCTTAAGTACCCCGTGTTACTGTAGCACTACTGTACACGTGTTACCATAGCACTTACTGTACCCGTGTTACCGTAGCACTTACTGTACCCGTGTTACCGTAGCACTTACTGTACCCCATGTTACCATAGCACTACTGTACTCTGTGTTACCGTAGCACTACTGTACCTCGTGTTACTGTAGCACTTACTGTGCCCCGTGGTACCATAGCACTTACGTACCCAGTGTTACCGTAGCACTTACTGATCCTGTGTAACCGTAGCACTTTACAGTACCTGTGTAACTGTAGCACTTTACAGTCCCTCTGTAACGTAGCACTTACTGTACCCTGTGTACCGTAGCACTTACTGTACCTGTGTAACCGTAGCACTTTACAGTAACCTGTGATACCGTAGCACTTACTGTACCTCGTGTTACTGTAGCATTACTGTGCCCCGTGTTACCGTAGAAACTACTGTACCCAGTGTTACCGTAGCACTTACTGTACCCTGTGTAACCGTAGCACTTACAGTACCCTGTGTTACCGTAGCACTTAGTACACTGTGTTACCGCAGCACTTACTGTACCCTGGGTTACACGTACACTTGTACCTGTGTACCGTAGCATTACAGTACCCTGTGTTACCATAGCACCTACGTACCTGTGTAACCGTAGCACTTTACAGTACCCTGTGTTACTGTAGCACTTACTGTACCCGTGTTACCGTAGCACTTACTGTACCCTGGTTACCGTAGCACTTACTGTACCCTGTGTAACCGTAGCACTTTACAGTACCCTGTGTTACCGTAGCACTTACTGTACCCTGTGTAACCGTAGCACTTTACAGTAGCCTGTGTTACCGTAGCACTACTGTACCCTGTGTAACCGTAGCACTTTACAGTACCCTGTGTTACCGTAGCAATTACTGTACCCTGTGTTCCGTAGCACTTACTTACCTGTGTTACCGTAGCACTTACTGTACCCTGTGTAACGTAGCACTTTACAGTACCCTGTGTTACCGTAGCAATTACTGTACCCTGTGTAACTGTAGCACTTTACAGTACCCTGTTTACCGTAACACTTACTGTACCCTGTGGTACCGTAGCACTTTACAGTACCCTGTGTTACCGTAGCACTTACTGTACCCTGTGAACCGTAGACTTTACAGTACCCTGTGTTACCGTAGCACTTACTGTACCCTGTGTTACCGTAGCACTAATGTACCCTGTGTACCGTAGCACTTTACAGTACCCTGTGTACCGTGCACTTACGTACCCTGTTACGTAGCACTTACTGTACCCTGTGTTACCGTAGCACTTACTGTACCCTGTGTACCGTAGCACTTTACAGTACCCTGTGTTACCGTAGCACTTACTGTACCCTGTTGTCAACTGTAGCACTTTACAGTACCCTGTGTTACGTAGCACTTACTGTACCCCTGTGTAACCGTAGCACTTTACAGTACCTGTGTTACCGTAGCACTTATGTACCCTGTGTAACCGTAGCACTTTACAGTACCCTGTGTTACCGTAGCACTTACTGTACCCTGTGTACCGTAGCATAAATGTAACCTGTGTAACCGTAGCAACTTTACTAGTACCCTGTGTTACCGTTGCACTTACTGTACCCTGTGTAACCGTAGCACTTTACAGTACCCTGTGGTACTTAGCCACTTACTGTACCCTGTGTTACCGCTAGCACTTAACTGTAACCCTGTGTACGTAGCTACTGGACCCTGGTAACCGTAGCACTTTACAGTACCCTCTGTTACCGTAGCACTTACTGTCAAATCTAATACAGCCACTGTGGCTTAACCAAACAGGCTGAAAATATAAAAATATGACTGCAGTTTAAAGAGAGAAATTGCTTTAACACACACACATTAGATCTATATAAAACGCATCTTCTGTCTCATATGTTACCCGTCTTCATCGATCCATTCTAAACCATTCACACCAAGTTCATTCTGCAGAAAGTGCAAAGTGCCAAATATCATATCATATGATCCTGTATCATATACCACATCAGCAGATTAGATCCCAACTTCAGGGGTGGGCTTTTAATAATTTAGAAATGGTATTGATTGTGGCATGGTCTGTTTCAAATAGATTTTATTTCTTCTGGCTTTCCTGCATTTGGTATTAAGTCAGATCATTCGGAGAGTTTTATACACTTGTGTTAAATACCAGCTATCAATTACTGGAGAAAAAGCTACAGTTATCCCTAAACCTATAGTGCAGTTCGGTAAAGGCTAGGCTACTCGACGTGTTTCTCGTCCACATTCAATTGCATTTTATGATCCATTGGCACAAGAGAATGCACATGGAAGGGCCCTTGTGACCGAGTAGGGACCTTGGAGCTTATGAGGTCCGCAGCTCAAACTGGGACCCCCCCTTCGGACCCTGGAAGGGCCTTGCGGCACTTAGAAGTGCCCTTGTGGCCCTGACAAGGGCCTTTGGGGCTTAATGGGTCCTGCAAGACCCCTTGTGGCACTGACAGATGCCTTGTTGGGGGTCTGCAGCTTGAAACAGGACCCCCCATTGGCTCTTAGAAGAGCCCTTGGGCGTGTCTTCTTTCTTCCATCTGGCGACAGCAAACTCAGCTGATGTGGATAACCACGGCCAGTGTCCCTGCGGCGTCAGGGACACCTCCAGCGCTAGCCACATCAACAGAGCTGATGTTGCGGCGTCTTGATCCGAAGTCTTTTTTCTTCAGCCAGCGACACGAACTCTGCTGAAGTCACCAATACCAGGCCGTGTCACTGCAAACGTCAAGCCTCCATGTGGTAATAGCACCCCCAACATACCCCTTTTATAGGAGGCCCTATGCCTTTAATGTAAAGCACTGGATGGCCTCTTCCCTCATTTTTAAAAAGCCAAAGGGCTGGGGGGAAGTGAGAGAGCCTGTTATATGGATCCAGTGTGTAAGAATGTGAAATGCAAGTTTGCTAATGGTAATTGAAGTAAAAAAAGGTTAGAAGTTAGGACCTTCCAGACTGGTTGGAAGGCTTTTCTTCATGTGATTACAGTAATGTATAAAAAATAATAAAAACCCCTTGTTTATAAAGTATGCCAGTGTGCAGATAATATGATATTGTATGGGGCCTAGGAATGTGCATTGGTTATCTATTCTATCTTTGTATGGTATCTCTGGTGATTTCAATGGAGCCCATGTTGCAGACCTCTTCTTTCTTATGTCATCAACTGCGATGACTTCTGAGCTCCGCAGGGTTTGCACCTCTTTATATAAGTTTGCTGAAGGACCCAATCAATTTGATTAGCAATTTTGCAATGCTTGCAATCATATGATTATACATTAGCCATTCATATTTAAGAAATATGGAGCTGCTGGGAAGGAAGTGCGCTGTGGTGGTCGCTGTGGGGGGGCGAGGACGGGGTGGGCATACACCCAGCCGTGCCCCTCTGGCGAATAGACCACCTGTGGCAGGGTGGGCATACACCCCGCCCTCTCTGGTAGTGGGTGCGACCACCCACGACAGGGTGGGCGTTTATACTCCAACCTCAGCCATTTTCGCCAACTCAAAGTTGGCGAATTGAAAAATCCAAGGTTATGCCAGAACACAGTTACGCCGTTTTCTTAATAGAAGCAAATGGTAACTGATGCAATGTTATCGCAGGGTTAACTTTCAGCCGCCATTTATGTATATAAATCACGTTAATAGCAATTTTGGCGAAAATAGCGGGGAAAAACGGCTGTGGAAAGTTTAGCCTACTAATTGGCTGCTGCTGCAGTTCAATACCACATGCAAAGGTTTGTACTTCGCTACTGTTGTCCTAAATTGGGCAAAATCATTATTATTGGAATATATCAATTTCATACTTAATGAAATCAGTTGATTTAATCCCCTTTGCTATGGTTTGCGTGGTCAGTTCCGAAGTTCTGGCAGAACCGTTGGGATATTCGGATTTCAAAAATTTAGTTAACCCTTGAAAATACGGAGATGTGAGGGTTACAGAGTTTCTTTCGAGGAATATAAACAAATCGGAACTTGACAGTTTCAAACAGCTCAAGGATGCACCACTTCTTTGGAATGTTCCTAACGACATTTTACTGATTGGTTGTTAAGGGGTCAAACATGCTAGATCTCTACTGAGCAACTAAATCACCCCAGGTGCTAAAACAACACGTGTAGGGGTCCTGCAGACAGGAAGTCAGTACTTTGGAAGCATTTATTATACACAGAGGAATTGTTGGATGGGCACACACAATTAGAATCCCATCTAATGTTGGACATAAAATTATTGGTTTCCCTTAAATGTGTTTGAATTATATTAATGTAATGGGCTTAACATATGTGGACTGTGGGACAGGATTCTCTTGGAAATTACTTTTTAAGTTTATGTGGCAAACAGATCATTCAATGCTTAATTAATCTAGTTTAAAAAGTGCACATGCAGACACATACAATCATGTTCAAACTCTTCATTTTCATTCAGATTTATCGTATTCAACTGGCCCTAACCGTTACTATAACCGTTACTATGTAGGATCTTAAGGCCTTATCAAAAGCAAATAAACATTTATTTGATTAAATATGTAGAAATCCTTTCTTCTATTAAACTATCAACGCGTTTCAAACCTGTATACGGGCCGTCATCAGAACATCTTATGCGGGTTGAAATGTGTTGATGTTCAATAAATAATGATTTTAATCACTAAAAAAGTCCCGTGAGCGCTATCTTCTGCTTTAACCTTTGGATATCCTGTGATGTGCACCCAGACCAACGCTTACCATCAGCATTGGACTTGTATATATATTTAGATTATTATTATTATTGTATATATATAACATTATAATATTTATATATATTAGCAAAAGTGTGCCTGGTGCACAGTGGAATTATGTGTGTATGTTTGCTATGTGTAGATGCAGTGCTCACTGAAACCATCAGGAACCATCCAGGGGCCAATAATAAAATTACAGGGTTATCATAAAAGTTCTTATCGTTTAAAATGGTGCTAATTTGCCCCAACCAATCAGATGTTAGCTTTCAAATGTTAAATAAGATCTGATTGGTTGGGGCAAAGTTAGCACCATTTTAAACGAAGATAAGAACTTTATGAATCTCCCTGCTAGTCTGAAGGTCCTGAAAAAACCCAAGCAATCGTATTATATTAAATGAACAAACACACACTTATACCTATATACCTGCCAGCTAGAATATAGAGGGTCTAGTGGAATAAACCTGCAGGTTGAGACAGACCCAGGCAATCTAAACAGCACATTTGGGCAATCAAAAGCAAGCCCATCATATATCCGATTTTACTTTCCCGACCAGCACTCCCGCGACATTAGACCGATCCTGCCAGAGACACTGTCGGTGGATAAGAAAAATGGGAAGTCGGTTCCGGCAGGATCCATCTGATATCGCAGGAGTGCTTGGTGGGTAATTAAAATCGGATATACTGTATGGCCACTTAAATCCTATACAGTATCCCGATTAACATGGAAGGTTCATACTTACCACAAGTTCCAGATTTATAGTCACTATGTGGTTAGGACTTGGTAGCACAAAATACTGATTGAATATAAATGTTAGTGAGAGGTGTTGATAGAGGAGCTAAAATCTCCACACAGAGTATAAAATGAAATAGAACCTTCTTATAAAAGACAGTACATCATAGAATTATGTTATTATAAGAGCATTGCCTAATAATCTAACATATAAACACATATTTCTCACTTAAAGAAATGGGTGGGGACATGCAAAGTATCTTATATTGCCTGTGGCAAAGGATGTGTCTAGATGTAATACAGCCTAATGGTATAGAGCAGGCTGTTTAACTTGTGACCTTCACGTGTTTGAAAACCACAATTCCCAGCATTCTCTGTTTGCAGTAAGTTTTTTCTTAATATCCTGCAGGTAAGTTATCTGTCTAGATCTAATACAGCCTAAGCTTGTGACCTTTCACGTGTTGAAAACTACAAATCCCAGCATTCTCTGTTTTGCAGTTAGTGTCTTCTTAATGAACTTTTTACATGTTTAGAAACTACACTTCCCAGCATTCCTACAATGCATACAATTCTGGAAAATGTAGTTTTCATACATCCTGGAATAAAGACATTTTCCTGACTTACAGACATTAAAAGCCCACGGTCATGCTTTAGCGTTTCCTACCCAACGGTTGAACATGCAAGTGATTCATCTGCCTTCCCTTACATCCATACCTATTAGACTATTGGATTAGGGAAGCATTATATGGGTGGATCAGTTTGCAATCCTGCCACAATGTGCAATTCAATCTGAACAGCACCATTGGACATCCTGAGACCCTATACAACAGGATCCAGAATAACATGCTAGGTTTATACTCAATGATTAACCACAGCAAGTTCCAAATTTAAATCATTATGGGGTGAGACTTGGAAACACAGGATAAAAATTAGCTTTACCAGTTATGGAGAGGTTTGGAATAAAGGAGCTAAAATCTCCCCACAGAGTATATAAAATGAAATACAGCCTTCTTAAAACTGAAGGTACCCCACAGCCTCATGTTTAAATACATAATATTGGGGGGAAAAGGGGAAAAACTGTCCATTTCTCTAAGAATGCTGGGTAGTTTTAGAGACATGCAAAGTCAATTTAATCAATAACAGACACCACTTCCTGTCTACACACACAAAACTGGATTGTCTCATTACTGTCTATAGAGAGGGGAGGGGGGAGTAAATGCGAGAGTCTGAAGACTCTCACATTACAAACAGTACATAACTGGGTGTAATACAGGAACTCCTTACACTTCCTGTCTGTCCTGGACAGTGCCTAAGAGAATGTTTTATTTGCTAACAGTGTAAGATCAGAACCTCTCATTGGGATCCTGTAGAAATCCTGGAGGTCTGGCTAGACCTATCATTTGACATTTCCATTCAAACTTGGGGTGTCCAGTAAAGTAAGTATACTTATTAACTGTATATCATTGTTTTGTAATTCAGTAGTAGGTAGTAGTACTATACTTTGTATGTGTTATTTGTTATGGTGATTTAATTAAATAGTGATAATTACACAAATACATATAGACCTTTCCTATGTGTAATAGTGTTATATACCCCCACCTAGTTAGTTGCTCCTAAAAACTCAATGCAATATCCATAAAAATGTAAATTTATTATATAATATAAGGGATTTATAATGTTATATATATATAACATTTATTATGTTCAATACATATTTATGTTATGAATATATATAATGTAATAATACATATAATTATATGATAAAATATAATAATGTATAAGATATATGTAATGGTAGTATTATAATACATATAGATATGTTTATATATATAATGTTATAATGTATAATACATATATATATAGTCTAAGTGTATAATACTATATGTATGTAGTCTAATTTTAATTATATAGCATCACTTGGGTACACAGCGCTGTACATTATAAAATACAGATTATACAAACAGTGGAATAAGTGCAAGCCAATATACAGATAATTAAATTTACATAAATAAAGTTTTAAGGTTAAGAACACATATATATAACACACACATATATAAATATATATAATAAGTGTGGTGTACCTTGACATATTATCATTATTATTGTGGATTATATAGCACCAACATCTTCTGTGGCGCTCTACAATTACATGTTATAATTCACATCAGGCTGCCCTGAAGAGCTACAATCTAAGCACATTGATTTGACACATAAACTTATCAGTATGTCTTTATGATTGTGGGGGGAGGAAACCCACCACAAGCGTGCAATCCCTGCCCCGAAAAGTTTACAATCTAAGTAATATATATAACTGCAAACCCTGTGGCAAATGGACCTCCATGCACACATCCCCCACGTCACACACATCCCCATGTGCCCTGCAGTCCCCCGTGTGCGCGCGCCTCGTCCAATCCCCCCGCTCGCGCATCACCACAGATTTCCCCCTGGCCAAGGCGGTGGTGCACACACAATTGTGGGAGGCGGTGATTTGTCTGTATATAATTTTCATTTGAAGGTTTAAGGTTTAGAAGGCTTGTCTGCCTGGCGATCTTCTCCTAGACCAACAGAATATGCTAGTTTTTTACTTTCTCCAACACCGGTGACAATCTGTCAACACATTACTGAGCTGAACGCAGTCAGATAACATTTCTCTCTCTATTTTCAGACATCAACATCTAACAAAGTCTAAACTTGGTGAAATTGCTCATTTACAACGTATTATCTTGAAATGGAAACATCCAATCATATAGTTGGCCTGAAACCCACAGTTCATACGAATGAACATTGCAGTTTACGGATAAAAATATATGAAAGACAGTATCGGCAGCTGGATTCAGTAATAACCGAAGACTCCAAAGCTCTTTACTATCAGGTAATGCTACCTTGCAGTTACCATCTACTGAAGGAGCAATTTGCTCCTCTGTTATAGACCTGATACACAATAATACCCTGTAATCACCTGGGGTCATACACTGCTCCTGAGTGTTATAGATTGACTTACATTCAGTGAATGTATATCACTGCAGTACAAGCTCATACAGAGGCTGGGATGGGATACAGTGTCTATTAGGGAGATGTAATAAAACTTCTTAATGTTAAAAATGGTGCTAATTTTGCCCCAACCAATCAGATGTTATTTACCGTTAAACAATCTGATTGGTTGGGGCAAAATAGCACCATTTTTAACAAAAATAACTTTTTTATAAATAACCCTGTAAATATTTAGTATCCCAGTCATGGAAGATATTGGTAACTTTATAGAGAGGGCCTATAAGAGTAATCTACTACCACAGCACATACCAGCACCTTCTCTACCACAATTTCTTTTTACTGTAGATTTTCATGTTTTGACCATGATTCTCGAAGTTTTGACCTTCTAACTCACTGAACTTTTTCCGATAATTAGCGAATGAACAATAGAGGATTTCTAAATTCATGGGATTTGATTTTTGGAATTTATCGATTGTGGAAACGATTGTGAACCTCAATCCACAAGTTCAAAAGCAGCACAGTGTGAAGGACAGTGACATTATTCAGGCTATTTGTAAGTGTTCCCCAGACCATTTCAGGTCCCAGAGCACATGTACAGTAAGTTAACTTTGTAATTTTTTTCATTTTAATCAAGCTTTGGATTTCTTGCTCCCCATTGACTTGAATGGATCCCAATTAGTAACAGATTTTCCAGTTTGAGCATCTCTAATCTGAATGACATTTTTAAACCAGGGCTCATCTCTAATCATCAGTACGAGAAGGTGCAACTTATAATGACTGACAAGTCAGTGGGGAGTGAGACCAAGCAAGCAGTAGATCTTGGGGTGACCATAGCCCGGTATAAAAAGGTCGCACTGACAATGTATCAAGGAGAGGAAGTGATGTGACTTGTAAAATTCTTTTAATTCATATAAAATAAAGATTTAAAGGAAAACTTCTGAAAAATGTACTTTTAAAATGTAAGTACCTGGGTCAGGTAGGTAGGATTGATTATTCCTATTTCCAATATTGTTTTGTTGAGGAGCTACAGCACAACAGTTTCATCTGCCAGGTTAGTGCCCTGGGCCTTCCTGTACAAGATAGTGCTGAAGCACCCAGAAAGCACTGGCGGAAGCAGTTTTTTTGTGCTGCCAATTTTCATACAAATTATCTGGGAGGTGAAAGAACCAATCCTACCTCCCGCCCCAGGTACCTTTCATTTAACTGTTTTGAAAAAAAATTACAAGCAGCTATAGTTCCCTTTAATGCTGTAGGAACTAGTGGTAACGAGCTGTATTGTTTTAGAGATGAGATGGGTGACTGTTTAGTAAGAATGATGTAAAGCACAGGAAGATACCGTTAGGAGCATATTTATTAACCTATTGCACTGACCAATACCACGGGTCCTTACTGAATGCGCCATAAATTACCAAACCAATATAAATTTTTACTCTGATTCATTACCGGTTATACATTACCAGGCTCCAACACTAGTTACATACAGACCCTTACATCTATTACCCTTCACATAGGTTAAAATGTGGTCTGTAAATACCACAATGAGGTACCATGGGGTAGTCTCCCATGAAGCCTATGAAAATTTTGGCGCAAGCCCGTGAAATTCAGATAGACTGCAGCTGCTACTTTTCTCTTACAGGGGTGGCAACGCTGTGCAGTAAAAGTACCTGCACAGCAGCAGTAAGCATCATGAGTGGCAGCCTCTAGGAACTCCAACCAATAAGGAAATGCATCAGGTAATGGCATGTCTGATGGTCACCCAGCTGCTCTGTAAAGTCCCCTCTGTGCGTATGCTAAGTAATCATGCGCACAGTGGTGTGGGGCAGTTCCGAAGGCTAAAATAATGGGTAGGTGGGGCTATGTAGATCAGAGTATGAGGTGGGAGGATTTGTCCATGGACTGGTTCTTTTGTGCCTGAGAATGAATCTCTACAGTACTTCCATTTAGTTTTAGCCATGTGACAGTGCTAAGCAGCAGCACATGAGCACAACCAGGAGCATGTTATACGAAAGTACATTACTGCACAGTATTTGCATCTGTTCTATAGGACTTTGGTGCCCCATTGTGTTTTTAAACTACTGACCGGTAAGGTAATACATGAAAATACCATCGCGGTATCTGTATTGCACAGTATATTACAACTGTGGTAAAAGCACAGTATAGGGTAAACTACCCCTTAGTACATGGCAGTGTTATGTTGGGAATATTAGTTAGATGATAGGGTACTAGGGAATCCTGGGTAGGTAGGGAGAAAGCTACATTAGCTACAAATAACAAGGGCAGTTATGTAAACTGCAAAATATAGTGATAGGCGCTATGCCCCAATGTTTCAATAACATCAATTAATAAAATGATTGGTCCAGGTGGTTGTGCAAACTTTGCAGGAACATGGGCTTACTTAAGAACCTACAATCTGATTTTGAGTTCTGATTTCTGACCCAGTTCACCCAGTTCTTCCTTCGTGCCAAGGGCCTGACCAATCAGAAGGCACACTCTGCAAGAAGTTATATTCCATTGGCTTGGTTCCAATGTGTATGGAGTTAAAAACTATACCACTGATCAGAGCTTCACAAGCTGTTCTTGGTAAGCCCATGGTTGGAACCAAGTTTTTTAAGCCCTACTTCATCTTGAGTATTTTGGGACAATTGGAAGGGGAAGGGTCGGACCTATTAATTGTCCTATAAGATGCTTGTGAATTTTCTCATTCATCCAGGTCATGGTATATCTATTGTATTCAGTCAGATAATCTAGTTCTTGAAGACGTTTGCTAGTTATCCGACTGCATTCTCAATTCAGAATGACTTGTACAAGAATCTGTAGGCAATTATGTAGTCCCAATTAGGCATACATTTGAAGATTGTAATGTCAACATCTTGTCAAAGGAACAGGACTTTTCAAGAAAGTTGTTAAGGGGATATTTTGTGTAAATAGAAGAAACCAAGCCTAAATAGAGGTGGGGGGGTTCGACACCAACTGTCTGCCATGTACAAGCTGTTTTGCACACTTACTCTGGGCGTTCCTATAACACCTCTTAGCCACTATCCAATCACGCCCTTAACAATTGCCTGTGATATGCTAATTGGGATTTCCAGGGTACATAATTGCCACAGATTTTGTACAAGTCATTGAATTGAGAAAGCCAGTCGGATGACTAGCGAAACATCTTCCAGAACTAAACTTCAAGTCCAGTTGATCTAACTGAATACAACATCAGTTGTTGACTCTCTCCCAATTGTCTACCATAATGTGTGAAACAAATTCAGGTGATTAGATCTTTTCATCGAATTATATCAATGTAGATATCATTTTTTTTAAAGTGGCTTGTGGTAAAAAAAAAAAGGAAAGAAAATCCCGAAGGCTAACTTATAAAGCCGCCATTTATTGAAGCTTCGGAGAAACAAAAATCTTGATTCAAACTTTTTTTTCCGCCTGACAAAAGAGATGGCGACAATGTCTAGGGGAAAAAACTATTGAAGCATTCACCCCTTATTGTTACAGCAGAATTCCTGTCCTGACGTTATAACAATAAAGATCTGCCATGAAGACAGCAGGGAGATACATTGAGAGAAGGGTTGAAGATTCCCTGCTTCTCATCCTGAAATTGCAGAGAATTAACCAATATGTTAGATCAGACAAGCCGGAGCCTATTAAAAGTATCAAAACCACAAGGCGACGTTTCATTCTTGTTCGGCACCTGTTCAAAGAAACCTAAAACCACAGGGACAGAATGAATTCATTTTCACTGTACTTCTTCTTTAAATTATATGTATAAGTATCAGAATTTAATGTGCAGCCTGTTTCAGGGGCAAGCAAAGATTAAAACAATCATTCCAGTGGTTTACCATCAGTATAAAGCCTGTAAATTATATTCTTATAAGTTCTTAGCTATGTTGTCAGTGTTCAGGCAGGGTTACCAGGCATCCCTATTTGGACGGGATTGCGCAGTCAGGGCTAAATCCTGTCCAAATACCAGCCCTGAATCCATTCCCTGCTACCGAGGTGTCTTTCTAATGAGGCAATATGAGCAAAATGGTCAGGGCAGTGCCCCTGCTAAGTATCAGAGAGGCGGCAGGCATTGCTCACTTTAAAAAAAATTTTTTTAGAAAAGTGGCAGGCAGAGCAGAAGGAAAAGAACAAATGTCTAGCAGTACATGGGGTGGCATTCAAAAGTTTGGCTCAGGTGGCAAAAACCCTAGAGACACCCCTGCCTGCTATGACCACTTTATGCCCCTAACCCTCCCCAAATGTGGACCCATCCCTAACCTCACCTCCACTCTGCCATTGCCACACCTACCGGGACTTCACAAGTTAAGGACTAAAATTGGTTAAGCCAATTATTTAGGGCCATATTTACAAAGAGGCAAAATAGAGTTTTGGGGTGTAATACATGCTTCTTTTTTGATGTCATAAATGGTGTGGGGACAATCCTTTAATTATTTAAATACAGGAAATCTCTGGATTTTCCTGGGAGGTGTTAAAAACTATTATTATAAAAACAGTTATGTGTTTATTATATAATTACAGTAATGTGTTTATTATCATATCTGCAGTAATGTTTAATCATAACTACAGTAATGTGCTTATTATCATAACTACAGTAATGTGTTTATTATCATAATTACAGTAATGTGTTTATTATTATAACTACAGTAATATGTTTATATCATATCTACGAGTAATGTGTTTATTATCATAAATACAGTAATGTTTGTTATTATTAAACTACAGTAATGTGTTTATTATCATATCTAACGTAATGTGTTATTATCATAACTACAGTAATGGTTTATTATTATAACTACAGTAATGGTGTATTATCATAATTACAGGAATGGGTTTTTATCATATATACAGTAATGTGTTTATATCATGTAACATATATGTATTAATACCAGTAATTCTCAATATTATATAGTATCCCTGTACCAACCAGAACTACAGTACATGTATTAATACCAGTAATTCTCAATATTATATAGTATCCCCGTATAAACCAGAACTACAGTATATGTATTAATACCAGTAATTCTTAATATCATATAGTATCCCTTTACCAACCAGAACTACATTATATGTATTAATACCAGTAATTCTTAATATCATATAGTATCCCTTTACCAACCAGAACTACATTATATGTATTAATACCAGTAATTCTCAATATTATATAGTATCCCCGTTCCAACCAGAACTACAGTATATGTATTAATACCAGTAATTCTTAATATTATATAGTATCCCCATACCAACCAGAACTACAGTATATGTATTAATACCAGTAATTCTCAATATTATATAGTATCCCCATTCCAACCAGAACTCCAGTATATGTATTAATACCAGTAATTCTCAATTTGGGGGAAGTGAGAGAGCCTGTTATATGGATCCGTGTGTAAGAATGTGAAATGCAAAGTTTGCTAATCGTAATTGAAGTAAAAAAAGGTTAGAAGTTAGGACCTTCCAGACTGGTTGGAAGGCTTTTCATTCTGTGATTACAGTAATGTATATAATAAAACCCCTTGTTTATAAAGTATGCCAGTGTGCAGATAATATGATATTGTATGGGGCCTAGGAATGTGCATGGTGTATCTATTCTATCTTTGTATGGTCATCTCTGGCGATTCAATGGAGCCCATGTTGCAGACCTCTTCTTTCTTATGTCATCAACTGCGATAACTTCTGAGCTCGCAGGGTTTGCCCCTCTTTATATAAGTTTGCTGAAGGACCAATCCAATTCTGATTAGTCAATTTTGCAATGCTTGCAATCATATGATTATACATTAGCCATTCATATTTAAGAAATATGGAGCTGTGGGAAGGAAGTGCGCTGTGGTGGTCGGTGTGTGGGGGGGCGAGGACAGGGTGGGCATACACCCAGCCGTGCCCCTCTGGCGAATAGACCACCTGTGGCAGGGTGGGCATACACCCCGCCCTCTCTGGTAGCGGGTGCGACCACCCACGACAGGGTGGGCGTATACCCCCAACCTCAGCCGTTTTCGCCAACTCAAAGTTGGCGAATTGAAAAATCCAAGGTTAATGCCAGAACACAGTTACCGCCTTTTTTAATAGAAGCAAATGGTAACTGATGCAATGTTATCGCAGGGTTAACTTTCAGCCGCCATTTATGTATATAAATCACGTTAATAGCAATTTTGGCGAAAATAGCGGGAGGAAAAACGGCTGTGGAAAGTTTAGCCTACTAATTGGCTGCTGCAGTTCAATACCACATGCAAAGGTTTGTACTTCGCTACTGTATGTCCTAAATTGGGCAAATCATTATTATTGGAATTATTTATCAATATTCATACTTAATGAAATCAGTTGATTTAATCCCCTTTGCTATGCTTTGTTGGTCAGTTCCGAAGTTCTGTCAGAACCGTTTGGAATATCGGATTTCAAAAATTTAGTTAACCCTTGAAAATACGGAGATGTGAGGGTTACAGAGTCTTCTTTCGAGGATATAAACAAATCGGAACTTGACAGTTTCAAACAGCTCAAGGATGCACCACTCTTGGAATGTTCCTAACGACAATTTCTACTGATTGGCTGTTTAAGGGGTCAAACATGCTCAGATCTCTACTGAGCAACTAAATCACCCCAGGTGCTAAAACAACACTGTTAGGGGTCCTGCAGACAGGAAGGCAGTACTTTGGAAGCATTTATTTATACACAGAGGAATTGTTGGATGGGCACACACAATTAGAATCCCATCTAATGTTGGACATAAAACTATTGGTTTCCCTTTAAATGTGTTTGAATTATATTAATGTAATGGGCTTAACATATGCTGGACTGTGGGACAGGATTCTCTTGGAAATTTACTTTTTAAGTTTATAGTGGCAAACAGATCATTCAATGCTTAATCAATCTATGTTTAAAAAGTGCACATGCAGACACTCATACAATCATGTTCAAACTCTTCATTTTCATTCAGATTTTATCGTATTCAACTGGCCCTAACGTTACTATAACCGTTACTATGTAGGATCTTAAGGACCCTTTATCAAAAGCAAATAAACATTTATTTGATTAAATATGTAGAAATCCTTTCTTCTATTAAACTATCAACGCGTTTCAACCCTGTTACGGGCCGTCATCAGAACATCTTATGCAGGGTTGAAATGTGTTGATGTTCAATAAATAATGATTTATAATCACTAAAAAAGTCCCGTGAGCGCTATCTTCTGCTTTAACCTTTGGATATCCTGTGATGTGCACCCAGACCAACGCTTACCATCAGCATTGGACTTGTATATATATTTAGATTATTATTTATATTGTATATATATAACATTATAATATTTATATATATTAGCAAAAGTGTGCCCGTTGTGCACAGTGGAAATTATGTGTGTATGTTTGCTATGTGTAGATGCAGTGCTCACTGAAACCATCAGGAACCATCCAGGGGGGCCAATAATAAATTACAGGGTTATTCAATAAAAGTTCTTATCGTTTAAAATGGTGCTAATTTTGCCCCAACCAATCAGATGTTAGCTTTCAAATGTTAAATAAGATCTGATTGGTTGGGGCAAAGTTAGCACCATTTTAAACGATAAGAACTTTTATTGAATCTCCCTGCTAGTCTGAAGGTCCTGAAAAAAACCCAAGCAATCGTATTATATTAAATGAACAAACACACACTTATACCTATGCTACCTGCCAGCTAGAAATAGAGGGTCTGTGGAATAAACCTGCAGGTCTGAGAACAGACCAGGCAATCTAAACAGCACATTTGGGCAATCAAAAGCACCCATACATTATCCGATTTTACTTTCCCGACCCAGCACTACCGCGACATTAGACCGATCCTGCCAGAGACACCTGTCGGTGGCATAGAAAAATGGGAAAGTCGGTTCCGGTAGGATCCATCTGATATCGCAGGAGCGCTTGGTTGGGTAATTAAAATCGGATATATGTAAGGCCACCTTAAATCCTATATCTGTTGTATTCAATTAGATCAACTGGACTTGAAATGTAGTTCTTGAAGACGTTTCGCTAGTCATCCGACTGGCTTTCTCAATCAGAATGACTTGTACAAGAATCTGTGGCAATTATGTACCCTGGAAAATCCCAATTAGCATATCACAGCCAGGTGTTAAGGGTGTGATTAGATAGTGGCTAAGAGGTGTTATAGGAACGCCCAGAGTAAGGTGTTAAAACAGCATTGTACATGGCAGACAGTTGGTGTCGAACCCCCCCACCTCTATTTAGGCTTGGTTTCTTTATTTTCACATAAATGGCCTCCTTAACACCTCTCTTGAACCAGTCACGTTCCTTCGCCAGTATGTTAACATTACAATCTTGAAAGGTATGTCCTTTATCCTTAAGATGCAGATACACGGCTGAGTCCTGACCCGAGGAATTGGCTCTTCTGTGCTGGCTCTTCTAGCTGGCAGATTCTTGTACAAGTCATTCTGAATTGAGAAAGCCAGTCGGATGACTAGCGAAACGTCTTCAAGAACTACATTTCAAGTCCAGTTGATCTAATTGAATACAACAGATATACCATGACCTGGATGAATGAGAACCTTCACAAGCATACTTAAATCCTATACAGTATCCCGATTAACATGGAAGGTTCATACTTATAAGTATTTACCACAAGTTCCAGATTTATAGTCACTATGTGGTTAGGACTTGGTAGCACAAAATACTGATTGAATATAAATGTTAGTGAGAGGTGTGGATAGAGGAGCTAAAAGCTCCACACAGAGTATAAAATGAAATAGAACCTTCTTATAAAAGACAGTACCTCATAGAATCATGTTATTATAAGAGCATTGCCCTAATAATCTAACATATAAACACATATTTCTCACTTAAAGAAATGGGTGGGGACATGCAAAGTATCTCATTTATTGCCTGTGGCAAAGGCATGTGTCTAGATGTAATACAGCCTAATGGTATAGAGCAGGCTTGTTTAACTTGTGACCTTTCACGTGTTTGAAAACCACAATTCCCAGCATTCTCTGTTTGCAGTAAGTTTTTTCTTAATATCCTGCAGGTAAGGTATCTGTCTAGATCTAATACAGCCTAAGCTTGTGACCTTTCACGTGTTTGAAAACTACAAATCCCAGCATTCTCTGTTTTGCAGTTAGTGTCTTCTTAATGAACTTTTTACATGTTTAGAAACTACACTTCCCAGCATTCCCTAACTGCATACAATTCTGGAAAATGTAGTTTTCATACATCCTGGAATAAAGACATTTTCCTGACTTACAGACATTAAAAGCCCACGGTCATGCTTTAGCGTTTCCTACCCAACGGTTTGAACATGCAAGTGATTCATCTGCCTTTCCCTTACATCCATACCTATTAGACTATTGGATTAGGGAAGCATTATATGGGTGGATCAGTTTGCAATCCTGCCACAATGTGCAATTCAATCTGAACAGCACCATTGGACATCCTGAGACCCTATGCAACAGGATCCAGAATAACATGCTAGGTTTATACTCAATGGTATTAACCACAGCAAGTTCCAAATTTACAATCATTATGGGGTTAGGACTTGGAAACACAGGATAAAAATTAGCTTTACCAGTTATTGAGAGGTTTGGATAAAGGAGCTAAAACCTCCCCACAGAGTATAAAATGAAATACAGCCTTCTTAAAACTGAAGGTACCCCACAGCCTCATGTTTAATATACTAATATTGGGGGGGAAAGGGGAAAAACTGTCCATTTCTCTAAGAATGCTGGGTAGTTTTAGATACATGCAAAGTCATTTAATCAATAACAGACACCACTTCCTGTCTACCACACAGAAACTGGATTGTCTCATTACTGTCTATAGAGAGGGGAGGGGGGAGTAAATGCGAGAGTCTGAAGACTCTCACATTTACAAACAGTACATAACTGGGTGTAATACAGGAACTTCCTTACACTTCCTGTCTTGTCCTGGACAGTGCCTAAGAGAATGTTTTGATTTGCTAACAGTGTAAGATCAGAACCTCTCATTGGGATCCTGTAGAAATCCTGGAGGTCTGGCTAGACCTATCATTTTGACATTTCCATTCAAACTTAGGGGTGTCCAGTAAAGTAAGTATACTTTATTAACTGTATATCATTTGTTTTGTAATTCAGTAGTAGGTAGTAGTACTATACTTTGTATAGTGTTATTTGTTATGGTGATTTTAATTAAATAGTGATAGTTACACAAATACATATAGACCTTTCCTATGTGTAATAGTGTTATATACCCCCACCTAGTTAGTTGCTCCTAAAAACTCAATGCAATATCCGTAAAAATGTAAATTTATTTATATAATATAAGGGATTTTATAATGTTATAATATTATAATACATATTTATTATGTTTCAATACATATTTATGTTATGATACATATATATATATATGTTATAATACATATATATAATGTTATAATATATATTTATAATGTTGTAGTATTATAATACATATAGATATGTTTATATATATAATGTTATAATGTTATAATACATATATATATATATAGTTCTAATGTTATAATACATATATGTATGTATGTCTAATTTTAATTATATAGCATCACTTGGGTACACAGCGCTGTACATTATAAAATACAGATTATACAAACAGTGGAATAAGTGCAAGCCAATATACAGATAAATTAAATTTACATAAATAAAGTTTTAAGGTTAAGAACACATATATATACACACACATATATATAAATATATATAATAAGTGTGGTGTACCTTGACATATTATCATTATTATTGTGGAATTATATAGCACCAACATCTTCTGTGGCGCTCTACAATTACATGTATACATTCACATCAGGCCTTGCCCTGAAGAGCTTACAATCTAAGCACATTGATTTGACACATAAACTTATCAGTATGTCTTTATGATTGTGGGGGGAGGAAACCCACGCAAGCGTGCAATCCCTGCCCCGAAGAGTTTACAATCTAAGTAATATATATAACTGCAAACCCTGTGGCAAATGGACCTCCCATGCACACATCCCCCACGTCACACACATCCCCCATGTGCACCTTGTCCAGTCCCCCGTGTGCGCGCGCCTCGTCCAATCCCCCCGCTCGCGCATCACCAAGATTTCCCCCTGGCAAAGGCGGTGGTGCACACACATTGTGGGAGGCGGTGATTTGTCTGTATATAATTTTTCATTTGAAGGTTTAAGGTTTAGAAGGCTTGTCTGCCTGGCGATCGTCTCCTAGACCAACAGAATTGCTAGTTTTTTACTTTCTCCAACACCGGTGACAATCTGTCACACATTTACTGAGCTTAACGCAGTCAGATTAACATTCTCTCCTATTTTCTAGACATCAACATCTAACAAATGTCTAAACTTGGTGAAATTGCTCATTTACAACGTATTATCTTGAAATGGAAACATCCAATCATATAGTTGGCCTGAAACCCACAGTTCATACGAATGAACATTGCAGTTTACAGGATAAAAATATATGAAAGTACAGTATCGGCAGCTGGATTCAGTAATAACCGAAGACTCCAAAGCTCTTTACTTATCAGGTAATGCTACCTTGCAGTTACCATCTATCTGAAGGAGCAATTTGCTCCTCTGTTATAGACCTGATACACAATAATACCCTGTAATCCACCTGGGGTCATACACTGCTCCTGAGTGTTATAGATTGACTTACATTCAGCTGAATGTATATCACTGCAGTACAAGCTCATACAGAGGCTGGGATGGGATACAGTGTCTATTAGGGAGATGTAATAAAACTTCTTAATGTTAAAAATGGTGCTAATTTTGCCCCAACCAATCAGATGTTATTTACCGTTAAAACATCTGATTGGTTGGGGCAAAATTAGCACCATTTTTAACAAAAATAACTTTTATTAAATAACCCTGTAAATATTTAGTATCCCAGTCATGGAAGATATTGGTAACTTTATAGAGAGGGCCTATAAGAGTAATCTACTACACAGCACATACCCAGCACCTTCTCTACCACAATTTCTTTTTACTGTAGATTTTCATGTTTTTGACCATGATTCTCGAAGTTTTGACCTTCTAACTCACTGAACTTTTTCCGATAATTAGCGAATGAACAATAGAGGATTTTCTAAATTCGGGATTTGATTTTTGGAATTTATCGAATTTGTGGAAACGATTGTGAACCCTCAATCCACAAGTTCAAAAGCAGCACACGTGTGAAGGAAGTGACATTATTCAGGCTATTTGTAAGTGTTCCCCAGACCATTTCCCAGGTCCCAGAGCCATGTACAGTAAGTTAACTTTGCTAATTTTTTTCTATTTTAATCAAGCTTTTTGGATTTCTTGCTCCCCATTGACTTGAATGGATCCCAATTAGTAACAGATTTTCCAGTTTGAGCATCTCTAGTTCTGAATTGACATTTTTAAACCAGGGCTCATCTCTAATCATCAGTACAGCAGAAGGTGCAACTTATAATGACTGACAACTCAGTGGGGAGTGAGACCAAGCAAGCAGTAGATCTTGGGGTGACCATAGCCCGGTATAAAAGGTCGCACTGACAATGTATCAAGGAGAGGAAGTGATGTGACTTGTATAAATTCTTTTAATTCATATAAAATAAAGATTTAAAGGATAACTTCTGTAAAAATGTACTTTTAAAAAATGTAAGTACCTGGGTCAGGTAGGTAGGATTGATTATTCCTACTTTCCAATATTGTTTTGTTGAGGAGCTACAGCACATACAGTTTTCATCTGCCAGGTTAGTGCCCTGGGCCTTCCTGTATAAAAGATAGTGCTGAAGCACCCAGAAAGCCTGGCGGAAGCAGTTTTTTTTGTGCTGCCATTTCTCATACAAATTATACTGGGAGGTTGAAAGAACCAATCCTACCTCCCTGCCCCAGGTACCTTTCATTTTAACTGTTTTTGAAAAAAAATTACAAGCGCTATAGTTCTCCTTTAATGCTGTAGGACTAGTGGTAACGAGCTGTATTGCTGTAGAGATGAGATTGGGTGACTGTTTTGTAAGAATGATGTAAAGCACAGGAAGATACCGTATAGGAGCATATTTATTAACCTATTGCACTAACCAATACCACGGGTCCTTACTGAATGCGCCATAAATTACCAAGCAATATAAATATTTTACTCTGATTCATTACCAGGCTTATACATTACCAGGCTCCAACACTAGTTACATACAAGACCCTTACATCTATTACTCCTTCACAATAGTTTAATAATGTGGTCTGTAAATACCACAATGAGGTACCATGGGGTAGTCTCTCCATGAAGCAATATGAAAATTTTGGCGCAAGCCCTGTGAAATTCAGATAGACTGCAGCTGCTACTTTTCTCTTAATCAGCGGTGGCAACGCTGTGCAGTAAATGTACCTGCACAGCAGCAGTAAGCATCATGAGTGGCAGCCTCTAGGAACTCCAACCAATAAGGGAAATGCATCAGGATACTGGCATGTCTGATTGGTCACCCAGCTGCTCTGTAAAGCCCCCTCTGTGCGTATGCTAAGTATCTCATGCGCACAGTGTGGGGGGCAGTTCCGAGGGCTATAAATAATGGATAGGTGTGGGCTATTGTAGATCAGAGTACTGAGGTGGAGGATTTGTCCATGGACTGGTTCTTTTGTGCCTGAGACTGAATCTCTACAGTACTTTCCATTTAGTTTTAGCCATGTGACAGTGCTAAGCAGCAGCACATGAGCACAACCAGGAGCATGTTATACGAAAGTACATTACTGCACAGTATTTTGCAATCATGTTCTATAGGACTTTGGTGCCCCATTGTGTTTTTTAAACTACTGACCGGTAAAGGTAATACATGAAAATACCATGCGGTATCTGTATTGCACAGTATATTACAACTGTGGTAAAAGCACAGTATAGGGTAAACTACCCCTTAGTACATGGCAGTGTTATGTTGGAATATTAGTTAGATGATAGGGTACTAGGAATCCTGGGTAGGGTAAGAAAGCTACATTAGCTACAATAACAAGGGCAGTTATGTAAACTGCAAAATATAGTGATAGGCGCTATGCCCCAATGTTTCAATAACATCAATTAATAAAATGATTGGTCCAGGTGGTTGTGCAAACTTTGCAGGAACATGGGCTTACTTAAGAACCTACAAGCTCTGATTTTGAGTTCTGATTTCTGACCCAGTTCACCCAGTTCTTCCTTCTTGTGCCCAGGGCCTGACCAATCAGAAGGCACACTCTGCAAGAAGTGTATATTCACATTGGCTTGGTTCCAATGTGTATGGAGTTAAAACTATACCACTGATCAGAGCTTCACAGAGCTGTTCTTGGTAAGCCCATGGATTGGAACCAAGTTTTTTAAGCCCTACTTCATCTTGAGTACTTTTTTGGGACAATTGGAAGGGGAAGGGTCGGACCTATTAATTGTCCTATAAGATGCTTGTGAATTTTCTCATTCATCCAGGTCATGGTATATCTATTGTATTCAGTCAGATAATCTAGTTCTTGAAGACGTTTTGCTAGTTATCCGACTGGCATTCTCAATTCAGAATGACTTGTACAAGAATCTGTAGGCAATTATGTAGTCCCAATTAGGCATACATTTGAAGATTGTAATGTCAACATCTTGTCAAAGGAACAGGACTTCTTCAAGAAAGTTGTTACGGAGGATATTTATGTGTAAATGAAGAAACCAAGCCTAAATAGAGGTGGGGGGGTTCGACACCAACTGTCTGCCATGTACAATGCTGTTTTGACACCTTACTCTGGGCGTTCCTATAACACCTCTTAGCCACTATCCAATCACGCCCTTAACACTTGCCTGTGATATGCTAATTGGGATTTCCCAGGGTACATAATTGCCACAGATTCTTGTACAAGTCATTCTGAATTGAGAAAGCCAGTCGGATGACTAGCGAAACATCTTCCAGAACTAAACTTCAAGTCCAGTTGATCTAACTGAATACAACATCAGTTTGTTGACTCTCTCCCAATTGTCTTACCATAATGTGTGAAACAAATTCAGGTGATTAGATCTTTTCATCGAATTATATCAATGTAGATATCATTTTTTTTAAATGTGCTTGTGGTAAAAAAAAAAAGGAAAGAAAATCCCGAAGGCTGACTTATAAAGCCGCAATTTATTTGAAGCTTCGGAGAAACAAAAATCTTGATTCAAACTTTTTTTTCCGCCATGACAAAAGAGATGGCGACAATGTCTAGGGGAAAAACCTATTGAAGCATCTCACCTTATTGTTACAGCAGAATTCCTTTGTCCTGACGTATAACAATAAAGATCTGCCATGAAGACAGCAGGGAGATACATATGAGAGAAGGGTTGAAGATTCCCTGCTGTTCTCATCCTGAAATTGCAGAGAATTAACCAATATGTTAGATCAGACAAGCCGGAGCCTATTAAAAGTATCAAAAACACAAGGCGACGTTTCATTCTTGTTCGGCACCTGTTCAAAGAAACCGCATAAAACACAGGGACAGGATGAATTCATTTTCACTGTACTTCTTCTTTTAAATTATTATGTATAAGTAATCAGAATTTAATGTGCAGCCTGTTTCAGGGGCAAGCAAAGATTAAAAACAATCATTCCAGTGTTTTACCATCAGTATAAAGCCTGTAAATTATATTCTTATAAAGTTCTTAGCTATGTTGTCAGTGTCAGGCAGGGTTACCAGGCATCCCTATTTGGACGGGATTGCGCAGTCAGGGCTAAAATCCTGTCCAAATACCGGCCCCTGAATCCCTTCCCTGCTACCAGGGGTGTCTTTCTAATGAGGCAATATGAGCAAAATGGTCAGGGCAGTGCCCCTGCTAAGTATCAGAGAGGCGGCAGGCATTGCTCACTTTAAAAAATTTTTTTTTAGAAAAGTGGCAGGCAGAGCAGAAGGAAAAGAAACATAATGTCTAGCAGTACATAGGGGTGGCATTCAAAAGTTTGGCTCAGGTGGCAAAAACCCTAGAGACACCCCTGCCTGCTATGACCACTTTATGCCCCTAACCCCTCCCCCAACTGTGGCACCCATCCCTAACCTCACCTCCACTCTGCCATTGCCACACCTACCGGGACTTCACAAGTTAAGGACTAAAATTGGTTAAGCCAATTATTTAGGGCCATATTTACAAAGAGGCAAAATAGAGTTTTTGGGGTGTAATACATGCTTCTTTTTTGATGTCATAAATGGCTGTGGGGACAATCCTTTAATTATTTAAATACAGGAAATCTCTGGATTTTCCCCTGGGAGGTGTAAAAACTATTATTATAACAACAGTTATGTGTTTATTATCATAATTACAGTAATGTGTTTATTATCATATCTGCAGTAATGTGTTTATTATCATAACTACAGTAATGTGCTTATTATCATAACTACAGTAATGTGTTTATTATCATAATTACAGTAATGTGTTTATTATTATAACTACAGTAATATGTTTATTATCATATCTACAGTAATGTGTTTATTATCATAACTACAGTAATGTGTTTATTATTATAACTACAGTAATGTGTTTATTATCATATCTAACGTAATGTGTTTATTATCATAACTACAGTAATGTGTTTATTATTATAACTACAGTAATGTGTTTATTATCATAATTACAGTAATGTGTTTATTATCATATCTACAGTAATGTGTTTATTATCATGTATACAGTAATGTGTTTATTACCATAATTACAGTAATGTGTTTATTATTATAACTACAGTAATGTGTTTATTATCATAACAACATTAATGTGTTTATTATTATAACTACAGCAATGTGTTTATTACCATAATTACAGTAATGTGTTTATTATTATAACTACAGTAATGTGTTTATTATCATAACTACAGTAATGTGTTTATTATCATATCTACAGTAATGTGTTTATTATCATAACTACAGTAATGTGTTTATTATCATAACTACAGTAATGTATATATTATCATAACTACAGTAATGTGTTTATTATCATAACTACAATAATGTGTTTCTTATCATATCTACAGTAATGTGTTTATTATTATAACTACAGTAATGTGTATATTATCATAACTATAGTAATGTGTTTATTATCATATCTAAAGTAATGTGTTTATTATCATAACTACAGTAATGTGTTTATTATCATATCTACAATAATGTGTTTATTATTATAACTACAGTAATGTGTTTATTATCATAACTACAGTAATGTGTTTCTTATTATAGCTACAGTAATGTGCTTATTATTATAACTACAGTAATGTGTTTATTATCATAACTGCAGTAATGTGTTTGTAACCATTGCTACAGTTTGTTTATTATTTATTATGATCAATAATAGACTACCGGTACTTGCGATGAATCACATATTAGCCGCTTTACAATTTCTGCAACATCTGTACTGCAAAGACTGAAAATTTCATAGCGACATCCACAGTAGAAAAAATGAACTTGGCCCTTAAAATGGTGAATTTGTAGGATTCCGGTAAAGTTGGCTCATTCTATATTCAGTTTATTTTTACCTGAACTTTTATATTAAGCGACAGTTTAATGAGTTACTGCCTGAAGGCTATATAAGACATTAATGAGTCTTGTAACACATTTATTTGTGGAACAGAAATATCTGGTTTGCAAAGAACATGCAAGAAAGAAGAAAATGAGCTTAAGGGATTGTAGACATAAGCTGCAATTACCTTTTTTTATATTTCTCTTTTCTAATTTGATCACCAAACACCTATGTGATACTTTGCATTTTATCCATAGCAGGCCATCACAACAGATTCTGAGGAACTGGCTTAAAGAGTATCTCCAAAACAAAAATAACATAATGTAAGGCTACCCCCCAACCCTAAACGCTAGGTGTAAAACTTCCAAAACAGGCCCTAAATTTACTTACCCATATTTGTTCAATCTATCACGGCCTATTCTGCTACTTCTAGGAACGGAATAGCAGAAGGGGACGGACCCGCAGCCACGGGTGGACACTCAGACAATCAGTGATGCAGCTGTCAGTCAGCAGAGGGAGCCGAAGGAACCAGTTCTTGTAAGTATATTTATGGGCTGTTTTAGAAGTTTTAAAACTAGCGTTTGGAGGGATTGCCTTACATTATAGGAAGCAGTTTTTAAGATAAAAAAACAATCCATGTAGCCACCGAGGGATCCAGTGGGAGGGACAGGGAAGAGGAGCAGAAAGTGTCAGATACGGATTACACACATACAGCGTTTTTCCATCAGGCCCTGCAGGAGAACCATAAGGAGCAGAGGAGAAGGGTAAGGATTTTTAAACACTACACAGCGGAACCAACAGTAAGGGGAAATTTTAATTGTGGGGGTGGACATGCTATTTATTAATGTTAGGTTTGGATAAAAGCTGTGACGCTTCATGTTTAGACATGAGCGAAACTGTCAATGTCGTTCCGTTTTCAGATTTACGGATCTCGGGAAAATCCCGAAGATCCGAAAAACCAAAAATAGGACATACTTTCGGGACTGCGGAGCCCATTTCCAATATTTTCAAAATAGCCTTGAATGTTCGATAATCCTTGAAAATATGATCGGAAACTAATTTTGAGGATTTTTGAACGTTCAAGGCTATTTGTGAAAACCCTCATATATTCGATAATTATAGAAAATAGGCTACAAAGTCCCGAAATCTGGTTTCGGATGGAACATTTGGATTTCAGAACCAAGGGGTTCTGTGTCGGATCCAAGTCCGAGATGGAACCAGATCCCATCTCTATTTATGTTGCACATTAAGACAGTGAAACAAGGTCCAAAAATCATGATTGAAGAAAAATCATAACAGCTAAAAGATTTAACATATATTATTGTTTTAACACGTCAGAAAAATCTGCTATTAAAATGTAAAATATAAGTATTATGTGCATGGTTTTCCAAGGGCAATGCATTATATTATTGGCTCTCTTGACTGTTGCTTGACTAGTGATTATTGATAATCCAAGCAAGAGGGTTTTGCAAACTTTTAAAATGGCTTCTCCATTAAGGATTAGAGATGTCATATGGGTTTGAATAGAACCCAGTTTCGAATCGAATCTGAGGGTTTCGAAACTTTCGGAACTCACAGATTTCCTGGAGCCCGGATTATTAGATTTTTCCATTTTTATCGAAAATCGAAAGTAGGCGATTATCAAAAATTGAAACGCAAATTTTCGAACTTTCCGAAAATTTCGAAAATTCGAAAACAGAACGAAACTCAACAACTCAATAGAGTCCTTAACTCTATTAAGGATAACATTATCTGTGTCAGTTCTTTTAGGTTTTCTTGATGTTTATGTGCAAGCCCATAATTCTATATTGGTTCGGTTGTATTGTAAACTGACCCTCACAGTCTACGAAAAGAATGACAGTAGGTGTTTTGTAAAGGTTTGTCTGACAAATGCATTTGGTGTTCCACTGGTCAGCATTAATGCCTTCGAGATGAGTCATAGATTTTTCAGTTGTTTCATGTGAATGCATAAAATACAGTATACAAAGGGGGATAAGTGAAAGCCATTATACAGATAGATAAAAATTAAATACAATTACATACATCGGTTAAGAATACATTTATATATATATATATATAAAATAAATTATGGATAAATTGATATAAGTGCAGCAAGCCTTAACACAATAGGAATGAGATCCCTGCCCCGAAGAGCTTACAATGTAAGTAAAAATGATGCACAGGATGTGGCGTTCCAGTTTACTTTATATCTATGGCCCCATCGCCCCCCCCAAATTACATTTGAAAATTGTAAATTCCTATCGGAACCGTTGTCGGTACGAAATTCGCCAGTTCATCTCTAACAAAGATATTAAAAGACTGATTTTTTTATCATGGCAATATAAAATCACTGCCTGCAGCTTGGAACTCCTTGGTGACTTCTATTATACTTATATTTCACAGTAATGGGTAGATTATCATATATATCACTGTGTACAGAGAGATTTATTTCTACAATTTATAGGATGTATTTATTCTTCATGATGACCCTTAACGTGGATTAACTATTTGTCAAATACTCTAGATCTTTCTATGTCTAATTTACATGTCTGTCTCTCAGTCTACCTCTCTCAGTCTCTATAGCTGACTTCAAACGTCTAGAATCATCACTATCCAGGCCAAGATAAGTATGTTGTCTGTTCCGCTGGTTACATGGTTATTTGATGTAAAGGAGGGGCAGATGGGTGACTTTTTGGTTTTCTTCTGGAACAAGATGATTTTTACTTGTGGCCAAGTTGTGATAAAATTCTCTGAAAATGAGAGGTTGTCCTGCATCTATCTATCTATCTATCTATCTATCTATCTATCTATCTGTCATCTATCCATCTATCTATCTATCTATCTATCTATCTATCTATCTATCTATCTATCTATCTGTCATCTATCTATCTATCTATCTATCTATCATTATCTGTCATCTATCTATCTATCTATGTAACTATCTGTCATCTATCTATCTATCTATCTATCTATCTGTCATCTATCTGTCATCTATCTATCTATCTATCTATCTATCTATCTATCTATCTATCTATCTATCTATCTATCTATCTATCTATCTATCTCTATCTATCTATTCATATTGACTGTATCTAGTACTGTATCCATCTTCAGATCTTTATTTCTCTCATCTTTCTCCCATTCTTACACTACCTAGCACTCATTCTCTCCATTTTTCTTGCTCTCTTCCCAGAGCTGAGTGCCCTCTGTTAAGTTTATTAAAGGGACACTAAACTGAAAAAATATTTGTTGGTATCACAGCAGCTAACTGCAGGATTGGGTTTATCTGCACAGAAAGTGTACAGAGAAACAGATTATGCTTATTCCTTTCCTGATCTTAATGCTGAATCAATTAGCCATGCAGTGACAGAGAAATAAGCTTTACTTTTATAGAATGGATAGTTTTACATGTAGTGTGCCAGGGGGAGGGGCTGGGTGATTGACAGATCTTTGCTTACTAGCTGTGCCCCACCCCCTTTAAAAAGTAAAATTATCAGAGCTAAAAACAAGGGATAGGAAGGTCAGAGAAGGTTGGGGGGGGGAAGCAGATTTAAGATTGGTGGTAATTAATTCTAATTACTGTGTGATTGGTTAGAAAATGATTTGGCAGTTTACATGTCCTTTAATTGTTTCACTGGTATCATTTGTAGCAATGCTAATGTAAAATGAAGGTGATTATACATGGATTTATTTCGGTACATCTCAATATTTTAATATAGAAATGGGTGTAACGTTGGCTTTAAGATTAATGCTAAATGACCTGCAAGGAAATCTGACTAAATGTATAACAAAGTGGGAATGGAAATATGACCCAGCATTCTATTTGGAGCTGGCCAGCTAAGACCTGTCCTAGGTTGCTATTAAATGCATATTTATATAAACAAACAACCTCAATACAGTTTATATGTTCACATGTTTCAGTTAAAAGCAGAGTTGTAATTGAAATTTATGTTTCTGAATGTCATATAACAGTTATGTATGCATTGTGTTAATAGAAGCAGAAAAAGAAAATATACCCTTTAAGAATCATCTTATAGGTAAACCAATCACAGCCGCCAGAGTCCTACTGCCCCTGTGAGGGAAACCCCTTAGCTAGTTTGTTCTTGATTCATCAAGGAAAGAGGCAGACAGAGTTCCATTCAGAGACTGATCAGAACGTTTTATGGAAGTTAAGAAGGCCAAATAGGTATTTACACTTGTTAATGTTCTCTTACTGTTTAATAGTGTGAATGTATATATATTAAACCTGGTGTATATGTTTACTTTCAGTTCCACCAAATGCAATTACAGATACAGATACTATTACAGCTTCAATCACAAGTATAAATGTTTACTGCTGCTATATACCAAGCATAGTTGTACATGATCTGCTGCACAAGATGAAGTGTGACCTGAAGTGCATAAAGAAGTTAATAAAAGTATTTGGTTGCTCTTTAAACCTACTGCTTCCATAGAGCGGCGCTGGAGGAATTACAGAGTAATAGACAGTCTGATTACACTAAAGAGACAGTGGCTGCGTAATTCTTCTAATGCCATAGCGCACAAGGCACTATACAGTGCTGCGGCTGCCACACTATTTCTCAGAAGAGCAAATGCCTTTTTTTCCAGCGGATTCTTTAATGAATTATATCTTAGTACTTTACATTACAAAAAGCTTCTAATTATCTGCCAAGGACAAAGGTAGAACACTGGGTTCATTCTTAGCAGGTCCTATTTATCTTTTATTTGGCTGCTTTGTCATCTTGGTGGCATAAAAGGTTTGCTGGCTTGCTGTACAAGGATGCCTGCCAAACCTTCATTTCCACATCATGTACCTCAATGCCCTAAGATATTTAAGTTTTGAAAGATTTATGTTTTTAAAGATTTGATTTGCTTTCTAGGCCCTAAATGTTGCGATCGCAATTAAAAAAAAACAAAAAAAAAAAACAGGCACAAACGAAAAAATGCCCCATCAGTGGTTACCCTACATCTTTTATAGACCACAATCCTTCACTTCTAGTCAGGGACATCATTTGAATGCAAATTACTGTAGATCTTCGTTTCTGACTTCAGCTGGAAGCAAAGGATCATGGTCTCAAAAGTCGGTGCAAATTTTTTTTAAAAGGAAATGCTTCTTTTTTTTACGTTTCTATTATAGAGGATGGTTTAAAAATATGGTAAGACAACGTTCTGAATATATGGTGCCTTAAAGGGTATAACCACAAACTTCTTTGGTAAATCAACTCCCTCCAACCCTTAATGCTATCTTTATAAATTCTAAATCATCCCCTGCCCAAAAGCTATCTGTAAAAATCCTAAATCAGGACCTACAGTTCTCTCTGAAGCAGTAGATCTAGATTGTGCAGGCTTACATCACACGTAGAAGGACAAGGCAGATGATGTTGGTGACACCACTTAAAGAAGAATTAGGCTCATTCTGTGACTTTTTCTTGCTCCTCCCACAGCTGTTGTCACTGACAATTCTCTTATATCTGACATTGGAGAACAAATGATAATTAAATGGCATGTCCCCCCTTGTAATAAACTTTTTATATAATGTATTGCTCCTTCCCCCAGCCCCAACCACATAACTTTTATTTACAGAAAGTGCCCCAATCATGCCAAACTTCTCCCGGAGGGGAGACAGGAGGCAGAGTCCTATATGGACTCTGTTAACCTCCTGCTGGCCAGTTTTTGGGACTTTGGGGGGGGACTACAGGAGAACCATATGGATCTGGGATGTAAGGTAAGGATTTTTATACACTTCATAGTGGGGCCAGTAGTGGGTTAAATTATAGTTTGGGGGTGGACATGCCCTTTAAAGGGAATGGGAGGGGCTTGAAAGCTGCCAGTTACTGTCAGTATGAAGTTAGTTACTGCAAAAGAATAATTCTCCTCAAAGCTATTTAAGTTAACCTTTCAGCTCCTCTAAGAGGATTCTGGAATACCTCCCTCTGGATCCCTCGGCGGCTGCATTAGGGTTTTTTAAGGGAAAAAAACTACCTAAAAGGTAAGACAAACCCCCCAAGCCTAAACACTAAGTTTAAATCATCTAAATGTAATGTAAGATACGATAAGCTTACCAATCTCTGCAGTTGTAAAAGGGTAACAAAAACAAAAGAAGCAGATTTTGCTTTGAGCTTGGTAGTTAAGGGAGGCAGTATTGATTTATCAAAGATACCTTTAAATATGACCATATTGCATGTGACCTACTTTGCATCAGCTTAAAGCTGAACTGCATCTATAACAGTGCATGTACCTTCTGGGCCTGCATGAACAATTATATCAGCTTTTCTTGCTTGTGAAGGTTCTCATTCATCCAGGTCATGGTATATCTGTTGTATTCAATTAGATCAACTGGACTTGAAATGTAGTTTCATTTGTTGACTCTCTCCCATGTCTGTAACCATAATGTGTTGAAACAAATTCAGGTGATTAGACTTTTCATCGAATTATATCAATGTAGATATCATTTTTTTTAAATGTGCTTGTGGTAAAAAAAAAAAGGAAAGAAAATCCCGAAGGCTGACTTATAAAGCCGCAATTATTTGAAGCTTCGGAGAAACAAAAATCTTGATTCAACTTTTTTTTCCGCCATGACAAAAGAGATGGCGACAATGTCTAGGGGAAAAACCCTATTGAAGCATCTCACTTATTGTTACAGCAGAATTCCTTGTCCTGACGTATAACAATAAAGATCTGCCATGAAGACAGCAGGGAGATACCTATGAGAGAAGGGTTGAAGATTCCCTGCTGTTCTCATCCTGAAATTGCAGAGAATTAACCAATATGTTAGATCAGACAAGCCGAGCCTATTAAAAGATCAAAAACACAAGGCGACGTTTCATTCTTGTTCGGCACTGTTCAAAGAAACCGCATAAAACACAGGGACATGAATATTCATTTTCACTGTACTTCTTCTTTTAAATATTTATGTATAAGTAATCAGAATTTAATGTGCAGCCTGTTTCAGGGCAAGCAAAGATGTAAAAACAATCATTCCGTGTTTTTACCATCAGTATAAAGCCTGTAAATTATATTCTTATAAGTTCTTAGCTATGTTGTCAGTGTCAGGCAGGGTTACCAGGCATCCCTATTTGGACGGGATTGCGCAGTCAGGGCTAAAATCCTGTCTAAATAACCGCCCCTGAATCCCTTCCCTGCTACCAGGGTGTCTTTCTAATGAGGCAATATGAGCAAAATGTCAGGCAGTGCCCCTGCTAAGTATCAGAGAGGCGGCAGGCATTGCTCACTTTAAAAAAATTTTTTTTAGAAAAGTGGCAGGCGAGCAGAAGGAAAAGAAACATAATGTCCTAGCAGTACATAGGGTGGCATTCAAAAGTTTGGCTCAGGTGGCAAAACCCTAGAGACACCCCTGCCTGCTATGACCACTTTATGCCCCTAACCCCTCCCCCAACTGTGGCACCCATCCCTAACCTCACCTCCACTCTGCCATTGCCACCACCTACCGGGACTTCACAAGTTAAGGACTAAAATTGGTTAAGCCAATTATTTAGGGCCAATTTACAAGAGGCAAAATAGAGTTTTTGGGGTGTAATACATGCTTCTTTTTTTGATGTCATAAATGGCTGTGGGGACAATCCTTTAATTATTTAAATACAGGAATCTCTGGATTTTCCCCTGGGAGGTGTAAAAACTATATTATAACAACATTATGTGTTTATTATCATAATTACGTAATGTGTTATTATCATATCTGCAGTAATGTGTTTATTATCATAACTACAGTAATGTGCTTATTATCATAACTACAGTAATGTGTTTATTATCATAATTACAGTAATGGTTGTTTATTATTTTAACTACAGTAATAATGTTTATTATCATATCTACAGTAATGTGTTTATATCATAACTACAGTAATGTGTTTTTATTATTATAATATACAGTAATGTGTTTTATCATATCTACGTAATGTGTTATTATCATAACTACAGTAATGTGTTTATTATATAACTACAGTAATGTGTTTATTATCATAATTACAGTAATGTGTTATTATCAATCTACATAATGTGTTTATATATGATACAGTAATGTGTTTTTACCATAATTACAGTAATGTGTTTATTATTATAACTACAGTAATGTGTTTATTATCATAACAACATTATTGTGTTTATTATTATAACTACAGCAATGTGTTTATTACCATAATTACAGTAATGTGTTTATTATTATAACTACAGTAGTGTTTATTATCATAACTACAGTAATGTGTTTATATCATATCTACAGTAATGTTTTATATCATAACTACAGTATGGTGTTATTATCAAACTACAGTAATGTATATATTATCATAACTACAGTAATGTGTTTATTACATAATACAATAATGTGTTCTTATCATATCTACAGTAATGTGTTTATTATTATAACTACAGTATGTGTATATTATCATAACTATAGTAATGTGTTTATTATCATATCTAAAGTATGTGTTTATTATCATAACTACAGTATGTGTTTATTATCATATCTACAATAATGGTTTTATTATTATAACTACAGTAATGTGTTTATTATCATAACTACAGTAATGTGGTTTCTTATATAGCACAGTAATGTGCTTATTATTATAACTACAGTAATGGTTTATTATCATATGCAGTAATGGTGTTTGTAACCATTGCTACAGTTTGTTTATTATTTATTATGATCAATAATAGACTACCGGTACTTGCGATGAATCACATATTAGCCGCGTTTACATTTCTCAACATCTGTACTGCAAAGCTGAAATTTCATAGCGACATCCACATAGAAAAAATGAACTTGGCCCTAAAATGGTGAATTTGTAGGATTCCGGTAAAGTTGGCTCATTCTATATTCAGTTTATTTTTACCTGAACTTTTATATAAGCGACAGTTTAATGAGTTACTGCCTGAAGGCTATATAAGACATTAATGAGTCTTGTAACAATTTATTTGTGGAACAAATATCTGGTTTGCAAAGAACATGCAGAAAGAAGAAAATGAGCTTAGGGATTGTAACATAAGCTGCAATTACCTTTTTTTATATTTCTCTTTCTAATTTGATCACCAAACACCTATGTGATACTTTGCATTTTATCCATAGCAGGCCATCACAACAGATTCTGAGGAACTGGCTTAAAGAGTATCTCCAAAACAAAAATAACTAATTTAAGGCTACCCCCCAACCCAAACGCTAGGTGTAAACTTCCAAACAGCGCCTAAATTTACTTACCCATATTTGTTCAATCTATCACGGCCTATTCTGCTACTTCTAGGAACGGAATAGCAAGGGGACGGACCCGCAGCCACGGGTGGACACTCAGACAATCAGTGATGCAGCTGTCAGTCAGCAGAGGGAGCCGAAGAACCAGTTCTTGTAAGTATATTTATGGCTGTTTTGAAGTTTTAAAACAGCGTTTGAGGGATTGCCTTACATTATGGAAGCAGTTTTTAAGATAAAAAAACAATCCTGTAGCCACCGAGGGATCCAGTGGGAGGACAGGAAGAGGAGCAAAGTGTCAGATACGGATTACCACACATCACGCGTTTTTCCATCAGGCCCTGCAGGAGAACCATAAGGAGCAAGGAGAAGTTAAGGATTTTAAAAACACTACACACGGAACCAACAGTTAAGGGAAATTTTAATTGTGGGGTGGACATGCTATTTATTAATGTTATGTTTGGATAAAAGCTGTGACGCTTCATGTTTAGACATGAGCGAAACTGTCAATGTCGTTCCGTTTTCAGATTTACGGATCTCGGGAAAATCCCGAAGATCCGAAAAACCAAAATAGGACATACTTTCGGGACTGCGGGAGCCATTTCCAATATTTTCAAAATAGCCTTGAATGTCGATAATCCTTGAAAATATGATCGAAACTAATTTTGAGGATTTTTGAACGTTCAAGGCTATTTGTGAAAACCCTACTATATTCGATAATTATAAAAATAGGCTACAAAGTCCGAAATCTGGTTTCGGATGGACATTTGGATTTCAGAACCAAGGGGTTCTGTGTCGGATCCAAGTCCGAGATGGAACCAGATCCCATCTCTATTATGTTGCACATTAAGACTGGAAACAAGGTCCAAAAATCATGATTGAAGAAAAATCATAACAGCTAAAAGATTTAACATATTATTTGTTTTAAACACGTCAGAAAAATCTGCTATTAAAATGTAAATTAAGTATTATGTGCATGGTTTTCCAAGGGCAATGCATTATATTATTGGCTCTCTTGACTGTTGCTTGACTAGTGATTATTGATAATCCAAGCAGAGGGTTTTGCAAACTTTTAAAATGGCTTCTCCATTAAGGATTAGAGATGTCAATGGGTTTGAATAGAACCCAGTTTCGAATCGAACTGAGGTTTCGAAACTTTCGGAACCACAATTTCCTGGAGCCCGGATTATTTAGATTTCCATTTTATATCGAAAATTGAAAGTAGCCGATTATCAAAAATTGAAACGCAAATTTTCGAACTTTCCGAAAATTCGAAAATTCGAAAACAGAACGAAACTCAACAACTCATAGAGTCCTTAACTCTATTAAGGATAACATTTCTGTGTCAGTTCTTTTAGGTTTTCTTGATGTTTATGTGCAAGCCCATAATTCTATATTGGTTCGGTTGTATTGTAAACTGACCCTCACAGCTACGAAAAGAATGACAGTAGGTGTTTTGTAAGGTTTGTCTGACAAATGCATTTGGTGTTCTACTGGTCAGCATTAATGCCTTCGAGATGAGTCTAGATTTTTTCAGTTGTTTCATGTGAATGCATAAATACAGTATACAAAGGGGGATAATTGAAAGCCTTATACAGATGATAAAAATTAATACAATTACATACATCGGTTAAGAATACATTTATATATATAATATTATAAAAATTATGGATAAATTGATATAAGTGCAGCAAGCCTTAACACAATAGGAATGAGATCCCTGCCCCGAAGAGCTTACAATGTAAGTAAAATGATGCACAGATTGGGCGTTCCAGTTTACTTTATATCTATGGCCCATCGCCCCCCCCAAATTACATTTGAAATTGTAAATTCCTAGCGAACCGTTGTCGGTACGAAACTCGCCAGTTCATCTCTAACAAGATATTAAAAGACTGATTTTTTATCATGGCATATAATCACTGCCTGCAGCTTGGAACTCCTTGGTGACTTCTATTATACTTATATTTCACAGAATGGGTAGATTATCATATATATCACTGTGTACAGAAGATTTATTTCTACAATTTATAGGATGTTTTATTCTTCATGATGACCCTTAACGTGGATTAACTATTTGTCAAATACTCTGGATCTTTCTATGTCTAATTTACATGTCTGTCTCTCAGTCTACCTCTCTCAGTCTCTATAGCTGACTTCAAACGTCTAGAATCATCACTATCCAGGCCAAGATAAGTATGTTGTCTGTTCCGCTGTTACATGGTTATTTGATGTAAAGGAGGGGCAGATGGGTGACTTTTTGGTTTTCTTCTGGACAAGATGATTTTACTTGTGGCCGTTGTGATAAAATTCTCTGAAAATGAGAGGTTGTCCTGCATCTATCTATCTATCTATCTATCTATCTATCTATCTATCTATCTATCTATCTATCTATCTATCTATCTATATGTCATCTATCTATCTATATGTCATCTATCTATCTTCATCTATCTACTGATCTATCTTCTATCTATCTATCATCTGTCATCTATCTATCATTACTATCTGTCATCTATCTATCTATCTATCTATCTATCTATCTATCTATTATCATCGTCATCTATCCATCTATCGTCATCTATCTTCTATCTATCTATCTATCTACTATCTATCTATCTATCTATCTTCTATCTTATCTATCTATCTATCTATCTTATGTCATCTATCTATCTGTCATCTATCTATCTATCTATCTATCTATCTATCATCTATCTATCTTCATCTTCTATCTATGTAACTATCTGTCATCTATCTCTATCTTCTCTTCTATCTATCTATCTATCTATTTATCTATCGTCTCTATCCATCTATCTGTCATTATCTATCTATCTATCTATCTATCTATCTATCTTCTCTTCTATCTCATTACTATCTGATCATCTATCTATCTATCTATCTATCTATCATCTATCTATCTTTTATCTATCTGTCATCTTCTATCTGTCATCTATCTATCTATCTATCTATCTATCTATCTATCTATCCTATCTATCTATCTATCTATCTATCTATCTATCATCTATCTATCTCTATCTATCTATTCATATTGACTGTATCTAGTACTGTATCCATCTTCAGATCTTATTTCTCTCATCTTTCTCCCATTCTTACACTACCTAGCACTCATTCTCTCCATTTTTCTTGCTCTCTCTCCCAGAGCTGAGTGCCCTCTGTTAAGTTTATTAAAGGGACACTAAACTGAAAAAATATTTGTTGTATCACAGCAGCTAACTGCAGGATTGGGTTTATCTGCACAGAAAGTGTACAAGAAACAGATTATGCTTATTCCTTTCCTGATCTTAATGCTGAATCAATTAGCCATGCAGTGACAAGAATAAGCTTTACTTTTATAGAATGGATAGTTTTACATGTAGTGTGCCAGGGGGAGGGGCTGGGTGATTGACAATCTTTGCTTACTAGCTGTGCCCCACCCCCTTTAAAAAGTAAAATTATCAGAGCTAAAAACAAGGGATAGGAAGGTCGAGAAGGTTGGGGGGGAAAAGCATTTAAGATTGGTGGTATTATTCTATTACTTTGTGATTGGTAGAAAATGATTTGGCAGTTTACATGTCCTTTAATTGTTTCAACTGGTATCATTTGTAGCAATGCTATGTAAATGAAGGTGATTATCCATGGATTTATTTCGGTACATCTCAATATTTTAATATAGAAATGGGTGTAACGTTGGCTTTAAGATTATGCTAAATGACCTGCAAGGAAATCTGACTAAATTTATAACAAAGTGGAATGGAAATATGACCCACATTCTATTTGGAGCTGGCCAGCTAAGAAATACTTGAGAAAGCCAGTCGGATGACTAGCGAAACGTCTTCAAGAACTAAACTTCAAGTCCAGTTGATCTAATTGAATACAACAGATATCAGCTTTTCTTGCATCTGATTAGAATGTAAGCTCTTCGGGGCAGGGATTCCTAGTGTGTCGAGGCTTGTTTCACTTATATCAATTTATACATAATTTATATATATGCTTTCTTAACTGATATATGAAATTTTATTTAATTTTTATCTATCTGTATAATGGCTTGCACTTATCCCCTTGTTTGTATACTCTGTATTGTTATAATGTACAGCGCTGTGTACCCAAGTGGCACTTTATAAATAAACATATACATACATACTGTATAATCTGTACAGCACATACGGTTTTCATCTGCCAGGTTAGTGCCCTGGGCCTCCTGTATAAAAGATAGTGCTGAAGCACCCAGAAAAAGCCTGGCGGAAGCAGTTTTTTTTGTGCTGCCATTTTCATACAATTTAATGGAGGTTGAAAGAACCAATCCTACCTCCCTGCCCCAGGTACCTTCATTTTAAACTGTTTTGAAAAAAAATTACAAGCGCTATAGTCTCCTTTAATGCTGTAGGACTGTGTAACGAGCTGTATTGCTGTAGAGATGAGATGGGTGACGTTGTTTTTAAGAATGATGTAAAGCACAGGAAGATACCGTATAGGAGCATATTTATAACCTATTGCACTAACCAATACCACGGGTCCTTACTGAATGCGCCATAAATTACCAAGCAATATAAATATTTTACTCTGATTCTTACCAGGCTTATACATTACCAGGCTCCCACACTAGTTACATACAAGACCCTTACATATTACTCCTTCACAATAGTTAATAATGTGGTCTGTAAATACCACAATGAGGTACCATGGGGTAGTCTCTCCATGAAGCAATATGAAAATTTGGCGCAAGCCCTGTGAAATTCAGATAGACTGCAGCTGCTACTTTTCTCTAATCAGCGGTGGCAACGCTGTGCAGTAAATGTACCTGCACAGCAGCAGTAAGCATCATGAGTGGCAGCCTCTAGGAACTCCAACCAATAAGGGAAATGCAAGGATACTGGCATGTCTGATTGGTCACCAGCTGCTCTGTAAAGCCCCCTCTGTGCGTATGCTAAGTATCTCATGCGCACAGTGTGGGGGGCGTTCCGAGGGCTATAAAAAATGGATAGGTGTGGCTATTGTAGATCAGAGTACTGAGGTGGAGGATTTGTCCATGGAACTGGTTCTTTGTGCCTGAGACTGAAACTCACAAGTACTTTCCATTTAGTTTTAGCCATGTGACAGTGCTAAGCAGCAGCACATGAGCACAACCAGGAGCGTTATACGAAAGTAATTACTGCACAGTATTTGCAATCATGTTCTATAGGACTTTGGTGCCCCCATTGTGTTTTTTAAACTAACTGACCGGTAAAGGTAATACATGAAAATACCATGCGGTATCTGTATTGCACAGTATATTACAATGTGGTAAAGCACAGTATAGGGTAAACTACCCCTTAGTACATGGCAGTGTTTATGTGGAATATTAGTAGATGATAGGGTACTAGGAATCCTGGGTAGGGTAAGAAAGCTACATTAGCTACAATAACAAGGGCAGTTATGTAAACGCAAAAATAGTGATAGGCGCTATGCCCAAGTTTCAATAACATCAATTATAAAAATGATTGGTCCAGTGGTTGTGCAAACTTTGCAAGGAACATGGGCTTACTTAAGAACCTACAAGCTCTGATTTTGAGTTCTGATTTCTGACCCAGTTCACCCAGTTCTTCCTTCTTGTGCCCAGGGCCGACCAATCAGAAGGCACCTCTGCAAGAAGTGTATATTCACATTGGCTTGGTTCCAATGTGTATGGAGTTAAAACTATACCACTGATCAGAGCTTCACAGAGCTGTTCTTGGAAGCCCATGGATTGGAACCAAGTTTTTTAAGCCCTATTCATCTTGAGTACTTTTTTGGGACAATTGGAAGGGGAAGGGTCGGACCTATTAATTGTCCTATAAGATGCTTGTGAATTTTCTCATTCATCCAGGTATGGATATCTATTGTATTCAGTCAGATAATCTAGTTCTTGAAGAAGTTTTGCTAGTTATCCGACTGGCAGTCTCAATTCAGAATGACTTGTACAAGAATCTGTAGGCAATTATGTAGTCCCAATTAGGCATACATTTGAAGATTGTAATGTCAACATCTTGTCAAGGAACAGGACTTCTTCAAGAAAGTTGTTACGGAGGATATTTATGTGTAAATGAAGAAACCAAGCCTAAATAGAGGTGGGGGGGTTCGACACCAACTGTCTGCCATGTACAATGCTGTTTTGACACTTACTCTGGGCGTTCCTATAAACACCTCTTAGCCACTATCCAATCACGCCCTTAACACTTGCCTGTGATATGCTAATGGGATTTCCCAGGGTACATAATTGCCACAGATTCTTGTACAAGTCATTCTGAATTGAGAAAGCCAGTCGGATGACTAGCGAAACATCTTCCAGAACTAAACTTCAAGTCCAGTTGATCTAACTGAATACAACATCAGTTTGTGACTCTTCCCAATGTCGTACATAATGTGTGTGAAACAAATTCAGGTGATTAGATCTTTTCATCGAATTATATCAATGTAGATATCATTTTTTTTAAATGTGCTTGTGGTAAAAAAAAAAAGGAAAGAAAATCCCGAAGGCTGACTTATAAAGCCGCAATTTATTTGAAGCTGCGAGAAACAAAAATCTTGTTCAAAATTTTTTTCGCCATGACAAAAGAGATGGCGACAATGTCTAGGGGAAAAAAACCTATTGAAGCATCTCACCTTATTGTTACAGCAGAATATCTTTGTCCTGACGTTATAACAATAAAGATTGCCATGAAGACAGCAGGGAGATACATGAGAGAAGGGTTGAAGATTCCCTGCTGTTCTCATCCTGAAATTGCAGAGAATTAACCAAATTGTTAGATCAGACAAGCCGGAGCCTATTAAAGTATCAAAAACACAAGGGACGTTTCATTCTTGTTCGGCACCTGTTCAAAGAAACCGCATAAAACACAGGGACGATGAATGAATTCATTTTCACTGTACTTCTTCTTTTAAATTATTATGTATAAGTAATCAGAATTAATGTGCAGCCTGTTCAGGGGCAAGCAAAGATTAAAAAACAATCATTCCAGTGTTTTACCATCAGGTAAAGCCTGTAAATTATATTCTTAAAAGTTCTTAGCTATGTTGTCAGTGTCAGGCAGGGTTACCAGGCATCCCTATTTGGACGGGATTGCGCAGTCAGGGCTAAAATCCTGTCTAAATAACCGGCCCCTGAATCCCTTCCCTGCTACCAGGGTGTCTTTCTAATGAGGCAATATGAGCAAAATGGTCAGGGCAGTGCCCTGCTAAGTATCAGGAGGGGCAGGCATTGCTCACTTAAAAAAATTTTTTTTAGAAAAGTGGCAGGCAGAGCAGAAGGAAAAGAAACATAAGTCAGCAGTACATAGGGGTGGCATTCAAAGTTTGGCTCAGGTGGCAAAAACCCTAGAGACACCCCTGCTGCTCATGAACACTTATGCCCCTAACCCTCCCCCAACTGTGGCACCATCCCTAACCTCACCTCCACTCTGCCATTGCCACACCTACCGGGACTTCACAAGTTAAGGACTAAAATTGGTTAAGCCAATTATTTAGGGCCATATTTACAAAGAGGCAAAATAGAGTTTTTGGGGTGATACATGCTTCTTTTTGATGTCATAAATGGCTGTGGGGACAATCCTTTATTATTTAAATACAGGAAATCTCTGGATTTTCCCCTGGGAGGTGTAAAAACATATTTTATAACAAACAGTTATGTGTTTATTATCATAATTACAGTAATGTGTTTATTATCATATCTGCCGTAATGTGTTATATCATAACTACAGTAATGCTTATTATCATAACTACAGTAATGTGTTTATTATCATAATTACAGTAATGGTGTTTATTATTATAACTACAGTAATATGTTTATTATCATATCTACAGTAATGGTTTATTATATAACTACAGTAATGTGTTTATTATATAACTACAGTAGTTTATATCATATCTAACGTAATGTGTTTATATCATAACTACAGTAATGTGTTTATTATAAACTACAGTAATGTGTTTATATCATAATTACACGTAATGTGTTTATTTCATATCTACAGTAATGTGTTTATTATCATGTTACAGTAATGTGTTTATTACCATAATTACAGTAATGTGTTTATTATTATAACTACAGTAAGTGTGTTATTATCATAACAACATTAATGTGTTTATTATTATAACTACAGCAAGTGTTTATTACCATAATTACGTTAATGTGTTATTATTATAACTACAGTAATGTGTTTATATCATAACTACAGTAATGTGTTTTATATCATATCTACAGTAATGTGTGTATTATCATAACTACAGTAATGTGTTTATATCATAACTACAGTAATGTATATTTATCATAACTACAGTAATGTGTTTATTATCATAAAATACAATAATGTGTTTCTTATCATATCTACAGTAATGTGTTTATTATATAACTACAGTAATGTGTATATTATCACTAACTAGTAAGTGTTTATTATCATATCTAAAGTAATGTGTTTATTATCATAATACAGTAAGTGTTTATTATCATATCTACAATAATGGTTTATTATTATAACTACAGTAATGTGTTATTATCATAACTACAGTACAGTAATGTGTTTTCTATTATAGCTACAGTAATGTGTTATATTATTAACTACAGTAATGTGTTTATATAAACTGCAGTAAGTGTGTTTGTAACCATTGCTACAGTTTGTTTATTATTTATTATGATCAATAATAGACTACCGGTATGCGATGAATCACATATGTCCGCTTACAATTTCTGCAACATCTGACTGCAAAGACTGAAAATTTCATAGCGACATCCACAGTAGAAAAAATGAACTTGGCCCTTAAAATGGTGAATTTGTAGGATTCCGGTAAAGTTGGCTCATTCTATATTCAGTTTATTTTTACCTGAACTTTATATTAAGCGACAGTTTAATGAGTTACCTGCCTGAAGGATATAAGACATTAATGAGTCTTGAACACATTTATTTGTGGAACAGAAATATCTGGTTTGCAAAGAACATGCAAGAAGAAAGAAAATGAGCTTAAGGGATTGTAGACATAAGCTGCAATTACTTTTTTTATATTTCTCTTTAATTTGATCACCAAACACCTATGTGATACTTTGCATTTTATCCATAGCAGGCCATCACAACAGATTCTGAGGAACTGGCTTAAAGAGTATCTCCAAAACAAAAATAACATAATGTAAGGCTACCCCCCAACCCTAAACGCTAGGTGTAAACTTCCAAAACAGGCCCTAAATTTACTTACCCATTGTTCAATCTATCACGGCCTATTCTGCTACTTCTAGGAACGGTAGAAGAAGGGGACGGACCCAGCCACGGGTGGACACTCAGACAATCAGTGATGCAGCTGTCAGCAGCAGAGGGAGCCGAAGGAACCAGTTCTTGTAGTATATTTATGGGCTGTTTTAGAAGTTTTTAAAACTAGCGTTTGGAGGGATTGCCTTACATTATAGGAAGCAGTTTTTAAGATAAAAAAACAATCCATGTAGCCACCGAGGGATCCAGTGGGAGGGACAGGAAGAGGAGCAGAAAGTGTAGATACAGGATTACACACATACAGCGTTTTTCCATACGGCCCTGCAGGAGAACCATAAGGAGCAGAGGAGAAGGGTAAGGATTTTTAAACACTAACAGCGGAACCAACAGTAGGGGAAATTTTAATTGTGGGGGTGGACATGCTTTATTAATGTTAGGTTTGGATAAAGCTGTGACGCTTCATGTTTAGAACATGAGCGAAACTGTCAATGTCGTTCCGTTTTCAGATTTACGGATCTCGGGAAAATCCCGAAGATCCGAAAAACCAAAATAGGACATACTTTCGGGACTGCGGAGCCCATTTCCAATATTTTCAAAATAGCTTGAATGTTCGTAATCCTTGAAAATATGATGGAAACTAATTTTGAGGATTTTTGAACGTTCAAGGCTATTGTGAAAACCTCATATATTCGATAATTATAGAAAATAGGCTACAAGTCCCGAAATCTGGTTTCGGATGGAACATTTGGATTTCAGAACCAAGGGGTTCTGTGTCGGATCCAAGTCCGAGATGGAACCAGATCCATCTATTTATGTTGCACATTAAGACATGTGAAACAAGGTCAAAAAATATGATTGAAGAAAAACATAACAGCTAAAAGATTTAACATATATTATTGTTTTAACACGTCAGAAAAATCTGCTATTAAAATGTAAAAAATTAAGTATTATGTGCATGGTTCAAGGGCAATGCATTATATTATTGGCTCTCTTGACTGTTGCTTGATAGTGATTATTGATAATCAAGCAAGAGGGTTTTGCAAACTTTAAAATGGCTTCTCCATTAAGGATTAGAGATGTCATATGGGTTTGAATAGAACCCAGTTTCGAATCGAATCTGAGGGTTTCGAAACTTTCGGAACTCACAGATTTCTGGAGCCCGGATTATTAGATTTTCCATTTTTATCGAAAATTGAAAGTAGCCGATTATCAAAAATTGAAACGCAAATTTCGAACTTTCCGAAAATTTCGAAAATTCGAAAACAGACGAAACTCAACAACTCAATAGAGTCCTTAATCTATTAAGGATAACATTACTGTGTCAGTTCTTTTAGGTTTTCTTGATGTTATGTGCAAGCCCATAATTCTATATTGGTTCGGTTGTATTGTAAACTGACCCTCACAGTTACGAAAAGAATGACAGTAGGTGTTTTGTAAAGGTTTGTCTGACAAATGCATTTGGTGTTCTACTGGTCAGCATTATGCCTTCGAGTGAGTCATAGATTTTTCAGTGTTTTCATGTGAATGCATAAAAACAGTATACAAAGGGGGATAAGTGAAAGCCATATAACAGATAGATAAAAATTAAATACAATTCTACATCGGTAAGAATAATTATAATATATATATATAAAATAAATTATGGATAAATTGATATAAGTGCAGCAAGCCTTAACACAATAGGAATGAATCCTGCCCCGAAGAGCTTACAATGTAAGTAAAAATGATGCACAGGATGTGGCGTTCAGTTACTTTATATCTATGGCCCACCATCGCCCCCCCCAAATTACATTTGAAAATTGTAAATTCCTATGAACCGTTGTCGGTACGAAACTCGCCAGTTCATCTCTAACAAAGATATTAAAAGACTGATTTTATCATGGCAATATAAATCACTGCCTGCAGCTTGGAATCCTTGGTGACTTCTATTATACTTATATTTCACAGTAATGGGTAGATTATCATATATATCACTGTGTACAGAGAGATTTATTCTCCAATTTATAGGATGTATTTATTCTTCATGATGACCCTTAACGTGGATTAACTATTTGTCAAATACTCTGGATCTTTCTATGTCTAATTTACATGTCTGTCTTCAGTCTACCTCCTCAGTCTATAGCTGACTTCAAACGTCTAGAATCATACTATCCAGGCCAAGTAAGTATGTGTCTGTTCCGCTGGTACAGATTGAAAGGAGGGGCAGAGGGGGACTGGCTCGAACAAGAGAACGAGTTTTAACGTGCTCATAAACACACAACAATCACAAGTCCAGCACTACATCACACACTCCACATCACACACACACATCATACACACATCATCACACCATCACACATCACACATCTACACATCATCATCTATCATCATCTACAACATCTACACACTATCACACATCTATATTCATCTATCTATCTGTCATCTATATCATCTATCACTACTATCTATCGATCATCTGTCATCTATCTATCTATTAAAATCTATCTCACTACTATCTATCTATCTATCTATCTATCTATCTATCTATCTATTCTATCTATCTTTCATACTATCATTTCTATCTCAATCACTATCATATCACTTCTACTCTACTACAACTATCATCATCTATCTATCTATCATCATCTATCATATTGTATCTATCTGTCATCTATCTACTATCTATCTATCTATCTATCTATGCAAATACTACTCATCATATACACATCACACTATCATCTATCTATATATCATCTATCTATCTATTCATATTGACTGTATCTAGTACTGTTCCATCTTCAGATTTTATTTCTCTCATCTTCTCCCATTCTTACACTACCTAGCACTCATTCTCTCCATTTTTCTGCTCTCTTCCAGAGCTGAGTGCCTCTGTTAAGTTTATTAAAGGGACACTAAACTGAAAAAAATATTGTTTGGTATCACAGCAGCTAACTGCAGGATTGGGTTTATCTGCACAGAAAGTGTACAAGAAACAGATTATGCTTATTCCTTTCCTGATCTTAATGCTGAATCAATTAGCCATGCAGTGACAGAGAAATAAGCTTTACTTTTATAGAATGGATAGTTTTACATGTAGTGTGCCAGGGGGAGGGGCTGGGTGATGACAGATCTTTGCTTACTAGCTGTGCCCCACCCCCTTAAAAAGTAAAATTATCAGAGCTAAAAACAAGGGATAGGAAGGTCGAGAAGGTTGGGGGGGGAAAAGCAGATTTAAGATTGGTGGTAATTATTCTAATTACTGTGTGATTGGTTAGAAATGATTTGGCAGTTACATGTCCTTTAATTGTTTCACTGGTATCTTTGTAGCAATGCTAATGTAAAATGAAGGTGATTATACATGGATTATTTCGGTACATCCAATATTTTAATATAGAAATGGGGTGTAACGTTGGCTTTAAGATTAATGCTAAATGACTGCAAGGAAATCTGACTAAATGTATAACAAAGTGGGAATGGAAATATGACCCAGCATTCTATTTGGAGCTGGCCAGCTAAGACCTGTCCTAGGTTGCTATTAAATGCATATTATATAAACAAACAACTCCTCAATACAGTATATGTTCACATGTTTCAGTTAAAGAGAGTTGTAATTGAAATTTATGTTTCTGAATGTCATATAACAGTTATGTATGCATTGTGTAATAGAAGCAGAAGAAAAAGAAATATACCCTTTAAGAATCATCTTATAGGTAAACCAATCACAGCCGCCAGAGTCTACTGCCCCTGTGAGGGAAACCCCTTAGCTAGTTTGTTCTTGATTCATCAAGGAAAGAGGCAGACAGAGTTCCATTCAGAGACTGATCAGAACGTTTTATGGAAGTTAAGAAGGCCAAATAGGTATTTACCACTTGTTATGTTCTCTTACTGTTTATAGTGTGAATGTATATATATAACCTGTGTATATGTTTACTTTCAGTTCCACCAAATGCAATTACAGATACAGATACTATTACAAGCTTCAATCACAAGTATAATGTTTTGCTGTATATACCAAGCATATTGCTGCACAAGATGAAGTGTGACCTGAAGTGCATAAAGAAGTTAATAAAAGTATTTGGTTGCTCTTTAAACCTACTGCTTCCATAGAGCAGCGCTGGAGGAATTACAGTAGAATAGACAGTCTGATTACACTAAAGAGACAGTGGCTGCGTAATTCTTCTAATGCCATAGCGCACAAGGCACTATACAGTGCTGCGGCTGCCACACTATTTCTCAGAAGAGCAAGCCTTTTTTTCCAGCGGATTCTTTAATGAATTATATCTTAGTACTTTACATTACAAAAAGCTTCTAATTATCTGCCAAGGACAAAGGTGAACACTGGGTTCATTCTTAGCAGGTCCTATTATCTTTTATTTGGCTGCTTTGTCATCTTGGTGGCATAAAAGGTTTGCTGGCTTGCTGGACAAGGATGCCTGCCAAACCTTCATTTCCACATCATGTACTCTCATGCCCTAAGATATTTAAGTTTTGAAAGATTTATGTTTAAAGATTTGATTTGCTTTCTAGGCCCTAAATGATGCGATCGCAATTAAAAAAAAAACAAAAAAAAAAACCAGGCACATCACCTGTAAAATGTTCCATCAGTGGTTACCCTACATCTTTTATAGACCACAATCCTTCATTCTAGTCAGGGACATATTTGAATGCAAATTACGTAGATCTTGTTTCTGACTTCAGCTGGAAGCAAAGGATCATGGTCTCAAAAGTCGGTGCAAATTTTTTAAAGGGAAATGCTTCTTTTTTTTACGTTTCTATATAGAGGATGGTTTAAAAAACCTAATGGTAAGACAACATTCTAATATATGGTGCCTAAAGGGTATAACCACAACTTCTATGGTAATAAACTCCCTCCAACCCTTAATGCTATCTTTATAAATTCTTAAATCATCCCCTGCCCAAAAGCTATCTGTAAAAATCCTAAATCAGGACCTACAGTTCTCTCTGAAGCAGTAGATCTAGATTGTGCAGGCTTAATCACACGTAGAAGGACAAGGCAGATGATGTTGGTGACACCACTTAAGAAGAATTAGGCTCATTCTGTGACTTTTTCTTGCTCCTCCCACAGCTGTTGTCACTGACAATTCTCTTATATCTGACATTGGAGAACAAATGATAATTAAATGGCATGTCCCCCCTTGTAATAAACTTTTATTATAATGTATTGCTCCTCCCCCAGCCCCAACCACAAACTTTTATTTACAGAAAGTGCCCCAATCTTTAACCATGCCTCTATCCTCGCCGCAATGCCCTGGCCTTGTTGCACGGAAATGCAAGCAGGGGGCGGGACCAGCAGCCGAATCGGATTGGCTGAGAGGCTGCCAATCACGATGCGGCTGCCGGGAGTTCAGACCGGCGAAGGGAGAGAGGCATGGTAAGTAAAGATTGGGGCACTTCTGTAAATAAAAGTTATGCGGTTGGGCTGGGGGAAGGAGAAGTAAATAATATGAAAAGGATTTACACTAGGGGGGGAGACAAAATTAGGAGGGAGGAGGAGGAGGGGGAGAATGGCTGCAGTGCACATGCCAAACTTCTCCCGAGGGGAGACAGGAGGCAGAGTCCTATATGGACTCTGTTAACCTTGCTGGCCAGTTTTGGGACTTTGGGGGGGGACTACAGGAGAACCATATGGATCGGAATGTAAGGTAAGGATTTTTATACCTTCATAGTGGGGCACAGTAGTGGGTTAAATTATAGTTTGGGGGTGGACATCCCTTTAAAGGGAATGGGAGGGGCTTGAAAGCTGCCAGTTACTGTCAGTATGAAGTTAGTTACTGAAAAGAATAATTTCCTCAAAGCTATTAAGTTAACCTTTCAGCTCCTTAAGAGGATTCTGGAATACCTCCCTCTGGATCCTCGGCGGCTGCATTAGGGTTTTTTAAGGAAAAAAACACTAAAAGGTAAGACAAACCCCCAAGCCTAAACACTAAGTTTAAATCATCTAAATGTAATGTAGATACGATAAGCTTACCAATCTCTGCAGTTGTAAAAGGGTAACAAAAACAAAGAAGCAGATTTTGCTTGAGCTTGGTAGTTAAGGGAGGCAGTATTGATTTATCAAAGTACCTTTAATATGACCATATTGCATGTGACCTACTTGCATCAGTTAAAGCTGAACTGCATCTATAACAGTGCATGTACCTTCTGGGCCTGCATGAACAATTATATCAGCTTTTCTTGCTTGTGAAGGTTCTCATTCACCAGGTCATGGTATATTGTTGTATTCAATTAGATCAAATGGACTTGAAATGTAGTTTTGAAGACGTTTGGCTAGTCATCAGACTAGCGACATATAATTGAGAAAGCCAGTCGGATGACTAGCGAAAACGTCTTCAAGAACTACAATTTCAAGTCCAGTTGATCTAATTGAATACAACAGATATCAGCTTTTCTTGCATCTGATAGAAGTAAGTTTCGGGGCAGGGATTCCTAGTGTGTCGTGGCTTGTTTCACTTATATCAATTTATACATAATTTATATATATGCTTTCTTAACCGATAATGAATTTTATTTAATTTTATCTATCTTTATAATGGCTTGCACTTACCCCCTTGTTTTGTATATCTGTATTTATAATGTACAGCGCTGTGTACCCAAGTGGAGCTATATAAATAAACATATACATACATACTGTATAATCTGTATTGTTATAATGTACCGCTGTGTCCCAAGTGGCGCTAATAAAAAAACATATACTACATACTGTATAATCTGTTGTTATAGTACGGTGTGTCCCCAAGTGGCGCTATATAAATAAACATATACATACATACTGTATAATCTGTATTGTTATAATGTACAGCGCTGTGTCCCCAAGTGGCGCTATATAATAAACATATACATACAACTGATAATCTGTATTTGTTTAATGTACAGCGCTGTGTACCCAAGTGCGCTATATAAATAAACATATACATACAACTGTATAATCTGTATTGTTATAATGTACAGCGTGTGTCCCCGTGGCCTATATAAATAAACATATACATACTACTGTATAATCTGTATTGTTATAATGTACAGCGCTGTGTACCCAAGTGGCGCTATATAAATAAACATATACATACATACTGTATAATCTGTATTGTTATAATGTACACGCTGTGTACCCAAGTGGCGTATATAAATAAACATATACATACATACTGTATAATCTGTATTGTTATAATGTACAGCGCTGTGTACCCAAGTGGCGCTATATAAATAAAAAACATATACATACTGTATAATCTGTATTGTTATAATGTACAGGCTGTGTCCCCAAGGGAGGCTATATAAATAAACATATACATACATACTGATAATCTGTATTTTATAATGTACAGCGCTGTGTCCCCAAGTGGAGCTATATAAATAAACATATACATACATACGTTATAATCTGTATTGTTATAATGTACAGCGCTGTGACCCAAGTGGCGCTATATAAATAAACATATAACATACATACTGTATAACTGTATGTTATAATGTACAGCGCTGTGTCCCCAAGTGGCCATATAAATAAACATATACATACATACTGTATAATCTGTATTGTTATAATGTACAGCGTGTGTCCCCAGTGGGCTATATAAAATAAACATATACATACATACGTATAATCTGTATTGTTATAATTGACAGCACTGTGTACCCAAGTGGAGCTATATAAATAAACATATACATACATACTGTATAATCTGTATTGTTATAATGTACAGCGCTGCGTCCCAAGTGGCGCTATATAAATAAACATATACATACATACTGTATAATTGTGTGTTAAATGTACAGCGCTGTGTCCCCAAGTGGCGCTATATAAATAAACATATACATACATACTGTATAATCTGTATTGTTATAGTACAGCCTGTGTCCCCAGTGGACGCTATATAAATAAAAATATCATACATACTGTATAATCTGTATTGTTATAATGTACAGCGCTTGCATCCCAGTGGCGCTTATAAATAAACATAACATACATACTGTATAATCTGTATTGTTATAATGTACAGCGCTGTGTCCCCAAGTGGCACATATAAATAAAACATTACATAATACTGTAAATCTGTATTGTTATAATGTACAGCGCTGTGTCCCCAAGTGGAGCTATATAAATAAACATATACATACATACTGTATAATCTGTATTGTTATAATGTAAGCGTGTGTACCCAAGTGGCGCCTATAATAAACATATACATACATATAGTATAATCTGTATTGTTATAATGTACAAGCGCTGTGTCCCCAAGTGGCTATATAAATAAACATATACATACATACTGTATAATCTGTATTGTTATAATGTACAGGCTGTGTCCCAAGTGGCACTATATAAATAAACATAACTACATACTGTATAATCTGTATTGTTATAATGTACAGCGGTGTGTACCAAGTGGCACTATATAAATAAACATATACATACATACTGTATAATCTGTATTGTTATAATGTACAGCGCTGTGTCCCAAGTGGCACTATATAATAAAACATATACATCATACTGTATAATCTGTATGTTATAATGTACAGCGCTGTGTCCCAAGTGGCGACTATATAAATAAACATATACATACATACTGTATAATCTGTATTGTTATAATGTACAGTGTGTACCCAAGTGGAGCTATATAAATAAACATATACATACATACTGTATAATCTGTATTGTTATAATGTACAGCGCTGTGTCTCCCAAGTGGAGCTATATAAATAACATATACATACATACTGATAATCTGTATTGTTATAATGTACAGCGCTGTGTACCCAAGTGGCGCTATATAAATAAACATATACAACATACGTATAATCTGTATTGTTAAATGTACAGCGCTGTGTACCAAGTGGCGCTATATAAATAAACATTACATAAATACTGTATAATTGTATTGTTATAATGTACAGCGCTGTGTACCCAAGTGGCGCTATATAAATAAACATATACATACATACGTATAATCGTATGTTATAATGTACAGCGCTGTGTCCCCAAGTGGCGATATAAAATAAACATACATACTACTGTATAATCTGATTGTTATAATGTACAGCGCTGGTCCCCAAGTGGCGCTATATAAAAAACATTAATACATACTGTATAATTGTATTGTTATAATGACAGCGCTGTGTCCCAAGGCACTATATAAATAAACATATAATACATACTGTATAATCTGTATTGTTATAATGTACAGCGCTGTGTACCCAAGTGGCGCTATATAAATAAACATATACATACATACTGTATAATCTGTATTGTTAAAATGTACAGCTGCGTACCCAAGTGGCACTTTATAAATAAACATATACATACATACTGTATAATCTGTATTGTTATAATGTACAGCGCTGTGTACCCAAGTGGCGCATATAAAATAAACATATACATACATACTGTAAATCTGTATTGTATAATGTACAGCGCTTGTACCAAGTGGCGCTATATAAATAAACATATACAACATACTGTATAATCTGTATTGTTATAATGTACAGCGCTGTGTACCCAAGTGGCGCTATATAAATAAAAAATATACATACATACTGTATAATCTGTATTGTTATAATGTACAGCGCTGTGTACCCAAGTGGCGCTATATAAATAAACATATACATACATACTGTATAATCTGTATTGTTATAATGTACAGCGCTGTGTCCCAAGTGGCGCTATAAAATAAACATATACATACATACTGTATAATCTGTATTGTTATAATGTACCGCACTGTGTCCCAAGTGGACGCTATATAAATAAAACTATACATACATACTGTATACTGTATTGTTATAATGACAGCGCTTGTCCCAAGTGGGCTATAAATAAAAATACTACATACTGTAATCTGATTGTTATAATGTACAGCGCTGTGTCCCAGTGGCGCTTATATAATAAACATATACATACATACTGATAATCTGTATTGTTATAATGTACAGCGCTGTGTCCCCAAGTGGGCGCTATATAATAAACATATACTAACATACTGTTAATCTGTATTGTTATAATGTACAGCGTGCGTCCCCAGTGGCGCTATATAATAAACATATACATACATACTGTATAATCTGTATTGTTATAATGTACAGCGCTGTGTCCCCAAGTGGCGCTATAAAAATAAACATAGTGGGTACACAGCGCTGTACATTATAACAATACAGATTATACAGTATGTATGTATATGTTTATTTATATAGCGCCACTTGGGGACACAGCGCTGTACATTATAAAATACAGAGTATACAAACAAGGGGATAAGTGCCATTATATATTATTTCAGATTTCCTATATCTGGGACAAATCTTATAGGCCTTACTCTAATTGTGGATATGTTTAGTACCTTTAGTGTACCAAGTGACCCGTAGTAGTCAGGAAATCTTCAATTACATTTTTACACAGCCTAGTATTCGGAATATATATGTGAGCCCAAATCTCGTAAATTATGATGTACACTCTTAAAAGTGTTAAATGTAATAATGTTTAGAGGTGCCCATTCATACATATTTATGATATGCCTGTATATTAAAGACATTCAGAACCATTTATACAGGTTTGTATGTGGTAAGTCCATATCCATTTTTAAAGGGTCACTATACTCACAAACCAAACTTTACATTATCTGAAACTACAATTTGAGCGAAGTAAATATGGTACTCACATATGTATCTGTGCTTGCTTTGTCATTAAATTCTTAATGTTTAGTGAGTGCTGCTAATTCCCGCCCTCTTACTCACTGCCTTCTTGTAGTGTCTGCCGCACATTTATGAGTAGAGATGGACTAGAACTCAAATCCGCAAGTAAAATGTCTATTATACCTATCGAACCTGCGAGTCGTTCATGGAAATTATACGAATGTTCCAACACGAGAGCTCAAAAGTAGCGCGCGTGAGAGTAAAATTGATTTTTTTTTTTTAGTCCTGGATTTTCGAACGTGTTCCCCAGACCATTTCCCAGGTCCCACAGCCATTTACATTAAGTTACCATTGATATTTTAATTGTGTTTCATTAGAACTTTTCCAACTATTTAACTCCCATTGACTTTAATGGGTCCGTTTTCGAACTTTCCATATAGTTCAAATGTTTGAAAACGGACCGAACTTTCGAAAGTTCGTCCATCTCTACTTATGAGTTCTGCACACGCCTCACCATGGACACTGCTCTGGATAATGCATCGAAATGCACTACATTCTGATCACGCTTTTTACGTGTGTTACCGTCCATTGTAGTGTGGCCACACCTTAGTGTTCTAAGAGACATTAAGCAAATAAAAACTTGAAATGTAACACAGCACCCGGGCCATATTTATAAAGGCGCAGTATCACTTTTTAGCGATATTGCACCTTAAAAGATGATCGTTATGGCGACTGTGATCATAGATTAATGATCACCCATAGAATATCATTGCGGTATTCTGAATGAGCGTTTGCCATAAATGTAAGGCTGTGTACACAACAGAAGATATTTTCAACCTAATCGTCTGTTCATTTGATCAGACATGTTGGAAATCCTGATCGATCGTGTGGTTCCCTATGCGACCAACGGACATTTGTCCCGGCCGAGCCCGGCAAAATAGTCCCTCCGTGTGTACCTAAGTATCGTGGCTGTAAGACATGGCATTGTAACAAATGAAAAGCACAGCTGTTTCAGTGACAAAGTGCCCATACACAGCACAATTATCGCCCGAACTGGCCGTGCACACACATCGTGTGCCGTGGGTCGGCCCATGCAATTACATGTGTGTATGCACTTATTTTGTATGAAAGGGACATTTCCCAGTCCACAGCCATTACATTAAGTTACATTGATATTTAATTGTGTTTCATAGAACTTTCCAAATAATGTAACTCCCATTGACTTTAATGGGTCCGTTTCGAACTTTCCATATAGTTCAAATGTTTGAAACGACCGAACTTTCGAAAGTTCGTCCATCTCTACTTAGAGTCTGCACAGCCTCACCATGGACACTGACTCTGGATAATGCAGCGAAATGCACACATCTGATCACGCTTTTACGTGTGTTACGTCCATTGTAGTGTGGCCACAGCCTTAGTGTCTAAGAGACATTAAGCAAGATATAAAACTTGAAAAGTAAAACAGCCCAGGGCCATATTTATAAATGGGCAGTCTTCACTTTTTTAGATATTGCACCTTAACAGATGTATCGTTTATGGCGACTGTGACATAGATTAATGATCACCCTAGTAATATCATGCGGTTATTTCTCTGAATAGCGTTGCCATAAAATAAGCTGTACAAACAGAAGATATTTTCAACCTCAATCGTCTGTTCATTTGATACAGACATGTTGGAAAAATCTATCGATCGTGTGGTTCCCTATGCGACCAACGGACATTTGTCCCGGCGAGCCCGGCACAATAGTCCCTCCGTTGTGTACCTAGTATCGGTGGGTAAGACATGGCATTGTAACAAATGAAAAGCACAGCGTGTTTCAGTGACAAAGTGCCATAACAGACAATATGCCCGAACTGGCCGTGCACATCACATCGTGTGCCGTGGGTCGCATGCAATACATGTGTATGCACCTTATTTGTATGAAAGGGACATTTCCACTAACATTCTGTGTATTATTCATGCCCCATAATGTATATCTTTCTTAAAGGAATCCACCTCAAATGAAACATGCTTTAGGGTAAATCACCCCTCAAAACGCAATTGTTAGAAACCTGAGAAAATAAGTAGTATAATGCATGTTAGCCATGGATGAAACAGATGCCAATGATTCAATGCTATTACCCTAACGTCTCTTGAGCATGTGCAACTTGTACAAACACAGATCACCTTTAATAAGAATAATTACGCCACAGAAGCATATGTTTTAGCCTGTAATGACAAAGTGGCAGATTGATATGTATGTATGAAATTGTATTTATAATAGTGACACTTAAGGGAAAAAAGAAAAAGGAAGAGATACACTGTTGATAGTATATGAGAAAATATCGTTAACAGTCTTAACTAAAGTTAATATGTACAATTTTAACCTGAATATTCTCAAAAAATATTGGATAAAAAAAAAAGTGCCACTTGGGTACACAGCGCTGTACATTATAACAATACAGATATACAGTATGTATGTATATGTTTATTATTATAGCGCCACTGGGGACCAGCGCTGTACATTATAACAATACAGATTATACAGTATGTATGTATATGTTTATTTATATAGCGCCACTTGGGACACAGCGCTGTACATTATAACAATACAGATTATACAGTATTAGTATATGTTTATTTATATAGCCCACTTGGGTACAACAGCGCTGTACATTATAACAATACAGATATACAGTAGTAGTATATGTTTATTATATAGCTCCACTTGGGTACACAGCGCGTGTACATTAAAAAACAATATTACAGTATGTAGTGTATGTTTATTTATATAGCTCCACTTGGGACACAGGCTGTACATTATAAACAATACAGATTATACAGTATGTATATGTTTATATATAGCGCCACTTGGGACACAGGCTGTACATTATAACAATACAGATATACAGTATGTATGTATATGTTTATATTATAGCTGCCACTTGGGTACACAGCGCTGTACATTATAACAATACAGATATACAGTATGTACGTATATGTTTATTTATATAGCTCCACTTGGGTACACAGCGCTGTACATTATAACAATACAGATATACAAATACACACCACTAGAAAATAAAACTATGTATGTAATGTTTTTTATATAGTGCCACTTGGGACCAGCGCTGTACATTATAACAATACAGATTATACAGTATGTAGTATATGTTTATTTATATAGCGCCACTTGGGTACACAGCGCTGTACATTATAACAATACAGATTATACAGTATGTATGTATATGTTTATTATATAGCTGCCACTGGGTACAGCGCTGTACATTATAACAATACAGATTATACGTATGTATGTATATGTTTATTTTATAGCGCCACTTGGGTACACAGGCTGTACATATAACAATACAGATTACAGTATGTATATTGTATTTATATAGCGCCATTGGGTACACAGCGCTGTACATTATAACAATACAGATTATACAGGTATGTATGTTTATTTATATAGCGCCACTGGGACACAGGCTGTACATTATAACAATACAGATTATACAGTATGTATGTATGTTTATTTATATAGCGCCACTTGGGACACAGCGCTGTACATTATAACAATACAGATTATACAGTATGTTGTATATGTTTATTTATATAGCGCCACTTGGGTCAGCGCTGTACATTATAAACAACAGATATACAGTATGTATGTATATGTTTATTTATATAGCGCCACTTGGGGACACAGCGCTGTACATTATAACAATACAGATTATACAGTATGTATGTATATGTTTATTTATATAGCGCCACTGGGACACAGCCGTGTACATTATAACAATACAGATTATACAGTATGATGTATATGTTTATTTATATAGCGCCACTTGGGGACACAGCGCTGTACATTATAACAATACAGATTATACAGTATGTATGTATATGTTTATTTATAAAGTGCCACTTGGGACACAGCGCTGTACATTATAACAATACAGATTATACAGTATGTAGATATGTTTATTATATAGCGCCACTTGGGGACACAGCGCTGTACTTATAACAATACAGTATACAGTAGTATGTATATGTTTATTATATTAGTGCCACTTGGGGACACAGCGCTGTTACATTATAACAATACAGATTATACAGTATGTATGTATATGTTTATTTTATAGCGCCACTTGGGACACAGCGTGACATTATAACAATCAGATTATACAGTTGTATGTATATGTTTATTTAATAGCGCCATGGGGACACAGCGCTGTACATTATAACAATACAGATTATACAGTATGTATGTTATGTTATTATTGCGCCATTGGGTAACAGCGTGTAATTATAAAATACAGATTAACGTATGTATGTATATGTTTATTTATATAGCGCCACTTGGGTACACAGGCTGTACATTATAACAATACAGATTATACAGATGTATGTATATGTTTATTATATAGCGCCACTGGGGAGAGCGCTGTACATTATAAACAATACAGATTATACAGTATGTATGTATATGTTTATTTAATAAGCGCCACTTGGGTAACAGCGCTGTAATTATAAAAAAATACAGATTATACAGTATGTATGTATTGTTTATTTAATAGCGCCACTTGGGACACAGAGCTGTACATTATAACAATACAGATATACAGTATGTAGTGTATGTTTATTTATATAGCCCACTTGGGGACACAGCGCTGTACATTAAACAATAAGATTATAAGTATGTATGATATGTTATTTATATAGGCCACTGGGGACGCAGCGCTGTACATTATAACAATACAGATTATACAGTATGTATGTAATGTTTATTATATAGCGCCACTGGGGACAGCGCTGTACATTATAACAATACAGATTATACAGTATGTAGTGTATGTTTATTTATATAGCTCCACTGGGGACACAGCGCTGTACATTATAACAATAGATTATACAGTATGTATGTATATGTTTATTTATATAGCGCCACTTGGGACGCAGCGCTGTACATTATAACAATACAGATTAAGTATGTATGTATATGTTTATTTATTAGCGCCACTTGGGGACCAGCGCTGTACATTATAACAATACAGATTATACAGTATGTAGTATTTGTTATTTATATGCACCACTTGGGACACAGCGCTGTACATTATAACAATATAGATTATACAGTATGTATGTATATGTTATTTAATATAGCGCCACTTGGGACCAGCGCTGTACTTATAACAATACAGATTATACAGTATGTATGTTAATGTTTATTTATATAGGCCACTTGGGGCGCAGCGCTGTACATTATAACAATACAGATTATACGTATGTATGTATATGTTTATTTATATGCGCCACTTGGGAGACAGCGCTGTACATTATAACAATACGTATACAGTATGTAGTATATGTTTATTTATATAGCGCCACTTGGGTACACAGCGCTGTACATTATAACAATACAGATTATACAGTATGTATATATTGTTATTTATATAGCGACTGGAGAAGCAGCGCTGTACATTAACAATACAGAATACAGTATGTACGTGTATGTTTATTTTATATAGCCACTTGGGGACCAGCGCTGTACATTATAACAATACAGATTATACAGTATGTATGTGTATATGTTTATTTATATAGCGCCACTTGGGGACGCCGCTGCATTATAACAATACAGATTATACAGTATGTATGTATTGGTTATTTATATAGCCACTTGGGGACGCAGCGCTGTACATTAAACAATACAGATTACAGATGTATGTATAGTTTATTATATAGCGCCACTGGGTACACAGCGTGTACATTATTAACATACAGATTATACAGTATGTATGTATATGTTTATTTATATAGCGCCACTTGGGGACACAGCGCTGTACATTATAACAATACAGATATTACAGTTGTATGTATAGTTTATTATATAGCGCCACTTGGGGACAGCGCTGTACATTATAACAATACAGATTATACAGTATGTATGTATAGTGTTATTTATTAGCGCCATTGGGGACACAGCGCTGTACATTATAACAATACAGATATACAGTATGTATGTATATGTTTATTTATATAGCGCCACTTGGGACACAGCGCTGTACATTATAACAATACAGATTATACAGTATGTATGTATATTGTTATTTATATAGCGCCACTTGGAGAAAGCAGCGCTGTACATATAACAATACAGATTATACAGGATGTAGTGTATTTGTATATTATATAGAGCCATTGGGTACACAGCGCGTACATTATAACAATACAGATTATACAGTATGTATGTATATGTTTATTTATAGCTCCACTTGGGGACACAGCGCTGTACATTATAACAATACAGATTATACAGTAGTATGTATAGTTTATTTTATAAGTGCCACTTGGGTACACAGCGCTGTACATATAACACATACATATACAGTATGTATGTATATGTTTATTTATATAGCGCACTTGGGGACACAGCGCTGTACATTATAACAATACAGATTATACAGTATGTATGTATATGTTTATTATATAGGCCCACTTGGGACGCAGCGTGTACATATATAACAATACAGATTATACAGTATGTAGTATATGTTTATTTTATAGCGCCACTTGGGTACACAGCGTGTACCTTATAACAATACAGATTATACAGTATGTATGTATATGTTATTATATAGCCCACTTGGGTACACACGTGTACATTATAAAAATACAGATTATACAGTATGTATGATAGTGTTTATTTATATAGCTCCATTGGGGACCAGCGCTGTACATTATAACAATACAGATTATACATATGTAGTGTATGTTTATTTATATAGCGCACTTGGTGACACAGCGCTGTACATTATAACAATACAGATTATACAGATGTATGTATATGTTATTTATATAGCGCCACTTGGACACAGCGCTGTACATTATAACAATACAGATTATACAGTATGTATGTATATGTTTATTTATATAGCTCCACTTGGGGACACAGCGCTGTACATTATAACACATACAGATTATACAGTATGTATGTATATGTTTATTTTATAGCGCCACTAGGGGACACAGGCGTCATGTCATTTATGTATAAACAATACAGATTATACACGTATGTATGTATATGGTTATTTATATAAGCCACTTGGGGACACAGCGCTGTACATTATAACAATACAGATTATACAGTATGTATGTATATGTTTATTTATATGCCACTTGGTACCAGCGCTGTACATTAACAATACAGATTATACAGTATGTATGTATATGTTTATTATATAGTGCCACTGGGGACACAGCGCTACATTATAACATACAGATTATACAGTATGTATGTATATTGTTTATTTTATAGCGCCACTTGGGTACACAGCGCTGGACATATAACAATACAGATTATACAGTATGTATGTATAGTTTATTTATATGCGCCACTTGGGTACACAGCGCTGTACATTATAACAATACAGATTATACAGTATGTATGATAATTTTATTTATATAGTGCCAATTGGGACACAGCGCTGACATTATAACAATACAGATTATACAGTATGTATGTATATGTTTATTTATATAGCGCCAATTGGGTACACAGCGCTGTACATTATAACAATACAGATTAACAGTTATGTATGTAGTTTATTATATAGCGCCACTTGGGTACGCAGCACTGTACATTATAACAATACAGATTACAGTATGTATGTATATGTTATTATATAGCGCCACTTGGGACACAGCGCTGTACATTATAACAATACAGATTATACAGTATGTATGTATATGTTATTTATATAGCGCCACTTGGGTACACAGCGCTGTACATTATAACAATACAGATTATACAGTATGTGATGTATATGTTTATTTATATAGCGCCACTTGGGTACACAGCGCTGTACATTATAACAATACAGATTATACAGTATGTATGTATATGTTTATTTATATAGCGCCACTTGGGGACACAGCCTGTGCATTATAACAATACAGATTATACAGTATGTAGTATATGTTTATTTATATAGCGCCACGGGGACACAGCGCTGTACATTATAACAACACAGATTATACAGTATGTATGTATATGTTATTTTTAAAGTGCCACTTGGGTACATGCTGTACATTATAACAATACAGATTATACAGTATGTATGATATGTTTATTTATATAGCTCCACTAGGGGACACAGCGCGTACATTATAAACAAAGTATTATTTCAGATTTCCTATATCTGGACAAATCTTATAGGCTTACTCTAATTGTGGATATGTTTAGTACCTTTAGTGTACCAAGTGACCCGTAGTAGTCAGGAAATCTTCAATTACATTTTTACACAGCCTAGTATTCGGAATATATATGTGAGCCCAAATCTCGTAAATTATGATGTACACTCTTAAAAGTGTTAAATGTAATAATGTTTAGAGGTGCCCCATTCATACATATTTATGATATGCCTGTATATTAAAGACATTCAGAACCATTTATACAGGTTTTGTATGTGGTAAGTCCATATCCATTTTTAAAGGGTCACTATACTCACAAACCAAACTTTACATTATCTGAAACTACAATTTGAGCGAAGTAAAATATGGTACTCACATATGTATCTGTGCTTGCTTTGTCATTAATTCTTAATGTTTAGTGAGTGCTGCTAATTCCCGCCCTCTTACTCACTGCCTTCTTGTAGTGCTGCCGACATTTATGAGTAGAGATGGACTAGAACTCAAATCCGCAAGTAAAATGTCTATTATACCTATCGAACCTGCGAGTCGTTCATGGGATAATTATCGAATGTTCCAACACGAGAGCTCAAAAGTAGCGCGCGTGAGAGTAAAATTGATTTTTTTTTTTTAGTCCTGGATTTTCGAACGTGTTCCCCAGACCATTTCCCAGGTCCCACAGCCATTTACATTAAGTTACCATTGATATTTTAATTGTGTTTCATTAGAACTTTTCCAACTATTTAACTCCCATTGACTTTAATGGGTCCGTTTTCGAACTTTCCATATAGTTCAAATGTTTGAAAACGGACCGAACTTTCGAAAGTTCGTCCATCTCTACTTATGAGTTCTGCACACGCCTCACCATGGACACTGCTCTGGATAATGCATGAAATGCACTACATTCTGATCACGCTTTTTACGTGTGTTACCGTCCATTGTAGTGTGGCCACACCTTAGTGTCTAAGAGACATTAAGCAATAAAAACTTGAAATGTAACACAGCACCCGGGGCCATATTTATAAAGGCGCAGTATCACTTTTTAGCGATATTGCACCTTAAAAGATGATCGTTATGGCGACTGTGATCATAGATTAATGATCACCCATAGAATATCATTGCGGTATTCTGAATGAGCGTTTGCCATAAATGTAAGGCTGTGTACACAACAGAAGATATTTTCAACCTCAATCGTCTGTTCATTTGATCAGACATGTTGGAAATCCTGATCGATCGTGTGGTTCCCTATGCGACCAACGGACATTTGTCCCGGCCGAGCCCGGCAAAATAGTCCCTCCGTGTGTACCTAAGTATCGTGGCTGTAAGACATGGCATTGTAACAAATGAAAAGCACAGCTGTTTCAGTGACAAAGTGCCCATACACAGCACAATTATCGCCCGAACTGGCCGTGCACACACATCGTGTGCCGTGGGTCGGCCCATGCAATTACATGTGTGTATGCACCTTATTTTGTATGAAAGGGACATTTCCCAGTCCCACAGCCATTTACATTAAGTTACCATTGATATTTAATTGTGTTCATTAGAACTTTCCAAATAATGTAACTCCCATTGACTTTAATGGTCCGTTTCGAACTTTCCATATAGTTCAAATGTTTGAAACGACCGAACTTTCGAAAGTTCGTCCATCTCTACTTAGAGTTCTGCACAGCCTCACCATGGACACTGACTCTGGATAATGCAGCGAAATGCACTACATCTGATCACGCTTTTACGTGTGTTACGTCCATTGTAGTGTGGCCACAGCCTTAGTGTCTAAGAGACATTAAGCAAGATATAAAACTTGAAAAGTAAAACAGCCCAGGCCATATTTATAAATGGGCAGTCTTCACTTTTTTAGATATTGCACCTTAAAGATGTATCGTTTATGGCGACTGTGATCATAGATTAATGATCACCCTAGTAATATCATGCGGTTATTTCTCTGAATGAGCGTTGCCATAAAATTAAGGCTGGTACAAACAGAAGATATTTTCAACCTCAATCGTCTGTTCATTTGATACAGACATGTTGGAAAAATCTGATCGATCGTTGGTTCCCTATGCGACCAACGGACATTTGTCCCGAGCGACCCGGCACAATAGTCCCTCCGTTGTGTACCTAGTATCGGTGGGTAAGACATGGCATTGTAACAAATGAAAAGCACACTGTTTCATGACAAAGTGCCATAACAGACAATTCGCCCAACTGGCGTGCACATCACATCGTGTGCCGTGGTCGCATGCAATACATGTGTATGCACCTTATTTGTATGAAAGGGTACATTTCCACTAACATTCTGTGTATTATTCATGCCCCATAATGTAATCTTTCTTAAAGGAATCCACCTCAAATGAAACATGCTTATAGGGTAAATCACCCCTCAAAACGCAATTGTTAAAAACCTGAGAAAATAAGTAGTATAATGCATGTTAGCCATGGATGAACAGATGCCAATGATTCAATGCTATTCCTAACGTCTCTTGAGCATGTGCAACTTGTACAAACACAGATCACCTTTAACTAAGAATAATTACGCCACAGAAGCATATTGTTTTAGCCTGTAATGACAAATGCAGATTGATATGTATGTATGAAATTGTATTTATAATAGTGACACTTAAGGGAAAAAAGAAAAAGGAAGAGATACACTGTTGATAGTATATGGAAAAATATCGTTATACAGTCTTAACTAAAGTTAATATGTACAATTTAACCTGAATATTCTCAAAAAATATTGGGATAAAAAAAAAAGTGCCACTTGGGTACACAGCGCTGTACATTATAACAATACAGATATACAGTATGTATGTATATGTTTATTATTATAGCGCCACTGGGGACGCAGCGCTGTACATTATAACAATACAGATTATACAGTATGTATGTATATGTTTATTTATATAGCGCCACTTGGGACACAGCGCTGTACATTATAACAATACAGATTATACAGTAGATTAGTATATGTTTATTTATATAGCCCACTTGGGTACACAGCGCTGTACATTATAACAATACAGAGTATACAGTAGTAGTATATGTTTATTATATAGCTCCACTTGGGTACACAGCGCGTGTACATTAAACAATACAATATTACAGTATGTAGTGTATGTTTATTTATATAGCTCCACTTGGGACACAGGCTGTACATTATAACAATACAGATTATACAGTATGTATATGTTTATGATATAGCGCCACTTGGGACACAGGCTGTACATTATAACAATACAGATTATACAGTATGTATGTATATGTTTTATTATAGCTCCACTTGGGTACACAGCGCTGTACATTATAACAATACAGAGTATACAGTATGTACTGTATATGTTTATTTATATAGCTCCACTTGGGTACACAGCGCTGTACATTATAACAATACAGATATACAAAAAATAAAAAACCACACCACTAGAAAATCAATAACTATGTATGTAATGTTATTTTATATAGTCGCCACTTGGGACCAGCGCTGTACATTATAACAATACAGATTATACAGTATGTAGTATATGTTTATTTATATAGCGCCACTTGGGTACACAGCGCTGTACATTATAACAATACAGATTATACAGTATGTATGTATATGTTTATTATATAGCGCCACTGGGTACAGCGCTGTACATTATAACAATACAGATTATACGTATGTATGTATATGTTTATTTTATAGCGCCACTTGGGTACACAGGCTGTACATATAACAATACAGATTACAGTATGTATATTGTATTTATATAGCGCCATTGGGTACACAGCGCTGTACATTATAACAATACAGATTATACAGGTATGTATGTTTATTTATATAGCGCCACTGGGGACACAGGCTGTACATTATAACAATACAGATTATACAGTATGTATGTATATGTTTATTTATATAGCGCCACTTGGGGACACAGCGCTGTACATTATAACAATACAGATTATACAGTATGTTTGTATATGTTTATTTATATAGCGCCACTTGGTCAGCGCTGTACATTATAACAACAGATTATACAGTATGTATGTATATGTTTATTTATATAGCGCCACTTGGGGACACAGCGCTGTACATTATAACAATACAGATTATACAGTATGTATGTATATGTTTATTTATATAGCGCCACTGGGACACAGCGCTGTACATTATAACAATACAGATTATACAGTATGTATGTATATGTTTATTTATATAGCGCCACTTGGGGACACAGCGCTGTACATTATAACAATACAGATTATACAGTATGTATGTATATGTTTATTTATAAAGTGCCACTTGGGTACACAGCGCTGTACATTATAACAATACAGATTATACAGTATGTATGTATATGTTTATTTATATAGCGCCACTTGGGGACACAGCGCTGTACTTATAACAATACAGTATACAGTATGTATGTATAGTTTATTATATTAGTGCCACTTGGGGACACAGCGCTGTTACATTATAACAATACAGATTATACAGTATGTATGTATATGTTTATTTTATAGCGCCACTTGGGACACAGCGTGACATTATAACAATCAGATTATACAGTTGTATGTATATGTTTATTTATATAGCGCCACTGGGGACACAGCGCTGTACATTATAACAATACAGATTATACAGTATGTATGTTATTTATTAATTGCGCCACTTGGGTAACAGCGTGTACATTATAAAATACAGATTAACGTATGTATGTATATGTTTATTTATATAGCGCCACTTGGGTACACCAGGCTGTACATATAACAATACAGATTATACAGATGTATGTATATGTTTATTATATAGCGCCACTGGGGAGAGCGCTGTACATTATAAAAATACAGATTATACAGTATGTATGTATATGTTTATTTAATAAGCGCCACTTGGGTAACAGCGCTGTATTATAACAAAAATACAGATTATACAGTATGTATGTATTGTTTATTTAATAGCGCCACTTGGGACACAGGCTGTACATTATAACAATACAGATATACAGTATGTAGTGTATGTTTATTTATATAGCCCACTTGGGGACACAGCGCTGTACATTATAACAATAAGATTATACAGTATGTATGATATGTTATTTATATAGGCCACTTGGGGACCAGCGCTGTACATTATAACAATACAGATTATACAGTATGTATGTAATGTTTATTATATAGCGCCACTGGGGACAGCGCTGTACATTATAACAATACAGATTATACAGTATGTAGTGTATGTTTATTTATATAAGCTCCACTGGGGACACAGCGCTGTACATTATAACAATACAGATTATACAGTATGTATGTATATGTTTATTTATATAGCGCCACTTGGGACGCAGCGCTGTACATTATAACAATACAGATTACAGTATGTATGTATATGTTTATTATATATAGCGCCACTTGGGGACCAGCGCTGTACATTATAACAATACAGATTATACAGTATGTAGTATTATGTTATTTATATGCACCACTTGGGGACACAGCGCTGTACATTATAACAATAAGATTATACAGTATGATGTATATGTTATTTATAGCGCCACTTGGGACCAGCGCTGTACTTATAACAATACAGATTATACAGTATGTATGTTAATGTTTATTTATATAGGCCACTTGGGGCGCAGCGCTGTACATTATAACAATACAGATTATACGTATGTATGTATATGTTATTTATATGCGCCACTTGGGAGACAGCGCTGTACATTATAACAATACGTTATACAGTATGTAGTATATGTTTATTTATATAGCGCCACTTGGGTACACAGCGCTGTACATTATAACAATACAGATTATACAGTATGTATGATATTGTTATTTATATAGCGACTGGAGAAGCAGCGCTGTACATTAAACAATACAGAATACAGTATGTAGTTATGTTTATTTATATAGCCACTTGGGGACCAGCGCTGTACATTATAACAATACAGATTATACAGTATGTATGTATATGTTTATTTATATAGCGCCACTTGGGGACGCCGCTGCATTATAACAATACAGATTATACAGTATGTATGTATTGTTATTTATATAGCCACTTGGGGACCAGCGCTGTACATTAAACAATACAGATTATTCAGGATGTATGTATATGTTTATTTATATAGCGCCACTGGGTAACACAGCGATGTACATTATAACAATACAGATTATACAGTATGTATGTATATGTTTATTTATATAGCGCCACTTGGGGACACAGCGCTGTACATTATACAATACAGATTATTACAGTGTGTATGTATAGTTTATTATATAGCGCCACTTGGGGACAGCGCGTGTACATTATAACAATACAGATTATACAGTATGTATGTATATTTATTTATTAGCGCCAATTGGGGACACAGCGCTGTACATTATAACAATACAGATATACCGTATGTATGTATATGTTATTATATAGCGCCACTTGGGACACAGCGCTGTACATTATAACAATACAGATTATACAGTATGTATGTATATTTTATTTATTAGCGCCACTTGGGGACAACAGCGCTGTACATATAACAATACAGATTATACAGTGTATGTAGTATTTGTATATTATATAGCGCCACTTGGGTACACAGCGCTGTACATTATAACAATACAGATATACAGTATGTATGTATATGTTTATTTATAGCTCCACTTGGGGACACAGCGCTGTACATTATAACAATACAGATTATACAGTATGTATGTATAGTTTATTTTATAGTGCCACTTGGGACACAGCGCTGTACATATAACAATACATATACAGTATGTATGTTATGTTTATTTATATAGCGCCACTTGGGGACACAGCGCTGTACATTATAACAATACAGATTATACAGTATGTAGTATATGTTTATTATATAGCGCCACTTGGGTACGCAGCGTGTACATATATAACAATACAGATTATACAGTATGTATGTATATGTTTATTTATATAGCGCCACTTGGGTACACAGCGTGTACTTATAACAATACAGATTATACAGTATGTATGTATATGTTTATTATATAGCGCCACTTGGGTACACACGTGTACATTATAACAAATACAGATATACAGTATGTATGTATGTTTATTTAATAGCTCCACTTGGGGACGCAGCGCTGACATTATAACAATACAGATTATACAGTATGTATGTATGTTTATTTATATAGCGCACTTGGGACACAGCGCTGTACATTATAACAATACAGATTATACAGTATGTATGTATATGTTTATTTATATAGCGCACTTGGACACAGCGCTGTACATTATAACAATACAGATTATACAGTATGTATGTATATGTTTATTTATATAGCTCCACTTGGGGACCAGCGCTGTACATTATAACAATACAGATTATACAGTATGTATGTATAGTTTATTTTATAGCGCCACTGGGACACAGCGTCAGTCACTTTACTGTATAAACAATACAGATTATAACGTATGTATGTATATGTTATTTATTACGCCACTTGGGGACACAGCGCTGTACATTATAACAATACAGATTATACAGTATGTATGTATATGTTTATTATATATCCAACTTGGGTACCAGCGATGTACATTAACAATACAGATATACAGTATGTATGTATATGTTTATTATATAGGCCACTGGGGGACACAGCGCTGTACATTATAACAATACAGATTATACAGTATGTATGTATATGTTTATTTATATAGCGCCACTTGGTACACAGCGCTGACATTATAACAATACAGATTATACAGTATGTATGTATAGTTTATTTTATGCGCCACTTGGGTACACAGCGCTGTACATTATAACAATACAGATTATACAGTATGTATGTATATGTTTATTTATATAGGCCATTGGGGACACAGCGCTGTACATTATAACAATACAGATTATACAGTATGTATGTATATGTTTATTTATATAGCGCCACTTGGGTACACAGCGCTGTACATTATAACAATACAGATTATACAGTATGTATGTAGGTTATTATATAGCGCCACTTGGGTACACAGCCTGTACATTATAACAATACAGATTACAGTATGTATGTATATGTTATTATATAGCGCCACTTGGGACACAGCGCTGTACATTATAAAATACAAGATTATACAGATGTATGTATATGTTTATTTATATAGCGCCACTTGGGTACACAGCGCTGTACATTATAACAATACAGATTATACAGTATGTGATGTATATGTTTATTTATATAGCGCCACTTATACATACTGTATAATCTGTATTGTTATAATGTACAGCGCTGTGTACCCAAGTGGCGCTATATAAATAAACATATACATACATACTGTATAATCTGTATTGTTATAATGTACAGCGCTGCGTACCCAAGTGGCACTATATAAATAAACATATACATACATACTGTATAATCTGTATTGTTATAATGTATGGTATATGTTTATTTATAGTGCCACTTGGGTACAAGCGCTGTCATTATAACATACAATTATACAGATGTATGTATATGTTTATTATATAGCGCCACTTGGGGACGCAGCCTGTACATAAAAACAATACAGATATACAGTATGTATGTATATGTTTATTTATATAGCGCCACTTGGGGACACAGGCTTGTACATTATAACAATACAATTATACAGTATGTATTATGTTTATTTATATAGCTCCACTTGGGACCAGCGCTGTACATTATAACATACAGATATACAGTATGTAGTATATGTTTATTTATATAGCGCCACTGGGGATCAGCGCTGTACATTATAACAATACAGATTATACAGTATGTATGTATATGTTTTTTTATATAGCCCACTTGGGACACGCGCTGTCATTATAACAATACAGATTATACATATGTATGTATATGTTTATTATATAGCGCCACTGGGGACACAGCGCTGTACATTATAACAATACAGTTATACAGTATGTATTTATATGTTTATTTATATAGCGCCACTTGGGGACACAGCGCTGTACATTATAACAATACAGATTATACAGTATGTATGTATATGTTTATTTATATAGCGCCACTTGGGTACACAGGCTGTACTTATAACATACAGATTATACAGTATGTATGTATATGTTTATTTATATAGCGCCACTTGGGGACACAGCGCTGTACATTATAACAATACAATTATACAGTATGTATGTATATGTTATTTATATAGCGCCACTTGGGTACACAGCGCTGTACATTATACAATACAGATTATACGTATGTATGTATATGTTTATTTATATAGCGCCACTTGGGACACAGCGCTGTACATTATAACATACAGATTATACAGTATGTATGTTATATTTTATTTATATAGCGCCACTTGGTACACAGCGCTGTACATTATAACAATAGATTATACAGTATGTATGTATATGTTTATTTTATATAGTCCACTTGGGACACAGCGCTGTACATTATAACAATACAGATATACAGTATGTATGTATATGTTTATTTATAAAGTGCCACTTGGGTACACAGCGCTGTACATTATAACAATACAGATTATACAGTATGTATGTATATGTTTATTTATATACGCCACTTGGGTACACAGCGCTGTACATTATAACAATACAGATTATACAGTATGTATTGTATGTTTTTATTTATATAGTGCCACTTGGGGACAGCCGCTGTCATTATAACATAACGATTATACAGTATGTATGTTATTTTTATTTAATAGCCCACTGGGGACACAGCGCTGTACATTATAACAATACAGATTATACGTATGTATGTATGTTTATTATATACGCCACTTGGGACACAGCGCTGTCATTATAACAATACAGATTATACGTAGTATGTATATGTTTTATTTATATAGCGCCACTTGGGTACACAGCGCTGTACATTATAACAATACAGATTATACAGTATGTATGTATATTTTTATTTTATAGCGCCACTTGGGTACACAGCGCTGTACATTATAACAATACAGATTAACAGTGTATTTTATGTTTATTTATATAGCGCCACTTGGGTACAACGCGCTGTACATTATAAACATACAGATTAACAGTATGTATGTATATGTTTTTTATATAGCTCCACTTGGGTACACAGCGCTGTACATTATAACAATACAATTATACAGTATGTATGTATATGTTTATTTATATAGCTCCACTTGGTACACAGCCTGTACATTAATACAATACAGATTATACAGTATGTATGTTATATGTTATTTATATAGCGCCACTTGGGGACACAGCGCTGTACATATAACAATCAGATTATACGTATGTATGTATATGTTTATTTATATAGTGCCACTTGGGGACACAGCGCTGTCTTATAACAATACAGATTATACAGTATGTATGTATATGTTATTTATATAGTGCCACTTGGGTACACAGCGCTGTACATTATAACAATACAGATTATCAGTATGTAGTATATGTTTATTTATATAGTGCCACTTGGGGACACAGCACTGTACATTATAACAATACAGATTATACAGTATGTATGTATATGTTTTATTTATATAGTGCCACTTGGGTGACACAGCGCTGTAATTTACATACAATTATACAGTATGTATGTATATGTTTTTTATAGCGCCACTTGGGTACACAGCCTGTACATTATAACAATACAGATTATCAGTATGATGTATATGTTTATTTATATAGCTCCACTTGGGGACACAGCGCTGTACATTATAACAATACAGATTATACAGTATGATATGTATAGTTTATTTTATATGCCCACTTGGGGACACAGCGCTGTACATTATAACAATACAGATTATACAGTATGTATGTATATGTTTATTTATATATGCGCCACTGGGGACACGCTGTCATTATAACAATACAGATTATACAGTATTTATTTATATGTTTATTTATATAGCGCCACTGGGGACGCAGGCTGTACATTATAAAAATACAGATTATACAGTATGTTGTATATGTTTTTTTATAGCGCCACTTGGGGACACAGCGCTGTACATTATAACAACACAGATTATACAGTATGTATGTATATATTTATTTATATAGCGCCACTTGGTACCAGCGCTGTACATTATAACAATACAGATTATACAGTATGTATGTATATGTTTATTTATATAGCTCCACTTGGTACAACGTGCTGTACATTATAACAATACAGATTATACAGTATGTATGATATGTTTATTTATTAGCACCACTTGGGGACACAGCGCTGTACATTATAACAATACAGATTATACAGTATGTATGTATATGTTTATTATATGTGCCACTTGGGACACAGCGCTGTACATTATAACAATACAGATTATACAGTATGTATGTATATGTTTATTTATATAGCGCCACTTGGGGACACAGCGCTGTACTTATACAATACAGATTATACAGTATGTATTATATGTTTATTTATATAGCGCCACTTGGGGACAGCGGCTGTACATTATAACAATACAGATTATACAGTATGTGTGTATATGTTTATTTATATATCGCCACTTGGGGAAACAGCGCTGTACATTATAACAAAACAGATTATACAGTATGTATAATGTTATTTATATAGCGCAACTTGGGTACACAGCGCTGTACATTATAACAATACAGATTATACAGTATGTATGTATATGTTTATTTATATAGCGCCACTTGGGGAAACAGCGCTGTACATTATAACAATACAGATTATACAGTATGTATGTATATGTTTATTTATATAGCGCCACTTGGGTACACAGCGCTGTACATTATAACAATACAGATTATACAGTATGTATGTATATGTTATTTATATAGGCCACTGGGGACACAGCGCTGTACATTATAACAATACAGATTATACAGTATGTATGTATATGTTTATTTATATGCGCACTTGGGTACACACGCTGTACATTATAACAATACAGATTATACAGTATGTATGTATATGTTTATTTATATAGCGCCACTTGGGGACACAGCGCTGTACATTATAACAATACAGATTATACAGTATGTAGTATATGTTTATTTATATAGCGCCACTTGGGACACAGCCTTTACATTATAACAATACAGATTATACAGTATGTACGTATATGTTTATTATATAGCGCCACTTGGGTACACAGTGCTGTACATTATAACAATACAGATTATCCAGTATGTATGATATGTTTATTTATATAGCTCCACTTGGGTACACGCGCTGTACATTATAAAATACAGAATATACAACAAGGGGGTAAGTGCAAGCCATTATACAGATAGATAAAATTAAATAAATTTCATATATCGGTTAAGAAAGCATATATATAAATTATTGTATAATTGATATAAGTGAAACAGCCTCGACACACTAGGAATCCCTGCCCCACAGAGCTTACATTCTAATCAGATGCAAGAAAAGCTGATATCTGTTGTATCAATTAGATCAACTGGACTTGAAATGTAGTTCTTGAAGACGTTTCGCTAGTCACTCCGACTGGCTTTCTCAATTATATGTCGCTAGTCGGATGACTAGCCAACGTCTTCAAGAACTACATTCAAGTCAGTTGTCTATTGAATACAACAGATATACCATGACCTTGATGAATGAGAACCTTCACAAGCAAAAAGCGGTATATAATTGTTCATGCAGCCCAGAAGGTAAATGCACTGTTATAGATGCAGTTCACTTTTAAGCTGATGAAAATAGGTCACTGCAATATGGTCATATTTAAAGGTATCTTTGAAAATCAATACTGCCTCCCTTAACTAACAAGCTCAAGCAAATCTGCTTCTTTTGTTTTTGTTACCCTTTTACAACTGCAGAGATTGGTAAGCTTATCGTATCTACATTACATTTAGATGATTTAAACTTAGTGTTTGCTTGGGGGTTTGTCTTACCTTAGGTAGTTTTTTTCCTTAAAAAACCCTAATGCGCCGCCGAGGGATCAGAGGGAGGTATTCCAGATCCTCTTAGAGGAGCTGAAAGGTTAACTTAAATAGCTTTGAGAAATTATTCTTTTGCAGTAACTAACTTCATACTGACAGTAACTGGCAGCTTTCAAGCCCCTCCAATTCCCTTAAAGGGCATGTCCCCCCCCAAACTATAATTAAAAAACCCACTACTATGGCCCCACTATGAAGTGTAAAAATCCTTACCTTACATTCCATCCATATGGTTTCTCCTGTAGTCCCCCCCCAAAGTCCCAAAACTGGCCAGCAGGAGGTTAACAGATTCCAAAGTATAGGACTCTGCCTCCTGTCTCCCTCTCGGGAGAAGTTTGGCATGTGCACTGCACCATTCTCCCCCTCCCCTCCTCCTCCCTCCTAATTTTTGTCTCCCTCCCCCTAGTGTAAAATCCTTTTCATATTATGTACTTCTCCTTCCCGCCCCAACCGATAACTTTTATTTACAGAAGTGCCCCATCTTTATACTTACCATGCCTCTCTCCTTCGCCGTCGTTGAACCCCGGCAGCCGCATCCGTGATTGGCAGCCTCTCCCAATCACGGATGCGGTCTGCTGGTCCCGCCCCCTCCTTGCATTTCCGTGCAGCAGAGGCCGGGCAGTGCGGCCGAAAGGAAGGAGCATGGTAAGTAAAAGATGGGGCACTTTCTGTAATAAAAGTTATGTGGTTGGGGCTGGGGGAAGGAGCAATACATTAATAAAAGTTTATTACAAGGGGGGACATGCCATTTAATTATCATTTGTCTCCAATGTCGATATTAAGAGAATTGTCAGTACAACAGCTTGGGAGGAGCAAGAAAAGTCACACAGAAGAGCCTAATTCTTCTTTAAAGTGGTGTCACCACATCTCTGCCTTGTCCTTCTACGTGTGATGTAAGCCTGCACAATCTAGATCTACTGCTTCAGAGAGAACTGTAGGCCTGATTTAGGATTTTTACAGATAGCTTTTGGGCAGGGGATGATTTAGAATTTATAAAGATAGCATTAAGGTTGGAGGGAGTTGATTTACCATAGAAGTTTTGGTTATACCCTTTAAGGCACCATATATTCAGAATGTTGTCTTACCTTAGGTTTTTTAAACCATCCTCTATAATAGAAACGTAAAAAAAAAGGCATTTCCCTTTAAAAAAATGTTTGCACCGACTTTTGAGACCATGATCCTTTGCTTCCAGCTGAAGTCAGAAACAAAGATCTACAGTAATTTGCATTCAAATGATGTCCCTGACTAGAAGTGAAATTGTGGTCTATAAAAGATGTAGGGTAACCACTGATGGAACATTTATACAGGTAATGTGCCTGGTTTTTTTTTTTGTTTTTTTTAATTGCGATCGCATCATTTAGGGCCTAGAAAGCAAATCAAATCTTTAAAAACATAAATCTTTCAAAACTTAATATCTTAGGGCATTGAGGTACATGATTGGAAATGAAGGTTTGGCAGCATCCTTGTACAGCAAGCCAGCAAACCTTTTATGCCACCAAGATGACAAAGCCCAAATAAAAGATAAATAGGACCTGCTAAGAATGAACCCAGTGTTCTACCTTTGTCCTTGGCAGATAATTAGAAGCTTTTTGTAATGTAAAGTACTAAGATATAATTCATTAAAGAATCCGCTGGAAAAAAAGGCATTTGCTCTTCTGAAATAGTGTGGCAGCCGCAGCACTGTATAGTGCCTTGTGCGCTATGGCATTAGAAGAATTACGCAGCCACTGTCTCTTTAGTGTAATCAGACTGTCTATTACTCTGTAATTCTCCAGCGCTGCTCTATGGAAGCAGTAGGTTTAAAAGCAACCAAATACTTTATTAACTTCTTTATGCACTTCAGGTCACACTTCATCTTGTGCAGCAGCAATATGCTTGGTATATAGCAGCAGTAAACATTTATACTTGTGATTGAAGCTGTAATAGTATCTGTATCTGTAATTGCATTTGGTGGAACTGAAAGTAAACATATACACCAGGTTTTAATATTATCTTCACACTATTAAACAGTAAGAGAACATTAACAAGTGTAAATACCTATTTGGCCTTCTTAACTTCCATAAAACGTTTGATCAGTCTCTGAATGGAACTCTGTCTGCCTCTTTCCTTGATGAATCAAGAACAAACTAGCTAAGGGGTTTCCTCACAGGGGCAGTAGGACTCTGGGGGCTGTGTTGGTTTACCTATAAGATGATTCTTAAAGGGTATATTTCTTTTTCTGCTTCTATTAACACAATGCTACATAACTGTTATATGACATTCAGAAACATAAATTTCAATTACAACTCTGCTTTAACTGAAACTGTGAACTATAACTTATTGGAGTTGTTTGTTTATATAATATGCATTTAATAGCAACCTAGACAGGTCTTAGCTGGCCAGCTCCAAATAGAATGCTGGGTCATATTTCCATTCCCACTTTGTTATACATTTAGTCAGATTTTCCTTGCAGGTCATTTAGCATTAATCTTAAAGCCAACGTTACACACCATTTCTATATTAAAATATTGAGATGTACCGAAATAAATCCATGTATAATCACCTTCATTTTACACATTAATGCTTGCTACATAAACAATAAAGGACATGTAACTGCCAAATCATTTTCTAACCAATCACACAGTAATTAGATTATTACACCACCATCTTAAATCTGCCTTTTATCTTACACTTCCTATCCTCTTGTTTTTTTAGCTTGATAATTTTACTTTTTAAAGGGGGTGGGGCACAGCTAGTAAGCAAGATCTGTCATCACCCAGCCCCTCCCCCTGGCACACTACATGTAAAACTATCCATTCTATAAAAGTAAAGCTTATTTCTCTGTCACTGCATGGCTAATTATTCACATTAAGATCAGGAAAGGAATAAGCATAATCTGTTTCTCTGTACACTTTCTGTGCAATAAACCCAATCCTGCAGTTAGCTGCTGTGATACCAACAAATTTTTTTCAGTTTAGTGTCCCTTTAATAAACTTAACAGAGGGCACTCAGCTCTGGGAAGAGAGCAAGAAAAATGGAGAGTGAGTGCTGGTAGTGTAAGAATGGGAGAAAGATGAGAGAAATAGATCTGGATGGATACAGTACTAGATCACAGTCAATATAATAGATAGATAGAGATAGATAGATAGATAAATGATAGTGATGATATGTAGATAGTGTAGATAGTAGATGTAGATAGATGACGTAGATAGATGACATATAGTAGAAAGATGATCGATAGATAGAATAGTAGATAGATAGATGAATATTTACATAGATAGATAGACAGATGAAGATGATAGATAGATGAATAGAGTGATAGATGACAGATAGTGGGTGTGATCATAGATAGTGGATAATAGATAGATGATAGATATGACAGATAGTTACATAGATAGATAGATGAACGATAGATAGATAGATAGATAGATAGATAGATAGAGAGATAGATGACAGATAGATAGATGCATATAGATAGATGATAGATAGATGATAGATCAGATAGATAGATAGATAGATAGATAGATAGATGATAGATAGATAGCTGAGATAGATGATATAAGATAGATAATAATAGATAGATAGATAGATAGATAGATGATAGATAGATGACAGATAGTTACATGATAGATAGATACAGATAGATAGATAGATAGATCGATAGATGACAGATAGATAATGAAGATAGATGACATATAGATAGATAGATGACATATAGATAGATAATAGATAGATAGATAGATAGATAGATAGATAGATAGAAGATAGATGACGATAGATGCAGGACAACCTCTCATTTCAAGAATTTTATCACAACTCCACAAGTAAAAATCATCTTGTTCCAGAAGAAAACCAAAAAGTCACCCATCTGCCCCTCCTTTACATCAAATAACATGTAACCACGGAACAGACAACATACTTATCTTGGCCTGGATAGTGATGATTCTAGACGTTTGAAGTCAGCTATAGAGACTGAGAGAGGTAGACTGAGAGACGACATGTAAATTAGACATAGAAAGATCCAGAGTATTTGACAATAGTTAATCCACGTTAAGGGTCATCATGAAGAATAAATACATCCTATAAATTGTAGAAATAAATCTCCTGTACACAGTGATATATATGATAATCTACCCATTACTGTGAAATATAATTATAATAAAGTCACCAAGGAGTTCCAAGCTGCAGGCAGTGATTTATATTGCCATGATAAAAAATCAGTCTTTTAATATCTTTGTTAGAGATGAACTGGCGAGTTTCGTACCGACAACGGTTCCGATAGGAATTTACAATTTTCAAATGTAATTTGGGGGGGGCGATGGGGCCATATATATAAGTAAACTGGAACGCCACATCCGTGGCATCATTTTTACTTACATTGTAAGCTCTTCGGGGCAGGGATCTCATTCCTATTGTGTTAAGGCTTGCTCCACTTATATCAATTTATCCATAATTTATTTTATATATATATATATAAATGTATTCTTAACCGATGTATGTAATTGTATTTAATTTTTATCTATCTGTATAATGGCTTTCACTTATCCCCCTTTGTATACTGTATTTTATGCATTCACATGAAACAACTAAAAAATCTATGACTCTTCTCGAAGGCATTAATGCTGACCAGTAGAACACCAAATGCATTTGTCGACAAACCTTTCAAAACACCTACTGTCATTCTTTCGTAGACTGTGAGGGTCAGTTTAACAATCACCGAACCAATAGAATTATGGGCTTGCACATAAACATCAAGAAAACCTAAAAGAACTGACACAGATAATGTTCCTTAATAGAGTTAAGGACTCTATTGAGTTGTTGAGTTTCGTCCTGTTTTCGAATTTTCGAAATTTTCGGAAAGTTCGAAAATTTGCGTTTCATTTTTGATAATCGGCTACTTTCAATTTTCGATAAAAATGGAAAACTAATAATCCGGGCTCCAGAAATCTGTGAGTTCCGAAAGTTTCGAAACCCTCAGATTCGATTCGAAACTGGGTTCTATTCAAACCCTTATGACATCTCTAATCCTTAATGAGAAGCCATTTTAAAGTTTGCAAAACCCTCTTGCTTGGATTATCAATAATCACTAGTCAAGCAAACAGTCAAGAGAGCCATAAAATAATGCATTGCCCTTGGAAACCATGCACATAATACTTATATTTTACATTTTAATAGCAGATTTTCTGACGTGTTAAACAATAATATATTTAAATCTTTTAGCTTTTGATTTTTCTTCAATCATGATTTTTGGACCTTGTTTCACTGTCTTAATGTGCAACATAAATAGAGATGGGATCTTTTCATCTCGGACTTGGATCCGACACGAAACCCCTTGGTTCTGAAATCCAAATTTTCCATCCGAAACCAGATTTCGGGACTTTGTAGCCTATTTTCTATAATTATCGAAATATGAGGGTTTTCACAAATAGCCTTGAACGTTCAAAAATCCTCAAAATTAGTTTCCGATCATATTTTCAAGGATTACGAACATTCAAGGCTATTTTGAAAATATTGGAAATGGCTCCGCAGTCCCGAAAGTATGTCCTATTTTTGGTTTTTCGGATCTTCGGGATTTTCCCGAGATCCGTAAATCTGAAAACGGAACGACATTGACAGTTTCGCTCATGTTCTAAACATAAGCGTCACAAGCTTTTTCCAAACCTAACATTAATAAAGCATGTCCACCCCCACAATTAAAATTTCCCCTTACTGTTGGTTCCGCTGTGTATTGTTTAAAAATCCTTACCCTTCTCCTCTGCTCCTTATGGTTCTCTCTGCAGGGCCTGAGGAAAAACGCTGTATTGTGTGTAATCCGTATCTGACACTTTCTGCCTCTTCCTCGTCCCTCCTCCCACTGGATCCCTCGTGGCTACATGGATTGTTTTTTTATCTTAAAAACTGCTTCCTATAATGTAAGGCAATCCCTCCAAACGCTGTTTTAAAAACTTCTAAAACAGCCCATAAATATACTTACAGAAACTGGTTCCTTCGGCTCCCTCTGCTGACTGACACTCATCACTGTTGTCTGAGTGTCCACCCGTGGCTGCGGGTCCGTCCCCTTCTGCTATTCCGTTCCTAGAAGTAGCAGAATAGGCCGTGATAGATTGAACAAATATGGGTAAGTAATTTAGGGCCTGTTTTGGAAGTTTTACACCTAGCGTTTAGGGTGTGGGGGGTAGCCTTACATTATGTTATTTTTGTTTTGGAGATACTCTTTAAGCCAGTTCCTCAGAATCTGTTGTGATGGCCTGCTATGGATAAAATGCAAAGTATCACATAGGTTTTGTTGATCAAATTAGAAAAGAGAAATATAAAAAGGTAATTGCAGCTTATGTCTACAATCCCTTAAGCTCATTTTCTTCTTTCTTGCATGTTCTTTGCAAACCAGATATTTCTGTTCCACAAATAAATGTGTTACAAGACTCATTAATGTCTTATATAGCCTTCAGGCAGTAACTCATTAAACTGTCGCTTAATATAAAGTTCAGGTAAAAATAAACTGAATATAGAATGAGCCAACTTTACCGGAATCCTACAAATTCACCATTTTAAGGGCCAAGTTCATTTTTTCTACTGTGGATGTCGCTATGAAATTTTCAGTCTTTGCGTACAGATGTGCAGAAATTGTAAACGGCTAATATGTGATTCATCGCAAGTACCGGTAGTCTATTATTGATCATAATAAATAATAAACAAACTGTAGCAATGGTTACAAACACATTACTGCAGTTATGATAATAAACACATTACTGTAGTATAATATAAGCACATTACTGTAGCTATAATAAGAAACACATTACTGTAGTTATGTAATAACACATTACTGTAGTTATATAATAAACACATTATTGTGATATGAATAATAAACACATTACTGTAGTTATGATTAAACACATTACTTTAGATATGAATAATAAACACATTACATATTTTATGAATATATACACATTACTGTAGTTATAATAATAAACACATTACTGTAGATATGATAAGAAACACATTATTGTAGTTATGATAATAAACCCATTTACTGTAGTTATATAATATAACATTACTGTAGTTATGATAATAACACACATTACTGTAGTTTATGATATAAACATTACTGTAGATATGTAATAAACACATTACTGTAGTTATGATAATAAACACATTACTGTAGTTATAATAATAAACACATTCTGTAATTATGGTAATAAACACATTGCTGTAGTTATAATAATAAACACATTATGTTGTTATGATAATAACACATTACTGTAGTTATAATAATAAAACACATTACTGTAATTATGGTAATAACACATTACTGTATACATGATTAAACACATTACTGTAGATATGATAATAAACACATTACTGTAATTATGATAATAAACACATTACTGTAGTTATAATAATAACACATTACTGTGTTATGATAATAACACATTACGTTTAGATATGATATAACCATTACTGTAGTTATAATAATAATAAACCCTTACTGTAGTTATGATAATAACACATTACTGTAGATATGATAATAAACATATACTGTAGTTATAATAACACACATTACTGTAATTATGATATAACACATTACTGTAGTTATGATAATAAGCACATTACTGTAGTTATGATAATAAACACTTACTGCAGATATGATAATAAACACATTACTGTAATTATGATATAAACATAACTGTTTGTTATAATAATAGTTTTTACACCTCCCAGGGGAAAATCCAGAGATTCCTGTATTTAAATAATTAAAGGATTGTCCCCACAGCCATTTATGACATCAAAAAAGAAGCATGTATTACACCCCAAAAACTCTATTTTGCCTCTTTGTAAATATGGCCCTAAATAATTGGCTTAACCAATTTTAGTCCTTAACTTGTGAAGTCCCGGTAGGTGTGGCAATGGCAGAGTGGAGGTGAGGTTAGGGATGGTTGCCACAGTTGGGGGAGGGGTTAGGGGCATAAAGTGGTCATAGCAGCAGGGGTGTCTCTAGGGTTTTGTGCCACCTGAGCCAAACTTTTGAATGCCACCCCTATGTACTGCTAGACATTATGTTTCTTTTCCTTCTGCTCTGCCTGCCACTTTTCTAAAAAAAATTTTTTTAAAGTGAGCAATGCCTGCCCCTCTCTGATACTTAGCAGGGGCACTGCCCGGACCATTTTGCTCATACTTAGCCCTCAGGTGAATGTGTAGGGCCCAGTTAGGGGGAGATAGGGGAAGGGTCCAGGTGAATGTGTAGGGCCCATGTGCAGGGGGGGATAGGGGAAGGGTCCAGGGTGATGTGTAGGCCCATTGCAGGGGGAGATAGGGGAAGGGTCCCAGGTGAATGTGTAGGGCCCATTGAAGGGGAGACAGGGGAAGGGCCCCAGGTAAAGTGTAGGGTCCGTGCAGGGGTGACAGGGTCCTGTGTATAGGGGAAGGGCCCAGGGGAATGTGTAGGGCCCATTGCAGGGGCAGATAGGGGAAGGGTCCCAGGTGAATGTGTAGGGCCCATTGCAGGGGGAGATAGGGGAAGGGTCCCAGGTGAATGTGTAGGGCCCATTGCAGGGGGAGATAGGGGAAGGGTCCCAGGTGAATGTGTAGGCCCATTGCAGGGGGAGATAGGGGAAGGGCCCCAGGTGAATGTGTAGGGCCCATTGCAGGGGGATAAAGGGAAGGGCCCCAGGTGAATGTGTAGGGCCCATGCAGGGGTGACAGGATCCTGTATATAGGGAAAGGGTCCCAGGGGAATGTGTAGGGCCCATTGCAGGGGGATAAAAGGGAAGGGCCCAGGTGAATGTTAGGGCCCATTGCAGGGGGGACAGGATCCTGTATTTAGGGGAAGGGTCCCAGTGTGAATGGTAGCGCCCATTGCAGGGTGACAGGATCCGTGTATAGGGGAAGGGCCTAGGTGAATGTGTAGGGCCCATTTCAGGGGTGACAGGATCCTGGTATAGGGGAAGGTTGAACATGTGGATCCTATTGCATGCTTAACCAAATTCTTTATATAGGATAAGGTCACAGATGAATGTGTAGGTCCTATTGCTGGGTTGACAGATCTTTCTCATTTTAGTGGCAGGCAGGAGAGATGGCAGGACTGCATAAGGGTGATGTCCTTTTAACAAGAGCCGGAAGGATGGGGCGCTGACAAGTCGCAGCATGCAGGGGTGGAGGAGTGGACATGCCCTGTAATTCACGTACAGATACCACCACTAAGTCAGGTGAGTCTGCTATCCTTGTGAAAGTGGTAAACTTTTCTCTTGGGCATTTTTCTCGGTGATAATTGTGATATTTGTGTCTGATTATGTTTTTTATTAAACTCCCAGCAGCAAAGACGAACTAGGATGCTGGGAATTGTAGTTCAAAATAAGTTTTATATCCCTGTCTGGATTTCAATTTGACTGCCCGCTATTTAAATACTTAACCTGTGTGCCATCCACGTTGTCAATCTGTGTAAATTTACTTAGTTGTGTGATGTCTATTTGCCATACTGTAAAGGTATCTGGGCTCAGATATGTTGGTATGCTCTATGCAGTCCTGTATCTGTCATGTCACCCTACATCAGGGTGGGTGCCAAGGTGACACATACAGACTGCACTTTTGTTACTTACTTACCGTTCTCTCTGCAATGGTTCCCCAGGCTGTAGGACAGTTTGATCTGGCTGCACATGGACCAAGAGGCACATGTTGGGCACCCATGTCCTACAAACTATGTGCTCATCTTTGTGCATGTGTACAATGCTTCACTTTTTCTATTTTCTGTTTTGGTTTCCCATCGTATTTTCCCGGTGCCAGTAAAGAGTTTTTAGTCTTGCCAAATTTTCATATTTCAGTTTCATGGTTAGCCAGAGATACAGTAAGGTTGGGCTGCTTGTGCATGTGGTGGTTATATTGCATCGTTTTTTTTTTGCTTTCCTTGCACTTTTTATATACTCTGGAAATTTAGCAAGGCCTGATATTTATGGGCCAATAGCGGCCCATTCTAGTACTTATTGGTATACTGACGGTCAGGTGAAGAGTGTGCCGTTATTTTCGACTGATCTTTCTTCAACAGGACCAAACGTCTGAAACAACAGATTTTGTTGAAAAAACTTAGTTGTGGGCGTTTTCTGTGGGTTTACAAATGCTTCCAGTCTAATTCAACAAAAACATTGAGCTGACTTCAGTCCAACTGAATTGATTTCCCTGTAAGCAATATTATATCACGATCGACCAGTCAGTGTCATATTCTGGCAGAAAATGTTGATTCAATTTTGCCCATTTCGACAAAAAAGAATTGGACATTTCAATGTTAATTTCAGCTGATTGCATGGTCTTTAATTGGCTATTTGATCAGATTCACCAAAATATTGTCTGTCCTGTTTTAATTTCCATCAACAGACTTTATTTATGTAAGCTGGGGTACACATGATGGGATCTTTCATCTTGACTGACCATTCAACACTTGCGACCGGTCAGCCAGGAAGAAGGACGGTCAGTCGCATCAAAAGTAGCCACGGCTGACAGTTCGCCACTAGCGAACGTGTGGCCCATTCGTCAGATTTGGTTGATCGGCCTGAAAGATATTTTGTCTTTTTAAATAAAAGACAGAATGCAGTTGATTGCAAAGGCTTTTAATGATTAATTGATAATACTAAGCATGCTTGAGCCATAAACAGGAAAGAGGAAATCCCCAGGAGCTTTTTATACTGGGAAAAAATTTATAATTGTATTTATGTACAGAAATAATGTAAGTGGCATATATTTATAATTTAAAGGAAAATTATACTCTTGCAAAAACAGGCTTATTTTTTGCCTCCCCACAGCCATTGTCACTGACTATTCCCCCATCTCTGACATTGGAAATTATGTTAACGAAGGAGGGGAGGAGCCAGAATGTAGCAGTTACTACATGAGTATAATCTCCTTTAAATCAGCCGTTTTGGGTTAGGTTATAAGTCAGGAAATATGAGGTAAACATAGGTCGTGTTGATTGGAACCTTTCGATTTCGTCAGTATTGGCCAGCTGCACCATCTTGAAGAAACAAGAGAAAAAGAGTGTATGGCTGGGTTAAGCCTGCAAAAGTGTTGGTCTATTCAGGTTTATAATCCATGACAACAGCACCCAACCTGGCAAATGCTGGCAGCAAAGTGAAACAAAAATCAATTTTCCATTTTCTTTCTATTTTTATTTGTGGAGAGACACTAAAAAAAGAAAGTATTCAATGCAAATAATACGTGATTGTCTCTAATTTAGAAATATTGCTTCATGTCACGTCCACCGATATTACATTGCCAGGAAGAAACGCGTTTCGCACCACTGCATATTTAATTATCTATTTTATGTGACACACCAACAGGAATTCAAGTTTCAACTGATTTCCAAAACAATTCTGTTGTTTGTACTTATTTTTTAAAGGGCATGTCCCCAAAACTATAATCCTACCTCACACCAGCTCCATAGGGTTCTCCTGTAGTCCCCCCCAAAGTCAAAAAACTGCCACCAGGAGGCTAGCAGAGTCCATATAGGACTCTGCTCTACCTGGCCTCCGGGAGAAGTTTGGCATGCATATGCAGCCCTTCTCTCCCTCCCTCCCGATTCCCCCCCCTAGCGTAAATGTTAATATAAAGATTCCCCAAGGGCTCCCACCCAACCGCTATATTTGTATCTTTAGAAAGCTCCCAAACTTACTTACCTCTCCTCTTTCCTCGGTGAAGTGAGTGCGGAGCAGCGTCGTGATTGGCTGCCGCTCAGCCAATCACAGACGCGGCTGCCGGTCCGCCCCTCTGCTTGCATTTTCTCGCAAGCAGAGGGCCGGGAGCGCGGCGGAGAAAGAGGGAGGTAAGTAGAGTTTGGGGGCTTTTAAAGATACAAATAGTACGGTTGGGGCTGGGAGCCTTGGGGAACTTATATCAAAAAATTTTATTTGGGTGGACATACCCTTTAATAAATGGACTTTGACAAATCCAAATCTTGCAGCAATTTTGGAAATCTAAATTTCTTACATAGTAAGATGAATTGAGGTTCAATAAAGACATACGTCCATAAGTCCAAATTTTCACCCTCCTTTTTAACCCTATCTAACAGTTATTTCAGAGGAGGCAAAAAAACTAAAAATGAGGGGAAAATTCGGACTCCAAATGGCAATTGGAAAATATCCCTGTACCAACAACTACAGTATATGTATTAATACCAGTAATTCTCAATATTGTATAGTATCCCCGTACCAACCAGAACTACAGTATATGTATTAATACAAGTAATTCTCAATATTATATAGTATCCCTGTACCAACCAGAACTACAGTATATGTATTAATACAGTAATTATCATATATATAGTATCCCCGTACCAACCAGAACTACATGTATTAGTAATACAATAATTCTCAATATTATAGTATCCGTACCAACAGATACAATGTGTAGGGCCCATTGCAGGGGGGGATAGGGGAAGGGTCCCAGGTGAATGTGTAGGGCCCATTGCAGGGGGAGATAGGGGAAGGGTCCCAGGTGAATGTGTAGGGCCCATTGCAAGGGGAGACAGGGGAAGGGCCCCAGGTAAATGTGTAGGGACTCCTTTAACTATAACCAATAGTCTTTGTTAGGTTGCACCTAAAACCATCACATTAAATACGTATGCACAAATCAAACACACTTTTTCTCAAATCTACAATAAAATTATATGAGAGTCAGCGTAACCCCAGCGCACTGATTGCACCATGGGTACTTTCGGCATACATGTACATTTCAAGGCACCCAATGCCTGATATAAGGGTTCCAGAGCCTCGTGGGTTCAGCACAACCCCTGATAAGACATGGCAACATAAACAAAACGGATCTATGAATTTATTTAGAAAGATCTACATGCTTGCAATCTCTAGGGCTGGGCGCATATCCCATTCATCCTCTTGCCACATATCAATAAAAAAAGGGGCAAACTTGGACAGGCAAATTCAATTTGAGAACTTTTTTCACTATTATTTGGAAATTGGACCGAGGATCGCAAGCTGAACTACAATTAAAACCACCCCACACAGCGTAGTATATCGAGGGTATGCTGGAAACTTGTGGTTTTAGGGCTGCAACACCCTCCCTAGTTCTAGGGTTGTGTTAAGTGTTGAATTCATTCAAACATTCAGTTGTGTAAATGTGTGGTGAATAGCCAACATGCGCACACTATCAACATATTACTAATGTTTATTTACAGTTAGATCAGGGATCTCAAACTTCCGGACTCCCGATGCTTGGAAACTACAACTCCCAGCATTCCGCTGAGTTCAAACACCCTTGACACATCTGCAGGGAGTTGTATGTTCTTTCCCCGTGCTTTTGGCGGTTTCCCCCACAATCATAAAGACATACTGATAAGTTGTACGTGTCAAATAAATGTGCTTAAGCTGGGTACACACAGTATTCCACATATCGGGGCTTATCGATATTCTGTGTGTACCTCACTTTTCCGAAGCGAGCGCGTGGCGGCGAATGATCGGGTTGGAAAAAAGAGCGGTAGACTCCCTATAGGGGAGTCGTCCATGACCGAGTTAACACAGAGTCCCGAGCGTTTCTCTCTTTGTGTGTGTATATGCTGTGCATAGGGGGCACTCGGGACTGTGTAGCCCGAACGTTTGAAAAATGACAGACAATCGTGCACATCATGTCTGTCATCTTTCTTGATCTTCGATGTAAGCTCTTTGGATTGTAAGCTCTTTGGGGCAGGGCCTGTATGTGAATGTATACATGTAATTGTACAGAAGATGTTGGTGCTATATAAATCCACAATAATAATAATTCCTGGCTGCAGAATGCTGGGAGTTGTAGTCAAACATCTGGAGGACTGCAAGTTTTGAAATCTCTGATTTAGATTGTCACTCTTTGGACCGGGGACCCTACAAACACAGCGCAGGTCTATATGATTAGGCTGTGTGTATGATGGCCCTACTGTGGTTCTTGGCCCTACGAGCTGGCAAACTACATTCCCGTATCCCACTGGACACCTGAAGTGTTCCGAACTGGAAACCCACAACACAAGCACAGATGTGATGAAATCAATGACGAACTTGAAATGTGAGTGAGGTAAAAAAAAAAAACACATTAGCTGCTACTGTCCCCTGCCCTGCCCTGCCCAGAATGCGGGAACTGTAGTCCAGGGGAATTAGCTGCTTACTGTTCCCCTGTCTTGCCCAGGAGAATGCTGGGAGCTGTAGTACAGGGGAATAAGCTCCTGTTCCCCGGTCCTGCCCAGGGAGAATGCTGGGAGCTGTAGTCCAGAGGATTAGCTGCTACTGTCCCCTGTCCAGGAATACTGGGAGCGTAGTCCAAGGGAATTAGCTCTACTGTTCCCCTGTCCTGCCCAGGGAGAATGCTGGGAGCTGCAGTCCAAGGGAATTAGCTGCTGCTTTTCCCGTCCTGCCCAGGGAAATGCTGGGATGCTGTAGTCCAGGGAAGGTGCATTGCCCTCCCCCTTCAGTCACTCACTGAGTCTCTCACCTCAAAACTGCCAATGAGGGCCGCTGGTATAGCTGCTTGGCCTGATCCGCCGCACAGACCCGTCAGCACGAACTGGTTGATCATGACCTGGTGCCCAGCTCCTCCATGTTCACCGACTCCCGGTTCTCCCCCACGCCGCGTTCCCCCCTCCCCTGCCGCCTGCCTGCCTCGCTATGTCCTCCAGCACCTGACCCGGCGCGTCACTCGCTACAGGCGGGGCCGGCGGTAAATCTCTGGCTTTCTATTGACCCAATGCAGCCCAATCCACTCACTACGTTTCCGTCATCGGTCACCCATTGGCCTCGGTGGCTTGTTTTGGCTCCTCGCGCGCTGCGATTGGCGACACAGATCCCGCCCTTGGGATGTTTTGGATGGCTGCTCATTGGTAAAGGTTGTGTTGACGAGCTCAGACACGCCGGCAGAGCGATATCTGATTGGGCGGAGAAAGGAAAAGTTTCTCGTCGTCGCTGATTGGCCGCCTCGGCTACTTTTTAAAACAACAAGTCAGCGAAGGCTAAGAGGTGTATGGTTACCTAGTGCCCGTATGTAGCAACAGGGAAATGGGCCAAGTTCATTGAGGACTTTGGGTGAATGGTGGAACACCTAGGGACCCGGAAGTGATGTCATGAAGGGAATGGAATACTGACACAGTAACATGTGGGGGTGTGAGGGGGCATGGGGTGCAAGTCACAGTATAGGCAATAAGAATGAAAACAGAAAATAATACTGTCCACAATATGCTATAACCTACCCGGTAGTGGATTTCTATGGGAGGAAGCCACCAAAGGGGGTAGGTTATATTAATGCAACCCCAAACTGTAAATCTTAAGGATTCGAAGTCATCTGGAGTTTCGTGCTTGTATTAAGGTACTCGGCCTGCCCGCCTCGTGCTTTTATATGGTCACGGAACTCCTCGGTGGCTTCTATATGCTTATAATTACAGTTTATGCATTATCCACTATATGGTATAAACGTAAACTGCCCTTTATGTAACAAAGGGAACCGAAAGTAATAAAACCTCAGAGAATAGTGTGGCAGTCATAGTCAGAATAAACGTAGTTAAAGGAGAACGTGTGTCTGTTGGTTTTCAATGAAAGGCCAGTGTTCTTCTACCTTTAAAATGAACCATCAACCACCTCTCTACATGCTGCACAGCCAAGTATATGAAGAAATCACTGATCAGAACGTTAGGGGGTGGGAGGTTCCTGAATCTGCAGTCAAAATACTAGTTCCTCCTAATCTGCGGTTGGCACATGCTCAGTGCAGGAGAAAGCTGAAGAAACCAGGAAGAGATAGAGTACAGCTGAGTACACACAGTAACGATAAAGCCCCGATACCGAAGGTATCAAGGCTTTATTCAGTATTGGTGTGTACCTTCGTTTCCGAACAAGCGCCAGCCGCCAACGCTAGTTTGAAAAACCGAAAATTTCCCTCTCCTCTGTATGCAGATATTTGAAAGATTTTGATATTGAGATCCTGTCCTTCATCTTTCAATGATCTGTAGTGTGTGGTACCCAGCTTAAACAGTGGCTGAAAGAGGAATAGGAGGAGGATGAGACACAGAAAAAGAGGGACTGTCGTGTCTTAGACTAGTTCGGGTTCGAACTATTTGGGTTTTCAAAACCTCGCAGACTTATTTCAGATAATTACTGAAAATTTGATATTATAAAATTCTCGATCCGGTAAACCTCGAGAATTTGCATTAGGTCGGGGGAGATAGGAGACGTGCTACTTGCCCTACCTTCTACCCAAGAGTTCAGCCACAAGACCAGGATTCTGCATTTGGTCTGGGGGAGATGGGAGACTTATCTGTCCTTTCTGCTGTATTTGGTGATGTTACATCATCAATATATATGATTTCTAACTTCTGGTTCACACAATTTTGTACTTTGCTTTTCCTTCTTGTCATCTTATATAGACTTCCATTTCGGATTGGTGATCTAATTTACATTTCGTGGGCCTAACATCTCAGTCTGACACTGGGCAGTGAAGGGGTGATTGGGTGGCACTGTACAGGGGTAACAAAGGGATGACTGGGTGCACTGTACAGGGGACAGATAGAGGTAACTGGGTTCACTGTAAAGGGGACAGGAGAGGGTGTTTGGGTGCCTTTGTATCAGGTGACAGGAGAGAGGTGTTTTGGATTGCACGTACAGAGGTTACAGGAGAGGGGTTAATGGGTGCACAGTACAGAGGTACAGTAAGGGGTGACGTGCACTGTGCAGAGGTTACAGTAGAGGTTGACTGGGTGCACTGTACAGGGGCCAGGAGAGAGGTGACTCGGTGCACCTTACAAAGTTACAGTGAGAGTGACTTGGTGCACTGTACAGGGGGACGGAGAGGGGTGACTGGATCACTGTACAAGTACAGAGGTATAGTAGTGGGGTGACAGTGCACGTACAGAGGTAACAGTAGAGGGGTGACTGGGTACAATGACAGAGGTACAGGTGAGGGGTGACTGGGTACACTATACAGAGGTACAGTAGAGGGTGACTGGGGGTACACTATCAGAGGTACAGTACGTGGGGTGACTGGGTGCACTGTACAGAGGTACAGGTGAGGGGTGACTGGGTACATATACAACTCCTTGAAGATGTATCCAAGGGTGAATTCTATTGCAAGGCCCTGCCCCAAAGCTTACAACAATCTAGCACATTTATTTGATATATACAACCTATCAGTATGTCTTTATGATTGTGGGGGAACCAGAGTGCCTGGAAGAAACCACCGCAAACATGGGGAAATACACAAACAGATGTGTCCAAGGGTGAATTCAAACTCAGCCACTGTGCTGCCCTCCGTTTTAATGACGCCTTTTATTTTTTAGAACCCTATGAATCACACCCTGTATATGGTTATTTATGGTGTATGTATAGGAATTATAAGGAAACTCTATAATGTAAAACTTGCCAACTATGTGTTAAAAACTATTTAAAAATGACATTGTCCTGTAAACTTGGATTTGCATATAGAAAATAAATAAACTTTATTGAAAACTAATGTCAGATACCCAGAATGGGCCAATGGACAGGCTGTACGCGATCTCTAAACAGGCTCCTGTGTCCTACGGGAAGCAAAAGGGGGTGATGTAGCAGGGGATCCCCCACAGTGTCACGTTGCCAACAATGATCTAAGCATTTGTATGGAGCTTGATCCTGATTCAGGAAGTGTCAGGGGATGGCAGCAAGCCAGCATGGCCTGACAGCAACTCTGGTCTTTCAAAGAAAAACAAATCATGAGGAAAAGGCCATCCAACTTCTGTAACACTTCTATGGCCACAAACCAAGGGGGACAGTACCAGCGAGACAATGCTGCTCTCCATCATTCCCTGCTCTGCAGTATACCAAAGTATCGAGCCTCTTGGTGCATGTAACGCAATCATCTCATTACATTGCTTGCGATAGCTGCAGAGGGTTTCCTTCACAAACTTCACAAACGCTCCAGTGTAGATTTAAAGGACACTGCAATCTCCGAACAGGTTAGAGTTAAATAAAAAACCTTTGTTTTGTACCATCAAAATGAATTCTAATACACATCTGTAGGCAAAGGTTTGATAAGTTATGCTGAAAAAGTTCAGCGATATCATTTCTAACTCGCCTGCTTGACTGCTTCTTCTGTTTATCAGTGACCGGCTTGTAGTTATGTGACCAGCCTCTGCCTGCATAATAGCCCCCTCTCAACTGTCAATTTTTTATGCCTGTGTAGGTACTTCTTTATTTTCCCAGTATTAAAAGTCGTAAAGGGCATGTCCACCCTCAACTTTTCCCCAGTGCTGGCCCCACTGTGCAGTCTTAAAAAAATCCTTACCTTTCACACCTCTGCTCCTTATGGTTGTCCTGCAGAGCCTGAAAAGTCCAGAAAAAGAGTAGGAGCCTCTCTCTGTTTAATCCGGGCCTGTTCCTTCCTGTGCTCCTGAAGGACTCTGGCATGTGCAGTTGAGCTCTCCCCCTCTGGATCCCTCAGTGCTGCATCTTGATTCAAAAAACTTCAACACTTTAGGGGACCACCCCCCTCCCCAACCCTAAACGCGAGCTTAAAAACCTAAAATCAGGTTAGGAAAAGGCTCCTGTCTGTACATGGGCCTAATATCGCCATGGCATTCAGCTACATGTCCCCATACAATACACTTACATCTGTAGGAGATCATCCCAGTTATAAACCAGACAAAAAATGGACATCTGGTGATGTGCAAACAACATTTAATTACCCATACAAAGTTGTCCATATAATACCTAAACATATAGTTAAAAACATATAAAACGGACCAAGAAATCCGAGAGTGTAAAATGCAGATATATGTAATCACATAAGGCAACATATAACCATTTATAGACACACTATAATGCTCCTAAAATAGGATATTGAAGATCTCAGAAACAATCCCATCTGTAGAGTCATCCAGTTTTGTTCATGATTCCTGATTGGATTAATTTTTTCCTCCTCCCAGGGAAAATCTTACTGAGCATGTCTGAGATCACTGACCTAGAGGAGGGGACAGTAACTGCAAAATTTCTGAACTGAAAGATTTTAGTGTGGAATTATTTGCTCAGTGTCTAGCCCTTAGTTCCGCTTTTAAATAGTAAAAGTTGCGTAGGTGATGTGGTTGCATAGATCAGGGTATAGTTCAGATATTTTTATTTTATGGTTAATTACACAACCTCTAGGTTCTATTTAACAATATTCACGGTTAGAAACAGACTTTCACATTTCAAGGGGATATAGACAAAGAAAATTCAGTTATCTCTTAAGTATTTTTTCTAGAAGAATACATGCAAATGCTCCTTTCAAAGGAAGCTAGTGTTCTACTTCCCTTTTCAAAGAGAGACATGCAGGGTATTCAATAAAAGTTCTTATTGTTAAAAGTGGTGCTAATTTTTGCCCCAACCAATCATGATTAGCTTACAAATGTTAAATAAGGTCTGATTGGTTGGGGCACAATTGCACCATTTTTAACGATAAGAACTTTTATTGAATCTCCCGTAGGTCTTTTATTGTCTTTAGTTCCTAAGTATCAAAAGTTTAGAATGGAGACTCTGGACTGTAAACGGGCTAAATCTACAGGGGACGGATGTGTAAAATGGATCTCACAGCCACTATCTCCGTGTTCAAAGCTCGTGTGTCATAGATTCTTCAGATTTACATGGAAAGTGCAGCATTTTCAGTTTTGTGACTTCCATTGACCTTTAACATCACCCAGGATATTATTGAAACATACTTGAGGTATCTAGATGAAAGATGGGATTGGATACTTAGAGTAATGTTTCTTTAAATGCTTACAAATTCAGTCAACAGTCAGCTTCCTTCAGAAACATTACTTAGGAGCTATATCAAGGTAATCATTGTTACGTCTCAATACATTTCTGCACAATCATTTGCAATGTTTGTAATTTTGACATTGGTCTTAATGGGCCAGATAGAGGGCCACACCCCGTAAGATCATTTCTGGGTAGATGGAACAAGATTGGACTCGGGAACCATTAAGGGTTTTGGAAATTCTCTTCTTAATGGAATATTCCCTGAAATCTTTTCATGCATTAGGCATTAAAGCTCGATATCAAGGCTGCACACATGGGCAGATTTTTCAGCCTGACCGGCCAGGCGGATCTTCGAACGAGCGGGCCGTTTCGGCCGAGAAATTGCCCATACACAGCACGATTACGGGCTGAAACGGCCATTCATACACATTGTGTGTCGCGGGTTGGCACCCGGTGTGTACGAAGCTAAACTCAGGTTGTTCCGGCAATATCTATGTTGTAGATATCTTTCGTTCTCAATTGCATGGTTATTACCTAATTGTTTTACACCAGTTTTCGTTGGCAGCGTGATTTCCAAATTTTTGGAACACAGGCAGTTGTTGGAACATAGGAGGCATGTCCTATCATATACGCCGGGTTCCTCACCTCAGCTGAGATACCCTGCAATCTGCTGTACCCTTCTCCAGTCTTCTGTCCTTATCCCGGTGCAGCCATCATTAAAGGCCAGATAACTGCTGCGGCCCTCCTATGTGCATGTGTGAGCTTGTGACAAGCTCTTACAGCTTGAAAGGAGGCTGCAACAGCATGGAAAGAGCTTTGGAAGGTTGAGGTTTTCAAAAATATAATTAGATTGTAAGCTCTACGGGGCAGGGACCTCTTTCCTTGTTACAGTTTCAAGCACTTGTATATTCATGATGCTCTTATTTATGTATTTATTTACTTTCCCCTTGCACGACTTTTGTATTCTATATTGTACAGTGGCGCTATATAAATAAACATATACATACATACGTAAATCTGTATTGTTTAATGTACAGCGCTGTGTACCAAGTGGCGCTATATAAATAAACATATACATACATACTGTATAATCTGTATTGTTATAATGTACAGCGATGTGTACCCAAGTGGCGCTATATAAATAAACATATACATACATACTGTATAATCTGTATTGTTATAATGTACAGCGCTGTGTACCCAAGTGGCGCTATATAATAAACATATACATACATACTGTAATCTGTATTGTTAAATGTACAGCGTGTGTACCCAGTGGCGCTATATAAATAAAACTATACATACATACTGTATAATCTGTATTGTTATAATGTACAGACAGCTGTGTCCCAAGTGGCGCTATATAAATAAACATAATAATACTACTGTATAATCTGTATTGTTATAATGTACAGCGCTGCGTACCCAAGTGGCGCATATAAAACATATACATACTACTGTATAATCTGTATTGTATAATGTCAGCGCTGCGTCCCCAAGTGGCTATATAATAAACTATACATACATACTGTATAATCTGTATTGTTATAATGTACAGCGCTGCGTCCCCAAGTGGCGCTATATAAATAAACATATACATACATACTGTATAATCTGTATTGTTATAATGTACAGCGCTGTGTACCCAAGTGGCGCTATAATAATAAACATATACATACATACTGTATAATCTGTATTGTTTAATTGTACAGCGCTGTGTACCCAGTGGCGCTATATAAATAACATATACATACATACTGTATATCTGTATTGTTATAATGTACAGCGCTGTGTACCCAAGTGCGCTATATAAACAATATACATAATACTGTATATCTGTATTGTTAATGTACAGCGTGTGTACCCAAGTGGCGCAATAATAACATATACATACATCATCTTGTATAATCTGTATTGTTATAATGTACAGTGCTGCTCCCAAGTGGCGCTATATAATAAACATATACATACATACTGTATAATCTGTATTGTTATAATGTACACTGCGCTGCGTCCCCAAGTGGCGCTATAATAATAAACATACATACATACTGTATAATCTGTATTGTTATATGTACAGCGCTGCGTCCCCAAGTGGGCCATATAAATAAACATATACTACATACTGTATAATCTGTATTGTTATAATGTACAGCGCTGTGTACCCAAGTGGCGCGTTATAAATAAACATATACATACATACTGTATAATCTGTATTGTTATATGTACAGCGCTGTGTCCCAAGTGGCGCTATATAAATAAACATATACATACATACTGTAATCTGTATTTGTTATAATGTACAGCGCTGTGTACCCAAGTGGCGCTATATAAATAACATATACATACATACTGTATAATCTGTATTGTTAATGTACAGCGCTGTGTCCCCAAGTGGCGCTATATAAATAAACATATACATACATACTGTATAATCTGTATGTGTATAATGTGCAGCGCTGCGTACCCAAGTGGCGCTATAAATAAAACATATACATACATACTGTATATCTGTATTGTTTAATTTACAGCGCTGCTCCCCAAGTGGCGCTATATAAATAAACATATACATACATCTGTATAATCTGTATTTTATAATGTACAGCGCTGCGTCCCCAAGTGGCGCTATATAAATAAACATGTACATACATACTGTAATAATCTGTATTGTTATTGTACAGCGCTGTGTCCCCAAGTGGCGCTATATAAATAAACATGTACATACATACTGTATAATCTGTATTGTTATAATGTACAGCGCTGTGTCCCCAAGTGGCGCTATAAATAAACATGTACATACATACTGTATAATCTGTATTGTTATAATGTACAGCGCTGTGTACCCAAGTGGCGCTATAAAATAAACATGTACATACATACTGTATAATCTGTATTGTTATAATGTACAGCGCTGTGTACCCAAGTGGCGCTATATAAATAACATATACATACATACTGTATAACTGTATGTTATATGTACAGCGCTGTGTCCCCAAGTGGCGCTATATAAATAAACATATACATACATACTGTATAATCTGTATTGTTATAATACAGCGCTGTGTACCCAAGTGGCGCTATATAAATAAACATATACATACATACTTTATCTGTATTGTTATAAGGTACAGCGCTGGTGTACCCAATGGCGCTATATAAATAAACATATACATACTGTATAATCTGTATTGTTATAATGTACAGCGCTGTGTCCCCAAGTGGCGCTATATAAATAACATATACATACATACTGTATAATCTGTATTGTTATAATGTACAGCGCTGTGCCCCCCAAGTGGCGCTATATAAATAAACATTACATACATACTGTATAATCTGTATTGTTATAATGTACAGCGCTGTGTCCCCAGTGGCGCTATATAAATAAACTATACATACATACTGTATATCTGTATTGTTATAATGTACAGCGCTGTGTCCCCAAGTGGCGCTATATAAATAAACATATACATACATACTGTATAATCTGTATTGTTTAATGTACAGCGCTGTGTCCCAAGTGGCGCTATATAAATAAACATATACATACATACTGTATAATCTGTATTGTTATAATGTACAGCGCTGTGTCCCCAAGTGGCGCTATATAAATAAAACATATACATACATACTGTTAATTCTGTATTGTTATAATGTACAGCGCTGTGTCCCCAAGTGGCGCTATATAATAAACATATACATACATACTGTATACTACTTGTATTGTTATAATGTACACGCTGTGTCCCCAAGTGGCGCTATATAAATAAACATATACATCATACTGTATAATCTGTATTGTTTAATGTACAGCGCTGTGTCCCCAAGTGGCGCTATATAAATAAACATATCATACATACTGTATAATCTGTATTGTTATAATGTACAGCGCTGTGTCCCCAAGTGGCGCTAATATAAAACATATACATACATACTGTATATCTGTATTGTTAAATGTACACGCTGTGTCCCCAAGTGCGCTATATAAATAAACATGTACATACATACTGTATAATCTGTATTGTTATAATGTACAGCGCTGTGTCCCCAAGTGGCGCTATATAAATAAACATGTACATACATACTGTATAATCTGTATTGTTATAATGTACCGCTGTGTCCCCAAGTGGCGCTATATAAATAAACATGTACATACATACTGTATAATCTGTATTGTTTATGTACAGCGCTGTGTCCCCAATGGCGCTATATAAATAAACATGTTACATACATACTGTATAATCTGTATTGTTATATGTACAGCGCTGTGTCCCCAAGTGGCGCTATATAAATACAATGTACATACATACTGTAATAATCTGTATTGTTATAATGTACAGCGCTGTGTCCCCAAGTGGCGCTATATAATAAACATGTACATACATACTGTATAATCTGTATTGTTATATGTACAGCGCTGTGTCCCCAGTGGCGCTATATAAATAAACATGTACATACACCTTATATCTGTATTGTTATAATGTACAGCGCTGTGTACCCAAGTGGCGCTATATAAATAACATATACATACATACTGTTAATCTGTATTGTTATAATGTACAGCGCTGTGTCCCCAAGTGGCGCTATATAATAACAGTACATACATACGTATAATCTGTATTGTTATAATGTACACGCTGTGTCCCCAAGTGGCGCTATATATATATAAACATATACATACATACTGTATAATCTGTATTGTTATAATGTACAGCGCTGTTACCCAAGTGGCGCTATATAAATAAACATATACATACATACTGTATAATCTGTATTGTTTAATGTACAGCGCTGTGTCCCCAAGTGGCGCTATATAAATAAACATATACATACATACTGTATAATCTGTATTGTTATAATGTACAGCGCTGTGTACCCAAGTGGCGCTATATAAATAAACATGTACATACATACTGTATAATCTGTATTGTTATAATGTACAGTGCTGTGTACCCAAGTGCGCTATATAAACATATACATACATACTGTATAATCTGTATTGTTATAATGTACAGCGCTGTGTACCCAAGTGGCGCTATATAAATAAACATGTACATACATACTGTATAATCTGTTGTTATAATGTACAGCGCTGTGTCCCCAAGTGGCGCTATATATATTAAAAACATATACATACATACTGTATAATCTGTATTGTTATAATGTACAGCGCTCTGTCCCCAAGTGGCGCTATATAATATAACATATACATACATACTGTATAACTGTATTGTTGTATGTACAGCGCTGTGTACCCAAGTGGCGCTATATAAATAAACATATACATACTCTGTATAATCTGTATTGTTATAATGTACAGTGCTGTGTCCCCAGTGGGGCTTATATAAATAAACATATACATACATACTGTATAATCTGTATTGTTATAATGTACAGCGCTGTGTACCCAAGTGGCGCTATATAAATAAACATATACATACTACTGTATAATCTGTATGTTATAATGTACAGCTGTGTACCCAAGTGGCGCTATATAAATAAACATATACATAACTAACATTTGTTGAGAGGTGCACTTGACCTTAAAGGGCATCTATACTGAAAAATGGGTTATTAAATTGACCATACTGGAAACTATAATCCTTCCCAACCACCACTGTATCATTTTCTGTTGATCTGCCCCCTATTTCTTGATATCCAATCTAAAACTTCTTATATTCAGCTGTCAATCAAGTTCCTTCCTCTCAAAAACTATTCTTCTGTAGTAGTTTTACTGTAGCTGGAAGTGGTACAGAGTTGGACAGTTGGAAGCTGTATGCAGTGTGCAGGCTTGACAGTTGGTTTGGGGAAAAAAGTCAGGTTGGGTGGGAGTGGTTAAAAGGGGGGATACTGCTTCTAAACAAAATGTGTGCTGGATTGAAGGCATGCAGCAAACACTGCAAATCAGAGTAAGTGCAACTTACATGTATTCAATTATAGATTAAGATGAAGCAAAGTCATTTTTTCAGAATAGTGTCCCTTTAAATAATATAAAACAGCTCTCTGAGACCTCTAGTGGTCAGAAAGGGAAACTATTGCAATCAATAGTCACTGACCATCCAGCTATGCTTATACACCTTTTTGTATATTAACACCTTTATTGGGGTTATGAAGACATTAGTTTATGACTCATACCAAAACGTCTGTGTCAGTTGGAGAATATTTACAGATAAAGCACAGATACAGATATTAGCAGCACCATAGAAAGGTATTTAGATCTGAATCTGGTGGGGAGAATTTTCTCTCTCACACACACACGATTACAAGCACACACATCACTATTTCACACGCCTACTATCACATATGAGACACTTTGATATCCGATATCACACACACTGTTGCTTTATCAGACACTCTCTCTGTCATGCACAAACTGGAGAGCCCTCTGCGGACAGATAAATAATTACAATTGAATAGTTGGACAGAATTGAAAAACTCAGGATTTACATTTACAAGTCATAGTTTAGGCTTGTGTCTTAAACTGGCCCTACCCGTGCAATTTATTTTGTGCTGATCTCTTAACAGCTACAGGTTTACTCTTCTAGGAAACAAAAAATGTAGTCAAAGCAACAGCTTGATATACTGATTTTGAAATGGCCTAGCCCTAAAAGTGGGTACACACAGTATAGACCTTTAAAAATGACAGACATAATGTTTGACTTCATTTAACAGCAGGATCACACAATACTAATCCCTGGCCACAGTTTATTAAGCCACTGGCCTACTTAAAGGGCATGTCCACCCCCAAAACTAAACTTTTGTGCTGGCCCCACTGTGTAATTTTAAAAAAAAAATCCTTACCTTACATCCCTGATCCTTATGGTTCTCTTGCAGTCCATGTCCAACGCAGGAAACTGAAGAGTAGTGGCTGTCTTCCTGTCCAAAGTTCTCTGCCTCCTGTCTTGTCTCTGGGAGAGATGTGAATTGGCTGACCAGAACCAATCATAGACGCAGCTGCTCCCCCTCTCTGCTGTTTCCGGTTAGCAGAGAGGGGGAGCAGATAGCCGCGGAGTGAAGTATGCATCGGAAACTTTTTTCTTAGTTTTAAAGGATACTAAGCCTCAGAACATTTAATTAGATGTCAGATCTCCTTGATATAAAGCAGTAATCAGTGTCTCACCTCTCATTTTAATATGGTTGTTGAGAAATTACCTTTCTAACATGAGGTTTGTGTCTTATTTCCCAGTGTTCCGGTATCCACAGTGTGGTCACTGACCATTTTGTTCTTTACACATGCTCAGTCCTAATATACTGCAGGAACTGGTACAGTTGGTCACACCCACTAGTAGCCTCTAGCCAATCCTTTACAGGACAGAATAGGCAAGGGAGCATGTGACTGAGATCAGGGGTGTGGCCAGTCACTGTACATCAGTTATTTTATCCAGTTCTTCAAGTGGTAACATCTACTTTAATGCTATTTACTGTGTTGCTATTTTACAGTTCATTAGTGTTTTTATAGGGGATATGTTCAGATTCTGGAGTGTAAAAATTTGGGGTTAGTTCTCCTTTAAAACGGCGGTTGGGGGTGGGCAAGGGAGAGAAGCACTGTATCAAAAGTTGAATTGGGGGTGGACATGCCTTTAAAACAAAATGGGCACACTTCTAAAGTTTGAGACAGCCCTGCAATTGCGTGAACCTCAGCCTACTACATTATGTGTAGTTAAAGGCACTGATTAGTAGTAGGGTTTCTACATTTAACTTTTAATTGCTGATACTTTTGGCTTTAGCCACTAGTAAGAGCGACAGCTGATTTATGTGTTTAACCACCCACAACTAAACTGGTCTTTAATTGAACGATTGAGAATATATGAATGTTCCTGTTAACAGTTCTATCTTCCCGAACTTCTTTTAAACCCATAATATTCACTGTCTTTGGCAATACTTTGTCGATGCACCTTTGGCAGCAATTACAGCCTCAAATCTTTTGGAATATGATGCCACAAGCTGGCACACCTATCCTTGGGCAGTTTTGCCCATTCCTCTTTGCAGAACTTCTCGAACTCCATCAGGTTGGATGGGAAAACGTCGGTGCACGGCCATTTTAAGATCTCTCCAGAGATGTTCAATCAGATTCAAGTCTGGGCTCTGGCTGGGCCACTCGAGGACATTACAGAGTTGTCCTGAAGCCACTGCTTTGATATCTTGGCTGTGTGCTTAGGGTCGCCGTCCTGCTGAAAGTGGATCTGCGCCCCAGTCTGAGTTCAAGAGCGCTCTGAGCAGGTTTTCATCATGGAGGTCTCTGTACAGTCATATTTCCCTTTACCTGACTAGTCTCCCTGTTCCTGCCTCTGAAAAACATCCCCACAGCATGATGCTGGCACCATTGTACTCCACTGTAGGGTGTGTCTCCTGGTGATGAGCGGTGCCTGGTTTCCTCCAAACGTGACGCCTGGCTCACACCACAGAGTTCAATCTCTGTCTCACCAGACCAGAAAATTTGGTTTCTCATGGTCTGAGAGACCTTCAGGTGGCCTTTGGCAAATTCCAGCGGTTGCCATGTTCCTTTTACTAAGGAGAAGCTTCCATCGGCCACTCTACCATACAGGCCTGATTGGTGGATTGCTGCAGAGATGGTTGTCTTACTGGAAGGTTCTCCTCTCTCTACAGAGAACCTCTGGAGCTCCGACAGACTGACCATCAGGTTCTTGGCCACCTCCCTGACGAAGGCCCTAAACTGCACAGTTTAGATGGACGCCCAGCTCTAGGGAAGAGTCCTGGTGGTTTCGAACTTCTTCCACTTACGGATGATGGAGGCCACAGTGATCATTGACCTTCAAGGCAGTGGAATTTTTCTGTAACCTTCCCCAGATTTGTGTCTGGAGACGATCCTGTCACTTTGGTCTACAGACAATTCCTTCCACTTCATTCTTGGTTTTGTGACAACTGTGGGACCTTATATACATAGGCAGGTTTCTGCTGCCTTATAGGCTAGCAAAGCCCCACCCACCCACTAGTACTTCCCCCTTATAGGCTAGCAAAGCCCCACCCACCCACTAGTACAGCGTACACTCACCCACTTGTACTTCCCCCTTATAGGCTAGCAAAGCCCCACCCACCCACTAGTACAGCCCCACCCACTTAAGTCCCCCTATAGGCTAGCAAAGCCCCACCCACTAGTACTTCCCCCTTATAGGCTAGCGAAGCCCCACCCACTAGTACTTCCCCATTATAGGCTAGCAAAGCTCCACCACACACCTAGTACACGTACAGCCATCCCACTAGTACTTCCCCCTTATAGGCTAGCAAAGCCACACCCACTAGTACTTCCCCCTTATAGGCTAGCAAAGCCCCACCCACCCACTAGTACAGCGTACAGCCATCCCCTAGTACTTCCCCCTTATAGGCTAGCAAAGCCCCACCCACCCACTAGTACACGTACAGCCACCCACTAGTACAGCGTACAGCCATCCCACTAGTACTTTCCCTCTTATAGGCTAGCAAAGCCCCACCCACTAGTACTTCCCCTTATAGGCTAGCAAAGCCCCACCCACACACCAGTACAGCCCACCACTAGTACTCCCCTTATAGCTAGCTAAGCCCCACCCACACACTAGTATAGCCCCACCCACTAGTCCGGTCCCTCTTTAGGCTAGTACAGCTGAGCACAGAGCTCCCCACGTGACTGAAAACGGACTGACATCTTTCTCTTTCTGTTCCCTCCTAGACACAGGCTCCGCCCCTCAAACACAGGATAAACCCGGAATCCGGAGGGAGTTGGGGATCCCGTGTATCCCCGGCTGTGCCTCACAGATTTGTCCTCTGTCCTGCTAAGGAAGGCAAGTTCTCGTTTGAGTAGACCCAGTTTGTCTTACAACACTAATCCCGCCCCTTAACCCATTGATCACACTTCTGGGGCGTGTCGTCTGCGGCGCTTGGTGACGTCACTCCGTGCTCTGCAGCTGTGGAATCCGAGCCGTGGTGAGGGTCCGGGAGCTGCTGGGAAGGTAAGTGAGAGAGACCGGGGTATGGGAAGTGTAGGGCCCGTGCAGCGGTGACAGGGTCCTGTGTATAGGGGAAGGCCCCAGGTATGGTAGGCCCATTGCAAGGGGAGCAGGGGAAGGGCCCCAGGTAAATGTGTAGGGCCCATTGCAGGGGGGATGGGGAAGGGTCCCAGGTGAATGTGTAGGGCCCATTGCAGGGGAGATAGGGGAGGGTCCCAGTGAATGTGTAGGGCCCATTGCAAGGGGAGACAGGGGAAGGGCCCCAAAATGTGTAGGTCCGTGCAGGGGTGACAGGCCCTGTGTATAGGGGAAGGGCCCCAGGTGAATGTGTAGGGCCCATTGCAGGGGGGGATAGGAGGGTCCCAGGTGAATGTGTAGGGCCCATTGCAGGGGAGATAGGGGAAGGGTCCCAGGTGAATGTGTAGGGCCCATTGCAGGGGGGGATAGGGGAAGGGTCCCAGGTGAATGTGTGGCCCATTGCAGGGGGAGATAGGGGAAGGTCCCAGGTGAATGTGTAGGGCCCATTGCAAGGGGAGACATGTGAAAAACAAACCATAAACACCAACACTGCATATTTAGAAAACAAAGTAAAAAAAAATGTTTAAAATAACTTAAGATTTCCATGTTTATTTACTACCGTTGATGTAAAGTCATGTATTTATTATTAGTAAGAATTATTATTATAACTCATGGTCCATTATGACAATCCTGATAATAAGTCAATAAATTAAATGTCACATCCCACATTGATAACAGTCTCACATTGATAGCAGTCCCACATTGATAAAAGACGCACATTGATAGCAGTCGCACATTGGTAACAGCCGCACATTGATAACAGTCTCCCATTGGGAACACCCGCACATCGGTAACAGCTGCACATTGATGACAGTCTCACATTGATGAAAGCCGCACATTGGTAACAGCTGCACATTGATAACAGCCACACATTGGTAACAGCCGCACATTGATAACAGCCGCACATTGATAACAGCCACACATTGGTAACAGTCTCACATTGGTAACAGCCGCACATTGGTAACAGCCGCACATTGGTAACAGTCTCACATTGATAACAGCCGCACATTGGTAACAGTCTCACATTGATAACAGCCGCATATTGATAACAGTGTCACATTGATAACAGCCGCACATTGATAACAGTCTCACATTGGGAACACCTGCACATTGATAACAGGCGCATATTGATGACAGTCTTACATTGATGAAAGCCGCACATTGGTAACAGCCGCACTTTAATAACAGTCTCCCATTGATAACAGCCGCACATTGATAACAGCCGCACATTGATAACAGCCGCACATTGATAACAGCCGCACATTGATAACAGTCTCACATTGATAACAGTCCCACATTGATAACAGTCGCACATTGATAACAGCCGCACATTGATAACAGTGTCACATTGATAACAGTCTCACATTGATAACAGCCGCACATTGATAACAGTCTCACATTGGGAACACCTGCACATTGATAACAGTCTCACATTGATAACAGTCTCACATTGATAACAGACTCACATTGATAACAGTCTCACATTGATAACAGTCTCACATTGATAACAGTCTCACATTGATAACAGTCTCACATTGATAACAGTCTCACATTGATTAATTCTATCAATGTTTTGGTGCTGCGCAGAGCATCGTCCCCAGGATATACTATTAAATAAACTTAATCACCAATAAATAGTCTCCACCTACTGTACCACAGACACACCTACCACATGGACCTACAGACCACTTCCAACCTAAAAGAGGAGTGCAATCTGAAGTTAAAGGGCATGTCCCAGTTTAAAACACATTTTCCTTTTGCTGTTTATCCAGAGAAGGGTAAGGCTGAGGCCAGAATACATCACACTAGAATCCCTCAGGCGATTGCATGTGCAATTCTGCTGTGCAAGCGAAATAGAGCGCGCAAACAAAGGGAAGATGCGTTAGTGTGGCCTAGCCCTAACGAATTACAAAGCTATGCATATGATGCAACTGCAGGTTTCTATGGGGATTTGGTTCTGGTTTAGGAAATAACCCTAAATATATCTGCACAATCCAGATCGGGAGGTGTCAGGAAAGGTGAGAGTGGGGGAGGTGTAACTGGGTGGAGTTCATCATAATTCAACTTCATATGGTATAAAGAGTATTGACCCAGTTGTGAGGTTGGTGAGGTATGGAATGGCAGGCATTCCCACTCTTTGGGTTGAATTGGTTGAAAACCCTGGTTAGATTGACTTCTTGCCTGACTGATATTCCATGATGCAAAAGAAGTTTAAGGCATTGTGGGATTGCGGTCAGGTAAGACGTATGTTTTTGTTTCTGCATCGGCCTGTTACATTCCTGTAAAATGACTTACAACAAGAACACGTGGGGGATCTCACAGATCTCACGGAATTTGTGGAACTCCATTTGGAAATTTTCGAAAATCCTCGAACGTTCAAAGATTTTCAAACATCCGAGGATTTACGTCTGTTCTGTAATCCTTGAAAGGGGCAGAGGATTCTCGAACGTCCGATAGTCCCATGGCCAGATGTTTGGGGGTCCTGCGGCTCAACCCGGGACCCCCTCCAGGGTCATTAGAAGGACCATTGTGGCACTTAGAAGGGGCTTTTGGGGATAAAGGGGTCCCACAACTTGAACCAGGACCCCCCTCCCCGGCACTTATAAGTGCTCTTGTGGCCCTGACTAGTGCCTTTTTGGGCTTAAGGGGTCCCCCATCTCGTACTGGGACCCCCCTCCCGGGCAATTAGAACTGCCATTGTGGCACTGACAAGTGCCTTTGTTGGGGGTCCTGCAGCTCAAAACCAGGACCCCCATTGACCCTTAGACCCTTAACTCTGCTGATGTTGCAGACACCATGGTCCTAGAGCCATTTACAGTAAGTTGCCACTGCTATTTAAACTATTATTTTAGGCGGAAATTTCCCCCAAAATTTCCCCATTGACTTTAATAGCGGATTTTAAAACATTTGGATTTTTTTTTGAAAATTCACGAATCCTCGAGTGGGACGGATTTTCAGAAGTTCGGCAATCTCTACTCACGACGTTCTCTGCCATTAGATCTTGAGGTCCTTGCAAGGGTCAAGCCCTTTAGACCATGCTGGATGTCTCACTATTGTTGAGCCCCATTATAGTTAGAACTTTAGGTTCCCACAAAATTTAGTTCTGCCATTGGATATTGTGTTCTAAACATTTCCTTGTATATAGAACACAAGCAGACGGCAATTAGCTGGAGTTATGAAGAATCCAGTACACACACCATTTATGTGTATGAATGTTCTGTAAGTAATTTACTACTGATAATAATAATATAGAACGCTACAATTTCTGATTAGAGATGTTTGAAACTGTTGAGTTTCGTTCCGTTTTCGAACTTTCGAAATTTTTGGAAAGTTCGAATTCGGACCCATTCAAGTCTATGGGAGAGTGATAGTTCGAAAAGTCTGGGTGATTTACAGCTAAACTAACAGTGGTAACTTACTGTAAGTGGCTGTGGCACCTGGGAAATGGTCTGGGGAACATGTCACTGTCACCAAAACTTGTTAAAACACTTCCTGAAGTCACACAGGCAATTGTCGGGTTTTGCACAAGCTACATTCAACAATACATTTGAGGATTATTGAACGAACCTTCCTGTATTAGCAAACGGTACATTCGAGGATTATCAAACGAACAAACGATCCTTCCTGTGATAGTAAACGGATTGACGTAAACAAAGATCTTTCCTGAGTTAACAAATGGTACATTTTCGAACAAATGAACAATCCTTCCCGGGTTAGCAAACAGTACATTTGAGGGTTAGTTCGGCTCGGACTATGTGGTTATTATATGGTTATTATATTACTGGGTTATTATATGGTTATTATATTACTAGGTTATTATATGGTTATTATATGACTAGGTTATTATATGGTTATTATATTACTAGGTTATTATATCTTTAACTGGTCCTGGTGGACCCCAACAGTCCAGTCCAACACTGTCCCTGTTACAATAAGGAGCTCCCTAGTAGCTATAAAGTCCCTCCACCGCTACGGAGCCACCTTGTTGGAAACCAAATGTTTGTGTCTAATAGCAAATTAGGCCCCTCCCAGCTGGTGACTCTTTGCTATTTATGTCTTTGGGACAAGACACTTTTGGGCCTCATTTACCCAGAGCCACAAATTGCTCCGGGCAAATATGGCTTCCGGTATTTAATACTGGATTTGCACCTTGTGATCAATCCCAAAAGGAATTTTACCCCAGCACCAGTATAAGATCAGCCATTAGCTGGTCTTAAATTTTGGATTTAAAAGTGGTGCAAATCCTTTATTAAATACATTGCTCCGGTTGCACAGGTGTCTTTGGTGAATCCGGTGCAGTTATGGAGTTAAACTTGTGCTAACCTATTCAATATAGGATTTTTAGCACAGCACATGTGGGTGAATCAGGCCCTATGTATAAGGGTAGAAATCCTATATTGAATAGGTTAGCACAAGTTTAACTCCATAATTGCACTGGCTGCACCGGATTCACCAAAGACACCTGTGCAACCGGAGCAATGTATTTAATAAAGGATTTGCACCACTTTTAAATCCAAAATTTAAGACCAGCTAATGGCTGATCTTATACTGGTGCTGGGGTAAAATTCCTTTTGGGATTGATCACAAGGTGCAAATCCAGTATTAAATACCGGAAGCCATATTTGCCCGGAGCAATTTGTGGCTCTGGGTAAATGAGGCCCAAAAGTGTCTTGTTCCAAAGACATAAATAGCAAAGAGTCACCTTTGGACTGGACTGTTGGGGTCCACCAGGACCAGTTAAAGCAGATTTGCAGTAAGATTTTTCAGTAAGGTGTTCTTGTTGTAAGTCATTTTACAGGAATGTAACAGGTCGATGCAGAAACAAAAAACGTACGTCTTACCTGACCGCGATCCCGCAATGTTCCTTTACAAGACTTACTGCATCATGGGATATCGTCAGGCAAGACGTCCATTTCTGTTTCTGCATCGGCTCGTACAACACAATAGTAAAGGTGTTAAAGAATAATAGCAGATTAATTAGAACTGGGTATCCCCTTTGCATTCCATGGCACTGAGCAGCATTAAACTAGCTGGTCCAGGGGCCGCCTTTGGTAGTGGCAGCATGCTGCCTGGAATCCCGAGACATACACACAGTGAGTAATATAAGCTTTGGGGCTTTATACCATGATTGCCTTTTAGAGCATAAACATTTGTTTTCATGTTAACAACAGCTTGAATCTTCCACATACCGAGCATTTGTATTTCACAGATTTTAAGAATCTGGTATCATATATTATATGCTCACATTTTATAGAAATCATTGTGCTTTTCCACTTTTTAATTTCAGATAAAATAATACCATTGAAAAGAAAACCTTATTACTGTGTATTTCCAAAACTGAGCGCTGTTTCTGAGGTCACAAAGTAATTAATACTGCAAGATGATGATTAAAGCAGTTACCGTTCCCCTTAGATTATGAAATGGTCAGATGCTTCCATCTAAAAGAAAAGCTTTTATGGAAAATACTGAGAGTTCTCTGGGGAGCCACTAGTTTCTCTGCTGCCCAGCAAAATACATTTTTCATCATTCTAATTAAATAAAGTAAAACCTAGTCTTCTGTTACTATATTTATGGGTAAACATGCAACTCCATAACCATTCGTCCATTCATAGTTGAAAGAGACAATTGACTGAAGTTTTCATTAAATGAAATGGTACCTGATAAGTTAATTTTTCCATTATTTTTACCCTTACAGGGTTACTAACCTAAAATATACAAGTTGATCGAGAAGAAAAAAATGTAGCCCTACGAAAAACATCGGTCACAGCCAACAGTTCACCACGACCAAGCGTGCAGTCCGTAGAGGACCAGTCGATTGACCATAGTTTTCCAAGCGTCCATTCTCACATGCATCCGATTTGGATAAACAAACAGTTGGATGCTGGCCACAGTCCACCTCAAAGTCATGCAATGTTTTCTGCCCGGTCAACCCATAGTTCAGTGTATTGGCCCGGAAAATTGCGTGTACACAGCCTTACAGAGGTCTTGAAACGTTGGTAGTAATTGTCAAACATATAAAGTCATTTCTGTAATAATTAGATAGTTACAGGTTATTATTCCATTATTAGCCATTAGACTAAAGGGTTCCTTACACTAAAAACTCTTCTTTCCCCATCCCCACGAAGTCAAAAGAATCATCTAGCCTGATCTTTATTCATCTTGCAAAATGAATGGGCAGGCAGGGAATATTGTTAAAATGTCGGACGAAGAGAACCAGTGCCTGAACTTAACTTTTCTATTAATATGATGTTGGGGGTTGGCTGGAACACAAATTGATCACATACATGTCATTCAGTGGGTTTGTGGAAAGATTTATCATTTTATAGCTTTGTCCAGGTTAGTTTCGTCAATAGTTTACTTTTTTTTCCGTTTGCAGGTTTAGGATGTTTCTTATCCTGGATTTGATTATTGACGTTTGTTTTACCCATCACGGTGTTATAAATAGTTTCATGTAGCATTGCATTCTTTGATATGTAGATTAAGTCCCAAAGCCCTATGGATCCCCTAAGGTGAATCTGAGAGCTACTCAGCTCATCTCCACAAAAACATTCAAGTTTCTTAGGGATGGGAGGGGGTTAGGGGGAAATATAGCAGAACTATACCAGTGCATCAACCCCCTTATGGTACCTGAACTGCTTAGGCCTCACGCCTGCTTTTAATTAAGTTCCGCCTAAATGTAGTTGCAAAACCATCTTGTTGTGCCAGTCAAGGTCTTGCTCTGCCCATTTTCTGGCTCCTTGGCAAAACCAAGAAGCAAATCTACCACTGGACACCCTGGTAAGGGCTGGTTTCCCTGAGAGTGCGCCCATCCTGACCTATTGCATTTACTTGCATACACTTCTCTCTGTAAATAGAATTTAACTCATTAGCAACCATCACAGTCTCAACTAACACGTTTTCCACCTTCCACGTTCCATATTGCTATTGATTTATAAAGACTGTCGGCTCATGCAGCAAAAACAGGCAAGTACCAGTAGGTTAGGACCCAGTTAAAGAAAGCAACCTTACGTGGTGACTGGGCTAAAATAATTTGGCCAACTTATTGAACTAATTGCTTTTATTTATCCAGGGTTTAGCAGACTGTTTGTAGTAGCAACCTTAGGGAGGTAGCCATATGCTTAGAATTGTTTTGTGCACTAGAATTCTATTTTATGTATGATTTATAAAGAGGAATACCAGCACCACAAGTCTTAATCCATTTATGTCCTTATTAAGGGCTCCACTAATAACTGCACAGAACATCTGTCCCACGTCTATCTGCCATGTTAAGAACAAATGAATAGAGAGAGATCAGGTGTGTCAACTACGGTTTATAGCCCCCTAAAACATCAAAACTACCTCCAACAGACATAAATACAGGATTGCTTAAACACGCCAGAAGCTTATTAATGATCTTAACATTTAATTTTTTCTCTCGCCATAAACACCTTCAGGCTTATTTATAACGGTGGAAAAATCAACACTGTTAATCTTATCAAAATGGAGTAGACCAGTAAAAAGGGATTTCTGATTGGCTGCTGCAATTCAACGCACAGCCACATTTTTAAATGGTTTACCATTGTTGCATAGTAACTATTATTGTTTAATGAAACAAAGTATCAAATACTTTTTTTGTCTATGACATTAGAGAAAAGGATGATCTAACCCACAAGGCATAATTGTGTCATCAAAGCAAAGTGGCGCTAATGTCATCTGTCACATATGGAAGAATAATTATTATGTATTAAATGTATGTAACCCAATAAGGGGATCAGCTTAGCTGGTCTTTTAAGGAATATTGTATTTCTATAAACTAATAGATTATTAGATTAGTTAGATTAGATTACCTCTAAGGTCTTTCTATTAAGTAATTGGGGTTATGTTTGAATTTTAAATGGTCACAATACTGTATATATGGTAGTTTTGGTTTTTCTCACTTTTGTGTGGTTGGATATACATTACCGTTATACTCGAGTATAAACCGAGTTTTTTAGGCTGAAAAATCCCCTGAAAACTCGGACTCGGTTTATCTCGAGTCACCCAGCTTACCTGAGCATCCGGCAGCCGCACGATCTTCTGTGTACTGGCGCGCCGGCCTGACGTCACTAGCCCGGCGCCAAGCCCGGCGCCGGCAGTGACGTCAGCCGGCACACCAGTGCACAGTGCACAGAAAGATTGTGCGGCTGCCGGAAGCTCAGGATACCGCACCGTACCTGCCAGGAAGGTTGAGGAGAGCCCCCAGGGAGAAGAGACCGAGCCCCAGGGAGAAGAGACCACAGGGAGAGAGACAGGTACAAACTGAACTGGGGGGTGAGGGGGGCATTCAGATGTTTGGGAACTACAACTCCCAGCATGTTTTATTAGCTGGGAGTTGTAGTTTCCAAACATCTTGAATGCCAAGTGAGGGTGGCATTCAAGATGTTTGGAAACTACAACTCCCAGCTATAAAGCATGCTGGAGTTGTAGTTCCCAAACATCTTGAATGCCACCCTCACTTGGCATTCAAATGTTTGGAAACTAAAAACTCCCAGCTAATAAAGCTGCTGGGAGTTGTATTCCCAAAACATCTTGAATGCCAAGTGAGGTGGCATTCAAGATGTTTGGGAACTACAACTCCCAGCATGCTTTATTAGCTGTGAGTTGTAGTTTCCAACACTCTTGATGCCAAGTTTTCTACCCTCGTTTATACGCAGTCAACAACTTTTATTAGAATTTTAGCTGAAATTGGGTACCTCGGTTTATACTCGGGTCGGTTTATACTCGAGTATATACGGTATACCCTGTACATTTACTGTATTAAGTATAAAGTTTATTACATAATGGATAATGGGGAGCGTGTACCACCAATCCTATGCTACAGAGCTCAAGCCAAGTGAGCCCTCAGCCCGTCCGCAATATGGATCTAAGTAGAAAACTTTTAAAATCATCACGCTGAATCCAGCTGAACATATTGGACATACAATGGAGGGGAGGGAGGACCACACCAAGGCTCTGACTTACGCATTTCGTGACTCCATGTTTCACAAAAATGGTGGGGTGTGTGCAATGGCATAGGACCAGGTTTAGGTGGGAAATAATAGTTCGGTTTTAGTCAGTTTAGTTTGAGGCATTGTGCACCATCCATGAGGAACAGCATGACCCGTCAGAGAACACAGTGTCCAAGAACAAGAGCCCTGAGGAACCCTACACTAAGAGTAACCGGACAGAGTAGGTAGGATCGTAGCCAGGATGCAGCTTCATTCCCGATGCCCAAGGAGTGAAGATTTGCATTAGGAGGAATGATACAATTGTGTCAAAAGCAAGGGAGAGGTCAAGAAGGATGAGAATAGAAAGTGGGCTTTGCAGCCTAAAGGTCATTCACGACTGCACAGAAACATCTCCAGGGGGTTGCCCAGGACGAAACCTTGATTGCAAGGGGTCCGTAAGTTATTAGAATAAAGATAATTAGTAATATGGAGAAGACAAGACAAATTTTGTGATGTATTTTTGTATGTATTAATGTACTGTACACACTTACAGAGATAATATGATACCATATGCAGCCTAAGAAATGTACATTGATTGTGTTATCCAGGATTGAAAAATGTATGTATGTATAATTTATTTATAAAGCACCACTTGGGCACACAGGCTGTACATTATAAAATACAGAGTATACAAACAAGGGGATAAGTGCAAGCCATTATACAGGTAGATAAAAATAAATTAAATGCAATGTCATACATCATTTAAGAAAGCATATATATAATTATGTATAAATTGATATAGAGTGCAACAGGCCTCTACACATTAGAATGAGATCCCGGCCCCAAAGAGCTTACATCTAAGTCGGCGAGGCAATATACAGATACAAGTGGGGGGATGGGTACAAAGTGGCTTGAGGTGGATACACACCATTTGTTGTGCTGGTGCTCAGAAAGGTAGATACAGTCTAGATTTGAAAGTATTAATGGATGTCACCAGGCGAAGCGAAAGAGGGAGAGAGTTCCACAGGTAGGAAAATAATACTCTAACAGTCTCTCTTTTGTATGCATACGTATCATTATGTCATGTGGATTGCAAAAGGAATGAAGGATTGAACCAATATTTGCCTTTCTCTCTGTTTCCCCTTAAATTGCTGGAAACTATCAGGGTTATTCAATAAAAGTTCTTATCATTTAAAATGGTGCTATTTTGCCCCAACCATCAGATTTTAGCTTTCAAATGTTAAATAATATCTGATTGGTTGGGACAAATTACCCCATTTTTAACGATAAGAACTTTTATGAATCTCCTATAAGAATGTTTTCCACATAAATTTATAATGATGTTTTCCATATTAATTTCCCTTTAACTATGTCATTAATTAAACCTTCTAAAAAGGGTAAATTGCTAAAATGATAAATATCAAATAAACAAACTCAATTTTGTGCAAAATTTTGTTGCATCATTTCATTTTCGGTGACATTTTATCAGTTTTGAGACAACTTTATTGAATTTGTGATACCGAAATGTCATAGTTAAAATGTGTCATTTTGTCCCCAAATTACAGAGAAACAATAAACAAATGACTCACCACAGTGGTAATGTCAGATTAGGAGAGCATTTTAGGCTGAATAAGGTAAGTGTGATCTGTAAACTGATGCACCAAAACCATCTTAACTTAGCAAATTAAGAGGAAGCGACCATGCCCTAAATACTCCCCTGACACAGCAGATAGATCTATCTGACATTATTCAATATGTGAAAAAAGCTTATGAAACCCTTATCCTAGCACCAAGGGATTTACTTCTATTCATGGAGGACATTGATGAATGCTATGGCACTTAATAGAAACTGCAATTCAGTGTCATGTGTGTAGTCTTTGTGTCAGCGAATACTGGGACTTCATTTAGTAAACTTAAACCTAGTTAGGTGAAGAATGGGGAGTCCATCCATGACTATGAGATATTAAGATATTGAAGAAAAAAACAGATCCGCAGGGTAAGGGTTACTCGTGTCCATAGAGACAATTTATTAAATTTCCCCAACAAACCATAAGAACAATGTGGAAGAAGCAGATTAAATGATTGGGTGACACCAGGCTGGGACCACACCAAGCCAAGCAGAAAGAACAATGCAATCACAGAATGTTTTTCTGTTTTATTCGTTGTATTCAATTAGATCAACTGACTTGAAGTTTAAACTAAATTTCAGTCCAGTTGATCTAATTGAATACAACAGATATACCATGACCTGGATGAATTAGACCTTCACAAGCGTTTTTCTGTTTTGTGTTTTTTTCCCATACGTGGTCTGAAAGGCACCACCTCTCACAAAACACCAGCTCACTAAGCACTGTCCTTAAAACAGTTTCATTAAGTTAAAAAGCAAGAGAACACTTGAGAGCTGGTGTTCCGTGAGTTAGTTTGCAGACATATTGCTACAGACTAAGGGACGGGTCAGGGGCAGTTATGCACTGAGACCACCCCACCCGGAATGGACCCATCAAGTACAGAGCAAGTAAAAAAATATATATCGACAATCATGTTATGGACCGGCTCAGGGCATTATATTGCTAATTCATTGATTACTTTGGTTTTTTCCCATAGCCAAAAACAAAATGCATGCACTCTGCCCCAAAAATGGTGATTGGTAAGGTAACATGCTCCGAGTGGCCAGTGATAGGTTAAGGGACAGTTCAGTGGAAATGATCAATATTTGTTAAATTGTTAGTTTGTGTAATGCCTTCTTAGTTATTCTACATATTCTCCACTTTTAAAAATCAGTTGATTTCTACCCTTTGCTGTTCCCTGCTGTTGACATTATGAGCTGACATTACAGGTTCTAACCGTTCTTCTTCTTCCCAGGATGCACCACTTCCTGGAATGTTCCTAACAGTAATTTCTACTGATTGCTGTTGGATGGGTCAAACATGCTCAGATCTCTACTGAGCAACTGAATTAACCCAGGTGCTGGGTCAAGGGCAAAACCATAACGGTCTCTACTAGGGGGGCCTGCAAACAGGAAGTCAGTATTTCGGTTGCATTTATTTATACACAGACAAAATGCTGAATTGGCAGATTAGGTCTTAGGATAGAAAATACTGCTCTTTATTCTGAAAAGTATATGTATTTGCACTGAACTTCCCCTTTAAATCTCTCGTCTTGTTTGCCAAGTATGTGGTCCAAATAACAGACCACACTTAAAAAACATAAATAGGTATTTAAAGTAATAACCCTCTGATTTCAAGATGCTTAAGCTACACATTTACAATACTACTGCCACAGCCAGTCAGAATTACTTCCTTAAGGCAGTTACAGAGACTACAGAGACCGGCTTGAGATTTTTTTACATTCCGTAAAGCTTTTTAGACAAATTCTGTGAACCAACAACCATTTTTGGGTCATTTATGTGTTATTGTTAAGCTTCTCCCCTCATTTCAATCTTTGTTTTTCATCTATTTCTTTCTCTCAAGCTGGGAATATCAATCTTCTGTTTTTCTTTTGTCTTTCTCTTCCTTGATGTCACGGCGTTTCTAGGGTCACAAACTTCCAACATCTAAGCATTTTATTAAGATTGATGGGTTCTCTATTCAAGCTAAATCACATTAGGGTAAATATCAGAGGTCAGGCCAAGAGGACAGAAAAGACTGATTCCTAGTTATCAACCACCTTCCAATGCAGCCGTTCTCATTTTCCCCATTTACACTCCCACGTACATCAACTGGCAGCTGCACAAATTAGGTAAATATTCTCGTATTGTCCTTTTACAAGTGAGAGATAATATCATTATAAAGTTGAGTGCTGATGCAGCCTACATCTTCCGTCTTCCATAAGAAGACTAACCAAAAAAATGGCACCATTGAGTTTCAGGTGACTACAAATAAATCTATGGTATAAATCTGTATAAATGAGCCTTTTAAGTGCTGATTTTTGAGGTGGAATGTGGGTTTCAAAAATGTGCAGAGCTTAAAATTTAGTGCTGAGAAGTTTAACTTCTGTGTGAACAGTTCAAAATCGTTGTTGAACTTTGAAATTCTTTGTCAAAATTCGATGTTGGAAGATTCGTTTCAATTGGGTTCTAAGCGGAATTTATTCCTAGGAACCGTCGGGTGAATAAAACCAGCCGTGTCGTAACCTCTACTGATTTTACAATAAAAGGTTTAAAGGTGGTAAAATTCCACGCTTTAAAATTAAAAACTTTGCACTTTATTACCTGCATACTAACCAGATATTTAAGGATAATCATGTCCTCATTCTAGCAAGTAAGCTGGCCCTCCCCCATCCAGTCAATCAAGGCTGTGACACTGACATCACAGCCAATGATTGACTGCTGTTTCACCTGCTGCCTCCTCTGCACATGCTCAAGCATATAAAAAGTTTATTGAGCAGAGAAAGGAGGCAGATGCATTTGCCAGAAAGGAATATACCTTGTCATTACAGTAAATATCTGGTTCATATGTTTGCAATAAACTAGTAAAAATCCATTGGGCTTGCAGGCAGATAAGTTACCATTTTTTTGTTTTAAAGGCGGGTATGCCTTTTAAAAAATAATGCTAGATCACGTTACAGGAAATGTAAACACCCCTCACTAATGTATTGAAGGACTATCCCTAAAAAAGTAACATTTTACAATGTACTGTACTTTAGTACAGCCAGCTGTGCTTCTTGCATTGCAATATACCAGTTGGCCCTATCAGGGGCTAACAACCGTTTAGTTGCTTAATTGATAATCATTTGGAGTTTTTTCTTGGTGTGGTATTAAAATCATAACTTGACCAAAGGAACATCGCATGAGGAGAAGGAAGTGCAAAATAAATAATCACAATTCAGAACTTTATATGTTCAATCTATTTCAGGCTGGTGTTTCCATTAAGCAAGGCAAATAAATTGTCTTTTGTAGGTGTTTTTTGTTTAAGTATTTTGAAGATGAACGATTTTTGTATTATTTGTAGGAATCATTTATGAGATGGGATTTGCAATCCTGAGAGCATTGAGTTGAATAATAACATTCAGGAAGCTTTTCGTATTGTCATGGAATTCAATAAAAGTTCTTATCATAAAAATGGTGCTAATTTTGCCCCAATGATCAAATCTTAATTAACATTTGAAGGCTGGGGTGGCTCAGTGGTTAGCACTGATACCTTACAGCTCTGATGTCCTGAGTTCGATTCCTCTCTTGGACACATCTGCAAGGAGTTTGTATGTTCTCCCCTTGCTTGCGTGGGTTTCCTCCAAATCATAAGACATGACAGCTGATAGGATGTATGTGTCAAATAAATGTACTTAGATTGTAGCTCTTCGGGCAGGGCCTGGTGTGATTTAGTAAATAATTGTAAAGCGATGCGGAATATTGGGCGCTATATAAGAACTAAATACATACATACAAAGCTCACATCTGATATTAGCAGCATTTTTAATGATAAGAACTTTTATTGAATCTCCCTGTGTGTTTTAAAGTTAAAGCTTATTGTGTGTTACATAGTAGGTATGATGATTTAAATAGAATTTTCAAGACAATGTAATTGATGATCATATATTGTGTTTACGTTAAAAGGTGTCGTATCTGTTCTTATGTTGGTCTTAATATATTCTTGTTGTATATCCATATGAATGTTACTTTTAATACTAGAATGATCCAATTACTGATGATGTCTCTCTTCCTTTTCCCCATGGTCCTCTTCAGCCTATGGTGTCAGCCCCATTGAAGTGTAAGGGGCTGGTCCAAAAAGGAGGAGGTTTTGGAAAGTAAGGGAAGTTCTCACATATAGCCCATTTAAAGTAAGTGCTAGTTATAAATAGATCGTTTCAGGTTCTATTACATGGTAAATCATCTAAAATGAATTTATTATTAGACTTCCTACATTACACTCCTCTTTGTTCATGATGTTTGCACAGACCCTTCATTTCCAATGCCTTGGGAATTACACGGTCTAGTTCACATTACAGAGTAGCTATTTTAAAGGAATAGTTTCTGGTTTCACGTTAATTAATAGAACAAATTAGTAGATTTCTTACTCTTTGTTACTGGCTCCTGTGAAAATTGATTGAAGAACGGGAGGTAAGGTATAACTCAACCTCAGGCTTATTAGTCAACCACTTCTTTGTAGAGAGACATACAGTAGATATACAGGAGATTCAATTAAAGTTCTTATTGTTTAAAATGGTGCTAATTTTCCCCAACCAATCAGATCTTATTTAACATTTGAAAGCTAACATCTGATTGGTTTGGGGTAAATTAACACCATTTTTAACAATAGACTTTTATTGAATAACCCTGAGAGTGTAAAGTCAATGCTGTAGAAAACACTATGCAGAATCTTCCATTCAGCAAAAAAAGAGAAAATGTTGGTTAAGAACCCTAAAATGATTTGCGTCAGGAACATAAAAACAGTTTCTTGGCTCAAATACGGATTATCGGGGAGTTCAATAAAAGATCTTATCGTTAAAAATGGTGCTAATTTTGCCCCAACCATCAGATCTGTTTTACATTTGAAAGCTATCATCTGATTGGTTGGGGCAAAATTAGCCCCATTTTAACGATAAGAACTTTTATTGAATAACCCTGTATGGTCTTAAGTTCGTACACATGATCGATTTACAAGCGAGGACGACCCCCAACGGCCGAGCGCTACACGCGACAAATGACCATTTCAGCCGAGAATCATCCGTGTGTAACGCATACACAACCGCCATCGGCGGTTGTTCCTCGCTCGTTATTGATCCATAAAAAGGAAGAAAGACATCCAGATCATGGAACAGGTTATCTGATTATTCAGATTATTTAGACCCTGATTTCATATCTATTATCTATTAAAGCTACAGGGATTCCTCACAATTTACTCAAAATAAATTCCATGTGGCATGAGCCTTCCACTTAGTGTGTGTGGTCCCTCGGGGGTATGTTATGGGACTTGCTGTTTCTCCCTATAACCTTTATTTTTAAGACAAATCTTCATTTGGCTTTAAGTATCACCTATACGCTGATAATATCCAAATCTAACCCCCCCACCCCACCCCACACTATCCCATATACTAAAGGACATCTTGGAAATAGAAGCAGTTCAGAGAAGGGCAACTAAAAAATAAGGGGAATGGAGGAGCTTGACTATGCAGGCAGATTAGACAAGTTAGGGTTGTATACATTGGAGAAGCGACGTTTGCATGGAGATATGATTACCTTATACAAAATATTAATGTGCCATAAAATTAAACTTACATGCATTGTTCACTAATAGGTCTTCAGAGGACACATGGACATCCTTTAAGATTGGAAGTTTCATCTTGAGTTAGAAAGTGAGAACAGTAAACTTTTCTAAATTTTAATAGGCCATAAAAAAAACATATACCCTAAAAATATCCGCACCCTCTAAATGCCCTATAAAATCTTTTATTTTATCATCGGGACAGATTAGAACTAACTGTAGTTAATTAAATTACCTTATATAAAAAAATGTCTCTGTATTTCCTAGAAAGTTCCAATATCCCTTTTATCTAGTACAGTTGTGTATGTCTGCAGTAAAACAGTATCGGACAGGAAAATGAAGGTGGACAGAACACCTCAGAAGAAATCGTGAACCAGAGGAAACGTACATCACCAAATCACCCTCTGTAGGCACACATGGAACACCGTACACACGCTCCCCATGACAGCTTCTGAATGCCGCCCAATGCCCATAATGACGTGTAACCTGGGTCTATATAAGATGGTTCCAAGTCCTGTTAATTAAACCAGCAGATGGCGCTAGAACGTATGATAATATCTACTTATGCTGTCTTTTTCCATATGGGCAGTGGTGGCGAACCTATGGCACGTGTGCCAGAGGTGGCACCCAGAGCCCTCTATGTGGGCACTCACAGCAGAGTTCACCAGAGTTTTTACCAGAAAGCCAGAGAGAAGTGTGTGGCTGTCTGTAGCAGAGAGATTCACCTGCTATAACATTCAGCTCGGCTGCTTTGGATTTCAAACTCCTGTCTAATAATGTAGGGTTAATGGTCACTGTTTTAGATCTCAAACTCCTGTCTAATAATGTAGGGTTAATGGTCACTGTTTTAGATCTCAAACTCCTGTCTAATAATGTAGGGTTAATGGTCACTGTTTTAGATCTCAAACCCCTGTCTAATAATGTAGGGTTAATGGTCACTGTTTTAGATCTCAAACCCCGTTCTAATAATGTAGGGTTAATGGTCCACTGTTTTAGATCTCAAACCCCTGTCAATATGTAGGGTTAATGGTCACTGTTTTAGATCTCAACTCCTGTCTAATAATGTAGGGTTAATGGTCACTGTTTTAGATCTCATACCCCTGTCTATAATGTAGGGTTAGGGTCACTGTTTTAGATCTCAAACTCTTGTCTAATAATGTAGGGTTATTGGTCACTGTTTTAGATCTCATACCCCTGTCCTAATAATGTAGGGTTAATGTCACTGTATTAGATCTCAAACTCCTGTGTGGTAATGTAGAGGTTAATAGGTAATCTATATTTATTCCATCTACTGTATTGGCCTGTGTCTGTTTGAGTAAAAACTCTGTATTCAGGTTAAATGACATTGGCACTATGCAAGAAAAAGTGGGGCAATACACTGTATTGCACTTTATATATGGGTTGGGAGTGACCGAAAAGTTGGAAGCAGGTCCCCCACCCATCACTCAAGTTGATGTAACACTGTTAGGTGGAGCTTTGGTGGTATAAAAGGTGGAGGGTTAAAGCACTGGTTATACCTGAGGAAGCCGGCAGGCAGCTCCCGAAACGTTGTATCACCAAGAAGTAGTGTGCTCCTCTTGCTTAACTCTTTGGCTTTTTTCTCCCAGCCACGACACCAACCCCACTGATGTTGTCAACACCAGAATGATGTCACTGCAGCCGCCAGTGACACCAGCACGCTGGGAACATCAACGCAATGGTGTTTCCAAAGTCTTATTTCTTCTGCCATCACTGTGATGACTTCTGAGCTCCATGTGGTTCGCACCTCTTTATATCGGTAATTTGTATATAACTATCACAAGTGACAGCCAGAGAAGGGTCAATCTGGGAGACATTTTGACTATGCAGCGGGCATACACTAAAAGATTGTTATCCATGTGGCAAATGTAAAAACCGACCATTTAAGGATGCGAGGTCTAAGAGAGTTTCATATGAACACTTACACGTGTTGTACTTTTGACATGCAGCTGTCCTGGCATATATGAGGAAAAACAACACAGAAGCTGAAAGAATACTTGAGCCAACACCTGTTAAATATCTGTTAGGCAAGCAGACAGAAGAAAAAGGGTAATAAGGACCCAAGGCACTACCCCTGAGCGTGTGCACATGCAGGGCGAATGGCCGCTATGGCTGTTAATCCTGTGTTTATGTGCATTTGCTAGGGCAGCGTTCCAATCAGCCATGGCCGATCAATGAACGACGCCCAAGCAAACACAAACACGCTCGACTATTGGCCTTTTTGTCCCCATGTGCATGTACGGACCTTTAAACTGGGTAAACACTGTAGTAATCAGTAGAAGATTGCAGATGGATTCCATTGGATTACTATGCAGATTACAACAAATAAACAAATAAAGGAGGCCATACATGTAGCAAAATTAGTGCATTTTTCTCAAATTTCTTTTCTGCTATTTACTACATTCATTCATCCCGTGTCATATCTATATAGCGGTACCTATATATATCAACATACACTGTATGGTGTTGTAAATCTTGAGAATTTTCTTTTCATATGTGTGCGCGTATTTAGAATTCAAGTCTTTTGAAATTTAAATTTTTGTAAAAGAAAATCGGATCTTTTTTTGGTCCAGGGCTGTTCCAGATCTCAGGAGTTCCTAGGGCATTGAGAGCTCCACTCAACGTTCTTCTTCTCAGCTATGAGCTGTCCTGCTGACAAATCTAAAAAAATAGAAATTACTACATTTATCCTCATGAATTTTTAACGATGTACTCTGTAATTAAATAATTTCATTGCTGTTAGAGTTTTGTTTTTATTAGTTCTAAATTTAACCACTTAAATATATAGAAAATAAGATGACCCGAGGGCTGAGACAAATGTATGAAGCCATAATATTCATCAAGGAATTTGCTTTTATAGCTGACTTAAGGACAAGAGCATAAAAGCATAAATTAGGCCCGTATTATATTGTGTCATACTCTAACTAGAGACATTAATATGCTCCACATAATAACTATTATGAGCAGAGAAAGCTTTTTTACACGTTTAGAATATGAGAATCGCACCATATTTCCCTCGCTGTGATACTTTAAATAGAAATATCCAAATGGGTGGAAATAAAGATTAGAAACTAATTCTTAGATTTGACCCATCGTTGCATAAAGGTCAAGATAAGGAAACAGCGTTCCACTGTGCCTGATTCAACACCTTTACACAATAGGGGCTTTGAACTGGAATTTAGAGGGATGTCTAAATTCTGAGCATGGAATTCATTGTGTGTGCTGTTCCAAGCAAATACCCACCCTGCATACAATAAATGAAAACCTGTCAACATATGCACGCGCAATATTATTTAAATTTGTTCGTTTTTGGATTTTCAGATCTTCGTTTTTTCCCGAGATCTGGGAATCTGAAAATGGAACGAAACTGGTGATTTTTCAGCCATCTCTATGTCATAAGACACTTATAGGGCGATATACAGTTAAAAGGTTGCTGTCGATCTCTATTGCCCCTTTTGCAATGCATAAAAACTTATGCATCTCTCTCTGCACCGCTTTTGCTGGCGTTAAAGATTCTGCCCTAAAAAGCCTCTATCGGGTTGGTGCATTGGTTATGTGACCCTATTTTGTACCTTCATAAACAGCTACCACAAATCTCCTAGCATCTTCCTTATCCTTCCTGTTTTCAGTTTCTCTCTATCCTTGTGAGGTTTATGTATACATCATCATCTTCATCTATCATGCAATAAAAAGTCCATAACTTACTTAATTTCCTTCGGCAGTAAAGTCTTCAGTGGTAAAATATCTTAGACGAGATTCAAATTCAGCTTGACATTTCATTACTTCCCAACTAGTTCTTGTGTAACCTTGAGTGGATGGTTTTATCCAATGGTTTCAGATCAGCAGGGGATAAACCAATAGCAATATGTACATCTTCAGGATCTAATATGTCCAAACTTACCCAGATGACTATTTTGGGATGAAACGCTATTATTTGTGAAGCGCTTTATTAATTTATTTTCTTACATGAAGTTTATTTTACAAGACTGTAGCATGTAAACATTTGCTACATACTACACACTATTACATTAACGGGACCTAGGAAATGGTCTGGGGAACACGTACATATTAAAGGGCATGTCCAGCCCTTTTTTTCAACTTTTCATATATTATACATATTGATCACCCAGCCCCAACCGCCGTAATAAAAATCCTTAAAGTGCCCCGATATGTACTTACCTTCCCTCTATCCACGGAAATGCAAGCAGGGGGGGCGGGACCGGCAGCCACATCCCTGATTGGCTGAGAGGCAGCAATCAGGGATGCGGCTGCTGGCTGCTCAGAACGCCGGAGGTAGAGAAGGTAGTATCTATCGGGGCACTTTCTATAAATCTGTTACGGCGGTTAGGGCTGGGGATCAATATATATATATATAGTGGGGAATTTACACTAGGGGAGGGAAGAAGAAAACGGGAGGGAGAGGGAGAGAGAGGGAGGGGGGAGGACTCTCCTGCGCATGCCTCAACCTTGTCGAGGTTGAGCAGAGACAAGCAGGATGAGTCACTGGAAACTCTACACTACAATTTTCCTGGCTTTGGAGGGGCACAGCATGGCAACCATAAGAGAGCTGGGATGTTAAGGTAAGAATTTTTGTACACTACAGAGTGGGGCCAGTATGGGGTTAATTTGAGTTATGGGGTGGACATGCCCTTTAACAAAAATCATTGAACAATGAACTTTTAACACGCAAGCTATTTTATGAGGTTCCGCATGCTACTTTTGAGGGTAACCAAAGGCAAGGCTACTTTGAGGGTTTAGAAAGTAGTTTTGTATAATTGGTAACCCTTGAATGAGTACTCCATATTATCAGTGTTCCCGTAAATATGGAAGTTTCAGAATCTGAAATGTTCGAACAAGACCAAACAACGGAACCGGGTTCGAATCGGACCCACATTCATTTCTAATTCAAAACTTTCTGGATGAATTATCATTTTTTGATGTTGCAAATAATAAATTATTCATTACTATCTGATTGTACTATTGTGTACCTGAGGAGCTGTGTAGTATAATGGCGACCACACCTATTTGAAAATACTTGCAAAGTTCCTGCTATTGCCTTGGCCAGTTATGTGCTATAAATGGTCCAGACCGGGGGACACCATGTTGGCAAATTGTTCTGCTGGACCCTCCATATTTAGACTGATACTGGATGATAATACAGCATCATTGTGGTGAAATAAAATTTATTTTTCTGTGACTATCCGTATTTATTATATATTTTCCCTCCTTGCAGTCATTTACTTTCTAAATAGTTAAACCTTTTATTAACATTCAACCTTACAGTGAACCCCAGAGACTGTTATAGCTCAAAACCATTTTTCTCTCTCTACAGATACATGATATGATAAATATTTCCAAATATTTGTCTTATAATGGTTTTGTCTTGTAGGCACATTGCTAATTTGTTTAATTTAAACCCCTGACAATGTCCAGATGTGCCAATATATTATACTGTATTCGCCATTACATTAATAACTGTGGGTATCTAACTTTACTAGAGGTTACATTGCCACTATGCAATTCCAGGCCTATTTCTTAACATATTTTTAATTGATCCCAAAGCATAGCAACCCTTGAAGTTATATACAGGAATGTCTAACAGCTCAATAACCATCTAGATTCCAACATGAAGGGCAATATGTAAAGGCACATATTGGAAATAATTCATATGGAAACCATTTACACTCCATTGCTTGAATGAAAGCGTCTGCAGCCGGTAACTGAACCTTTCAAGTGGGATTTAAGGGACACTAAACTGAATAAATGACTTGCCTTTATCCTTTTCTAATTTAAATGCTGTCAGCAACGAGTGTGACCGCCATGCGTATGACATCATCTCGCCACACATGCACACGTTGAGAGGGCACGGAACAAACAGGCTTTACCATTTGAGGCTGAAGAACAGGAGGTAGTGAAGCTAAACATTCAGCTAACACTTTCAAAGCACAAGGTAATATCTGGGGGGACATAGAAAAAAAATATGGCACCATTATCGTAGCGGCAGCTTCCAATTGAACATTTTACATGTACTTATCCTTTAAGTCATTCGATCACTGCAAAAAAAAGTACTTTGAGACAATATAACCGTATATTTATATATTTATAAAGACAATATAACACATACTCCAAAAATGGGTAAACACCAAAACTTTTATTCTTGTTTCCATATGCAAAAATGGGGTAAACGACCCAAACCTTTTATTCTTGTTTCCATATGTGCCATACATGCCTCTGTAACACAGAGGTTGGCATTCAAGTTGAAGCTATGGCTAAAATGGTTAGCAAAAGTATGGTAATGATGTGCAATGATGTACAGTGTGGTATATGCAATATTACCACCATGTACATCATTGCACTCATTACCATACTTTTGCTAACCATTTTACCCATAGCTCAAACTTGAATGCCACCCTCTGTGTGTACCAGATGGCATGTAATGGCTTCATAAATATAACCAGTAAGGAAGTATCCACCCAACACATCCGACTCCAACAAACCTAGTAAAACACTCAAAACAGGTCAGCGTAAGGGAAGAGCTGCTGCCCATCACCAGCAAGTAAAAAAGGTGCAACTGAGCATGGTGATGCCATAATGAGTTTTCTCTACATCATATGCCACAGAGCACATTCACAAAGGTACAAAAGCTGTGTCTCAGCTCTCCCTTTGTGGTGGCTGTTGTTTGATATCAAATTAACTTATGTGTACTAGGGGTTTGGATGCAAAAGCTGCAGCCTGAGGCAGTAAAATTAGCTGACTGTTTTGTATTGTTCCTGGTAGGCTGTCCACAATGCAGCAGACTGGATAAATAACTGCAGGATAACAAGCAGGTTTCAAAGTCTTATCAGGGACTTTCATATTGGTGTGAAGACATTTGTATAGAAATATGTGCATAATAAGACAGTAGATAGTAGGGTCAGGGGGTGTGGCCTATAGGTGCACATGCTCGCCAGGTTCTTTAAGTATATATGGGTTATGAGTTTGTACTGGCAAACAACATGTGAAGCCTTCTTAGTTATAGATCTATCTTACATGTAAATAATTGTAACTCACTAGAGAAAGGGGCATATTTATAAAGGTTCTTCACTTTTCAACAAATTTGTGACTTTTTGCTATTTATAAGCAGTTACAACCAGTGGAGAAAGGTCATTACTTTCGCCATACATCGCTGCGGTAAACCATTCAAGCATATTTATAAAATGCGAGAAGTGTATTTTTTGTGTTAAGTTCAGCCATTCCCAATTCGCCAGTCTGAGGTGGTGAAACAGCATAAGTGCCCATTTATTTAGCCAGCCAATGGGTCCATGGAAGGTGTCAGTACATGTTGGAGTGTTACTCAATACTAATAGTACTCAGGGGGGTTTTAAACTATTTCCATCATTTACTGTAATACGATCTGTGTGTTTCGCTATTTTAAGGTTAATCTTTCGCTTTTAAAGATCTTTTTTTTTTAAGTTCCGATTTTCTTTATTTACCAATAAAGTCAGATGGGGGTCTGAGGGATATATAATAAAGGGGGCATTATTTTTGCTTTTTTTTCCCCACCAGAATTTACCATAATTTTTTAAAACTTTCAACTTTTCCTTTAATCAAAGTTATTTAAAAAGGCGAATTATCTAGCAAAACGTAGCACTAATAATGCTGAAAAGCTCAGCACGTAGGATGTTAAATAGTAATTCTCCCTGGTGGTTTTTCAAGTAGTATTAAATTAGTTAATACACACTGAACACCTATCTTTGTTATTTTAAAAATAGCCTATGCAACAAATTCTTATAGTTTAAAATGGTGCTAATTTGCCCACCAATCAGATGTTAGCTTTCAAAAGGTATATAACATCTGATTGTTGGGGCAAAATTAGCACCATTTTTAACGATAAGAACTTTTGTTACATAGGCCTGTTGGTGTTTTTCAGCGAAGATATAATAATAGTGTAAACTCCCCCAGGCGAATTGTCCTCTATTTTATTAATAGGATATGATCAATAGTGTAAACTCACCCAGGTGAATTTTTCTCTATTTATTAATAGGATATGATAAATAGTGTAAAACTCACCCAGGCGAATTTTTCTCTATTTTATTAATAGGATTGATAAATAGTGTAAAACTCCCCCAGGTGAATTGTCTCTATTTTATAAATAGGATATGATAATAGTGTAAAACTCCCCCAGGCGCGAATTTTCTCTATTTTATTAATAGGATATGATAATAGTGTAAAACTCACCCAGGGGGAATTTCTCTATTTATTAATAGGATATGATAAATAGTGTAAAACTCCCCCAGGTGAATTTTCTCTATTTTATTAATAGGATATGATAAATAGTGTAAAACTCCCCCAGGTGAATTTTCTTTATTTTATTAATAGGATATGATAAATAGTGTAAAACTCCCCCAGGTGAATTTTTCTCTATTTTATTAATAGGATATTGATCAATAGTGTAAAAACTCACCCAGGTGAATTTTTCTCTATTTTATTAATAGATATGATAACTAGTGTAAATCTCACCCAGGCGAATTTTTCTCTATTTTTTAATAGGATATGATTATTAGGGTAAAACTCACCCAGGTGAATTTTCTCTATTTTATTAATAGGATATGATAATAGGTGTAAAACTCACCCGGCGAATTTTCTCTATTTTATTAATAGGATATTTAATAGTGTTAAAACTCACCCAGACGAATTTTTCCTCTATTTTATTAATAGGACATTGTAAATTAGTTAAACTCACCCAGACGAATTTTCTCTATTTATTTAATAGATATGATAAATATGTTAAACTCACCCAGGCAATTTTTTCTCTTTATTTAATTATGGATATGATAAATAGTGTAAAACTCACCCCGGAGAATTTTCTCTATTTTTTAATAGGATATGATAAATATGTAAATCTCCCCAGGTACGTTTCTCTATTTTATTAATAGGATATGGTAAACTTGTAAACTCACCCGGCGAATTTCTTCTATTTTTATTAAAGGACATGGTAAATAGTGGTAAACTCACCCAGATATTTTCTCTATTTTATTAATAGGATATTAAATAGTTAAAACTTATCCGGCGAATTTTCTCTATTTTTATAATAGGATATGATATAGTGTAAAACTCACCCTGGAATTCTCTATTTATTATAGGATATGATAAATAGGTGGTATAACTCACCAGGTGAATTTTCTTCTCTATTTTATTAATAGGATATGTAAATAGTGTAAAACTCACCCAGGCGAATATTCTCTATTTATTAATAGGATATGATAAATAGTGGTAAACTCACCCAGGCGATTTTCTCTTCTTTTATTAATAGGATATGATAATAGTGTAAACTCCCCCAGGCGAATTTTCTCTATTTATTAATAGGATATGATACATAGTGTAAATCTCACCCAGGCGAATTTTCTCTATTTTATTAATAGGATCTGATACTCGAGAGCTACTCAGCTCATCTCCACAAAAACATTCAAGTTTCTTAAGGGATGGGAGGGGGTTAGGGGGGAAATATAGCAGAACTATACCAGTGCAATCAACCCCCTTATGGTACCTGAACTGCTTAGGCCTCACGCCTGCTTTTAATTAAGTTCCGCCTAAATGTAGTTGCAAAAACCATCTTGTTGTGCCAGTCAAGGTCTTGCTCTGCCCAATAAGGGGGTTGATTGCACTGGTATAGTTCTGCTAATTTCCCCCTAACCCCCTCCCATCCCTTAAGAAATGAATGTTTTTGTGGAGATGAGCTGAGTAGCTCTCAGATTCACTTAGGGATCATAGGGCTTTGGGACTTAATCTACATATCAAAGAATGCAATGCTACATGAAACTATTTATAACACCGTGATGGGAAAACAAACGTCAATAATCAAATCCAGGATAAGAAACATCCTAAACCTGCAAACGGAAAAAAAGTAACTATTGACGAAACTAACCTGGACAAAGCTATAAAATGATAAATCTTTCCACAAAACCCACTGAATGACAGTATGTGATCAATTTGATGTTCCAGCCAACCCCCAACATCATATTAATAGAAAAGTTAAGTTCAGGCACTGGTTCTCTTCGTCCGACATTTTAACAATATTCCCTGCTGCCCATTCATTTTGCAAGAGAATAAAGATCAGGCTAGATGATCTTTTGACTGTGGGGATGGGGAAAGAAGAGTTTTAGTGTAAGGAACCCTTTAGTCTAATGGCTAATAATGGAATAATAACCTGTAACTATCTAATTATTACAGAAATGACTTTATAGTTTGACAATTACTACAACGTTTTCAAGACCTCTGTAAGGCTGTGTACACGCAATTTTCCGGGCCAATACACTGAACTATGGGTTGACCGGGCAGAAAACATTGCATGACTTTGAGGTGGACTGTGGCCAGCATCAACCGTTTGTTCATCCAAATCGGATGCATGTGAGAATGGACGCTTGGAAAACTATGGGCAATCGACTGGTCCTCTAGGACTGCACGCTTGGTCGTGGTGAACTGTTGGCTGTGACCATGTTTTTCGTAGGGCTACATTTTTTTCTTCTCGATCAACTTGTATATTTTAGGTAGGTAACCCTGTAAGGGTAAAATAATGGAAAAATTAACTTATCAGGTACCATTTCATTAATGAAAACTTCAGTCAATTGTCTCTTTCAACTATGATGGACGAATGGTTATGGAGTTGCATTTTACCCATAAATATAGTAACAGAAGACTAGGTTTTACTTTATTAATTAGAATGATGAAAAATGTATTTTTGCGGGCAGCAGAGAAACTAGTGGCTCCCCAGAAACTCTCAGTATTTCCTAAAAGCTTTTCTTTTAGATGGAAGCATCTGACCATTTCATAATCTAAGGGGAACGGTAAGCTTTTAATCATCATCTTGCAGTATTAATTACTTTGTGACCTCAGAAACAGCGCTCAGTTTTGGAAATACACAGTAATAAGGTTTTCTTTCAATGGTATATTTATCTGAAATTAAAAAGTGGAAAAGCACAATGATTTCTATAAATGTGAGCATATAAATATGATACCAGATTCTTAAAATCTGTGAAATACAAATGCTCGGTATGTGGAAGATTCAAGCTGTTGTTAACATGAAAACAAATGTTTATGCTCTAAAAGGCAATCATGGTATAAAGCCCCAAGCTTATATTACTCACTGTGTGTATGTCTCGGGATTCCAGGCAGCATGCTGCCACTACCAAAGGCGGCCCTGGACCAGCTGTTTGCTGCTCAGTGCCATGGAATGCAAGGGGATACCCAGTTCTAATTAATCTGCATATTTTCTCTCTCTCTCTTATACATAGGGCCTGATTCACCCCACATGCTGTGCTAAAAATCCATATTGAATAGGTTAGCACAAGTTAACTCCATAATTGCACTGCTGCACCGGATTCACCAAAGACACCGTGCAACCGGAGCAATGTATTTAATAAAGGATTTGCACCACTTTTAAATCCCAAATTTAAGACCAGCTAATGGCTGATCTTATACTGGTGCTGGGGTAAAATTCTTTGGGATTGATCACAAGGTGCAAATCCAGTAAATACCGGAAGCCATATTGCCCGGAGCATTTGTGGCTCTGGGTAAATGAGGCCCAAGTGTCTTGTTCCAGCAAATGCAGAGACCAGCTGAGCATTGATCCAACATTGTTCAATGACGACGTAGGACATAGCTACTAAGCCATTGTACGGACTTTGGACTGGACTGTTGGGTCCACCAGGACCAGTTAAAGCAGATTTGCAGTAAGATTTTTCAGTAAGGTGTTCTTGTTGTAAGTCATTTTACAGGAATGTAACAGGTCGATGCAGAAACAAAAACGTACGTCTTACCTGACGCGATCCCGCAATGTTCCTTTACAAGACTTACTGCATCATGGGATATCGTCAGCAAGACGTCCATTTCTGTTTCTGCATCGGCTCGTACAACACAATAGTAAAGGTGTTAAGCCTTTAATGCATAAGCTACGCGCGCTATTTCAAACAATTTTAGCCAGTGTGAAATGAGCGCAAACCCCTCTTTATACCATTTGAAGTTGAATTATGAGAACTCACCCAGTTACACCTCCCCACTGTACATTATAACAACATACAGATTATACAGTATGTATGTATATGTATTTATATAGCGCCACTTGGGGACACAGCGCTGTACATTATAACAATACAGATTATACAGTATGTATGATATGTTTATTTATATAGCCCACTTGGGGACCAGCGCTGTACATTATAACAATACAGATTATACAGTATGTATGTATATGTTTATTTATATAGCCCACTTGGGGTACACAGCGCTGTACATATAACAATACAGATTATACAGTATGTATGTATATGTTATTTATATAGCGCCACTTGGGACACAGCGCTGTACATTATAACAATACAGATTATACAGTATGTATGTATAGTTTATTTATATGCGCCACTTGGGTACAACGCTGTACATTATAACAATACAGATTATACAGTATGTATGTATAGTTTATTTATATAGCGCCACTTGGGACACAGCGCTGTACATATAACAATACAGATTATACAGTATGTATGTATATGTTTATTATATATAGCGCCACTTGGGGACGCGCTGTACATTATAAACATACAGATTATACAGTATGATGTATATGTTATTTATATAGCGCCACTTGGGAACAGCGCTGTACATTATAAAATACAGATTATACAGTATGTATGTATATGTTTATTTATATAGCGCACTTGGGTACAGGCTGTACATTATAACAATACAGATTATACAGTATGTATGTATGTTTATTTATATAGCCCACTTGGGACAGCGCGCTGTACATTATAACAATAAGATTATACAGTATGTATGTATATGTTTATTATATATGCGCCACTTGGGACCAGCGCTGTACATTATAACAATACAGATTATACAGTATGTATGTATATGTTTATTTATATAGCGCCACTGGGGACCAGCGCTGTACATATACAATACAGATTATACAGTATGTAGTGATGTTTATTTATATAGCCCACTGGGGACACAGCGTGTACATTATAACAAATAGATTATACAGTATGTATGTATATGTTTATTTATATAGCGCCACTTGGGGACAGCGCTGTACATTATAACATACAGATTTACAGTATGTAGTATATGTTTTATTTATATAGCGCCACTTGGGGACCAGCGCTGTACATTATAACAATACAGATTATACAGTAGTAGTATTTGTTATTTATATAGCCCACTTGGGGACACAGCTGTACATTATAACAATACAGATTATACAGTATGTATGTATATGTTTATTTATATAGCGCCACTTGGGGACCAGCGCTGACATTATAACAATACAGATTATACAGTATGTATGTATATGTTATTTATATAGCGCCACTTGGGGACCAGCGCTGTACATTATAACAATACAGATTATACAGTATGTATGTATAGTTTATTATATAGCGCCACTTGGGGACCAGCGCTGTACATTATAACAATACAGATTATACGTATGTATGTATATGTTTATTTATATAGCGCCACTTGGGACACAGCGCTGTACATTATAACAATACGATTATACAGTATGTATGTATATGTTATTTATATAAGCGCACTTGGGTAACAGCGCTGTACATTATAACAATACAGATTATACAGTATGTATGTTATGTTATTTATTATAGCGCCACTTGGGGACACAGCGCTGTACATTAAACAATACAGATTATACAGTATGTATGTATATGTTTATTTATATAGCGCCACTTGGGACACAGCGCTGTACATTATAACAATAGATTATACAGTATGTATGTATATGTTTATTTATATAGCGCCACTTGGGGACCAGCGCTGTACATTATAACAATACAAATATACAGTATGTATGTATATGTTTTTTATATAGCGCCACTTGGGTACACAGCGACTGTACATATAACAATACAGATTATACAGTATGTATGTATAGTTTATTATATAGCGCCACTTGGGGACACAGCGCTGTACATTATAACAATACAGATTATACATGTATGTATATGTTATTTATTATGCGCCACTTGGGACGCAGCGCTGTACATTATAAAAATACAGATATACAGTATGTATGTATATGTTTTATTATATAGCGCCCCTTGGGACACAGCGCTGTAATTATAACAATACAGATTATACAGTATGTATGTATGTTTATTTATATAGCGCCACTTGGGTACACAGCGCTGTACATTATAACAATACAAGATTATACAGTATGTATGTATATGTTATTTATATAGCGCCACTTGGGACAGCAGCGCTGTACATTAAACAATACAGATTATACAGTATGTATGTATATTTTTATTTATAAGGCCATTGGGACACACGCTGTACATTATAACAATAACAGATTATACAGTATGTATGTATATGTTTATTTATTAGCCCACTGGGGACACAGCGCTGTACATTATAACAATACAGATTATACAGTAGTATGTATAGTTTATTTATAAGTGCCACTGGGGACACAGCGCTGTACATTATAACAATACAATTATACAGTATGTATGTATATGTTTATTTATATAGCGCCATTGGGGCACAGCGCTGTACATTAAACAATACAGATTATACAGTATGATGTATATGTTTATTATATAGCGCCACTTGGGACAGCGCTGTACATTATAACAATACAGATTATACAGTTGTATGTATATGTTTATTTATATAGCGCACTTGGGACACACGCTGTACATTATAACATACAGATTATAAAGTATGTATGTATATGTTTATTTATATAGCGCCACTTGGGGACACACGCTGTACATTATAACAATACAGATTATACAGTATGTATGTATATGTTATTTATATAGTCGCCATTGGGACCAGCGCTGTACATTATAACAATACAGATTATACAGTATGTATTATGTTTATTTATATGCGCACCTTGGGGACACAGCGCTGTACATTATAACAATACAGATATACAGTATGTATGTATATGTTATTTATATAGCGCCACTTGGGACACAGCGCTGTACATTATAACATACAGATATACGTATGATGTATATGTTTATTTAATAGCTCCACTTGGGGACACAGGCTGTACATTATAACAATACAGATTATACAGTATATGTGTATATGTTTATTTATATAGCGCCACTGGGGACACAGCGCTGTACATTATAACAATACAGATTATACAGTATGTATGTATATGTTTATTTATATACGCCACTTGGGGACACCGCGCTGTACATTATAACAATACAGATTATACAGTATGTATGTATATGTTTATTTATATAGCGCCACTTGGGTACACAGCGCTGTACATTATAACAATACAGATTATACAGTATGTATGTATATGTTTATTTATATAGGCCACTGGGGACACAGCGCTGTACATTATAACAATACAGATTATACAGTATGTATGTATATGTTTATTTATATAGCGCCACTTGGGTACACAGCGCGTGTACATATAACATACAGATATTACAGTATGTATGTATATGTTTATTTTATATAGCGCCACTTGGGAACAGCGCTGTACATTATAACAATACAGATTATACAGTATGTATGTATAATTTTATTTATATAGTGCCACTTGGGACACAGCGCTGTACATTATAACAATACAGATTATACAGATGTATGTATATGTTTATTTATATAGCGCCACTTGGGTACACAGAGCTGTACATACTGTATAATCTGTATTGTTATAATGTACAGCGCTGTGTACCCAAGTGGGGCTATATAAATAAACATATACATACATACTGTATAATCTGTATTGTTATAATGTACAGCGCTCTGTCCCCTAGTGGCGCTATATAAATAAACATATACATACATACTGTATAATCTGTATTGTTATAATGTACAGAGCTGTGTCCCCTAGTGGCGCTATATAAATAAACATATACATACATACTGTATAATCTGTATTGTTATATTGTACAGCGCTGTGTCCCCAAGTGGCGCTATATAAATAAACATATACATACACACTGTATAATCTGTATTGTTATACTGTACAGCGCTGTGTCCCCAAGTGGCGCTATATAAATAAACGTATACATACACACTGTATAATCTGTATTGTTATAATGTACAGCGCTGTGTCCCCAAGTGGGGCTATATACAGAAACATATACATACATACTGTATAATCTGTATTGTTATAATGTACAGCGCTGCGTCCCCAAGTGGCGCTATATAAATAAACATATACATACATACTGTATAATCTGTATTGTTATAATGTACAGCGCTGTGTACCCAAGTGGCACTTTTTTTTTTTTTCCCAAATATTTTTTTGAAGAGATATTCATAGGTTATAAATTTGTACATATTAACATTTGTAGTTATAGACTGTATAACAGATATATTTTCTCATATACTATCAAACAGTGATATCTCTTCCTTTTTCTTTTTTTTCCCTTTAAGTGTCACTTTATAAATACAATTATACATACATACATATACATCTGCCACTTTGTGCATCTACAGGCTAAAAATATTCTTCTGTGGCAGTAATTATTCTTTAGTTCAAAGGTGATCTGTGTTTTTACAAGTTTGCACATGCTCAAGGAGACGGTTAGGGGAATAGCATTGAATCATTGGCATCTGTTTCATCCATGGCTAACATGCATTATATCTTACTTATTTTCTCTCAGGTTTCTAACAATTGCAGTTTTTGAGGGGTGATTTACCACTATGCAATGTTTCATTTGAGGGTGGAATTTCCTTTAAGAAAGATTACATTATGGGGCAGTGAATAATAACACATAGAATGTAGTGGAAAATGTCCCTTTCATACAAAATAAGGTGCATACACACATGTAATTGCATGGGCCGACCCACGGCACACGATGTGTGTGCACGGCCAGTTCGGGCGATAATTGTGCTGTGTATGGGCACTTTGTCACTGAAACAGCTGTGCTTTTCATTTGTTACAATGCCATGTCTTACAGCCACCGATACTTAGGTACACACGGAGGGACTATTTGTGCCGGGCTCGGCCGGGACAAATGTCCGTTGGTCGCATAGGGAACCACACGATCGATCAGGATTTTCCAACATGTCTGATCAAATGAACAGACGATTGAGGTTGAAAATATCTTCTGTTGTGTACACAGCCTTACATTTATGGCAAACGCTCATTCAGAGAATACCGCAATGATATTCTATGGGTGATCATTAATCTATGATCACAGTCGCCATAACGATCATCTTTTAAGGTGCAATATCGCTAAAAAGTGATACTGCGCCTTTATAAATATGGCCCCGGGTGCTGTGTTACATTTCAAGTTTTTATTTGCTTAATGTCTCTTAGACACTAAGGCTGTGGCCACACTACAATGGACGGTAACACACGTAAAAAGCGTGATCAGAATGTAGTGCATTTCGCATGCATTATCCAGAGCAGTGTCCATGGTGAGGCTGTGCAGAACTCATAAGTAGAGATGGACGAACTTTCGAAAGTTCGGTCCGTTTTCAAACATTTGAACTATATGGAAAGTTCGAAAACGGACCCATTAAAGTCAATGGGAGTTAAATAGTTGGAAAAGTTCTAATGAAACACAATTAAAATATCAATGGTAACTTAATGTAAATGGCTGTGGGACCTGGGAAATGTCCCTTTCATACAAAATAAGGTGCATACACACATGTAATTGCATGGGCCGACCCACGGCACACGATGTGTGTGCACGGCCAGTTCGGGCGATAATTGTGCTGTGTATGGGCACTTTGTCACTGAAACAGCTGTGCTTTTCATTTGTTACAATGCCATGTCTTACAGCCACCGATACTTAGGTACACACGGAGGGACTATTTGTGCCGGCTCGGCCGGGAACAATGTCCGTTGGTCGCATAGGGAACCCACACGATCGATCAGGATTTTCCAACATGTCTGATCAAATGAACAGACGATTGAGGTTGAAAATATCTTCTGTTGTGTACACAGCCTTACATTTATGGCAAACGCTCATTCAGAGAATACCGCAATGATTTATGGGTGATCATTAATCTATGATCACAGTCGCCATAACGATCATCTTTTAGGTGCAATTCGCTAAAAAGTGATACTGCGCCTTTATAAATATGCCCCGGGTGCTGTGTTACATTTCAAGTTTTTATTTGCTTAATGTCTCTTAGACACTAAGGCTGTGGCCACACTACAATGGACGGTAACACACGTAAAAGCGTGATCAGAATGTAGTGCATTTCGCATGCATTATCCAGAGCAGTGTCCTGGTGAGGCTGTGCAGAACTCATAAGTAGAGATGGACGAACTTTCGAAAGTTCGGTCCGTTTTCAAACATTTGAACTATATGGAAAGTTCGAAAACGGACCCATTAAAGTCAATGGGAGTTAAATTTGGAAAAGTTCTAATAAACACAATTAAAATATCAATGGTAACTTAATTAAATGGCTGTGGAGGGACTGGGGAACTGGTCTGGGGAACACGTTCGAAAATCCAGGACTAAAAAAAAAAAATCAATTTTACTCTCACGCGCGCTACTTTTGAGCTCTCGTGTTGGAACATTCGATAATTATCCCATGAACGACTCGCAGGTTCGATAGGTATAATAGACATTTTACTTGCGGATTTGAGTTCTAGTCCATCTCTACTCATAAATGTCGCAGACACTACAAGAAGGCAGTGAGTAAGAGGGCGGGAATTAGCAGCACTCACTAAACATTAAGAATTTAATGACAAAGCAAGCACAGATACATATGTGAGTACCATCATTTTACTTCGCTCAAATTGTAGTTTCAGATAATGTAAAGTTGTTTGTGTGAGTATAGTGACCCTTTAAAATATGGATATTGGACTTACCACATACAAACCTGTATAAATGGTTCTGAATGTCTTTAATATACAGGCATATCATAAATATGTATGAATGGGGCACCTCTAAACATTATTACATTTAACACTTTTAAGAGTGTACATCATAATTTACGAGATTTGGGCTCACATATATATTTCCGAATACTAGGCTGTGTAAAAATGTAATTGAAGATTTCCTGACTACTACGGGTCACTTGGTACACTAAAGGTACTAAACATATCCACAATTAGAGGTAAGGCCTATAAGATTTGTCCAGATATAGGAAATCTGAAATAATAATAGAACACAACTAATACATTGTTACACAAGAAACAACACCATTTTTTTAAATGGGTAACACACATTGGCACTTACATGATAGTCACAGATCAATGTCGAGTTGTAGACATGCCATCCTTTATAAGAAATTACATAGTTGAATATTATATTAAATTGCTTCAATACTACCCCCTTGGAGAAAATAGTCTATTAAGGATTAGTGTCTATAACTTTAAATTCAGGGTTATTTCCACATATAGCCCTTTTTGCAGAGTCACAGAACATTTTACATTTAAATAAAGTATAGTCTATTAGAAAGATACATACAGTATTATAGAGAGCTGTAGTGGTGGTGACAGTGCACCCTACTGGACAAACAGCTAATAAATAATTACTAAATGCATTATAAGTCTAATAAAGTCTAATAAATTAGAATAAGTCTAATATCTAATGTTACAGTAAGAGAAGTTTAAATGTAAACATAGGAATATTTAATTAGATTTATTTTAAGCACCGTGGCACCTAAATTCTAAAATATTAAGCTTTTTTCTAAGCTCCATTATATTATGCATTGTGTTTCTATGACAATGAATTTAGATTGTTAGCTCCTTTGGTTGGGCTAAACATTTTTTAAAAGAATAGTTTAGTAGAATGATGCTATATTAGGAAGGGTTAGAAACAAATTGAAATTAAACGGATGCATAAATTAAGTGCTGCATTGATTAGGAAGGTAAATAGATGTATCTAATCATACTGAAATATGATTTTACCCCCTGTTACCGGTCTGCTGCTGTTAGGATAGTGATTTCTATTATCTAATGTTTATGTCTCAGCATACAGGGAAAGGACTCTAACAGTTCCTCCAGTTATGGATAAATCTTCATTACTGCATAATCTACCATAGTGCAGGTGCACTATGGGAATGGTTTATTAACAAAGGGGCAGGATTTTTAGATCTGAATGTAAAAAGCTCTTCATTGACAAAAAGGCCAGAAAAGAATGTTGTAGTTAATGGTACTCTGGATCCCATTTATTGTAAAGTTACCGGTTAAAATGTTAAAAAATTCACTAATAAAATTTGACACATTTGCAATTTTCTGGTTGTACAAATAAATCTTCATTAAATTACTGCTTTGTTTACAGATTGGCTGTTTTTGTAACTCTTTATTAGAGACAAATAAAACAAATTTGATCCAACAACAGCTTCACGGAACTTACTAAAGTCCTAAAAATCCGATTCAAATCCAATTGAATCAATATTCAATATAATTTTCAATCGATTTAAAAAAAATTATTGGAAGTTTATTGAAATTTTTAGATTTTTCAATGAAATATTTCAAAAATTTCCAAAAATCCGTCAGTTCTAAATCGAAACCATGTTCGTTTCAAAAGGAGGATTCAGCAATACTGGTCAAAAACCATTTACAAAAAGTTTATCATTCGGAAGGGGATCGAACATGATGGAACATTTTCTGCCTATGCCATTCTCAGACACAACATCTTGAGCAAATTTCAGCTGGAAGTTTGGTGGTGGTACATCAATTACTATTTTTTGTTTGGCCAGTTGTACCATTCTGAAGCCATTAAAATGTGTAGGGCTAACTTTATACCCAGCATGCACTATTGTTTGTCTGGATCAGAGGGGAATGCTGTAAAGTGTGACTGTATCTTGAATAGTAAAAAGGAGATGTAATAAAAGTTCTTATTGTTGATAATGGTGCTATTTTTGCCCCAACCAATCAGATGTTAGCTTTCAAATGTTAAATAACATCTGATTAGTTGGGGCAAAATTAGCACCATTTTTAACAATAAGAACTTTTATTACATCTCCCTGTAAGTGTTCAGTCCTTTGTATTAGTGCTAAAAAAAATTGTCCTTACATTTTCCAACAATTATTGATTTTCAGTGGAAAATGTTTATATTTTTGGTTATTTTTTTTCCTGTAGTTATAGAATGTCCCATTTATTCTATAACTAAAGGAATAATAATTCCCTTATAAACCATTCTGTGTGAAATGGAGAAATGTTTTTATTATTTTTTAAAAAAATATACAGGGAGATTCAATAACACTTCTTATTATTAAAAATGGTGCTAATTTTGCCCTAACCAATCAGATATTATTTAACATTTGTAAGCTAACATCTGATTGGTTGGGGCCAAATTAGCACAATAACCCTGTAATTTTTTTGAATTTTAGCAAAAGACACATGTCCCTAAATGGCACAGAAACCTGATACATATTCATGTGCTTTTGATGTATCTAGGAAAATATCACTAAGCACAGTTTCCAGGCATTGAAAATCTTTCTCCATATTCCCTGTGTCTGTTCTGTCAGTGTTTGATGATCAACCTCTTTTTACTCTGCTCGTCGAGAATACACAACAGCTTTATATTATATGCACCTTTGTCTTTCCCTGGATCCCTTGTTTTTAATTGCATTCTTCTATCATTACATTAAGTTTTAACATTATGTTCTTTATGTGAGGTTGTTCATTAGACATTCCTTCTGTACTTGATAGAAAATCATTTGAGCCACTGCGGAACACCAAATCCTTGGCAATTTGAATGCAAATGACCGTAAATCAATGAAATATGACCTTGGAAAAAACAGAAATTTTACCCCCTTTCAATTTTTATACATCCCCGAAAGTATCTTCTTAGTGGAAATAGTGAGTTGAAAACAAACACTTGTTTAATATTCTAATAAAAACCTTTAAAATGATTGGGTTAAGCTCTGTATAAGTTGATTTTTGTACCTATCCTGTCAACCCTTAGCAGCTATTAATCTGCAGCAACCAATCAGATGTTGTCTAACTGCAATAATAAAAGCTAATATCTAATTGGTTACTGAAAATTAATAGCATAAGCAAAGTTTTGTACCTCTGATCAGCCCGTATAGCTTTTGTGCTGTAATACAGGTAGTAACAATGACAAAGGTTTTCTAACCTGTCAGTCTCTGCTAATACATTAATGGCAATGTGACATGTAGCTATAATACGATTCATATAATTTAAAACACGTTAAAGGAAGATACTAGAACTGTCACAATTGTCAGTCTATATCTGAAATAATTAGAGCACATGAACAAAAGTACTTTATAGGCATGTTAGAGGTACCGAGTATCATTTGGGTAAGTATAATACTCAAAGAAGTTAATTAAGCTAGGGTAAGTGAATAGATGTGTTTGGGTCATGTTTAGAGATGGCCGGACTTCAGAAAATCTGTTCTGCTCGAGGATTCGCATATTTTTGAAAAAAATCAGAAAATTCTAAAATCCGTGAGCGGAACAATTAAAGTCAATCAAAAAAAAATTTCTGCCTAAAATGATGGTTTAAATAGCAATGGTAACTTACTGTAAATGGCTCAGGGACCTGGGAACACGTACATATCACCAAAACCTGTAAACGCTAACAGGGAGATGTAATGAAAGTTCTTATTGTTAAAAATGGTGCTAATTTTTCCCAAACCAATCAGCTTTCAAATGGTAAATAATTTCTGATTGGTTGAGGCAAAATTAGCACCATTTTTAACGATAAGAACTTTTATTACATCTCCCTGTAACTTTCCTCACGATTGGGCAATTGTCAGATTTCCGCATGCTACATTCGAGGGCTATGGCCGAATTTGAGGGCTACCGAACAATTCATTTGAGGGTTATGGAAATCGTCTGCTACATTTGAGGTTTACCGAGCGATACATTCGAGGGTTACCGAAATCGAATGCTACAGTCGAGGTTTACTGAGCGATACATTCAAGGGTTACCGAAACTGAAGGCTACATTCGAGGGTTACCGAAACTGAAGGCTACATTCGAGGGTTACAGAAATTGAATGCTACATTCGAGGGATAAAGAGCAATACATACAAGGGTTACCGAAATCGAAGGCTACATTTGAGGTTAATGAAATCGAAAGCTACATTCGAGAATTTACCCAGCGATACATTAGAGGGTTAGCGAAATCAAAGGCTACATTCGAGGGTTACAGAAATCGAACGCTACATTCGAGGGTTATCGAAATCGATTGTGAATTCAAAAGTTACTGAACGCAGTATTTAAGGGTTGTCGATTCGAAAATCCTCCAAAATTTTTGAACGTGGCTCGAGATGCCACGGAACCGCCCATCTCTAGACTCATGTTAGGGGGAAAATGGAATGGGTTAGAAAGGGGTTAACTTATGGACCTACTCCCCACAGCCAACCATAGCTCCACCAGTGTCTCTCTTGTGTCCTGGTTTTGAAAAGCTGCAGGTTTCGAAAATTCACAGATCACAATTTTGAAGGCTGCATTTTTGCAAATTTTCGATGAAATTTGGTTTTATTGGTTCAAACTATGAGTTAAATTTCATTGACGAATAGGGATGGACTAGAACTTGAACCTAAGATTGAGACGAAATTTATGAGTTTGTATGAATTTGGACTTTTTAGAAATCTTTGATAATTCTTCGATAATTATAGAATATTCAAGGATTCTCAAATTTTTTCGAATCCATAACCCTCAACTTTAGAGCTCCATAACACTAGAATGTGGTGTTTGGTACATTCAAGGGTTATCATTGAATTTGAGGGTTACCGAATGCAGCATTTGAGGGTTATGGTTAAATTCGAGGGTTAGCGAATGCTACATTTGAGGGTTATTGCTGAATCGAGGGCTACGGCCGAATTCGAGAGTTAGCGAACTGTGCACCCTCGAACCTTAGGAAGTTCGGCCCTCTCTATTGACGAACTGATAACATTAAAGGAATCAAAATTGGCGTTGAGTTTTTAAAGTTTCAACACATCAATATCACTTTGACTTTGACCTTTAAAATTCTGTGCTGAAACCAGTATTCAATCAGATGTGTGAAATGAGTTGAAATTACATGAAACTGACAATACTAATTGATCCCAATTTAACATTGAATTTACACATTTTCTACAAAGTTTTATAAAGTTCCGCACATCTGCAAATTTTCTGAACCCACAGTTCCACTCGGGAAACCAGGACTCACTACAAAAGATGGCCTAACTTACTGAAGTTCAGTTCACTTCCGAACCTCCGTAAAAGTTCAGAAGTTCGGAAACATACCCATTAAAGTTAATGGCAGATAATTGTTCGAAATGTTTGGATGCATTACAGTTAAAATAGTAATGGTAAGTTACTGTAAATGGCTGTGGCACCTGGGAAATGGTCTGGGGAACATGTATTTATCGGCAAAACGCGTTTTATCATTTCTTTCTTCATAATCTGGAAATTGTTTCCGCACGCTACATTCGAGGGTTACAGAACAATACATTCCAGGGTTACCGAATTCGACCACTACATTCGAGGGTTACCGAACACTACATTTGAGGGTTACCGAAATCGACCACTACATTCAAGGGTTACCAAAATCGACCATTACATTAGAGGGTTACTGAAATTGACCGTTACATTTGAGGCTTACCGAAAACAAACATTAGATTTGAAACATGTTAGATTCTTTTGTCCAAGTGACTTAATATTAAACTATAACAAGACATTTTTAAGTATTTGTATATAAAGCGCAAATAAATGCAGCTATCATGCTGTACTGTAAGTACAACGGCTCGTACTCAGCTTGTATCATTACAGAACTGAATCATAAACATGGAGATTTTCCTCCTCCATCAAAGGAATACTGCCTAAAGGAAGAATTAATAGTGACTTAATCAGAACATAAAGGAAAGTTCCAATATTATGATACTGACTTGGGGTAAATGAAAGCAAAGCCTTTGGAGAAAGAAAAAAATAGCAGCATTTGCAAGTCTATTTATTTTACAGAAAGATCTGTTGTTGGATGGAAACAGAGAGAACACAGCAGCTGACCTAGTTTGCCATGCATGAAATACGCCCCATAGTTATATAGTGCACAAAGACATATTAGCAGATAATAATAAAACAACATGACACTTGAATTTTAGTTTAAAGGAGAACTAAAGTCAAATAATAAATGTAGTTCATAGGATTTACAGAACTGTATATGTTTACTGTTGAATTGCTGGGGAATCCCCTGAACTCGGCTTATAATTAGTAATAAAACTGTATGTGCATGTACCTGCCGTGAAAGGTATTTAAAGGGGAACTATAGTTACTAAAAGGGGAAGTACTTTGTGTGGCTTTAAGGTAGCTTTCCAAAACCTGTGGGAACCCCTTTATGGGTCTATAAGGTTTCAATATATCTTTGGCTGGATTTTTAATGAAGAAACGAAAGTGAAGTTTTAATTTTCTGCCATTTTGTTTAGATGAGTGCTGTGGGGACAATGAATGGCCACTAAACAAGCCTGTGTAATAAAGGAAAGGGTTTAGTCATCTTATCTTAGCTAAGCACTATGGGTAAAATGTAGGTGACCACTTTATTTTATTAAGAGATTGTCATTTAATACTAATATATTTATAGTGTATTTATATATTTATGCCTTTAGAGCAGTCTACTTTGTACATTGCTTTATGATTTCTACTTAACCAATAGGAATACAGAGCCCCCTTTAGTCCATGGCCACATTGCTATAGGCAAAATCTAATCACGGGTGATCTTATTGCCTTTAATCACCATCTCTGTGCTTTACTAGAAATGAACAAACTGGTGACTTTCATTCCAACAGTGGAAAAGCCGAACCCAATTGAAGAATAAAGAAAATAAGATTCGAACCCAACTGAATCGGAATTTTTCGAATTTTCACTCACAATTTTCGATAAGAATTTAACTTTTTTTGAAAAATTTTTGATTTTCTAATGTTCCGTTTTCCATGAAAACTTCTCAACTGTGGATTTTCAAAACCGGTAGTTGTTTATTATAAACAAAGGTGAATAGGAAGGAAAAGGTGTTGGAAATGGGGCATTTATCAAACATTATACAGTAAGTTTCAGGTTATAGCCGCAAATCAAACACAGCCAATAAAAACACTAATCATAGTGGCAGTATTTCTGTCTTCTCCTTGTATACTAGGCCCATTGGTTTGAAGGCCTCTTCAGTGCTACACTTGCTGGATTTTTACTTTTAAATACTTACATGTATAAGTAAAACGTTAGCAGAGAAGTGAACAAATTACCACAGGAAATAAAGGCCCTGATACAGTAAGAGGCAGTAACCCAGTTAAAAGCTAACTTCTGGTTGGTTGCCGCAAATTAATCACACAGGCAAATGTTGCACCTATAGCATTAGCCCCCAAATATTTTTATAAAGTAGGGATGTCCCACCTATGGGCCTCAAGATGTTTTAAAACTACAACTCCCAGCATTCCTTGTATGCATTCCAACTTCCAGGAATGATGGGAGTTGTAGTTTTCAAACATCGGACATCCCTGCCTTATGTGAAGAAATGACTAAAAACAGATGTTTACATGGTCCTCCATTTCAATAACACACTTTAAACTAAGTGGGTTAACGTTACGTTCAAAGACAATGGCTGACAGTTCATACATAGAGCACAAGGCACCAATCACAGCACATACACGTAAGAAAAAGTGGATATAGAATAACTAGGCAAGTCGGATATAATGGAAAGCTACATCCATTTCAGGTCTAATGGTTCATTGATGGACCAAATACAAAAAACGTCTGAATCTATTTTCCTTTGCGGACGTTTCTTGGTTCCAGGAAGGTCTTTATAATAGATAACGTTCTCAAGAATATTTCATTGTAACTGATTGCTAGAGATGCCATTAGTTCCCTTTCACTTCTTTGGTTAGGAACAGCTCAATGAAAGCAATGGATATATTGTTTTAATCAGCAGTTTATGGGCTATGTGTCAGGGAAAAAGTGATTTAGACCATAGTTTGCTTTAAAGTGGAAGATCAGTGCAAATACATAGGTTTTTTTTTATTTATCCCAGTAACCTTAATCTGTCTGTCCAGTGTCCATTATGGTCTCAACCCCTATGGCGATTAAAGGGCACTCCCACAGGCCACAGTAAATTTTAAATTTATCGGGGTGCCAAACTTGGCCTAGGTAGGGGACCACACTAGCAGCACCTGAGCCCCGCCTGTCCCAATTGCTCATACCACACCTGTATCCATCCAAATTCCTCCTGTGACATGCCCAGACACCACTTTCTTTAGTACCCCACGTTCCTGAAGAGATATATCCAGCACAAATTCTGCAAGCCAATCTCCTGAGGATTCACACCTCCAATAGCTTTACATGCTATTTATGACTTCACACAGCCACTAAGGATTGTGGCTAAGGAAGCTGTCACAAGTCATTGGTGGTGACATTACATATCTGTACAGGAATTTCAGGGACTAAGGTAAGTATTGCAGTCCTAGGGTTTGTGATTATGGGGTGCTAGTTGTATAAGTAAAATTTACTGTTGGGGATAGGTGGGACCTTGTTCAGTAGCGACCTGAGCATATTTGACCAACCCAACAGCCAATGTGATACATTACGTTTATAAACATTCCAAGAAAATGCCTGAACTTACTGGGAAGAAGATATGAAATCATTTGATATGAAGAGACTAGGCATTGTATAAGTAATCTCAACACTTGAATTTGAATTTCCCCTCTAAATAGAATTGTAATGCAACAAAAAATCCCAGACTTTCCTTCAGTGGCGATTCCCCAATCTTCACTGCCAGCTTCACCTTTAGACAAGCCCCCGTCTGTTGCAAGGCAATTATCACCTAGTATGGTTGCCACCAGGACGTAAGGTGCAAGGAATCAACACTGTGGCGCTAAAGGAGCAAATTGGACACAGAGGAGGATGGCAAGAACAGACTTGGCAGACTAGAGGGGAACAAAAACAGAAGAGAAGAAACAGAGGGTCAGTAATAAAGCTTCATGTTGGCCAGCCAATCAACCAGGACAGTCAGGAGCAGACAGACTAACCAGGTCTAGACTAGAGATCAGGAGTAACAAGCATGGTATCGTAGGGTCAAAGAAGGACAGAGTCAACATAGAAAATGGTCAGTCCAGGCAGCAAAAACAAGAGTGGTCAAAAAGAGGGAGGTTGGTTGATCAGGAGAGTGTATAGCAGGGGTTCCAAAGCTGGGGACCGCAATCTGAAGACACTGGGCCAATCGATTCAATCCACAAAGAACACTCCCATGGATCACCCATTATGGACTGCATCTTTTTACGAGCAGTTGGGCATCCCTGGTGTATAGGCATGTTGTTGCATATTCACATCCAATTCCAGTGGAATCTGTGGGACTATAGGTGACGTTTTCCTGATTCATATTTCTGATGGAACCTACTCCAAAGGACACCTGCTGCCATTAGCAGTACAAACAAATAGATATGGGGCCATATATATAATATTATCCAACATGGAAACTCCCTACCTTTTCAAGAAATTTCTATTTTATCAGTGTAAGGCAATAACTTAATTTGCTCCAGAGACTGTCAGCCTTATCCAAATCCTATGCACAAAACACTTATGTATCAGGAGTGGGCCTTTGCATATGTTGGAGGCAGGGTGCTGCTGAACTATCACTCTAGATAGAATGCAATAAATGGGCGCCAGTGGTTTTTGAACTTACACAGACAATATCAGCAAAGTATTGCAAGTAGTACAATAGAGGTGACAAAGCATGGCACAGATATCACCTAAATACTCACAAACCAGAGGAATCAGAAACAGCATAAATAACAATCAGCTTGTAAATGCCACCCCAGCTCTCAGGTCACTGTAGTAGAACCTTCTACCCCTATGTCTGGCAGTATGTAACTATTCTTGGGTAGTATACCCAGAACTCAAGCCCTTACTAAATCTCCTTGTTGGAGTTCAGGCTACTCACTAGCTACCCTACTCTTATCTATCACTCCTCGAGTGATCTATAACAGGGACTAATCTCTCACTGGGCCTACCCATTATCTAAGGTTCCAGGCTCCTCTGGGGAAACTCCAAGTCAGAAAGAGGCTGAGCACATGTCTGATTTTTTATACTTTTACACAGTGATCTCTACTGGCCAAATCCTGAACTGCCAGAACAAAAAGACTAAAGGGTAACTAGTTTATCAGTAAAAGAAACATTTGCTCTAGAGCTCTGCGTATCTATAAATAGCGGTGACTCTTCCCTAACCTTTTCTTTTAATGTTGGTGTTTACATATTTAACTGCCATAAAATCTATTAATAATCTATATTCCCCTATAAGGTCTTATGTCTCTGATGCTACATAATCCCTGGGACCGTTAAATCATTATGGCTAACCCCAGCTTATGCTGGTAGGAATATATTATAGTTGTTTAAATGCCACACGGAATGATGGATCTTTGCCTTGAACCAAACCACATTGTTTCTATTTCTGTTCTGACTGTTAAGCTTGTGGGTTTGGCATAAACTTAAAGGGAGCCCTCCGACTAAACATTTAAACATGTTGGGAATTATGGGTTTGTACACTTAAATGACCCTACTATACAGCCTGTTGGTAGTAGCAATAAACATCAGAGACACATTTAATAAGAATAATCAGACATAACTAACTACAAATCCCAGCATCCTCTGGAAGCAAGCCATGGGCTAGGAAACTCTTATTTTATAACCTGCACACTAAGGAGTAGATTTTGTTTTTAGTTATACGTATGTATATGTATGTATATATATATGTATATATATACATACTATACTATATACAATTACTTGTCCACTACCACAACTGATATATTCAGTACTTGCATTACTAACCAGATATTAAAGGGCATCTATAGTGAGATGTGTTTTATCCTTCCATGTGTTCTATAATTCCCCCCAACCCCCAGAGTGTCTTCACTTTTTTCAGATTCCCTCTATGTTCTGAGATACACCAGTTATAAGAATGCGTGATTGCATTTCTGTACTACTTGTACTGTCAATCAAATCTGTGACATGATCCTCTTCCCTGCTCAAGTCCCTCCCTCCTCCCTGCTCTGTTTGCACAAACATAGAGATAAGAACATTAGCAGGGCTGGAGATGTAGCTTTGACTGCAGAGATAAGGCTGCACTTGACCCCCCTTCTTCATAGCTTTCACTAATTGATGATGGGTCACAAAGAGAGAGATCGTATTGCAGTAGTAACTTTACTGTTCTCCCTTCTCTTCCGTGTCTCCAGGACAGCTTGCTTTCTATTAGCCACTGTGCGTGGGTGTGTTTTTCAGGATGTTGAACTTTTAACTCCTTCTGCACATGATAAGCTTGTGGGTTAACCGGAGTTGAGACATGGAGGAGGTAACAGAGGGGAGGGGGAAGGGGGGATTGCTGCACAGAGATCTGACACCATGGAAAAACAAAGTCACTGACAGAGGTAGGATAAAGGCAGCACAGAGTACATGAATTTAACTTTGCAATGAGGCAATGTGTTTTTTTCACTATAGATGCCATTTAAGGATAATAATTGTCTCATTTCTGGTGAAGTAAGCTTATTCCTCCCTCTATGCTGACATTACAATGATTGACTGATGTTTCCCTGCCGCCTCCTCTGCACATGCTCAAGCTTATAAAAAGCTCATTGAGCATAGTAAGGAGGCAGAAGAAACCTTTGCCAGAAAGGAATAGAACTTATTAAATGGCTGGTTACAAATGTATGCAATAAACTGGTAAAAGTAGCAGTTGGGACTGTGGGCACATACCTGTCAAGTCACAGTTTTTTTGTTTTGAGTGTGGACATGCCCTTTAAGAAGACCCCAAACCCTACAAAAGTTAAAAAGGTGTACCAGAATTCTTTTGGGTGGAGTATAATGTAATTTGTCACAGCCAATAACTGACTGCTTCTCCCTGAGCATATCCAAACTTGAAATAAGATCAACCTGCTTTAAGAGCTTGATTACTGGTACAGTAAAGCCGGTGGCAGCCAGCATCTGACCGACAAGATTACTTCAGGTACATTGTGGTCTTTGGGTTTGGGGGGTTGCTGAAGCTATGTATAAATTTCCGATTGGGGGGGACATGTCCTTTAAAATTTGATTTACGGGTGAATAATTTCCTATAATGCCCACATTTCAGTGAGTCCTGTGACACTGATGATGTACCTAAGCACCAGTCATAATCATATAAATTACTAGATATTCATGGCTCTTGTGTATTATATATTAATACAATATAAAATGTATATAATAATATACAACAAACTAATTAGCCCATCCATATAAGCTTATGTAACAACAATATGTTTGGCGTTATGCACAATTCTTGCATGGAAAATGCTGACATTTCCATGAAAACCTCAAACTCTCTATTGGTTTTAGTGGGACACAATGCCAAGCTATTTTTACTCTTTCTCTGCCGCAATATCCCCAGGAAAAATGCACTGCGGTTAACATCACCACATGTTATAATGTACCTGCCCTTGTGACCCTTATAGATGTCTCGTTACATTAGCACACAAACCACAGACAATAAAATCCCAAATATATTTCATACACTAAACCCCAAAAAACAACAATATATTGAAAATCGCATTACCTTTATATCCTCATCAAACAATTGTATAATATTAAGGATAGGGCACAATTCCAGTCATCTAGACAGTGTTTAACCAGTCCTCTAGACAGTGTTTGAACCAACTCTCCAGTTCATTAACCAGTGTTAGTTACCCCTCCAGTTCATTAACCAATGTTAGTTAGCCCTCCAGCTCATTAACCAGTGTTAGTAAGCTCTCCAGTTCATTAACCAGTGTTAGTTAGCCCTCCAGTTCATTAACCAATGTTAGTTAGCCCTCCAGTTTATTAACCAGTGTTAGTAAGCTCTCCAGTTCATTAACCAGTGTTAGTTAGCCCTCCAGTTCATTAACCAATGTTAGTTAGCCCTCCAGTTTATTAACCACTGTTAGTAAGCTCTCCAGTTCATTAACCAGTGTTAGTTAGCCCCCCAGTTCATTAACCAGTGTTAGTTAGCCCTCCAGTTCATTAACCAGTGTTAGTTAGCCCTCCAGTTCATTAACCAGTGTTAGTTAGCCCCCCAGTTCATTAACCAGTGTTAGTTAGCCCTCCAGTTCATTAACCAGTGTTAGTTAGTCCCCCAGTTCATTAACCAGTGTTAGTTAGCCCTCCAGTTCATTAACCAGTGTTAGTTAGCCTTTCAGTTCATTAACCAGTGTTAGTTAGCCCTCCAGTTCACCTCTGCGTATGGCGGCATGCTTTGCACGCCACAGAAAAATACTGGCATAGCTTCAAATATTTTTTTCAGGTGCCAAAATGTCTAAACTCATGCGCTGCTCTATTGGCTCAGTCTGGGGCATTAGTTTCATGTTATGCTTCTTTAAATGGTGTTTACTGTATGTTGCCAGGCAACACTTTTCAACTAATCTTTTAGTTTAATTCTGTAAAACTTCAAATTCTTAGTTAAAACACACAGAGTTTAACTGTAAGGTGTGTAATAGTATTGTGTAAGGTGTGTAATAGCTGTATCATACACCTTACATTATTGATACTAAAATACAGTAGATGTGCCCCATTTGTTAGCCTTTGTGCCCCCAGAAAACTCTGGAGCTGGAGTCACCACTGCTGACATTTAGTATTCCACAGGTTCTCTTAAAGGTATGGGGATGATGTAACGAGAGCAGCAACCCTATAAAAAAACCCTGTTTACAGCAATGTTCTGAGGTTTAGATCAGCTTTAGGGCTAGGCCCCACTGCCACAAATTCCACAATTCGTGTTTGCATTTCTGTTTCTTTGTAGTGCTAACATCTGATTGGTTGGTGCAATTTTTTACGATAAGAACTTTTATAGAATATCCCTGTAAGTGACTATTGGCCTAAATGGCCATTTGTTACACACGTGTGCTTTGAGGTTAGGGCCCACATGTGTGTACGGACCTTTAAAGGCAATTCAAGGCAAGTCAGCAGGGTGCAAGCTGCTTTAATGGCTGATCCCCTGACCCGCAACAGGTGGTAACAGGTAAGTTGTGAGGTGCTCCCCCTAATAGTTGGTGATTAAAGTGAGGCACGCTAAAAAAAGCTTTATAGCATTAAACTTATTAGGTGCTGAAACAACCAGGGACACAACGTTTTGGGGGATCCAACCCCCAGAAAAGTTGTGTACCTGGTTGTTTCAGCACCTAATAAATGTAATGCTATAAAGCTTGCTCATAGCCCTCCCCACCCAGCCCCGTGGCCACATTTTTTCTCCTGCAGGCCACAGGTTGGACACCTTTTGCTATTTATAATGTCAATGTTCCGGTTTTACTATGGGAAACTTGCTAAAGTTTATTTCACTATGTTTTTATAACAGAAAGTAATTTGTGGGCTTATTTCTTATTTCAGTGCCTTCTGTACAATGTAGACAATTGCTTCAAGTCCATCGTTATGTGTGAGTTCATAAGATGCCAAAATCAGGTTCTTATTACTCAAAAGTTGCTATAGAAACACGACAGAAGATCACAGTGAGACGTACATAACAAAACCATTTATTACATAACTGCTACATGTGCGGGTCTTTTTCATCTAATAGTCTCATCCAACATAAAAATATATTAAAATTTAATTTATGAAAAACTATGAAAGAAATGACATTAGCAGTAGAAATTTATTGTACATGAAAAGCATACGGTACATAGCAGACATGTTAAAAAGATTAAATATAAAATGCTATAAATGTATTACTTAAAGAACAGCAATGTCGTAATATGTTAGTCTCTATCCCAGGGAGGTAAGAAATCCTATTTCTACCTCCCTGGGTGGGCACATGTAAGAGCTACCAAAGTTCCGCTAATGTAGTGACTGAATGCTCACTGATCTCTGCATTGATCTCCCAGGGTGACTATAACCCATATCTTTAACATAAAGGAAGATAGTGGTGAGGATTTCATACCTCCCTGGGAAAGGGACTTCAATGTTTTTATTTGGGGGGGGGGGGGGTTGGTAGATATCGTAGTATTATGGGTCTGTTCGAATGTCTTTTTAGCTTATACCAAAGAAAAATGAGTTCAGTGTACATGATTTTTACATTTCAAAAAAGTATGAAGCACAGGTAAAAGTTAATGGAGTATCAAGTTTTTTTAAGGTGTTCAAAAGCTTGACTTAGACAAGGGTTAGAAATCAATATCATGCTCAGCGCTTCCCATAGTCACAGCTGCTCTGTAACAGGGAATTATATGGCTTTAAAGTTATAGGCAGAGATCTCCATCTTCATTATTTATAGCTTACCCAGTGGATATACACAAGCCTAATTGTTCTGGCTTCTTAAACTACAGCATAGCTATTAACTAATCAGAACTGATGAATACTGTACCATAGGGAACCCCTAATACTGCACATATAGATTTTCCCTGCATTAAGAGTGAGCCGTATGTAAAAGTTTATATTACACAGTAGCCCATTCCTTATAATGGAGAGTATAGCACATCTCCAAATAATGAAACTAATTATACATAGTGCTATCAAAAAATGACAGAACAATACCCATTTTTATTCCAATTTATCGATATCAGTAAAAAGGTCCTAACACATGGTTAATAAAAAAAAGATTAATTACAGTCAAAATTGATAGAATGTCCGTCTTTGATAAAATGTCCCCGTGAGTGCTGAGGAAAATCCGGTCAATATCAGGCTTACCGTTATTTCTTTATGTGCGTGATTTCCACTGATGGTGGATAAGGATGGAATAAAGTAATGAAGAAGACAATATAGTTCTTTGTCCTTCTGGGGCCTAATATCCTTGTACGTATCATTCTTGGTCTAGCACTAAGGATAACAATGTAAATATTATATTAATTATAAATTATTCTCTCATTCTGAGAGTTTTTATAACAACTTCTGTATTTTTGTTGGATTGTCATTGTTTTGTTTTCTCTGAATGTGCATTTCCTTTTATCCCTGTTCAGTGTTGGAATGGCCAACAGGATTACAGGGGAATCCCCCAGTGGGCCCATAGCCCATTCACCCAAGAAAATCGAGAAAACTGTTTAAAGAAATTGAACACGGAAATAATTGCTTTGCCTCATTTCAATCTATAATTAAATACACATAAGTAGCATTTACTCTGATGTGTTTGTGTTGCTGCATGACTTCAATCCTGTACTTGTTTTGCTATCTGACTCTTTGTGGGGGAAAGCATGCTCTGTATTCCCTATGAGGCAGCATTGGGTGAGGGAATTTCCCAATATGTAGTTTACCTACCAACTCCATTCCAGCTACAGCAAAACTATACATAACAGAATAGTTTATGATAATAAGGCACGTGACTGAAAGCTGAAATATAAGATGTCTCAGATTGGATATCTAAAGAAATAGGGGACAGATCAATAATCTATGGTGCAGTGATAGTTGGGAAGAATGATAGTTTCCAGTAATGGGAAATTTAAAAAAACAAATTTCCGAGTGCACATATCCTTAAAATGTAAGTACAGAGTCAAATGGACAGTAACAAATGCATTTTAATAAACAATAGGCATAAGTAGTAAGATGGATGATAATAGAGATTTGAAATGTTAGGTGACATGACCACCATGTTTTCTGCCATTAGATCTTGAGGTCCTTGCAAGAAATGTTGGATGTCTCACTATTGTTGAGCCCCATAATAGTTAGAACTTTTCCCACAAAATTTAGTTCTGCCATTGGATATTGTGTTCTAAACATTTCCTTGTATATAGAACACAAGCAGACGGCGATTAGCTGGAGTTAAGAAGAATCCAGTACACACACCATTTATGTGTATGAATGTTCTGTAAGCCCACATTGATAACAGTCTCACATTGATAGCAGTCCCACATTGATAAAAGACGCACATTGATAGCAGTCGCACATTGGTAACAGCCGCACATTGATAACAGTCTCCCATTGGGAACACCCGCACATCGGTAACAGCTGCACATTGATGACAGTCTCACATTGATGAAAGCCGCACATTGGTAACAGCTGCACATTGATAACAGCCACACATTGGTAACAGCCGCACATTGATAACAGCCGCACATTGGTAACAGCCACACATTGGTAACAGTCTCACATTGGTAACAGCCGCACATTGGTAACAGCCGCACATTGGTAACAGTCTCACATTGATAACAGCCGCACATTGGTAACAGTCTCACATTGATAACAGCCGCATATTGATAACAGTGTCACATTGATAACAGCCGCACATTGATAACAGTCTCACATTGGGAACACCTGCACATTGATAACAGGCGCATATTGATGACAGTCTTACATTGATGAAAGCCGCACATTGGTAACAGCCGCACTTTAATAACAGTCTCCCATTGATAACAGCCGCACATTGATAACAGCCGCACATTGATAACAGCCGCACATTGATAACAGCCGCACATTGATAACACTCGCACATTGATAACAGTCCCACATTGATAACAGTCGCACATTGATAACAGCCGCACATTGATAACAGTGTCACATTGATAACAGTCTCACATTGATAACAGCCGCACATTGATAACAGTCGCACATTGATAACAGCCGCACATTGATAACAGTGTCACATTGATAACAGTCTCACATTGATAACAGTCTCACATTGATAACAGTCTCACATTGATAACAGTCTCACATTGATTAATTCTATCAATGTTTTGGTGCTGCGCAGAGCATCGTCCCCAGGATATACTATTAAATAAACTTAATCACCAATAAATAGTCTCCACCTACTGTACCACAGACACACCTACCACATGGACCTACAGACCACTTCCAACCTAAAAGAGGAGTGCAATCTGAAGTTAAAGGGCATGTCCCAGTTTAAAACACATTTTCCTTTTGCTGTTTATCCAGAGAAGGGTAAGGCTGAGGCCAGAATACATCACACTAGAATCCCTCAGGCGATTGCATGTGCGATTCTGGTGTGCAAGCGAAATAGAGCACGCAAACAAAGGGAAGATGCGTTAGTGTGGCCTAGCCCTAATGAATTACAAAGCTATGCATATGATGCAACTGCAGGTTTCTATGGGGATTTGGTTCTGGTTTAGGAAATAACCCTAAATATATCTGCACAATCCAGATCGGGAGGTGTCAGGAAAGGTGAGAGTGGGGGAGGTGTAACTGGGTGGAGTTCATCATAATTCAACTTCATATGGTATAAAGAGTATTGACCCAGTTGTGAGGTTGGTGAGGTATGGAATGGCAGGCATTCCCACTCTTTGGGTTGAATTGGTTGAAAACCCTGGTTAGATTGACTTCTTGCCTGACTGATATTCCATGATGCAAAAGAAGTTTAAGGCATTGTGGGATTGCGGTCAGGTAAGACGTATGTTTTTGTTTCTGCATCGGCCTGTTACATTCCTGTAAAATGACTTACAACAAGAACACGTGGGGGATCTCACAGATCTCACGGAATTTGTGGAACTCCATTTGGAAATTTTCGAAAATCCTCGAACGTTCAAAGATTTTCAAACATCCGAGGATTTACGTCTGTTCTGTAATCCTTGAAAGGGGCAGAGGATTCTCGAACGTCCGATAGTCCCATGGCCAGATGTTTGGGGGTCCTGCGGCTCAACCCGGGACCCCCTCCAGGGTCATTAGAAGGACCATTGTGGCACTTAGAAGGGGCTTTTGGGGATAAAGGGGTCCCACAACTTGAACCAGGACCCCCCTCCCCGGCACTTATAAGTGCTCTTGTGGCCCTGACTAGTGCCTTTTTGGGCTTAAGGGGTCCCCCATCTCGTACTGGGACCCCCCTCCCGGGCAATTAGAACTGCCATTGTGGCACTGACAAGTGCCTTTGTTGGGGGTCCTGCAGCTCAAAACCAGGACCCCCATTGACCCTTAGACCCTTAACTCTGCTGATGTTGCAGACACCATGGTCCTAGAGCCATTTACAGTAAGTTGCCACTGCTATTTAAACTATTATTTTAGGCGGAAATTTCCCCCAAAATTTCCCCATTGACTTTAATAGCGGATTTTAAAACATTTGGATTTTTTTTTGAAAATTCACGAATCCTCGAGTGGGACGGATTTTCAGAAGTTCGGCAATCTCTACTCACGACGTTCTCTGCCATTAGATCTTGAGGTCCTTGCAAGGGTCAAGCCCTTTAGACCATGCTGGATGTCTCACTATTGTTGAGCCCCATTATAGTTAGAACTTTAGGTTCCCACAAAATTTAGTTCTGCCATTGGATATTGTGTTCTAAACATTTCCTTGTATATAGAACACAAGCAGACGGCAATTAGCTGGAGTTATGAAGAATCCAGTACACACACCATTTATGTGTATGAATGTTCTGTAAGTAATTTACTACTGATAATAATAATATAGAACGCTACAATTTCTGATTAGAGATGTTTGAAACTGTTGAGTTTCGTTCCGTTTTCGAACTTTCGAAATTTTTGGAAAGTTCGAATTCGGACCCATTCAAGTCTATGGGAGAGTGATAGTTCGAAAAGTCTGGGTGATTTACAGCTAAACTAACAGTGGTAACTTACTGTAAGTGGCTGTGGCACCTGGGAAATGGTCTGGGGAACATGTCACTGTCACCAAAACTTGTTAAAACACTTCCTGAAGTCACACAGGCAATTGTCGGGTTTTGCACAAGCTACATTCAACAATACATTTGAGGATTATTGAACGAACCTTCCTGTATTAGCAAACGGTACATTCGAGGATTATCAAACGAACAAACGATCCTTCCTGTGATAGTAAACGGATTGACGTAAACAAAGATCTTTCCTGAGTTAACAAATGGTACATTTTCGAACAAATGAACAATCCTTCCCGGGTTAGCAAACAGTACATTTGAGGGTTAGTTCGGCTCGGACTATATGGCTATTATATGGTTATTATATTACTGGGTTATTATATGGTTATTATATTACTAGGTTATTATATGGTTATTATATGACTAGGTTATTATATGGTTATTATATTACTAGGTTATTATATGGTTATGATATGACTAGGTTATTATATGGTTATGATATGACTAGGTTATTATATGGTTATTATATGACTATGTTATTATATGACTAGGTTATTATATGGTTATTATATGACTAGGTTATTATATGGCTGTTATATGACTAGGTTATTTTATGGTTATTATATGGTTATTATATTACTAGGTTATTATATGGTTATTATATGACTAGGTTATTATATGGTTATTATATGGTTATTATATGACTAGGTTATTATATGGTTATTATATGACTAGGTACCATATAACAACTTAGTCATATAATAACCTAGTCATATAATAACCATATAATAACCTAGTCATATAATAACCATATAATAACCATATAATATTACTAGGTTATTATATGGTTATTATATTACTAGGTTATTATATGGTTATTATATTACTAGGTTATTATATGGTTATTATATCACTAGGTTATTATATGGTTATTATATTATTAGGGTTAGCGAACAGTACATTTGAGGATTATCGAACGAACGATCCATCCTAGAGTTAGCGAACGGTACATTCGGAGGCTTGCGAAAACGAAGGAACGAACGGTGCTTCCTGGGTTAGCGAACGGTATATTCGAGGATTATCGAACGAACGATCCTTCCTAGCTTAGCGAACGGTACATTCGAGGGTTAGAGAACGGCCCGTAAATTTGATAATTATCGAATTTTCTCGAAAAATCGAAAACTCCAAAAATCCGGGTTTCGTGAAAGTTTTGTCGGGACTTCGAAACCCTCGGATTCGATTCGAAACTGGGTTCTATTCGAACCCACATTACATCTCTATTTCTGATACAATCCAAGAAATCGCTGTACACAATTCCAGTTTTCACATTGGGATGATATTGTTTTTACTGTAAATTGGTAACATGATATTTTCTTGGTCCAGGCTTTTTCCATACTCAGATCTTTGGTTTATTTAATCGATGACAATGATTTAAAACACGGTCCATTTGTAGTGCTCTGGTTCCCGGTGAATTAAACTGTAGATGGAGGTTATCAAACCACCCAAAGCAGTAACAAAGGTCAACAAGATCAACAAAGATCAACACATTGTTTAGGATTTTTCTCTTTGTACAAAGTGATTTTTTACAGTTGGTTTTTAATGTACTTACCTGCCGACCAATCCGCCACATTCAATCAATATTTCAGGAACCACCTTTCCAGTCCACCTGGCCCCATTCGTTTTGGTTCATTGCAGCTATTTAACACATTTGTTTTAACTAGGGATGTACCGGAGTTCTCACCCGAACTACCGGAATTTTGATCTTCAATGGTTTCCAAGGTGAAATGTTGAGGTTTTGGTGAAGAACTTTGGTTTGAACAGGTGAAGATCTGAGCCAAACTAAGTCCTGATCCGCAGACCTGCCTGTGTAACAGACTCCAGCTGGTATTTATTATAATAGGTTGTTATTATTATGGGTTTTTAACGTTTTCCACGAGCAGTTATTTTCTTTCATGGTGGTGAATATTCTTCTACAGGGTGAGAAATGTTGCCTGTGGACTGTTACTAGGACCATTGTTCTGTCTGCAAGCTGCTTGTTGCGAACAGACATAATTAGGCACCATTTGGCATGTATTTATCTTGCGATATGTATGGGAATCTGCCCAGTTTGACTGTAAGGTCCATCATTAATGAAATATTTAAAACCAGACAGTAGAACAGAATGCAATCAGAGGCCACGTGCACCGGCTCAATTCTCCATGCTGAGTGACTTCTGCAAAATCAGTATCCCACTTATATGTAATAATGTTATAATTACCATCTCTCTGATCATTGTGTGGACAATATCCATCTTATTATAATGGTTTATTAACTGCTCTGCACAGAGATTAAGTGGCATCTTTAAGCTGAAAAATTTCATGACACTTATAATTAAAAGCAGTAACATTTTTCATCTAAAAGGAAATTTAGAAAGTGGCAAAAAGTTATTTTGCTGTGAAAAAGAATCAAAATTCTTTTGCCAAGTCCAGTGTGATCCAATCTGGGAATAGGAAATGTCCTGGTCTTACTTTAGCTTAGTTAAATCCACTTTTCTGGACATTCATTGCATTATTTGTGCATTATTAGTGCTCACTTTGCAAATTAGAAAATCCAGTCACTTACTATTATATGAGAGTACAATAATAAATTCAAGGGCGCGTTTTTTAAGTTTAGTTCTTGAAGACATTTTGTTAGTCATCCAGCAAAAACATAGTCTACCAGTAAAAACATGGATGTGCTACGGGATCTCCACCAGTAAGAAGTACAAGCCTTCTCAGAACACATAAATGCTGTGGACCAAAACATCAGTTTTACTCTGGAAGAGGTATGTAGTAAACTGGAAGTAGAGGTTTACATAAAACCCAAACAGTCCAGTACTTGGGGAAATGCTTTCTTTTTAGCATGAGGTTGCAGGTTCGATTCCCCAGAGGGGAGACACAGCATTTGGTGATTGTGAACATGCTCTTCTATTGGGGAAGGTTGTCTTAAGACTTTAGTTCTCTTTTAAATAGGCTCTGCCTTCACCCTAAACTCTAAACCATAGAAGAAGGGAGATATGGTGTATATAGAGGTGCTAGTAATAAATAGTCGGATAAATCCCTGGATTAACTTGAAATTTTTTATCTAAAGGGAAAGGTAAGACAAAATCTCCATACACAAGGAGCATGCGTCCAATGCCGTTTTGGTCAATTATTGCACTAGCGTGGCTGTTTGGTCTGGCATCGCTCTGTGATATGCAGGGTCAGATCACAATAGACACTCAATCAGATGGCCACACTCATGCAATAATCTACTGAAACAGATGATTTTTTTCCCCCTATAAAATTTGTATTTAAAGGGGAAGGAAAGACAAAAGCTCTGTACGCACAGAATGCGTCCAACACCGCTTAGGTCAATTATCGCACATGTGTGGCTGTTCAGTCTGGCATCACTCTGTGATCCACCAGGTCAGATCACCATCTACACCCAACTTAACAGCCACACTTATGCAATAATCAACTGAAACGGATGATTTTCTTCCCCTTTAAACCACCCAAATCCTCACAAATAAAATGTGTAAGGATTTAATTCTACTCTATCCCAAACTGATCCAGAGGAAGGCAAAAACCCCATCTAAAGCCAGATCTGAAACCAGGCTTCAGAAGGGAAAAATCCTTCACCTGGACCAACATGTTAACAGGTCTCCATTAAACCTGGACATCTATGGACCTAGTCAGTAACATCTGAACAGTCTATAGATGTCAAGGTTTAATAAAGACCCAACCCAACACTTACCAACTTACCATTCGGGAACCTTCAATTACTGTATCTCCTGCAGGAGGCTAAAGGGAAACAGACATGGAAGATGATTAGCAAGTTAAATTTTGTTAAAATATTTAGTATCCCTGTGTCCACCCCCAAAACTAAAATTTAATCCCATACTGGCCCCACCGTGTAGTGTTCAAAAATCCTTACCGTACATCTCTGAGTAGGAGCTCTCTGTGTGTGATCTAGGTGCCTGTTACTTCCTTGCCCTTGTTGAGGTTTCGCCATGAGCAGACGAATCACAGCCATTCAAAGCCACAGCTGCTGGTCCGACCCCTCCTTGCAACTTCCGGCAAGCAGAGGGCCGGGAACAAATCACCAGAGGATCAAAGTAATGTAAGTAGAGTTCTGCTTCTTTTTTTTAACAAATGAACATGGCAGTTGGGGGTGGGCTAGGGTGCCCTACAATTTAGTACAAGGTTTCTTTGCAGGTGAATATGCCCTTTAAAATCATAGAGCACTTTTCTTAAAAAAAAAATAAAAATTCTAAAATATAATTAAATAAAGCATTTAAATGGTAAGTGTGTGTTCAAAAGCAACCATAATGCACCAGGAGGGAGGGCTATAGAATTCAGAAACACAACATACCCTCTGACAGTCACTGTTTGTCGTGGACAGACCTAATTTGCAGGGTTTTTCTTAATCTCCCAGAACGATCATCTTTGTCTTGCAGGGGTTAAGGCTTGGGCATTCCAGGAGCATAGCCAGGGCGTTCTGGGGACATGTCTGGATTGGTTGGGGTAGGGTAGGGCAGTCTGAAGGCAGGATTAGGTGGAACTTAAAAAGGCCCAGGGTGTTGGAAGGTATGTAATAGACCCATTATTACACAACCTAATTAAATGACCCCTCTGTGAGCTGTATAATAATCCACATATTGTATCTGAGAGAACCAATAGAACCAGGTTAACGTATACTCATAGCTTGGCTTTACCGAGTGCGGCGCACATTAGGGATTCATCTTTCCTATCATCCCATTTCTATTTCTGGCAAGTATCAGGGAAATGCATGTTGGCATATACAAAAGAAAGATGTGTCAGATACCAATTTTCAAGCACAGTGGCAGATTTATTTCTGACATCATAAATCTGAAGGTGTCTGCCATCCTGTCTCTGTGGTAGACTGAAATGTACAACATAGAGGAACCTTTCTATCGCTTTGCCAGTTGAATACTTCACATTGTGGCACAAAATAAATAAACCAAATTCATACTATCAAACATGATCACATTACGGATTTGGTTTTTATACTGTACTAGAGTGGGTAACGGTGGTTTCAACATCACAAGTAAAAATTATTTTTGTCATTTGGTACAGATGGTACAGGCTTTGATGATAAAGGGCACACAGGATGTTGCAGTTGTTCAGTTCTGTTCAATGTGAATCATTTAATTGGTTGTTCCTACTTCCTCGCTGTATTGCTTTATCTGCAGCTGGTTACAATCCACATTCTTTATTGCAGCTATTATTTTATTTTTCTAGCTTATAACCTACCGTGTATTAAAAGAAACAAACCATAGCAGTTTTCCTGACAGTTTGTAAATAAAATCTAGAATTCTCAGGGAGGTAGGAGCAAGAACCCCCACCACCCATCTTTACTTGTAACACATTAACAAGTGCCTCCTAGTGACACACCCTCTGCTCCTGACAGTCTCTGACACCACTACGAAAGCCTTTTAAGACCACTTAGAGCAGAAATAGGCACTAAGTTTGGACCTTTGTGTTTTTCTTACAGGTAAGTATAGAAGGTAGGAGCATTTGCGCCAACCTCCCAGGGATTTATTGATTTTATTCACAATTGTCATAAACATTTCCCCCCAATTTAGTTTTTTTTTAAAGCAATATTGCTAAACGCTACATCTAAAAATGTTTGGTTACCACAAAGTTACCCCAGAACTTTATCAATAGTTTGATGGCAAAATATAAATATGTGCAAAATGATTAAATACATTTCTAACATATGTGAAAAACTACAGCTATGTATGTTGTATGTACACACATTCGGCTATGTACACACAATCAGTTTGATTGTTAAGACTGATTGTTAGATGGTTGGTCTTAAAGGTGAACTGTGGTCTCCAAACAAGTTGATTTTAAATGAAACACCAGGTTCCTACCTTTAAAATGAACCATCAACCACCGTTCTACGTGCAGCAAAGCCCAAGATTTGAAATCACTGATCAGAAAGTTAGGTGGTGGGAGATTCTGGATCTGCGGTCACAAATACTACTTCCTCCTCTAATCTGCGGTTGGCACATGCTCAGTTGAGAAAGCAGAAGAAACCAGGAAGAGATCAAAATACAGTGGCTGAAAAAGTAGAGGGAGGGGCCACAGGGGGTTTCAAGGGGACTGCAAGGGGAGGAGCCATGGGGACCCATGAAAAGGGGGGGGGAGACACAGGGAGAGGGACCTTCACATAGTTTTGGGGGCAGGAAGCAGGAAGTGCAGGGGATCTGGCGATGCTACTACCATATTACATATAAAAATGTAAATATATTCAAAACTATGTAAAAAAATACTCAGGAAAGTGATTCCTGTTGTTTTAACTAAATTAATTTTTGGACCACAGTTACCCTTTAATAATCTGTCACTACCAATACCAATGGGCTGCTCAGGGTGAGGAAAGGGGGGGCGGCTATATGACAATGATGGGAGACACTGTAGATGTTACATTTTCGGACACAGTGTCCATTTGTCAGCTGCTGGGGTAAACAACCAAACATAATCCACAATTTATTACATCTTCTGTATTGAAAGTCCCACTATACCACCATTGGCCTAGGTTCAGCCTATGCTAGTCCTGTTACTTAACCACCAACGATCCCAGGAAAGGAGAAAAAATGGCACTGGCTGAATTCAAAAAGATTCCATGTATAGCAAAGTAAAGTCCAAGATTCCCCACAGCTGATTGCCCCAGAGGCACTAAATCATAGAAGTCAAACACGCAGAAACCACGTCAGGACATCAGCTGTGTTGGAATAAAGTAGGTCTGATTATACTTGGCAATGCGTGGAGTGGATTAGCGCCTGTTTGTCTTATTTCCTGGGAACTGGGATTGTGTCACAATCTTAGCAAATTCTGCTGATGTATGATCTGTTATGTAATATCCAGCCATATTAATAAAGTCACCGTACTAGTTATTGCTGAATAGAAAATTGCACATTTCCAGAACCATCTGGTCTTGCTTACAACCCCCCTTTTTACACTAACCCATTAAATGTCTCAAAAATGTCACCCACTCAGCCGCCACAACAACGCGATTTTGCCATTTTTTGCACAACTTTGGAAAGCCAGATAATAGCTTTGGAAAAGCCATTAAAGGAATGCTGCTGGGTAGACCAAAGTGGTATTCACCCAGAGCCACAAAGGTGGACCCTATTGTGTAAATAGGGTCCACCATGTTTACTTTCTTCATCATTTCTTTAACTGAATTGAATTAATCCAATAGAAGGTCAGGGAGAAAATATTTCCCAAGAAAATGCAACCAATCAGGTGAGTACATACAAAAATTAGAAGCCTAGTGCACATCCAATTAATTTGCTTATATTTTACTTTACCATTGTAATGCGACTTAAAAAGCCTGCCCTTCTCTCTGGATAAATTAAAGCAATTAGTTCAATAACGTGGCCAAATTATTTTAAGCCCAGCAACCACTTTACAGTTTGCTTTATTCTGCTGGGTCCTAACTTTTAACCTTTTTACCTTATTAACCTTTTACCTTTTAGGAGACGTAATTCTCAAACATTGTCTTTATATCAGTACCTGCCTTTTATGAGATGGAAGTCCCTGCTGCTCTTTCGCTTGCTTTCTTGGGACTGACTCTCCAGAACACAGTTGTATTTACAGCCTAGTCTGTGCTTAATCTTGGTCTCTCCACATCTACCAATGAAATGACACAAGTTAGTTATTTAGGACTAGGGATGAACTGTAGTTTCTAAAACTAACAGTCTCAACATTAAAATTTGACCACAAAATGGATGTGAAAATTGCAATGCCAAAATTCTTGCCCCCTCCAGTGCAACGAAACCCAATGGGTTTAGTCATATCTAGTCAGGACCTTCCACAATATGGCTACCTTGACAGTGCTGGGAGGCTTTTCATTTTTCATTTTTAAAAAACAAAAAATTTCCCTGATCCATAACAGGGAATAGCGTTAAAGGAAAAGTTCACACAAAAAGTGAACAATTCCTTTAAAGCAGTAATTGAAGACCGGGAGGTAAAGGACCTATTCCTTACCTTCCGTTGTTCAACCACTAGACCAGGATCCAGGATCGAATTGTGTATATTTACCTCATGGACGATTCACAGTTGAATATAGGGGAGAAAATGGTGAACAAATTTCTTACAAACCAGAGACATACCGTATCTGGACTCCCTGACGCGTTTCGTGCTACCAGCTTTTATCCACAGTCATAACTAAGAGCTGGTACCTCAAAACGCACCAGGGAGTCCAGATATGCTCATGGTTTGTTAGAAAAAAAATGTGTTTACCCTTTGGATGAATTTGCCTGGTGTGGGCCGGTGTCCATCTTTGGAGGTTTTGTTTGATGTACTTTGTGAAGGAACAAGCTGCACACGCACCACCACCCGGAAATGGTGAACTCACTTATTGTTACTAATGCCTGGAGTGAATAATTTATAAATACACCATTTAAAACTGTATAAATATGCAATGACAGGTCTGGGGCATAGCAGCAGGACCAGATGGAGGTCCAAAGCTGGGTACACACCATTCAATAATTCAGCCCCACCGGCCGGCATTTCAGTGTTTAGGTCAGTTAAGCTGAAATATTGGATGCTGACTTGGGGAGGCTGTGACTGAATGACGACCATTCATCCATCCAAACAGAGGCGTCTGGTCGGGCAAGATGAAGAATCTCTCTGTGTGTACCCAGCATACCCATCATAAGTGATTTTTTGTTAATAACGCAGCCACCTACTTTAATTATTGTTTTGTATATGTACACAGTAATATTTTAATCCCCTATTAGGTTATTTCTTTTCCGATTGTTGTACCGCATAGTGGAGAGTATATTTCGCAGTAAAGAATAAAAACATATTTTCTAGTATTAAAACATTAAACTATACACAACAATGTGCTTCCTATATATGACATGCAAGCTTGCAATTGTGATCGACCATACTGTGCATGGTATAGATAGAGTGGAAGGAGAAAGGGTTAGAAGGTGGGGAAGGGCTATAGGAGAGAGGAGAGGGGTAAGGAGTGACCACCCCAGGTAGCAATAAAAAGTAATAGTTACTGAAAAGTGGTTGAGGCTAGGCAGTTGGCTAAATTTGGTAGGTCATTGTCTATGAATTTATAAATGTTTATGGTAAGTCATATCTCAGTTCATTAGGGCAATCCACACTGAAGACCCACATTGAAGAAAGACCATCTTGCGTGAGTAGAATAGCAACTGGAGTGCAAGGGTTTTACCAAGTGCAAGTATACACATCTCAGCAGACTGTGGTATTGGAAAGGAAAGCTGTTTTGTAAGGAAATTAATCACTTTCATCTAGCTGCAACTGGTGGGGCACTCCCATATAAGATGTCAGAAGTCAATGTTGAGTGCATCCCATTTTAGATATGTCACTGTTCTCTGGGAACACATATGGGACAGTTTGCGAGGAGTCTGGTAGGACTGGTGGATGATGTAGTATTGTATCAGCTTATTATTTGCAGCTGGGGAAGCTAGAGAGGGTGACAGCTGGAATATTATTCATTTTAATGATCATAAACATGTAGCTGAAACCCTATATTTTTACTATATATTCTAGCACAGGTAATATGATAAATGGAGTCCCGGGAATGTGCATGGATCATATTTTTCCTTTGTATATACAAATGTAGAATGTATACATTCCATTAATGCTAGCAGAAAGTAAACAAGAGGCATTTCATCACACATACAGTCAGCATCAACCATCGACTGCTGAAAGAAGACGCTGACTTTCCGAATTACTTGGAAAGTGGCTGAATGTCACAATGGTCTCCCCATTGTAAGATGGACGGGAGAGAATTGCAACCTTATCTTGTATTGACAAACACAGGGTTCATGGCTTTGACTCATCCCCTAACTATTGGTGGATGTCCTAAAAACATATCATTTACTTGCCATGATTGGGCTTGTTAATTGTATAGTTATTTCCTGTATTACAACTCCCACCACTGTCATGACTGTGACATTAAAAGTATAACTTAAATAAGGTGTTTATCTAACTATAACCTCAATATACGGGTGTTCAACTTAAATTTAAAGAGGATGGCTTGGTTTGGGCTTTTAGGAAAATAATGGATTCTGGATCCAAAGGAAAACAACACAGGAATTTTTCTTTGATCATCTTCTGCCTTTCCAGTATGCTGTTAAAACATTGGAATTTTATGTTTGTATATTAGTTCTTATTGTCAGTAAATTTGTTACTGACAGGTACTTTGAATGCTGATTTCTCCTTTATGATGTCCATGAAATTTTTCTTTATTCTTCTCTAGCTTTTACTGCCATATGTTAACATTTGAAAGATCAGAGCTCTAAATATATAAATCTTTGTTATGACCGCAGTATCCCCGACTTTTCACTGTCTTGTCTATAACTGACATGCTCTTTTTCCCAAGAAGCGAGAGTCTTTCATTATTATGGCTGCAGGTGTCGTGGATGATCTTTGAGTACAAGAAAACAAAGTCTGCTATAACTTTCTTATGCTGAGCAATAAAAACCCAACAGATTTCATCCTGATTTTTAATTTATTTTGGCATTGGAGAGTTGCACATGCCTGCCTGAGAATTCTAATTACAGTTGTCCATACATTTTTCACAAGACTGGTTTCATCTGGAATTTGCCAGTTTAGATGGCAAAAATTTGTTTCAACAAGAAAAATTTTCACTACAGAATTTAGTGATGAGACTGGAATTTTGACAACATATCACTGTTTTTTTATCCCTGCGAACATGGGTGCAATCGAAATAAATCACTGCAAAATCAACTCTCTCCATCTCTATAATTGATATTATTAGTGCACACCTGCTTTATTACACCTTTAATGAGACAAGGCAACGTTTCATTCTATGCCCCTATTATACATACAATACAATTTTACAGATTGCCTACATGGAGGGATATCTGCTTAATATCTTCCCCTTGATAATGGGACTATAGAAATAAGTAGTCAAGTTAAATAAGACTGAATGGGGAATCACTAACTTGTCCGTTAACTGCCCACAATCCCAACCTCTATTTTTACCAGTTTATTATATGCATTTGTTGCCAGCTATTTAGTGATAAGTTCTCTTGTGTTCTGGAAAAAGTTTCTGCCTCCTCTCTCAGCTCAACAAGCATTTTATAGGGTTGAGCATGTGCAGTGGATGAAGCAGGGGAAACAGCGGTAAATAACTGGCTGTGATGTCAGTTGTTACAGCCCTCATTGACTGCATGGAGGGAGAAGCCAGCTTTGCCAGAATGGGGACAATACCTATCTTTAAATATTGGGTTACTGTAGTATTACATCTAATAATGTGCTGTATATGTTAGTTGGGGGGGCAGGTAACAGACATGTGACCAGTTTTTTGTTTTTGAATATTTCTCATTGAAAATAAAATCACATTGTAACTTAGAAAACAAATATCCAATATTCTATTAAATGTAGTATTTAGTAATGAATGTAGCGATAATAATCCATTTGACATCTAAAACTAAGAAAATAAATAATTTGAGATACATTTTCAAAATAAAATATACAGTATATATATATATATCCATGTAGGTGAAGATGGCCCAGCAATGTCGGGCTGAAACGCGTAGGCCTCAGACCTACCTTGTCTTAATAAAAATTCTTTAAGAATAAGTCCTCGGAGTGCTTGGTACCTACATGGATATTTATTTATTTTTGCCTACAGCACCCAGGCAGCTGACTGGTGAATGGAGTGCGTAGGAATCCACTGTTATATATATATATATATATATATATATATATATATATATATATACTGTATACATATATATATACATATACAAAGATAGAAAAGATAATCAATGCCCATTCCTAGGCCCCATACAATATCATATTATCTGCACACTGGCATACATTATAAACAAAGAGGTTTTAGTATACATTACTGTGATCACATGAATGAAAAGCCTTCCAACCACGTCAAGGTAACCCCAGTCTGGAAGGTCCTAACATCTAACCTTTTTTACTTCAATTACCATTAGCAAACTTTGCATTTCTCATTCTTACACACTGGATCCATATAACAGGCTCTCTCACTTCCCCCAAGCCCTTTGGCTTTTTAAAATGAGGGAAGAGGCCATCCAGTGCTTTACATTAAAGGCATAGGACCTCCCATAAAAGGTGTGTGTTGGGGGTGCTATTACCACATAAATACATACAAAGGATTGTGGAAGCACTCCAATTAGGCTAATTTACAACTACATTTAGCAGAAGTGCTACTGATCTGGTCAAACATTTATACAAACATGGAAAAGATAATCAATGCACATTCCTAGGCCCCATACAATATCATATTATCTGCACACTGGCATACATTATAAACAAAGGGGTTTTAGTATACATTACTGTGATCACATGAATGAAAAGCCTCCCAACCACCATTTGTATAAATGTTTGACCATATCAGTAGCATATATATATATTTATCCATTGTTAACTTGTCTGAAGAACGCACTCTTGAAGCTGTTTCTCACTTTAGTTTATGTTTATTAATGACATACGTGCACAACGTTTCGGGGCATGTCCCCTTCCTCAGGTGCATACTCCCAACACACTTAGTGCAACATTTTATACATAGTGCTCCACCCCTCTCAGGGTGTGCTCACAATTGTCTCCTTCATGATTGGTTTCTCACCACTTCTATTAAAAGTGTTAAAACATACAATAAATATACGATTACTGTTTTACTTAGTGGTTACTTATACTTGTCTCTTGTGTCTAATCTTGTGATAAAGTGCCAATACTTATAAAAAAGTGCTTCCTTTCTAAAGTGCTCTTCAGTATTCCTTTTTTAAAGTGCTTTTTCCTATTCAAAGTACTTATGTTATCTTCTAAAACACGTGTTACTTAAAATTAAAAAACATTCTTTTACTTTAAAACCACCTTTGGTCCTGTTTTATTCCCTTTACTTTAAAATGTTATTGTTATTAACTCTTTATTTCTTTTCCTTTTGTTTCAGATTGTCTTCCAGTTCCTGTGGACCAAGTGAGATAGGTTAGTATTAACAATTTTGTTACTTCTAAAGAAAGCATTTAAAATTAATTTCTTCATTTAGACCTTTGGGGTGCATGGTGTTTAGGTGGTGTATCCAGTATATTTCCCTTTGTAGGAGCTTTTTATCAAAATTACCTCCTCTGGATGCTTTTTCTACCACCTCCAAAACCATCCATCTGACTTGGGCTGCATTATGTCCCTGTATTTTAAAGTGTTTAGATACAGATGTCACTCTGTATCTAAACGTTTATAACTGCAAGTGGTTGGCAGCTACTGAGGAACAGCACCTAGTAAGCAGCTCGATAGGAGTGCGGGGATAAAACAATTTTGCAAGCATATATATGTATATATATTCATATCCAGCAAGAAAGCACTCACAACCCTGTATTATAACCGCCTGGGTGCAAATTCAATACTTCGAACTGCTTGTGAAGGTTCTCATTCATCCAGGTCATGGTATATCTGTTGTATTCAATTAGATCAACTGGACTTGAAATGTAGTTCTTGAAGACGTTTCGCTAGTCATCCGACTGGCTTTCTCAATTCAGAATGACTTGTACAAAGAAGTAGAAGGAAAGGAAAGAACACGAATACCAACAGTGAAGGGGAAAAGCAATCAACAAAGATCAACACATTGTTTAGGATTTTTCTCTTTGTACAAAAATGGTTTCACAAAGTGATTTTTTACAGTTGGTTTTTTAAGTACTTACCTGCCGACCAATCCGCCACATTCAATCAATATTTCAGGAACCGCCTTTCCAGTCCACCTGGCCCCATTCGTTTTGCGATCGGATGTCGGTTGCAAAGAAGAACAGGAAATACGGCTCCGGAAATATAGATTGAATGTTGTGAATCAGTTGGCAGGTAAGTACTAATGTACAGTATGGGCACCTTAATACCTGTCACTGTGATTGCAGCTATTTAACACATTTGTTTTAACTAGGGATGTACCGGAGTTCTCACCCGAACTACCGGAATTTTGACCTTCAATGGTTTCCAAGGTGAAATGTTGAAGTTTTGGTGAAGAACTTTGGTTTGAACAGGTGAAGATCTGAGCCAAACTAAGTTCTGATCCGCAGACCTGCCTGTGTAACAGACTCCAGCTGGTATTTATTATAATGGGTTCACAAAACTTCAACATTTACCTTGGAAACCATTGAAGGTCGAATTCCGGTATTCGGGTGGAACTCCGTACACTCCCTAGTTAAAACAAATGTGTTAAATAGCTGCAATCACAGTGCGGTATTAAGGTGCCCATACTGTACACTAGTACTTACCCTGCCAACTGATTCACAACATTCAATCTATATTTCCGGAGCCGTATTTCCTGTTTTCTTTGCAACCGACATCCGATCGCAAACGAATGGGGCCAGTGGACTGGAAAGGCGTTCCTGAAATATTGATTGAATGTGGCGGATTGGTCGGCAGGTAGTACTTAAAAAACCAACTGTCAAAACTCACTTGTGTAAAAACCATTTTTGTACAAAGAGAAAAATCCTAAACAATGTGTTGATCTTTGTTGATCTTGTTGACCTTTGTTACTGCTTTGGGGGTGGTTTAATTCACCGGGAACACAGAACACTACAAATGGACCGTGTTTTAAATATCATCTTGATTATAAAAACCAAAGATCTCGGGTATGGAAACGCCTGGACCAAGAATATATGTTCCCAATTTAAGATAAAAAAAACAATCTACCCCACTGTGAAAACTGAATTGTGTACAGCGATTTCCTGCATTGTATCAAATGTAACGTATCTTGTAACGTCTATATCATATTATCAGTTAGTAAATTACTTACAGAACGTCATACACATAAATGTGTGTGTTACTGGATTCTTCTTAACTCCAGCTAATCGCCGTCTGCTTGTGTGTTCTATATACAGGAATGTTTAGAAACACATATCCAATGGCAGAATACATTTTGTGGGAAAAGTTCTAACTATTATGGGCTCAACAATAGTGAGACATCCAACATTCTTGCAAGGCCCTCAAGATCTAATGGCAGAAAACATGGTGGTCATGTCACCTAACATTCAAATCTCTATTATCATCCATCTTACTACTTATGCCTATGTTTATTAAAATGCATTTGTTACTGTCCATTTGACTCTTACTTACATTTTACGGAATGTGCACTCGAAAGTTGTTTTTTTAAATTTCCCATACTGGAAACTATCATTTTTCTTCCCAACTATCTATGCACATAGATTATTGATCTGTCCCCTATTCATTTAGATATCCAATCTGAGACATCTTATATTTCAGCTTTCAGTCACGTGCCTTATTATCATAAACTATTCTGTTATGTATAGTTTTGCTGTAGCTGGAATGGAGTTGGTAGGTAAACTACATGTTGGGAAATTCCCTCACCAATGCCTGCCTCATAGGCATACAGAGCATGCTTTCCCACAAAGAGTCAGATAGCAAAACAAGACAGGATTGAAGTCATGCAGCAACACAAACACCTCGAGTAAATGCTACTTATGGTATTTAATATAGATTGAAATGAGGCAAAGCAATTATTTCCGTTTTCAATTTTCTTTAAACAGTTTTCTCGATTTTCTTGGGTGAATGGGATATGGGCCCACTGGGGGATTCCCCTGTAATCCTGTTGGCCATTCCAACACTGACAGGGATAAAAGGAAATGCACATTCAGAGAAAACAAACCAATGACAATCCAACAAAAATACAGAAGTTGTTATAAAACTCTCAGAATGAGAGAATAATTTATAATTAATATAATATTTACATTGTTATCCTTAGTGCTAGACCAGAATGATACGTACAAGGATATTAGGCCCCAGAAGGACAAAGAACTATATTGTCTTCTTCATTACTTTATTCATCCTTATCCCCATCAGTGGAAATCACGGCACATAAAGAACTACACGGTAGCCTGATATGTGACCTTGATTCCTCAGCACTCCCGGGGGACTTTTATCAAAACGGACCATTCTATCAATTTTGACTGTAAGTTAATCTTTTTTTATTAACCAGTGTTAGTGACCTTTTGTACTGATATCGAAAATTGGCAAAAATTGGTATTGTTTTCTGTCATTTTTTGATAGCACTATGATAATTCAGTTCATTATTTGAAGATGTGGCTAATCTTCTCCATTTAGCAGGAATGGATACTGGCGTTAATATAAACTTTTACACGGTCAATCTTAAGGCAGGGAAAAATCTTATGTGCAGTATGGGGTTCCCTATGGTCGTATCATCAGTTCGATTAGTTAATAGCTATGCTGTAGTTTCAAGAAGCCAGAAACAATTTAGGCTTGTGTTAATATCCCTGGATAAGCTATAAATATGCGATGGAGCTCTCTGCCGGTAACATTTAAAGCCATATATTCCCTGTTACAGAGCAGCTGTGACTATGGGAAGCGTGAGACTGATATTGATTTCTAAACCCTTGTCTAAGTCAAGCTTTGAACACCTTAAAAAACTTGTATCTCCATTAACTTTACTGTGGCTTCATACTTTTTGTTGAATGTAAAAAATCATGTACACTGACACTCATTGTTCTTTCTTGGTATAAGCTAAAAGAACATTCGAACAGACCCTAATACTACTCGCTATCTAACCAACCCCCCCCTCCCCACATAAAACGTGAGAATGCCCTTTTCCCAGGGAGGTTGAATCCTCACCACTATCTTCCTTTTGTTAAAGAATAGGGTTTATAGTCACCCCTGGGAGATCAAGCAGAGCTCAGTAAGCATTCAGTCACGACATTATTGGAATCTTTGGTAGCCAGTTCTTTACATGGCCCACCCAGGGAGGAGAATAGATTTTTACCTCCCTGGGATAGAGTGACTACATATTCGACATTGCTGTCTTTAAGTAATACATTTATAGCTTCATATGTAATTCTTTTAACATGTTGCTATGTGTACGGTATCTTTTCATGTACAATTAAATTTCTACTGCTAATGTAATTTCTTCTCATAGTTTTTCATTAAATTAACATTTTAATATATTTTTATGTTGGATGAGACTATTGAGAATTAAAAGACCCGCACATGTAGCAGTTAGAATAAAAGGTTTTGTTATGTACGTCTCCCGTGATCTTCTGTCGTGTTTCTTCTATAGCAACTGTTGAGATAATAAGAACCTATTGTGGCATCTATTACTGACCTCACACCATAAGACTGGACTTAAACAATTGTCTACATTGTACAGAAGGCACTTGACAATAAAGGAAATAAGCCACAAATGACTTTCTGTTACGTCAACACAACATAGTGAATACAATTTCGCAAGTTCTCCCTAGAAAACCGGAAACATTGACATTAATCATATAGCAAAAGGTGTCCCAAACCTGTGGCCTGCAGGATAAAAATGTGGCCACGTGGGCTGTGGGGGGAGTGGCTAATGAGCAAGCTTTTAGAACATTAACAATTATTAGGTGCTGAAAACAACCAGTACACACTTCGTTTCTGGGCTGTTGGATCCCCCAAAACTGTGTCCCTGGTTTTCAAGCCACCTAATAAGTTATGATATAAAGGGTGCTTTTAAAAGCTTTTTTTAGCGTTGCCTCCACTTTAATCCAACTATTTAGGGGAGCACCCTCAACAACTTACCGTTACCCGACCTGTGCGGGTCAGGGGATCAGCCATAACGAGCTTGCCAGAACTCCTGCTGACTTGCCTTGAATTGCTTTAAAGGTCCGTACAACATGTGGGCTCCTAACCTCAAAGCACCTGTTGTACAAACGGCCATTTAGCCAATAGTCACTTACAGGGATATTCTATAAAAGTTCTTTCGTAAAAAATTGCAAAAAACCAACCATCAGAGTTAGCACTACAAAGACAAACAGAATGCAAACACGAATTTGGATTTGTGGGTGTGGGCCTACCCTAAAGCGATCGAAACCTCGAACATTGCTGTAAACAGGGTTTTTTTATAGGGTTGTGCTCTCGTTACAAACATCATCCCCATACCTTTCAAGAGAACCTGTGTGGCATATACTAAGATCCAGAGTGGGTGACACTCCGCTCCGAGTTTCTGGGGGGCACAAAGGCTAACAATGGGGCATCTACTGTATTTTAGTTATCAATAATGTAAGGGTGTAATGATACAGCCTATTACACAACCTTACACAAATACTTATTACACACCCTTACAAGTTAAACTCTGGTTGTTTAACTAAGGAATTTTGAAGTTACAGAATTAAAACTAAAGATTAGTTTGAAAAGGTTGCCTGGCAACAATACAGTAAACACCCATTTAAAGAAGGCAGACACATGAAAACTAATGCCCCAGACTAGCAATAACACGCATTGATTTAGACATGTTTGGCCCTGAAAAAAATATTGAGAGTATGCCATATTGGCCTTTCTAGATGGCGTGCAAAAGCCATGCGCCATACGCGAGAGTGCCACTGGGGGGCTAATAACACTGGTTCATGACCTAAGCTAACGACACGTCAGACGCAAGCTAACCAGCGGTAATGAACTGCAAGGGCTCAACTACACTGGTTCTGCCTGGGGGCGACCTAACACATCGGTTAATGACCTGGGTGACTAACCTAACACTGGTTAATGCGGGGAAGAACGGTAAGAAGGGAGGGCAACTAACCAATGGGGGCTTAGGAACTGGGGGACGTAACTAACAAGCACTGGTTGAAGGAAAGGGGAGGCTCGACCGGACGGCGGGCGCCTCTCTAATCTCGACTGAGGCTCTAACTAACACTGTTAATGAACTGAGGGGCAACTAACACTGGTTAATGAAACTGGAGGGCTAAACTAACATGTAAGAACTGGGGGACTAACTACATGGTTAATGAACTGGAGGCACCTAACACTGGTTTAATGAATGGAGGGCTAATAACACTGGAATGAACTGGGGCTACACCTAACTGTTCAAGCCCGCCCCCACACACTGGTTAAAACTGAGGAAACCACGGAATGGGAGGGCTAACTAACACTGGTTAATGAACTGGAGGAGCTACTACATAACTGGTTAATGAACTGGAGGGCTACTAACTAACACTGGTATGAATTACAGGAGAACTAACATGGTTAATGAACTGGTAGAGCTAACTAACATGGTTAATGACACTGGAGGGCGAACTACACATGGTTAATAACTGGAGGGTTCCGGTATAGATCTAACAACTGGTTAATGAACTGGAGGCTAACTAAACACTGGTTAAGAATGGAGGGCTAACTAACCTGGGTTATGAACTGGGGGACGATAACTAAACACTGGGTAATGAACGGAGGGCTAACTAACACTGGTTAGAACTGGGGCTACTAACACTGGTTAATGACTGAGGGCTAACACACTGGTTTTAAATGACCTGAGGGCTGACTAACACTGGTTCAATACTGGAGAAGCTTACTAACCACTGGTTATGAACTGGATGGTCATACTAACACTGGTTAATGAACTGGGGGGCTAACTAACCACTGGTTAATGAACTGGGAGAGCTTACTAACGTGGTTAATAAACTGGAGGGCTAACTAACATTGGTTAATGACACTGAGTGGGATAACTAACACTGGTTAATGAACTGGAGACTTCTAACACTGTTCATGAACTTGAGGGCTCACTAACTTGGGTTAATGAACGGAGGCTAACTACAGCGTTGAATGGAGTCCACTGGTTGAGAGTGGGGGTACGAACTAACATGGTTAATGAACTGGAGGGCTAACTATACACGGTTAATGAACTAGGAACTGTAATGAATGGACGGTTGGTTCAATCAAACATGTCTAAGAGGAGGTTAACACTGCTTAGATGACTGGAATTGTGCCTACCTTAATATTATACAATGTTTGATGATAGTAAAGGTAAGCGATTTATCATAGTTGTTGTTTTTGGGGTTTAGTGTTGAAAATATTTTTGGGATTTTATTGTACGTGGTTTGTGTGGCTAAGTAACGATCATCTATAAGGTCCAAGGCAGTGTACATTATAACAGTGTGGTATTGTTACGCAAGTGCATTTTTCCTGGGATGATTGCGGCAGCGAGGAAGAGAAAGAGTAAAAATAGTTGGCACTTGTGTCCCACTAAAACATATAGGAGGAGTTTGAGGTTTTCAGTAAATGTCACCTCTGTTCCATGCAAGAATGTGCATAACGCCAAACATATTGTGTTACATAAGCTTTATGTTAATGGTAATTAGTTTGTTTGTATATTATTATATACATTTTTATATTGTATTAATATATAATACACAAGAGCCATGAACTTCTAGTAATTTATATGATTATGGATGGTGCTTAGGTACATCATCAGTGTCACAGGACTCACTGAATGTGGGCATTATAGGAATTATTCACCCCGTAAATCAAATTTTAAAAGGACATGTCCCCCCAATCGGAAATTTATACATAGTTCAGCAACCCCCAAACCCAAGACCACAATGTACCCAACTGAAGTAAATCTGTCCGGCCAGATGCTGCGCTGCCACCGGCTTTACGTACCCGTAATCAGCTCTTAAAGCAGTTTGATCTTAGTTCAGTTTGGATATGCTCAGGGAAAGCAGTCATTATTGGCTTGTGGACAAATATAATTATACTCCACCCAAAAAAATTCTGGTACGACCTTTTAACTTTTGGAGGGTTTGGGGTCTCTCTTAAAGGCATTGTCCCCACACTCAAAAAAAAACTGGTGACTTGAGCAGTTATTGCCCACAGTTCCCAACTGCTATTTTACCATTTATTGCATACATTTGTAAACCAGCATTTTAATAAGTTCTATTTCTCTTTCTGGCAAAGGTTTCTTCTGCTCCTTACTATCTCAATGAGCTTTTTATAAGCTTGAGCATGTGGCAGAGGAGGCGGCGGAAAATACAGCACTCATTTTAATGTCAGCATAGAGGAGGCAGGAATAATAGCTTACTTCACACAGAAATGAGACAGTATTATCCGATAATGGCATCTAAGTGAAAAACCACATTGCCTCATTAGCCAAAGTTAAATTATGTACTCTTGCTGCCTTTATCCTGACCTCTGTCAGGACGTTGTGTTTTCTCCAGTGGTGTCAGATCTCTGTGCAGAATCACCCCTTCCCCCTCCTCCGACCGTGACCTCCTCCTGTCTCAACTCCGTCGGTAACCCACCAGCTTATCATGTGCAGAAGGAGTTAAAAAGTTCAACATCCTGGAAAAAACACACCCACGCACAGTGGGCTAAAGAAAGAAGCTGTCCTGGAGAACACGGAAAGAGAAGGGAACAGTAAAGTTACTACTGCAATTACGATCTCTCTCTTTGGGACCCATCATCAATTAGGAAGCTATGAAGAGGGGGGTCAAGTGCAGCCTTATTCTGCGAGTCCAAGCTCAATCCCAGCCTGCTAATGTTCTTATCCTATGTTTGTGCAAACAGAAGCAGGAGGAGGGAGGGACTTGAGCAGTGGAAGAAGACGGATCATGTCACAGATTTGATTGACAGTACAAGTAGTAAGAAATGGCAAGCACGCATTCTTATAACTGGTTGTACTCAGAACATAGAGTGAATGCTGAAAAAAAGTGAAGACATCTCGGGGGTTGGGGGGAATTATCGAACCACATGGAAGGATAAACACACATCTCACTATATATGGCCCTTAATATCTGGGTTAGTAATGCAATACTGACATAATCAGTGTGTTTGCTTTTTAGTTAACAGTGAAACACAAGTAATGTGTAATAGTATAGTATGTATATATATCTATAATATACATACATATACATACTATAACTAAAAACAAATCTACTCTTAGTGTGCAGGTGATTAAATAAGCGTTCCTAGCCCATGGCTTGCTTTCCAGAGGATGCTGGGATTGTTGGAGTAGTTATTCTGTTATTCTTATTAAGTGGTCTCTGATGTTATTGCTACTACAACAGCTGTATAGTAGGAGGTCATTGTAAGTGTATCAAACCATAATTCCCACATGTTTAATGTGTTAGGTCGGAGGGCTCCCTTTAAGGTTTATGCCAAACCGCACCAGGTAACAGTTCGAACAAAAGAGAACAATGTGGTTGGTTCAAGGCAAAGATCCATCATTCCAGTGGTGGCCCATTTAAACACCTATAATTAATTCCTACCAGCATAAGCTGGGGTTATTACATGAATCGTATTAAACGGTTCCCAGGGATTTATGTAGCATTCAGAGACATAAGACTTATAGGGAATATTTAGATTAATTAATCAGATTTTAAATGGCAGTATAAATTGTAAACACAACATTTAAAGAAAGGTTAGGAAGAGTCACCGCTTATTTATAGATACGCAGTAGCTCTAGAGCAAATGTTCTTTTACTGATAAACGTAGTTTACCTTTAGTCTTTTGTTCTGGCACAGTTCAGGATTTGGCGTAGAGATCCACTGTGTAAAGGTATCAAAAAATCAGACATGTGCCAAGTTCCTCTTTGACTGCTTGGAGTTCCTCCCAGAGAGCCTGGAACTTAGATAATGGGTAGGCCCCGTGGAGAGATTAGTCCCTTTATAGATCACTCGAGGGTGGAGTAGATAAGAGTAGGGTAGCTTCAGTGAGTAGCTGAACTCACCAAGGAATTTAGTAAGTGGCTTGCCGTTCTGGTATACTACCAAGAAAGTTTCAACATACTGTCCAGACATAGGGGTAGAGGTTCTACTACAGTGACCTAGAGCTGGGGTGGCATTACAAGCTGATTGTTATTATCATGCTGTTTCGGATCCTCTGGTTTGTGGTCTTTTAGAGTATATCGGTGTCCATGCTTTGTCACCTCGTATTGTACATACTTGCATACTTGCTGCTATTGTCTGTGTAAGTTCAACAAACCACTGGCGCCCATTTATTGGCATCTATGCTAGGTGATAGTTAAACAGCACCCTTGCCCCAACATATAAAGGCCCACCCTGAACATAGGTTTTTTGCATAGGATTTGGATCAGGCTGTGACAGCTCTGGGAGCAAATTAAGTATTGCCTTAACCTGATAAAATTAGAAATTTCTTGAAAATGTAGGGAGTTTCCATGTTGCGATCATATTATATATATGGCCCATATCTATTTGTTTTGTACTGGCTAATGGCAGCAGGTGTCTTTGAGTAGGTTCCATCAGAACTATGAAGCAGGAAAACGTTTACCTATAGTCCCACAGATTTCCACGGAAGTGGATGTGAATATCAACACATGCCTATACCCCAGGGATGCCCAACTGCTCGTAAAAGATGCAGTCCAAATGGGTGATCCCTGGGAAGTGTTCTTTGTGGATTGAATCGATTGGCCCAGTGTTCTCAGATTGCGGTCCCCAGCTTTGGAACCCCTGCTATACAACTCTCCTGATCAACAACCTCCCTCTTTTTGACCACTCTTGTTTTCGCCTGGACTGACCATTTTCTATGTTGACTCGTCACTTCTGACCCTACGATACCATGCTTGTTACTCCTGATCTCTAGTCTAGACACTGGTTAGTCGTCTGCTCCTGACTGTCCTGGTTGATTGGCTGGCACAGTGAAAGCTTTTATACCCTCTGGTTTCTTCTTCTGTTTTGTCGCCCTTAGTTAGCCAAGTCTTTCTTGCCATCCTCCTCGATGTGTCCAATTTCTCCTTTCGCGCCACAGGGTTGATTCTTTCACTCTTCGTCGCGGTTGCAACCATACTAGTGATGATAATTGCTTGCAACAGACGGGGCTTGTCTCAGGGGAAGCTGGCCATGTGAAGATTGGGGAATCGCCACTGAAGAAAGTCTGGGATTTTTTGTATACATCAATTCTATTTAGAGGGAGGAATTCAAATTCAAGTGTTGAGATTACTTATACAATGCTCAGTCTCTTGTCATACAAATAGTTAATATCTTCTTCCCAGTAAGTTCAGGCATTTCTCTTGGAAGTTTTATAAACGTTAATTATCACATGGCTTTGGGTTTGGTCCAAGAGCTTCAGTCCGCTACGGAACAAGTCCCCCTATCCCCAACGTATTAACTTTTTACTTAGACAACTAGCACCCCAATAATCACAAAACCCCTAGACTGCAAGACTTACCTTAGTCCCTGAAAATTCCTGTACAGATAATTAAGGGTCACACCATGACTTGTGACAGCTTCTTAGCCAGAACATACCATAGTGCTGTGTGAAGTCAAACTAGCATGTAAGTTATTGGGAGGTGTGAATCCTCGGAGATTGGCTTGCAGACATTTGTGCTGGCTATTCTCTTCAGGAACGTGGGGTATCTAAGAAAGCTGGTTGTCTGGGCAGCTCACAGAGAATTGGATGGATAGACAGGGTGGTAATGAGCAATGGGCGCAGCGGGTCAGTGCTCTAGTGGTGGGTCCCCTACTAGGCCAGTTTTGGCACCAGCCCGATAAATTTGAAATTTACTGTGGCCTGTGGGAGAGTGCCCTTTAAATCGCCATAGGGGTTGAGACCTATAGGACACTGGCAGACAGATTAGTTTCTGGGATACATAAAAAAAAATCCTATGTATTTTGGCACTGATCTTCCTCTTTAAAGCAAACTATTGGTCTAAAATCACTTTTCCCGCACATAGGCCATAAACTGACTGGATTAAAACAATATTCCATGTCTTCATTGAGCTTCCAACCAAAGAAGTGAAAGGAACTATAGGGCACTCTCTAGCATCAGTTTACCAGTGAAATATTCTTTAGAACGTTATCTATTATAAACCCTTCCTGGAACAAGAAACGTCCGCAAAGAGAAATATATTCAGACGTTTTTGTATTGGTCGCATCCATGAACCATTAACCTGAAATGGATGTAGCTTTCCATTTATATCCGACTTGCCTAGTTATTCTATATCCACTTTTTCTTACGTGTATGTGTGTGATTGGTGCCTGGTGCTCTATGTATGAACGTCAGCATTGTCTTTGAACGTAAACTTACCCATTAGTTTAAAGTGTTTATAATTGAAATGGAAGGACCATGTACAACTGTTTTGTGTTCTTTCTTCACAAAGGAGGGATGTTCCGATGTTTGAAAACTACAACTCCCATCATTCCTGGAATTTGGAAATGCATACAAGGAAGCTGGAGTTGTTAGAGTTTAAAAAAACATCTTGAGGCACCATAGGTGGGACATCCTACTTTATAAAAATAAGTTGGGGGCTAATGCTATAGGTGCAACCTTTCCGTGTGTTAATTTGCTTCGCGGCAAACCAACCAGAATTCGCTTTTTTAATGGGTTAGCTCCTCTGTCTTCAGCAGGCGTTTGTTCCTGTGTCAATTGTTCACTTCTCTGCTAACGTTTAACTTAACTGTAAGTATTTAAAAGTAAAATCCACAATGTCGTAGCACTGAAGAGGCCTTCAACACCAAGGGCCTACGTTACAAGGAGACCAGACCAGAATACTGCCACTATGATTGGTTTTTTTTATTGGCTGTGTTTTGATTTGCGGCTATAACCGGAAACTTACTGTATAATGTTTGATAAAGCCCCATTTCCAACACCTTTTCCTTCCTATCACCTTTGTTTATAACTAAACAACTCCACGGTTTGAAAATCCACATTGAGAGAGTTTCATGGAAAACGGAACATTAGAAAACAAAATTTTTCAAAAAAGTTAATTCTTATCGAAAATGGTGATTGAAAATTCGACAAAAATTCCGATGAGTGGGTTCATTTTTTTCGTTTGTCTTCAATTGGGTTCGGCTTTTCCTCCACTGTTGGAATGAAACGTCACACATTTGTTCTTTTAGTAAGCACAGAGATCGGTGATTAAAGGCAATAAGATCACCCGGGATTAATTTTGCCTATAAGCAATGTGCCAGGACTAAAGGGGGCTCTGTATTCCTATTGGTTAGTAAATCATAAAGCAATGTACAAAGTAGACTGCTCTAAAGGCATAAATATAAAATACACTTAAATATATTAGTAGTAAATGACATCTCTTAATACAATCAAGTGTCCCCTACATTTACCCATAGGCTTAGCTAAATAAGAATGACTAAACCCTTTCCTTTATTACACAGGCTGTTAGGGCCATTCATTGTCCCCACAGCACTAATCTAAACAAAATCGGGGCAGAATATAAAACTTTCCCCTTTCATTTCTTCAGTAAAAATCCGCCAAAGATATATTGAAACCTTATAGACCCATAAAGGGTTCCCACAGGTTGTTGGACGCTACTGGAAAGCCACACACAGTACTTCCCACTTTAGTAATATAGTTCCCCTTTAATACCTTTCGGCAGGGTACATGCAATCAGTTTTATTACCTTAATTATACGCCGAGTTCAGGCGGATTCACCAGCAATATTCGAACAGTAAACCATATAAGTTTGGAATCCTTATGAACTACATTTTACTGTATTGATTTAGTTCTCCTTTAAAACTTAACTAAAATTCAAGTGTCCATGTTGTTTATTTTATCTGCTAATATGTCTTTTATTACTATAACTATGGGGCGGTATTCAGAGCATGGCACAACTGGTCCGCGCTGTGTTTCTCCTGTTTCCATCCCCAACAACAGATCTTTCTGTAAATAAATAGACTTGCAAATGCTGCTATTTCTTCTTTCTTCTTTCTCCCAAAGCTTTGGTTCATTTACCCCAAGTCATATATCAATATTGGAACTTTCCTTATGTTCTATAAGTCACTATTAATCTATCTTCCTTTAGGCAGTATTCTTTGATGGAGGAGAAATCTCCATGTTTTATGATTCAGTTCTGTCCTTGATACAAGCTGAGTACGAGCCGTGTACTACAGTACAGCATGAATAGGCATTTATTTGCGCGTTTATATCAATATTAACATGTCTTGTGTATAGTTTATAATATTCAGTCACTGGACAAAAGAATCTAACGATTTTTCACAATCTAATGTGTGTTTTCGGTAAGCCTCAAATGTACGTCAATTCCAGTAACCCTACTAATGTAATGGTGATTTTTGGTACCCTGAATGTAGTGGTCGATTTCGGTAAACCCTCAAATGTAGTTTCGGTAACCCTCGATGTAGTGGTTCGAATTCGGTAACCCTGAATGGTATTGTTCTGAACCCTCCTTTTTGAATGTAGCGTGTCGGAAAAATTTTCCAGATTTGAAGAAAGAAATGATAAAACGGTGTTGCGATAATACATGTTCCCCAGACCATCTTTCCCAGGTGCCACAGCCATTTTACAGTACTTACCATTACTATTTACTGTAATGCATCAAACATTTCGAACATTATCTTGCCATAACTTTAATGGGTATGTTTCCGAACTTCTGAACTTTTACGGACGTTCGAAGTGACTGACTTCAGTATTAGGCATCTTTTGTATGAGTCCTGGTTTCCCGAGTGGAACTGGTGGGTTCAGAAAATTTGCAGATGGCGGGACTTTTAAAACTTTGTAGAAAAATGTTAAATCAATGTTAAATTGGATCAATTAGTATTGTCGTTCATGTAATTTCAACTCTTTCACACATCTGATTGAATACTGGTTTCAGCACAGAATTTTAAAGGTCCTGTCAAGTGATATTGATGTGTTGGAAACTTTAAAAACTCACCCAACGTCAATTTTGATTCTTTAATGTTCATCATTCGTCAATAGAGAGGGGCCGAACTTCCTAAGGTTCGAGGGTGCACAGTTTCGTCTAACTCCGATTCGGCCGTAGCCCTCGATCAGCAATAACCCTCAAAGTTGAGCATTCGCTAAACCCTCGAATTTAACCATAACCCCTCAAATCGCTGCTTCGGTAACCCTGCAATTCAGATACCGCTTGAAGTACCAAACCCCCATTCTGTGTTATGGATCTCTAAGTGAGGGTTATGGATTCGAAATAAATTTGAGATCCCTTGAATATTCTAAATTATCGAAGATTATCAAGATTTCTAAAAAGTCAAATTCATACAAACTATAAATTTGTCTCAATCTTAGGTTCCAAGTTCTAGTCCATCCCTATGTCGTCAAGAATTTAAACTCATATTTGAATAAACCAAATATCATTATCAAATTTCATCGAAAATTTGCAAAAATGCAGCCTTCAAAATTTGTGATCTGTGGAATTTTCGAAACCTGCAGCTTGTTCAAAACCAGGTACCAGAGAGACACTGGTGGAGCTATGGTGGCTGTGGGGAAGTGGTCCCATAAGTAAACCCCTCTTTCTAACCCATTCCATTTCCCCTAACATGAGTCTAGAGATGGGCGGTTTTCGTGGCTCTCGAGCCACGTTCAAAAATTTATGGAGGATTTTCGGAATCGACAAACCCTAAAATACTGCGTTCAGTTAACTTTTGAATCACAATCGATTATCGTAACCCTCGAATGTAGCGTTCGATTTTCGTACCCTCGAATGTTGCCTTTATTGCACCCTCTAATGATCGCTGTGGTGGTAAATTCTCGATGTGCTTTCGATTTCAGTAACCTCAACATGTATCCTTCGATTATGGTAACCCTGGTATGTTTGCTCTTCTATCCCTCCCGATGTGCATTCAATTTCTGTAACCCTCGAATTAGCATTCAGTTTCGGACCCTCGAATGTCGCCTTCAGTTTCGGTAACCCTTGATGTATCGCTCAGTAACTCGGCCTGTGCATCGATTTCGGTAACCCTCGAGTTCCGCTCGGTAAAACTCAAAGTAGCAGACGATTTCCATACCTCAAATGAATTGTTCGGTAGCCCTCAAATTCGGCCCAACCCTGAATGTAGCATGCGGAAATCTGACAATGGCACAATCGTTGAGTGAAGTTACAGGGAGAGATGTATAAAAGTTCTTATCGTTCAAAATGGTGCTAATTTTGCCTCAACCATCGAAACTTAGTTACATTGAAAAGTGATTGGTTTGGGAAAATTAGCCCATTTTTAACATAAGACTTTCATTACATCGCCCTGTTTAGCCCGTTACAGTATTTGGTGATATGTTACGTGTTTCCCAGGTCTCCTGAGACCAGTTTACAGTAAGTTACATTGTATGTTAAACCATCTTTTAGGCAGAACATTGTTTTTGATTGACTGTTAAGTGTTCCGCTCACGATTTAGAGAATTTTCTGATTTTTTAAAAATATCGCGAATCCTCGAAGAACAGAATTTCTGAGTCCGCCATTCCTAAACATGGACCAAACCATCTATCTGTACCCTATTAATTAACTTCTTGGAGTATTATACCTTCCCAAATGATATAGCGGTACTCTAACTTCTATAAATTACTTTGGTTCAATGTGCTCTAATTATTTCAGATATAGACTGACAATTGTGGACCGTCTAGTATACTTCCTTTAACGTGTTTTAAATATAGTGAATCGTAATTACTAAGTACAACATGTCAACATTGCCAATTAATGTATTAGCAAGAGACTGACAGGTTAGAAAACCTTTGTCATTGTACTACGGGATACTACGCACAAAAGCTATACGGGCTGATCAAGGTACAAACGTTGCTTATGCTATTAATTCAGTAACCAATTAGATACTTAGCTTTATATTGCAGTTAGACAACATCTGATTGGTTTGCTGCAATATAGCTGCTAAGGGTTGACAGGATGGTCACAAAAATCACTTATACAGACTTAACCCCAATCATTTAAGTGGTTTTTAATTAGAATATTAAACAAGTGTTTGTTTCAACCTCACTATTTCCACTAAGAAGATACTTTCGGGATGTATAAAAATGAAAGGGGGTAAAATTTTCTGTTTTTTTCCAAGGTCATATTTATTGATTTACGGTCATTTGCATTCCAAATTGCCAAGATTGGTTGGTTCCGCAGTGGCTCAATGATTGTCTACTATCAAGTACAGAAGAATGTTAATGAACCCCTCACATAAAGAACATAATGTTAAAACTAATGTAATGATAGAAAATGCAATTAACAACAATGGGTCCGGGAAAGACAAGTGCTAATAATATAAGCTCGTTTGTGCCATTCTCGACGAGCAGAGAAAAGAGGTGATCATCAAAACCTGCACAAACAGACACAGGGATTATGGAGAAGATTTTCAATGGCCTGAACTGTGCTTAGTGATATTTTACTAAGATACATCAAAAAGCACTATGGAATGATGTATCAGGTCTTCTTGCCATAGGGACATGTGTCCTTTTGCTAAAATTCAAAAAAATTACAGGGTTATTGTGCTAATTTGGCCCAACAAATCAGATGTTGCTACAAATGTTTAAATAATAGTACTGATTGGTTAGGGCAAAATTAAGCACCTATTTTTAATATAAGAAGTGTTTACTTGATCTCCCTTATAGTTTTTTTAAAAAAATAAAAACATTTCTCCATTTCAACACAGAATGGGTTATAAGGGAAATTATTTTTCCTTATAGTTATAGAACTAAATGGCGACTTCTATAACTACAGGGAAAAAAATAACCAAAAATATAAACATTGTTCCACTGAAAACAATCATATTGTTGGAAAATGTAAGGCAACTTTTTTTGTAGCACTAAGACAAAGGACTGAACACTTACATGGAGATGTAAAAGTTCTTATGTTAAAAAAGGTGCAACTTTTTTGCCAAACAGAGTTTATTTAACATTTGAAAGCTACATCTGTTGTGTTGGGGCAAAAATAGCCACCATTATACACAATAAGAACTTGTTTATATCTCCTTTTACTATTCAAGATACAGTCACACTGTTACAGCATTCCCCTCTGATCAGACAAACAATAGTGCTCTGGGTATAAAGTTAGCCCTATCACATTTTAATGGCTTCAGAATGTACAACTGGCCAAAAAAAACATAGTAAATTGAGTGTACCACCCCAACTTCCAGCTGGAATTTGCTCAGATGTTGTTGTCGTGAGATGGCATAGGCAGAAAATTGTTCATCATGTTCGATCCCCTTCCGAATGATACTTTTGGAAATGGTTTTTGACCAGTATGCTGATCCTCCTTTTGAAACGAACATGGTTTCGATTTAGAACGGAACGGATTTTTGGAAATTTTTAAATATTTCATGAAAAATAAAAAATTTCAATAACTTCCAAAATTTTTTAAATCATTGAAAATTATATTGATATTGATTCAATTGGATTGTGAATCGGATTTTTTAGGACTTAGTAAGTTCCGTGAAGCTGTTGTTGGGATCAAATTTGTTTATTTGTCTCTAATAAAGAGTTACAAAACAGCCAATCTGTAAACAAAGCAGTAATTTAAATGAAGATTTATTTGTACACCAGGAAAATTGCAAATGTGGTCAATTTTATAGTGAATTTTTTAACATTTAACCGGTAAACTTTACAATAAATGGGATCCGAATAGTACCATTATTAACTACAACATTCTTTGTCTGGCCTTTTTGTCAATGACGAGCTTTTAATTCAGATCTAAAAAATCTGCCCCTTTGTTCATAAACCATTCCATAGTGCCCCTGCACTATGGTAGATTATGCAGTATTATGAAGATTTATCAACTGAGGAATTTCGTTAGAGTCCTTTCCCTGTATGCTAGACATAAACATTAGATAATGAGAACACTATCCTAACAGCAGCAGACGGTAACCAGGGGGTAAAATCGTATTTCATATGATTGATACATCTATTTACCTCCAATCAATGCAGCACTAAATTTAATGCACCGTTTAATTTCCCAATTTGTTTCCTAACCCTTCCTAATATAGCATCTTCACTAAACTATTACTTTAAAAATGTTTAGCCTCAACCAAAGGAGCTAACAATTCTAAATTCATTGTCATAGAAACAATCATAATTAATGGAGCTTAGAAAAAAAGCTTCATATTTTGTAGATTTAGGGCCACGGTGCTTAAAAATAAAATCTAAATTAATTTCCTATGTTTACATGTAAAACGTCTCTTACTGTAACATTAGGATTTAGACTTATTCTAATGTTATTAGCTTCTAATTAGACTTATAATGCATTTAGATAATTTATTATTAAGCTGTTTGTCACAGTCGGGTGCACTGTCACCCCACACTACAGCTCTACTAATACTGTATGTTCTTTCTAATTAGGACTATACTTTATTTAAATGTAAAAGGTTCTGACTTGATTGACTCTGCAAACAAGGGTCTATATGTGGAAATAACCCTGAATTTAAGTTATAGACCTAATCCTTAATAACCTATTCTTTTCTCCAAGGGGTTGGTGAGTTGAAGCAATTTAATAAAATATCTTCAAACAACTTATGGTTTCTTTTTAATCAAGGATGGCCTGTATAACTAGGATGCATGGTACTACAACCTCCGACATTGCATTATGTGACCTATCATGTACGTGCCCAATGTGTGTTACCCATTTAAAAAAATGGTGTTGTTTCTTGTGTAACAATGTATTAGTTGTGTTCTATATCTTATTATGAATTTCCTATAGGCGACAAATCTTATGCCGTACCTCTAATTGTGGATATGTTAGTACCTTTAGTGGACCAGTGACCCGTGTAGTCAGGAATCTTATTAACATTTTACACATCCAGTAAGTTCGGAAATATATATGTAGGAGCCCAATATCGTAAATTTAATGATGTACACTCTTAAAAGTGTGTAAACTGTGAAAATGTTTAGAGGCTGCCCCAACTTCCCCCCCCCCCCCCCCCCCCTTTATACCTATTTTTGATATGCCTGGTTATATTAAAGACATCAGAACCATTTTATACAGGTTGTATGTGGTAAGGTCCACCATAGCCATATTTTAAAAGGTCACTATATCACACAAACACTTTACATTCATCTGAAACTCCCATTGGAGCGAAGTAAAATGATGTACTCCCATATGTATCTGTGCTTGACTTTCGTCATTAAATTCTTAATGTTTAGTGAGTACTGCTAATTCCCGCCCTCTTATCCACTGCCTTCTTGTATGTGTCTGCGACATTTATGAGTAGAGATGGACTAGAACTCAAATCGCAAGTAAGTAAAATGTCTATTATACATCGAACCTGGAGGCGTTCATGGGATAATTATCGATGTTCAACACGAGGCTCAAAAAGTAGGCGGTGAGAGTTATGAGAGTAAAAATGATTTTTTTTTTTTTTGTCTGGATTTTCGAACGTGATTCCCAGACCATTTCCCAGGTCCCACAGCCATGTACATTAGTTACATTGATATTTTATTTGTTCATTTAGAACTTTTCCAACTATTTACACTCCAATTGACTTTAATGGGTCGTTTCGAACTTTCCATATAGTTCAACTGTTTGAAAACGGACCGAACTTTCGAAAGTTCGTCCATCCTAATTATGCGTTCTACAGCCTCACCCTGGACACTGCTCGGGATAATGCATGCGAAATGCATACATTCTGATCCGCTTTTTACGTGTGTTACAGTCAGTGTAGTGTGGCCACGCCTTACGTGTCTAGAAGACAGTAAGCAAATAAAAAATTGAAATGTAACACCGCACCCGGGGCCCTATTATAAAGGCGCCGTATCACTTTTTAGCGATAGTGCACTTAAAAGAGATCGTTATGGCGGACTGGGATCTAGATTAATGATCATCACCCCATACGAATATCATTGCGGTTATTCTCTGAATGAGCGTTGCCATAAATTAAGGCTGTTACACAACAGAAGAATTTCAACCTCAATCGTTGTTATTTGCTAAGACATGTGGAAAATCCTGAATCGATCGTGTGGTTCCCCTATGCGACCAACGGACTTTGTCCCGGCCGAGTCGGCAACACATAGTCCCTCGTGTGTACACTAAGTATCGGTGGCTGTAAGACATGGCATTAAAACAAATGAAAGCACAGCTGTTTCAGTGACAAAGTTGCCCATTTACACAGCACAATTATCGCCCGAACTGGCCGGACACACATGTGTGCCGATGGGTCGGCCCATGCAATTCATGTGGTAGGCACCTTATTTTGTATGAAAGGGACATTTTCCACTACTGGTCTATGTGTTATTATTGCAACTGCCCCATAATGTAATCTTTCTTAAAGGAAATTTCCCCCCCTCAAATGAAAAACATTGCATAGGGTTCAAATCACCCTCAAAACTGCAAGTGTTAGCAACCTGCGCGGAAAATAAGTGATATTAAGCATGTTAAGCCATGGAGAAACAGATGCCATGATTCCCTTGACTATTTCCCCTAACCGTTCCCTTGAGCATGTGCAAAACTTGTACACAAAAACAAGATCAACTTGAACTAAAGAATATTACGCCCCGAGAATATTTTTAGCCTGTAGATGCACAAAGTGGCAGATGTAATGTATGTATGTATAATTGTATGTATAAAGTGTGAACTTACAGGGAAAAAAAAAGGAAAAAGAAAAAAGGAGAGACTATCACTGTTTGATAGTCTATGAGAAAATATATCTGTTATACCGTCTCAACTACAAATGTAATAGGTCACATTTATAACCTTGAATATCTCTTCAAAAAAAATATTTGGGGGGAAAAAACAAAAAAGTGCCACTTGGGTACACAGGCTGTACTATAACAATACAGAGTATCCAGTAGTATTGTATATGTTTATTTATTATATAGCGCCATGGGGCGCAGCGCTGTACATTAAACAATACGATTATACCGTATTATGTTGTATATGTTATTTAATAGATCCACTTGGGGACACAGCGCTGTACATTATAACAATAAGATTAGACAGTATGTACCGGATACTGTTTATTTATTATAGCTCCAATTGGGGGACACAGCGCGGTACATATACAATACAGAGTATAAGTATGTACGTATATGTTTATTTATATAGCTCCACTTGGGTACAACAGCGCTGTTACATTATAACCAATAAGATTATACAGTATGTACGTGTATGTTATACCCTATAGCTACCACTTGGGACACAGTGCGTACATCTACAACATACCGAGTATACGTAGTATATGTTTAAGATATAGCGCCAGTGGGGACAAGCGCTGTACATTATAACAAATACAGAGTTATACAGTATGTATGTACATATGTTTCTATTATATAGCTCCACTTGGGGTACAACAGCGCTGTACCATTATAACATACAGAGTATACAGTAGGTCGGTTTTTTTGTTTAGTTTATGTTTATTGATATAGCTCCAGGGTACACAGCGCTGTACATTATAACAATACAGATTATACAGTATGTATGTATATGGTATTTTAGATCGTGCCCCTTGGGTACAAAGCACGCGTTAATTATAACAATACAGATTATACAGTATGTAGGTATGTTTTTATTTATTATAGCGCCACTTGGGGACGCAGCGCTGTAATTCTAACAATACAGATTATACAGTATGTAGTATATGGTATTTATATAGCGGCACTTGGGGACACAGTTGCTGTACATATAACCAATACAGATTATACAGTATGTATGTATTGTTTTATTTATATAGCGCCACTTGGGGGACCAAATCGCTGTACATTATAACAATACAGATTAACAGTATGTAGTATAGGTTTATTATATAGCGCCACTAGGGGATGCAGCGCTGTTTACATTAAACATACAGATTATACAGTATGTAGTATATGTTTATTTATATAGCGCCACTTGGGGACACAGCGCTGTACATTAACAATACAGATTATACAGTATGTATGTATATGTTCTATTTATATAGCCGCCATAGGGGACACAGAGCTGTACATTATAACACTACAGAGTTACAGTATGTATGTATCTGTTTATTTATATAGACGCCACTTGGGACACAGCGCTGACTTTATAACAATACAGATTATTACAGTATGTATGTATATTTTATTTATATGAGCGCCACTGGGTACACAGTGCTGTACATTATAACAATACAGATTATACAGTATGTATGGATAGTTTATTATATAGCGCCACTGGGACACAGCGCTGTATTATACAATACATATATTACAGTATGTATGTATAGGTTATTATATAGCGCCACTTGGTTACACAGTCGCTGTTACATTATAACAATTACAGATTATACAGTATGTATGTATATGTTTTAGTTATATAGCGCCACTGGGGCCACAGCCGCTGACATTATAACAATACAGATTATACAGTATGTGTGTAGATGTTTATGTATATAGCGCCACTGGGTACAACAGCGCTGTACATTATAAACAATACAGATTATTACAGTAGGTATGTATATGTTTATTTATATAGTGCCACTTGGGTACCAGCGTGTACATTCTACAATACAGATATACAGTATGTATGTATATGTTTATTTATTATAAAGTGCCACTTGGGTACGCAGCGGTACATTATAACAATTACAGATTTAGACAGTATGTATTATATGTTTATTTATTTTTATAGCGCCCTCCACACTTGGGTACACAGCGTGTAATTAAACAATACAGATTATACAGGATGTAGTATTATGTTTATTTATATGTGCCACCTTAGGGGACACAGCGCTCTGTGATTGCATTTATAACAAATAAAGATTATACAGTATGATGATCTGTTTATTATATAGCACCATAGGGGACACAGCGTGTACATTTTCTAACAATACAGATATACAGATGTATGTATGTTATTTATATACGCCATTGGGGACACAGCGCTGTGTATTATAAAACAATAAGATTCTACAGTATGTATGTATATGTGTATTTATATAGGCGCCACTTGGGTACACAGCGCTGTAACATCTATAACATAATACAGATATACAGTATGTAGTAATTGTTTCTTTATATATCGCGCCACTTGGTTAACAGCGCTGTACATTATAACAATCACAGATTATTACAGTAGTTGTATCTGTTATTTTATAGCGCCCTTGGGTACACAGCGCTGTACATTTAACAATACAGATATACTGTATGTTGTATATGTTTATTTATATAGCTCCACTTGGTAACAGCGTGTACAATTATACACAATACAGATTATACAGGATGTATGATATGTTTATTTATATAGCTCCACTTGGGTACCAGCACGTACATTTATAACAATACAGATTATACAGTATGTATGTATTGTTTATTTATAAGTGCCACTTGGGGGACACAGACGCTGTACAATTATAACATACCAGATTATACGATGTATGTAATCTGTTTATTTATCTAGTGCCACTTGGGGAACACAGCGATGTACTTAAACAATACAGTTAACAGTTGATGTATAGTTTATTTTAGATTAGTGCACTTCGGGTACACAGCGCTGTTGAATCTATACCAATACAGATTATACCCAGTATGTACGTATTATGTATTATAAGTGCCTTGGGGACACAGCACTGTACATTATAACAATACAGATGTATACCTTAGTATGTAATGTTTCTTTATTTATAGTGCCACTTGGGGACACAGCGCTGTACATTAAACCATACAGATTATACAGTATGTAGGTATATGTTTAATTTATTTTATAGCGCCACTTGGGGTACACAGCGTGTACTGTATAACAATACGATTATACAGATGTATGTATAGTTTATTTATATAGCTCCACTTGCGGGAGGACACCGCGCTGTACATTATAAACAATACAGATTATACAGTATATATGATATGTTATTATCTAGTGCACTTGGGGACACGCGCGTAGCATTTAGAACATACAGAGTATAACAGTATGTATGTATATTGTTTATTTATATAGCGCACTAGGGTGCAGCGCGTACATGATAAACAATTACAATATCATTATGTATGTATATGTTTATTTATATAGCGCCAATAGGGACGCAGTGCTGTAACATTATAACAATACAGATATACAGTTGTATGTATATGTTTATTTATATAGCGCCACTTGGGGACACAGCGCTGTACATAGAACAAACACACGATTATACAGTATGTATGTATATGTTATTTATATTATAGCGCCACTTGGGTACGCAGCGCTGTTACATTATAACAATACAGATTATTATACAGTATGTATGAGATGTTTATTTATATAGCTCAACTTGGGTACACAGTGCTGTACATTATAACAATACAGAGTTATACAGTATGTGTATATGTTTATTTAGAAGCACACTGGGACACAGCGCTGTACATTATAACAAACGATTATACAGTATGTAGTATATGTTTATTTAATAGTGCACTTGGGGGACACAGCGCTGTCCATTAAAAATAAAGATTAAAGTAGTATGTATATGTTTATTTAGATAGCGCCCACTTGGGGACCACAGCGCGGTACATTATAAACAATACAGAGGATTACAGTATGTATGTATATGTTTATTTATATAGCTCCACTTGGGGAAACAGCGCTGTACATTATACGAATACAGATTTATACAGTATGTATGATATATGTATTTATATAGCTCCACTTGGGGACACAGCGCTGACATTATAACAATTACAGATTATACAGTATGTATAGTTTATTTATATAGCGAACTTGGGTACACAGCGCTGTACATGATAACAATACAGATTATACAGTATGTATGGATATGTTTATTTAGATAGCGCCACTTGGGTACACACGATTGTACATTATAACAATACAGATATACAGTATGTATGTATATGTTATTTATAATGCGCCACTGGGTACACCAGCGCTGTACATGTATAACAATACAGATTATACAGTATGTAGGTATATGTTTATTAGATAGGCACTAGGGACACAGCGCTGTACTTATAACATACAGATTTTATACAGTTGTATGTATATGTTTATTTAGATAGCGCTCTGGGGTACACAGCGTGTACATCTTAAAAATACAGATTATACAGTTATGTAGGTATATGTTTATTTAGATAGCGCCATGGGGACACAGCGCTGTACATTATAACAATACAGATTATACAGTATGTGACGTATATTTTATTATATGCGCCCCTTGGGGACACAGCGCTGTAATTATAACAATACAGATTATACAGATGTACGTATATGTTTTATTTATATAGCGCCCTTGGGTACACGTAGTACATCTTATAACCAATACAGATTTACAGTATGTATGTATAGTTTATTTATATAGCTCACTGGGTAACAGCGCTGTACATTATAAAATACCGAATATTACAACACAAGGGGTAAGTGCACGCATATACAGATAGATTCAAAATTGAAGTAATAAAATTTCAGATATCGGTTTAAGAAGCATATATCTAAAATTATGTATAAATTGATATAAGTGAAAACAAGCCTGGCACACATATGGACTCCCTGCCCGAAGAGCTTACAGTCTCATCAGATTGCAAGAAAAGCTGAATCTGATTGTATTCAATTAGATCAACTGGACTTGAAATTAGTTCTTGAGACGTTTCGCTAGTCACCCGACACTGGCTTTCTCAATTATATGTCGCTAGTGGATGACTAGCAAACGTCTTCAAGAACGAACATTTCAAGTAGTTGATCTAATGAATACAACCGATATACCATGACCTGGATGAATGAGACCTTCACAAGCAAGAAAAGCTGAGTCATTGTTCATTGCAGGGGCCAGAAGGTACCTCGCCCTGTTATAGAGCAGTTCAGCTTAGCTGATGCAAAGTAGGTCACATGCATAGTGGTATATTTAAAGGTATCTTTGATAAATCAATACTGCCTCCCAAACTACCAAGCTCAAAGCAAAAAATCTGATTCTTTTTTTTTGTTACCCTTTTACAACTGAGAGATGGTAAGCTTATGTAGCTTACATACATTTAGATTGATTGAAACTTAGTGTTTAGCTTGGGGTGTTTGTCTGACCTTTTGGTAGTTTTTTTCCCTTACACAAACCCTTTAATGCAGCCGCCGAGGGATCCAGAGGGAGGTATTCCAGAATTCTCTTAGAGGAGCTGAAAGGTTAACTGAAATAGCTTTGAGGAGATATTCTTTTTGACAAGTAACTAACTTCTACTGACAGTAAATGCAGCTTCAAGCCCCTCATCCCTTTAAAGGCATGTCCACCCCCAACTATTAATTGAACCCACTCTTGGCCCCACTATGAAGTATAAAAAGCTTACATACACATTACAGATCCATATGTTCTCCTGTAGTCCCCCCCAAAGGTCCCAAAAAACTGGCAGCAGAGGTAAAAGAGTCATATAGGACTATGCCTCCTGTCTACCCTCTGCGGAGCAGTTTGTGCATGGCACTGCAGCCATGCTCCCCCTCCATCCTCTCCCATCCAATTTTTTTGTCCTCCCGCCCCCTAGTCGTAAAATCCTTTTCATTTATCTTCGCTTTTTACTCTCCCCCCAGCCCCAACCGCATAACTTTTATTTACAGAAAGTGCCCAATCTTTACTTACACTGCCTCTCTCATTAGCCGGTTGAACTACCGGCAGCCGCATCCGTGTTGGCAGCCTCTCAGCCAATCACGGAGGAAGGATGGATGCGGCGCTGGTCCCGCCCTGCTTGCAGTTCGTTGTAAGCAGAGGGCCAGGGCAGTGCGGCGAGGATTAGAGGCATGTTAAGTAAAGATTGGGCATTTCTGTAAATAAAAAGTTAGGGGGTTTGGGGATGGGGGAAGAGCAATTACATATATAAAAAGTTTATTAAGGGGGGACATGCCATTAATTATCATTTGTTCTCCAATGTCAGAGTAAGAGAATTGTCAGTGAAAAGCTGTGGGAGGCGCAGAAAGAAAAATCACAGAATGAGGCCTAATTCTTCTTTAAGTGGGGTCACCACATCATCGCCTTGTCCTTCTCGTTGTTGATTGTAAGCCTGCACAATCTAGAATTATTGCTTCAGAGAGAACTGTAGGTCATGATTTCGGATTTTACAGATAGCTTTTGGGCAGGGGATGATTTAGAATTTATAAAGATAGATTAAGGGTTTGGGGGGAGTTGATTTACCATAGAAGTTTGTGGTTATACCTTTAAGGCACAATATATTCAGAATGTGTCTTACCATTAGGTATTTTTAACATCCTCTATAATAGAAACGTAAAAAAAAGAAGCATTCCTTTAAAAAATGCTTTGCACAGACTTTGAGACCATGATCCTTTGCTTCCAGCTGAAAGTCAGAACCCAAGATCTACAGTTCATTTTCATTCAAATGGATGTCCTGATTAGAAGGAAGGCTTGTGGTCTATAAAAGAGGTAGGGTCAACCACTGATGGAACATTTACAGGTGATGTGCCTGGTTTTTTTTTGTTTTTTTTAATTGCGATCGCATTCATTCTAGGGCCCTCTCAGAAAGCAAATCAAATCTTTAAAAAACATAAAATCTTTAAAAACTTAAATATTTAGGGCAATTGCGGTACATGATGTGGAAATGAGGTTTGGCAGGCAACCTGGTACAGGCAAGGCCAGCAACCTTTATGCCACCAAGAGACCAAAGCAGCCAAAATAAAAGAGAAATAGGACTGCTAAGAATGAAACCAGTGTTCTACCTTTGTCCTTGGCAGATATTAGAAGTCTTTTTGTTAATGTAAAGTACTAAGGATATAATTCATTTTAAAGAATCGCTGGAAAAAAAGGCTTGCTCTTCTGAGAAATAGGGTGGCTCCGCAGCAGGATTAATGCCTTTGTTGCGCTATGGCATTAGAAGAAAGAATTCAAGCCAGCCAACGGTCTATTAGTCGTAATCAGACTGTCATTACTCTGTACTTCCTCCAAGCGCTGCTCTATGGAGCAGTTAGGTTTTAAAGAGCAAACCAAATATCTTTATTAACTTCTTTATGCACTTCAGGTCAACTTCATCTTGTGCCCAGCAATATGTTGTTGGTATATAGGCAGCAGTAATCACATTTAGACTTGTGATTTGAAGCTTGTAATAGTTAATGTATTTCTGTAAATTGCATTTGGTGGGAATGAAAGTTCAACATATACACCCAGGTTTAATATAATACTTCACACTATTACACAGTAAGAGAACATTAAAAGTGGTACATACCTATTTGCTTCTTTAAAACTTCCATTATAAAACGTTCTGATCAGTCTCTGAATGGACACTCTGTCCTGCCTCTTTCCTGATGAATCAAGAACAAACGAGCTAAAGGGGTTTCCCTCACAGGGGCAGAGGACTCTGGCGGCTCATGTTGTGATTGGATTTACCTATAAGATGATTCTTAAAAGGTATATTTGCTTTTTTGCTTCTTATTAACACAATGATATACATAACTGTTATATGACATCAGAAACCTAAATTTCAATTACAACTCTGCTGTTAAATGAAACATGTGAACATATAAATGTTTGAGGTTGTTGTTCGTTTATATAAATATGATTTAAAGCAACCTAGGACAGGTCTTAGCGGGCCAGCTCCAAATAGAATGCGTGTGGGTTCATATTTCCATTCCCACTTTGTATACATTAGTCAGCTTCCTGAGTCATTGCATTAATCTTAAGCCAACGTTACACCCCCCCATTTTATTTTTAAACTATTGAGAGTACCCCCCGACATACATCCAATGTATATCACCTTCATTTTACATTAGCATGTTACAACTGTACCAGTTTTTTGAAACAATTAAAGGACCGGTAACCTGCCAAACATTTTTCTAACCAATCACACAGAATAGAATAAATTACCACCCCCCAATTCTTAAATTGGCTTTTCCCCCCAACCTTCTCTGACCTTCATATCCCTTGTTTTTAGCTTGAAATTTACTTTTTACAGGGGGTGGGGGCACCACAGCTAGTAAGCAAAGATATGTCACTCACCCAGCCCCTCCCACTGGCACACTACATGAATAACTTAATCCATTCTAAAAGCTAAACGTTATTTCTCTGTCACTGCATGATAATGATTCAGCATTAAGATCAGGAAAGGAATAAGCATAATCTGTTCTCTGTCACTTTTGTGCGCGATAAACCCCCACAATCCTGCAGTTAAGCGCTTGTGCTACCAACAAATATTTTTTAAGTTTTAGTGTCCCTTTAATAAACTTAACAGGAGGGCACTAGCTCTCGGAGAGAGCAAGAAAAATGGAGAGGCGAAAGAATGAGTGCTAGGTAGTGGAAGAATGGGGAGAAAGATGAGAGAATAAAGATATGAGTTGGATTCCAGTACTAGAGGCCAGTCACTAGGAATAGATAGATAGATAGATAGATAGATAGCTAGATAGATAGATCGATAGATAGATAGAGATAGATAGATAGTAGATAGATAGATAGATGATAGATGACAGATAGATAGATGACAGATATGATAGAAAGATAGATAGATAGAAAAGATAGATAGATAGATGACAGAATAGGAATAGTAGATAGACCAGAATGACAGATAGCTAGATAGATAGATAGATAGTAGATAGATGACAGATAGATGGATAGATCGACAGGAGAGTAAATAGAATAGATAGATAGATAGATAGATAGATAGATAGATCGATGACAGCTAGTTACCTAGATAGATGAGACGATAATAGATAGATTAGAGAGATAGATAGATAGATAGATAGATGACAAAGAATAGATAGATGACTAGAGATAGATAGATAGCTAGATAGAGATAGATAGCTAGATAGATAGATAGATAGATAGATTGAGAGATAGATAGATAGATAGATGACAGATAGATGGATAGATGACAGATACGATAATAGATAGATAGCCTACGATAGATAGATAGATGATCGATAGATCGAGGACAGATGTTAAAGATAGATAGATGACAGATAGATAGAAGATAGATAGATAGCATGACAGTATAGATAGATGACAGATAGCTAGAGACATATGATAGAAGATGACATACTTAGATAGATAGATAGATAGATAGATGATAGATAGATAGATAGAGAGCTAGATAGATAGATAGATAGATGCGGACAACCTCTCCTTTTCATGCAGCAAGTTTTTTTGTATCAAAACTCAGACTTACAAGTAAAAGTTCTCTCTTGTTCCAGAAGAAAACCAAAAAGTAAACCCATCTGCCCCTCCCTTTATCCATCACGCACCATTAAACATGTAACAGCGGAAACAGAAAACATACTTCTCGGCTCTGGATGTGATGTGATTCTAGACGTTTGAGTCAGCTGTAGAGACGGAGAGAGGTTAGTTAGCTGAGAGACCAGAACATGTAAATTAGACATAGAAAGATCCAGAGTATTTGACAAATAGTTAATCCCGTTAAGGGTCCTCATGAAGAATAAATACATCCCTATAAATTGTAGAAATAAATCTCTCTGTACACAGGATATATATTGAAATCTACCCATTATGTGAAATATAAGTATAATAGAAGTTCACCAAGGAGTTCCAAGTTGCAGGGCAGTGATTTTATATGCCATGATAAAACAATCAGTCTTCTTTTAATATTTGTTAGAGATGAACTGCGAGTTTAGTACCGACAAGGTTTCCGATAGAATTACAATTTAAATGTAATTTGGGGGGGGCGATGGGGCCAAAGATATAAAGTAAGCAATGGAACGCCACATTGTGCATCATTTTAATTACATGTAAGCTCGTCGGGGCAGGATCTATTCTGTTGGGTTAGGCTTTGCTGCACTTATATCAATTTATCATAATTTTTTATTATATATATATTAAAATGTATTCTAACCGATGTATGTAACTGTATTTAATTTGATATCTGTATAATGGCTTTCACGTATCCCCCTTTGATACTGTATTTTATGCATTCACATGAAACAACTGAAAATCATGACTCATCTCGAAGCCTTAATGCGACCAGTAGAACACCAAATGCATTTGTCAGACAAACCTTACCAAAACACACCTTACTGTCATTTTTTCGTGGGAATGTGAGGGTCAGTTTACAATAAACCGAACAATATAGAAGTATGGGCTTGACATAAACATCAAGGAGAAACACCTCCTTAAAAGAAAGGACACAGAATGTATCCTTAATAGATTAAGGATCTATGAGTTGTTGGTTTCGTTCGTTTTCGCATTTTAGACAATTTTTCGGAAAGTTTCGAAACATTTGCCGTTCAATTTTTGGATATGGCTACTTTCAATTTTCGATAAAAAAATGGAAAAATTAATAATCGGGCTCAGGAAATCTGTGAGTTCCGAAAGTTTCGAAACCCTCAGATTCCGATTCGACGATACAAGTCGAAACTGGGTTACTCATCAAACCCCATATGACATCTCTCAGCCTTAATGGAGAAGCATTTTAAACAGTATTGCAACCTCTTCTTGGCTGTGATCAATAATCAAGAGTCAAGCAAACAGTCAAGAGAGCCATACATATCAATGCATGCCCTTGGAAAGCACTGCACTAAGACTTATATTTTAACTTTTAATAGCAGATTTCTGAGTGTACCACATAATATATGTTAATCTTTTATGATGATTATGATTTTTATTCAATCATGATTTTGGACCTTGTGTCACGTTTAATGTGCAACAGTACAATCGAGATGGGATTGTTCTCATCTCGGACTTGGCTCGAAACAGAACCCGTTCTGAAATCCAAACGGTTCAATCTGGCAAACAAGAGTTCGGGCTTGGTAGTGCCAGTATGTCTATAATTTATCGAATAATGAGGGTTTCCCAATAGCCTTGAAGCGTCAAAAAATCCTCAAAATTAGTTTGATCTTATTTTCAAGGGATATGAAACTATTCAGGCTCTTTTGGAAAATATTGGAAAGGGCTCCGCAGTCCCGAAAGTATGTCCTATTTTGGTTTTCGGTCTTGGGATTTTCCCGAGATCGGATTAAATCTGGAAAACGGAACGCCAGTGACAGTTTCGATCATGTCTAAACATGAGCGGCACGGCTTTATCCAAACCTAAATTAATATAATAGCATGTCCACCCCCACAATTAAAATTTCCCCTACTGTTGGTTCGCGGTAGTGTAAAAATCTTACCCTTCTCTTGCTCCTTATGGTTCTCCTGCAGGGCCATGAGGAAAAACGCTGTATGGTGTAATCCGTATCTGACACTTTCATGCTCCTCTTCCGGTCCCTACCACGGGATCCCTCGGTGGCTCATGGATTGTTGTTTATCTAAAAAACTGCTCCTATAATGTAGGCAATACTCAAACGCTCGTTTTAAAACCCTTAAACAGACCATAAATTATATTACACGAACTGTTCCTTCGGCTCCTTCGCCCTGACTGACAGCTGCCATCACTGCGTGTCTGAGTGTCACCGTTGGATGCGGGTCGTCCCCTCTTGCTATCTCCGTTCATAGAAGTAGCGATAGGCCTGCGCGCTAGATTGAACCCATAGGGTCAGTAAATTTAGGGCCTGTTTTGGACCCACCGCTTTCCCACCTTAGCGTTAGGGGTGGGGGGTAGCCTTAATTTGTATCCCACATTGATAACAGTCTCACATTGATAGCAGTCCCACATTGATAAAAGACGCACATTGATAGCAGTCGCACATTGGTAACAGCCGCACATTGATAACAGTCTCCCATTGGGAACACCCGCACATCGGTAACAGCTGCACATTGATGACAGTCTCACATTGATGAAAGCCGCACATTGGTAACAGCTGCACATTGATAACAGCCACACATTGGTAACAGCCGCACATTGATAACAGCCGCACATTGGTAACAGCCACACATTGGTAACAGTCTCACATTGGTAACAGCCGCACATTGGTAACAGCCGCACATTGGTAACAGTCTCACATTGATAACAGCCGCACATTGGTAACAGTCTCACATTGATAACAGCCGCATATTGATAACAGTGTCACATTGATAACAGCCGCACATTGATAACAGTCTCACATTGGGAACACCTGCACATTGATAACAGGCGCATATTGATGACAGTCTTACATTGATGAAAGCCGCACATTGGTAACAGCCGCACTTTAATAACAGTCGCACATTGATAACAGCCGCACATTGATAACAGCCGCACATTGATAACAGCCGCACATTGATAACAGCCGCACATTGATAACAGTCTCACATTGATAACAGTCCCACATTGATAACAGTCGCACATTGATAACAGCCGCACATTGATAACAGTGTCACATTGATAACAGTCTCACATTGATAACAGCCGCACATTGATAACAGTCGCACATTGATAACAGCCGCACATTGATAACAGTGTCACATTGATAACAGTCTCACATTGATAACAGTCTCACATTGATAACAGTCTCACATTGATAACAGTCTCACATTGATTAATTCTATCAATGTTTTGGTGCTGCGCAGAGCATCGTCCCCAGGATATACTATTAAATAAACTTAATCACCAATAAATAGTCTCCACCTACTGTACCACAGACACACCTACCACATGGACCTACAGACCACTTCCAACCTAAAAGAGGAGTGCAATCTGAAGTTAAAGGGCATGTCCCAGTTTAAAACACATTTTCCTTTTGCTGTTTATCCAGAGAAGGGTAAGGCTGAGGCCAGAATACATCACACTAGAATCCCTCAGGCGATTGCATGTGCGATTCTGGTGTGCAAGCGAAATAGAGCACGCAAACAAAGGGAAGATGCGTTAGTGTGGCCTAGCCCTAATGAATTACAAAGCTATGCATATGATGCAACTGCAGGTTTCTATGGGGATTTGGTTCTGGTTTAGGAAATAACCCTAAATATATCTGCACAATCCAGATCGGGAGGTGTCAGGAAAGGTGAGAGTGGGGGAGGTGTAACTGGGTGGAGTTCATCATAATTCAACTTCATATGGTATAAAGAGTATTGACCCAGTTGTGAGGTTGGTGAGGTATGGAATGGCAGGCATTCCCACTCTTTGGGTTGAATTGGTTGAAAACCCTGGTTAGATTGACTTCTTGCCTGACTGATATTCCATGATGCAAAAGAAGTTTAAGGCATTGTGGGATTGCGGTCAGGTAAGACGTATGTTTTTGTTTCTGCATCGGCCTGTTACATTCCTGTAAAATGACTTACAACAAGAACACGTGGGGGATCTCACAGATCTCACGGAATTTGTGGAACTCCATTTGGAAATTTTCGAAAATCCTCGAACGTTCAAAGATTTTCAAACATCCGAGGATTTACGTCTGTTCTGTAATCCTTGAAAGGGGCAGAGGATTCTCGAACGTCCGATAGTCCCATGGCCAGATGTTTGGGGGTCCTGCGGCTCAACCCGGGACCCCCTCCAGGGTCATTAGAAGGACCATTGTGGCACTTAGAAGGGGCTTTTGGGGATAAAGGGGTCCCACAACTTGAACCAGGACCCCCCTCCCCGGCACTTATAAGTGCTCTTGTGGCCCTGACTAGTGCCTTTTTGGGCTTAAGGGGTCCCCCATCTCGTACTGGGACCCCCCTCCCGGGCAATTAGAACTGCCATTGTGGCACTGACAAGTGCCTTTGTTGGGGGTCCTGCAGCTCAAAACCAGGACCCCCATTGACCCTTAGACCCTTAACTCTGCTGATGTTGCAGACACCATGGTCCTAGAGCCATTTACAGTAAGTTGCCACTGCTATTTAAACTATTATTTTAGGCGGAAATTTCCCCCAAAATTTCCCCATTGACTTTAATAGCGGATTTTAAAACATTTGGATTTTTTTTTGAAAATTCACGAATCCTCGAGTGGGACGGATTTTCAGAAGTTCGGCAATCTCTACTCACGACGTTCTCTGCCATTAGATCTTGAGGTCCTTGCAAGGGTCAAGCCCTTTAGACCATGCTGGATGTCTCACTATTGTTGAGCCCCATTATAGTTAGAACTTTAGGTTCCCACAAAATTTAGTTCTGCCATTGGATATTGTGTTCTAAACATTTCCTTGTATATAGAACACAAGCAGACGGCAATTAGCTGGAGTTATGAAGAATCCAGTACACACACCATTTATGTGTATGAATGTTCTGTAAGTAATTTACTACTGATAATAATAATATAGAACGCTACAATTTCTGATTAGAGATGTTTGAAACTGTTGAGTTTCGTTCCGTTTTCGAACTTTCGAAATTTTTGGAAAGTTCGAATTCGGACCCATTCAAGTCTATGGGAGAGTGATAGTTCGAAAAGTCTGGGTGATTTACAGCTAAACTAACAGTGGTAACTTACTGTAAGTGGCTGTGGCACCTGGGAAATGGTCTGGGGAACATGTCACTGTCACCAAAACTTGTTAAAACACTTCCTGAAGTCACACAGGCAATTGTCGGGTTTTGCACAAGCTACATTCAACAATACATTTGAGGATTATTGAACGAACCTTCCTGTATTAGCAAACGGTACATTCGAGGATTATCAAACGAACAAACGATCCTTCCTGTGATAGTAAACGGATTGACGTAAACAAAGATCTTTCCTGAGTTAACAAATGGTACATTTTCGAACAAATGAACAATCCTTCCCGGGTTAGCAAACAGTACATTTGAGGGTTAGTTCGGCTCGGACTATTTGGTTATTATATGGTTATTATATTACTTGGCTATTATATGGTTATTATATTACTAGGTTATTATATGGTTATTATATGACTAGGTTATTATATGGTTATTATATTACTAGGTTATTATATAATTTTATACATAGTGCTCCACCCCTCTCAGGGTATGCTCACAATTGTCTCCTTCGTGATTGGTTTCTCACCACTTATTAAAAGTGTTAAAACATACAATAAATATACGATACTGTTTTACTTGGTGGTTACTATACTTGTCGCTTGTGTCTTTAATCTTGTGATAAAGTACCAATGCTTATGTAAAGCTTCCTAAAAAACATGTGTTACTATAAAATTAATTTTTTTTTACTTTAAAACACCTTTGGACCTGTTTTATCCCTTTACTTAATATTTTATTGTATTAAATCTTTATTTCTTTTCCATTTGTTTCAGATATATTCCCTTCCAGTTCCTGTGGACCAAGTGAAAGGGTAGTATTAACAATTTGTTTTACTTCTAAAGAAAGCATTTAAAATTCATTTCTTCATTTAAACCTTTGGGATGCATAGTGTTTAGGTGGTGTATCCAGTATATTTCCCTTGTAGGAGCTTTTTATCAAAATTACCTCCTCTGGATTGCTTTTTTCCACCACCTCCCAACACCATCCATCTGATTGGGCTGCATTATGTCCCTGTATTTTAAAGTGTTTAGATACAGATGTCACCTCTTCATTTTTCTCCAAATTACACTTGGTTATAATCTCTTTTATGCTACATATGCGGGTTCTTATTTGGTTTTGTTTTTCCTAATATGCTAGTCCGCATGGACACTTCAGCAATATATATTACCCCATAGTGAGACAACTAGCAAAGTGGTTAGTCTTATCTGGTTACCTTGCGAGGGGTGTGATACTGTTGTTCCCTTTAATGATTGCTGTGCAAGCTGGCAGTTTAAGCACAGAAAGGTCCTATTCTCTTAGTTTTATTCTCTATTTCGATTTTCTTTTCATTCTTATAGTCAAATGGACCAATTGTTGCCCTAAACTGCCTCCATTTTTATATGCAAATGTTGGTTGTTGCCAGAATGCCTGATAGAATGCCAGAACGCCTGATAGACACCAAGGACTTCCTGAATAAATTAAAAGAAAAACAGATGTAGCTAAATGTACTATTTAGTAACTAGGGACATCCAGTCTTTATATACATGTATCCCACATCAAGAGGGGATAGTGGCTGTTGAAAAAAGATTATTGGAATTGAACTTAAATACAGCTTAAGTTTACTTATATTAGACCTGTTAAATATAGCCCTTAACAGAGAATTACTTTAGATTCGGTGACAAATTCTACAACAAATGAATTTGAAAACAACTGTATTAAGAACTGAATTGTAACAAAGACAATAATGTTTTACAAACGATTTGTGATATTCTCCTACTATGGTCAGGTACGGAAGCAAACTAACTAAATTCACAAAAGAGGTGAATGAATGGCACAGCCACTTCAAGTTTACTGTACAGTATGACCTAGAGGAAATCTCATTCCTAGCCACATCAAAGTCTTCCCCAAGTCTCGTGTACTCAGCCGTGCCCTCTCATGTCCCCAAACACAGATCAGACCCTCGGTTCCCCCCCAAAGTCCACAATCAAGGCCTACCCTCTGCGACGATGCTTCGGTGGCGACAATGTCTCAGCTGAGCATTCTCTGTCTCATAAGCATACGCAATGTCACCCAAAAATTTCCCACAGGATTCCTTCCACCTAACACGGTGGCTCCCGCGTTCCAAAGCCCTAGGCCCCTCAGCAGCCACAATTCTCCCTCCCCCACAAAACAGGCCCATCCTCCATGACAGCCGATCCCTTTGTCATCCACTCCCACATCACCATCCGCAAAAGGTCGAATTCGGTGACCCCCCAAATCATTGCGAGTGTTGGCTCGCCACAAGGTGGGCCCTGTTTCCCCAACACAACCACTTGCCATCTCCAATGGTGTGCCAGTTCGGCCCAACACTGGTCCCTTCTCATCTACGACCTGACCGCAAAACTCGCCTAGCGACTCAAACTCGCATCAGACCCTTTCCGTGTTTACATGCGCCAGCCCTTGCCCCAGCCGTCCATTCCCCAGGGACCATATCACCCCCTCGCAGTCCAACCAGCTCAACCTCCAAACCTTGCTGTGGTCTCCCTCATGGGGGTTTCTCATTATATGCTCAAATGTCCTGTGGCCTAGCCCATTCATCTAGGACCCCCCAACAGACCCATCGCCAACCCGCTGGTGAGCTCAAGAGCCATCCAACCAGTTGTAATTTGGGCCCCAAATGCCAAAGAGTGCCTCTGTCCTAGGTTATTATATGGTTATGATATGACTAGGTTATTATATGGTTATGATATGACTAGGTTATTATATGGTTATTATATGACTATGTTATTATATGACTAGGTTATTATATGGTTATTATATGACTAGGTTATTATATGGCTGTTATATGACTAGGTTATTTTATGGTTATTATATGGTTATTATATTACTAGGTTATTATATGGTTATTATATGACTAGGTTATTATATGGTTATTATATGGTTATTATATGACTAGGTTATTATATGGTTATTATATGACTAGGTACCATATAACAACTTAGTCATATAATAACCTAGTCATATAATAACCATATAATAACCTAGTAATATAATAACCATATAATAACCATGTTATTATGTTTATTATATTACTAGGTTATTATATGGTTATTATATTACTAGGTTATTATATGGTTATTATATTACTAGGTTATTATATGGTTATTATATCACTAGGTTATTATATGGTTATTATATTATTAGGGTTAGCGAACAGTACATTTGAGGATTATCGAACGAACGATCCATCCTAGAGTTAGCGAACGGTACATTCGGAGGCTTGCGAAAACGAAGGAACGAACGGTGCTTCCTGGGTTAGCGAACGGTATATTCGAGGATTATCGAACGAACGATCCTTCCTAGCTTAGCGAACGGTACATTCGAGGGTTAGAGAACGGCCCGTAAATTTGATAATTATCGAATTTTCTCGAAAAATCGAAAACTCCAAAAATCCGGGTTTCGTGAAAGTTTTGTCGGGACTTCGAAACCCTCGGATTCGATTCGAAACTGGGTTCTATTCGAACCCACATTACATCTCTATTTCTGATACAATCCAAGAAATCGCTGTACACAATTCCAGTTTTCACATTGGGATGATATTGTTTTTACTGTAAATTGGTAACATGATATTTTCTTGGTCCAGGCTTTTTCCATACTCAGATCTTTGGTTTATTTAATCGATGACAATGATTTAAAACACGGTCCATTTGTAGTGCTCTGGTTCCCGGTGAATTAAACTGTAGATGGAGGTTATCAAACCACCCAAAGCAGTAACAAAGGTCAACAAGATCAACAAAGATCAACACATTGTTTAGGATTTTTCTCTTTGTACAAAGTGATTTTTTACAGTTGGTTTTTAATGTACTTACCTGCCGACCAATCCGCCACATTCAATCAATATTTCAGGAACCACCTTTCCAGTCCACCTGGCCCCATTCGTTTTGGTTCATTGCAGCTATTTAACACATTTGTTTTAACTAGGGATGTACCGGAGTTCTCACCCGAACTACCGGAATTTTGATCTTCAATGGTTTCCAAGGTGAAATGTTGAGGTTTTGGTGAAGAACTTTGGTTTGAACAGGTGAAGATCTGAGCCAAACTAAGTCCTGATCCGCAGACCTGCCTGTGTAACAGACTCCAGCTGGTATTTATTATAATAGGTTGTTATTATTATGGGTTTTTAACGTTTTCCACGAGCAGTTATTTTCTTTCATGGTGGTGAATATTCTTCTACAGGGTGAGAAATGTTGCCTGTGGACTGTTACTAGGACCATTGTTCTGTCTGCAAGCTGCTTGTTGCGAACAGACATAATTAGGCACCATTTGGCATGTATTTATCTTGCGATATGTATGGGAATCTGCCCAGTTTGACTGTAAGGTCCATCATTAATGAAATATTTAAAACCAGACAGTAGAACAGAATGCAATCAGAGGCCACGTGCACCGGCTCAATTCTCCATGCTGAGTGACTTCTGCAAAATCAGTATCCCACTTATATGTAATAATGTTATAATTACCATCTCTCTGATCATTGTGTGGACAATATCCATCTTATTATAATGGTTTATTAACTGCTCTGCACAGAGATTAAGTGGCATCTTTAAGCTGAAAAATTTCATGACACTTATAATTAAAAGCAGTAACATTTTTCATCTAAAAGGAAATTTAGAAAGTGGCAAAAAGTTATTTTGCTGTGAAAAAGAATCAAAATTCTTTTGCCAAGTCCAGTGTGATCCAATCTGGGAATAGGAAATGTCCTGGTCTTACTTTAGCTTAGTTAAATCCACTTTTCTGGACATTCATTGCATTATTTGTGCATTATTAGTGCTCACTTTGCAAATTAGAAAATCCAGTCACTTACTATTATATGAGAGTACAATAATAAATTCAAGGGCGCGTTTTTTAAGTTTAGTTCTTGAAGACATTTTGTTAGTCATCCAGCAAAAACATAGTCTACCAGTAAAAACATGGATGTGCTACGGGATCTCCACCAGTAAGAAGTACAAGCCTTCTCAGAACACATAAATGCTGTGGACCAAAACATCAGTTTTACTCTGGAAGAGGTATGTAGTAAACTGGAAGTAGAGGTTTACATAAAACCCAAACAGTCCAGTACTTGGGGAAATGCTTTCTTTTTAGCATGAGGTTGCAGGTTCGATTCCCCAGAGGGGAGACACAGCATTTGGTGATTGTGAACATGCTCTTCTATTGGGGAAGGTTGTCTTAAGACTTTAGTTCTCTTTTAAATAGGCTCTGCCTTCACCCTAAACTCTAAACCATAGAAGAAGGGAGATATGGTGTATATAGAGGTGCTAGTAATAAATAGTCGGATAAATCCCTGGATTAACTTGAAATTTTTTATCTAAAGGGAAAGGTAAGACAAAATCTCCATACACAAGGAGCATGCGTCCAATGCCGTTTTGGTCAATTATTGCACTAGCGTGGCTGTTTGGTCTGGCATCGCTCTGTGATATGCAGGGTCAGATCACAATAGACACTCAATCAGATGGCCACACTCATGCAATAATCTACTGAAACAGATGATTTTTTTCCCCCTATAAAATTTGTATTTAAAGGGGAAGGAAAGACAAAAGCTCTGTACGCACAGAATGCGTCCAACACCGCTTAGGTCAATTATCGCACATGTGTGGCTGTTCAGTCTGGCATCACTCTGTGATCCACCAGGTCAGATCACCATCTACACCCAACTTAACAGCCACACTTATGCAATAATCAACTGAAACGGATGATTTTCTTCCCCTTTAAACCACCCAAATCCTCACAAATAAAATGTGTAAGGATTTAATTCTACTCTATCCCAAACTGATCCAGAGGAAGGCAAAAACCCCATCTAAAGCCAGATCTGAAACCAGGCTTCAGAAGGGAAAAATCCTTCACCTGGACCAACATGTTAACAGGTCTCCATTAAACCTGGACATCTATGGACCTAGTCAGTAACATCTGAACAGTCTATAGATGTCAAGGTTTAATAAAGACCCAACCCAACACTTACCAACTTACCATTCGGGAACCTTCAATTACTGTATCTCCTGCAGGAGGCTAAAGGGAAACAGACATGGAAGATGATTAGCAAGTTAAATTTTGTTAAAATATTTAGTATCCCTGTGTCCACCCCCAAAACTAAAATTTAATCCCATACTGGCCCCACCGTGTAGTGTTCAAAAATCCTTACCGTACATCTCTGAGTAGGAGCTCTCTGTGTGTGATCTAGGTGCCTGTTACTTCCTTGCCCTTGTTGAGGTTTCGCCATGAGCAGACGAATCACAGCCATTCAAAGCCACAGCTGCTGGTCCGACCCCTCCTTGCAACTTCCGGCAAGCAGAGGGCCGGGAACAAATCACCAGAGGATCAAAGTAATGTAAGTAGAGTTCTGCTTCTTTTTTTTAACAAATGAACATGGCAGTTGGGGGTGGGCTAGGGTGCCCTACAATTTAGTACAAGGTTTCTTTGCAGGTGAATATGCCCTTTAAAATCATAGAGCACTTTTCTTAAAAAAAAAATAAAAATTCTAAAATATAATTAAATAAAGCATTTAAATGGTAAGTGTGTGTTCAAAAGCAACCATAATGCACCAGGAGGGAGGGCTATAGAATTCAGAAACACAACATACCCTCTGACAGTCACTGTTTGTCGTGGACAGACCTAATTTGCAGGGTTTTTCTTAATCTCCCAGAACGATCATCTTTGTCTTGCAGGGGTTAAGGCTTGGGCATTCCAGGAGCATAGCCAGGGCGTTCTGGGGACATGTCTGGATGGGTTGGGGTAGGGTAGGGCAGTCTGAAGGCAGGATTAGGTGGAACTTAAAAAGGCCCAGGGTGTTGGAAGGTATGTAATAGACCCATTATTACACAACCTAATTAAATGACCCCTCTGTGAGCTGTATAATAATCCACATATTGTATCTGAGAGAACCAATAGAACCAGGTTAACGTATACTCATAGCTTGGCTTTACCGAGTGCGGCGCACATTAGGGATTCATCTTTCCTATCATCCCATTTCTATTTCTGGCAAGTATCAGGGAAATGCATGTTGGCATATACAAAAGAAAGATGTGTCAGATACCAATTTTCAAGCACAGTGGCAGATTTATTTCTGACATCATAAATCTGAAGGTGTCTGCCATCCTGTCTCTGTGGTAGACTGAAATGTACAACATAGAGGAACCTTTCTATCGCTTTGCCAGTTGAATACTTCACATTGTGGCACAAAATAAATAAACCAAATTCATACTATCAAACATGATCACATTACGGATTTGGTTTTTATACTGTACTAGAGTGGGTAACGGTGGTTTCAACATCACAAGTAAAAATTATTTTTGTCATTTGGTACAGATGGTACAGGCTTTGATGATAAAGGGCACACAGGATGTTGCAGTTGTTCAGTTCTGTTCAATGTGAATCATTTAATTGGTTGTTCCTACTTCCTCGCTGTATTGCTTTATCTGCAGCTGGTTACAATCCACATTCTTTATTGCAGCTATTATTTTATTTTTCTAGCTTATAACCTACCGTGTATTAAAAGAAACAAACCATAGCAGTTTTCCTGACAGTTTGTAAATAAAATCTAGAATTCTCAGGGAGGTAGGAGCAAGAACCCCCACCACCCATCTTTACTTGTAACACATTAACAAGTGCCTCCTAGTGACACACCCTCTGCTCCTGACAGTCTCTGACACCACTACGAAAGCCTTTTAAGACCACTTAGAGCAGAAATAGGCACTAAGTTTGGACCTTTGTGTTTTTCTTACAGGTAAGTATAGAAGGTAGGAGCATTTGCGCCAACCTCCCAGGGATTTATTGATTTTATTCACAATTGTCATAAACATTTCCCCCCAATTTAGTTTTTTTTTAAAGCAATATTGCTAAACGCTACATCTAAAAATGTTTGGTTACCACAAAGTTACCCCAGAACTTTATCAATAGTTTGATGGCAAAATATAAATATGTGCAAAATGATTAAATACATTTCTAACATATGTGAAAAACTACAGCTATGTATGTTGTATGTACACACATTCGGCTATGTACACACAATCAGTTTGATTGTTAAGACTGATTGTTAGATGGTTGGTCTTAAAGGTGAACTGTGGTCTCCAAACAAGTTGATTTTAAATGAAACACCAGGTTCCTACCTTTAAAATGAACCATCAACCACCGTTCTACGTGCAGCAAAGCCCAAGATTTGAAATCACTGATCAGAAAGTTAGGTGGTGGGAGATTCTGGATCTGCGGTCACAAATACTACTTCCTCCTCTAATCTGCGGTTGGCACATGCTCAGTTGAGAAAGCAGAAGAAACCAGGAAGAGATCAAAATACAGTGGCTGAAAAAGTAGAGGGAGGGGCCACAGGGGGTTTCAAGGGGACTGCAAGGGGAGGAGCCATGGGGACCCATGAAAAGGGGGGGGGAGACACAGGGAGAGGGACCTTCACATAGTTTTGGGGGCAGGAAGCAGGAAGTGCAGGGGATCTGGCGATGCTACTACCATATTACATATAAAAATGTAAATATATTCAAAACTATGTAAAAAAATACTCAGGAAAGTGATTCCTGTTGTTTTAACTAAATTAATTTTTGGACCACAGTTACCCTTTAATAATCTGTCACTACCAATACCAATGGGCTGCTCAGGGTGAGGAAAGGGGGGGCGGCTATATGACAATGATGGGAGACACTGTAGATGTTACATTTTCGGACACAGTGTCCATTTGTCAGCTGCTGGGGTAAACAACCAAACATAATCCACAATTTATTACATCTTCTGTATTGAAAGTCCCACTATACCACCATTGGCCTAGGTTCAGCCTATGCTAGTCCTGTTACTTAACCACCAACGATCCCAGGAAAGGAGAAAAAATGGCACTGGCTGAATTCAAAAAGATTCCATGTATAGCAAAGTAAAGTCCAAGATTCCCCACAGCTGATTGCCCCAGAGGCACTAAATCATAGAAGTCAAACACGCAGAAACCACGTCAGGACATCAGCTGTGTTGGAATAAAGTAGGTCTGATTATACTTGGCAATGCGTGGAGTGGATTAGCGCCTGTTTGTCTTATTTCCTGGGAACTGGGATTGTGTCACAATCTTAGCAAATTCTGCTGATGTATGATCTGTTATGTAATATCCAGCCATATTAATAAAGTCACCGTACTAGTTATTGCTGAATAGAAAATTGCACATTTCCAGAACCATCTGGTCTTGCTTACAACCCCCCTTTTTACACTAACCCATTAAATGTCTCAAAAATGTCACCCACTCAGCCGCCACAACAACGCGATTTTGCCATTTTTTGCACAACTTTGGAAAGCCAGATAATAGCTTTGGAAAAGCCATTAAAGGAATGCTGCTGGGTAGACCAAAGTGGTATTCACCCAGAGCCACAAAGGTGGACCCTATTGTGTAAATAGGGTCCACCATGTTTACTTTCTTCATCATTTCTTTAACTGAATTGAATTAATCCAATAGAAGGTCAGGGAGAAAATATTTCCCAAGAAAATGCAACCAATCAGGTGAGTACATACAAAAATTAGAAGCCTAGTGCACATCCAATTAATTTGCTTATATTTTACTTTACCATTGTAATGCGACTTAAAAAGCCTGCCCTTCTCTCTGGATAAATTAAAGCAATTAGTTCAATAACGTGGCCAAATTATTTTAAGCCCAGCAACCACTTTACAGTTTGCTTTATTCTGCTGGGTCCTAACTTTTAACCTTTTTACCTTATTAACCTTTTACCTTTTAGGAGACGTAATTCTCAAACATTGTCTTTATATCAGTACCTGCCTTTTATGAGATGGAAGTCCCTGCTGCTCTTTCGCTTGCTTTCTTGGGACTGACTCTCCAGAACACAGTTGTATTTACAGCCTAGTCTGTGCTTAATCTTGGTCTCTCCACATCTACCAATGAAATGACACAAGTTAGTTATTTAGGACTAGGGATGAACTGTAGTTTCTAAAACTAACAGTCTCAACATTAAAATTTGACCACAAAATGGATGTGAAAATTGCAATGCCAAAATTCTTGCCCCCTCCAGTGCAACGAAACCCAATGGGTTTAGTCATATCTAGTCAGGACCTTCCACAATATGGCTACCTTGACAGTGCTGGGAGGCTTTTCATTTTTCATTTTTAAAAAACAAAAAATTTCCCTGATCCATAACAGGGAATAGCGTTAAAGGAAAAGTTCACACAAAAAGTGAACAATTCCTTTAAAGCAGTAATTGAAGACCGGGAGGTAAAGGACCTATTCCTTACCTTCCGTTGTTCAACCACTAGACCAGGATCCAGGATCGAATTGTGTATATTTACCTCATGGACGATTCACAGTTGAATATAGGGGAGAAAATGGTGAACAAATTTCTTACAAACCAGAGACATACCGTATCTGGACTCCCTGACGCGTTTCGTGCTACCAGCTTTTATCCACAGTCATAACTAAGAGCTGGTACCTCAAAACGCACCAGGGAGTCCAGATATGCTCATGGTTTGTTAGAAAAAAAATGTGTTTACCCTTTGGATGAATTTGCCTGGTGTGGGCCGGTGTCCATCTTTGGAGGTTTTGTTTGATGTACTTTGTGAAGGAACAAGCTGCACACGCACCACCACCCGGAAATGGTGAACTCACTTATTGTTACTAATGCCTGGAGTGAATAATTTATAAATACACCATTTAAAACTGTATAAATATGCAATGACAGGTCTGGGGCATAGCAGCAGGACCAGATGGAGGTCCAAAGCTGGGTACACACCATTCAATAATTCAGCCCCACCGGCCGGCATTTCAGTGTTTAGGTCAGTTAAGCTGAAATATTGGATGCTGACTTGGGGAGGCTGTGACTGAATGACGACCATTCATCCATCCAAACAGAGGCGTCTGGTCGGGCAAGATGAAGAATCTCTCTGTGTGTACCCAGCATACCCATCATAAGTGATTTTTTGTTAATAACGCAGCCACCTACTTTAATTATTGTTTTGTATATGTACACAGTAATATTTTAATCCCCTATTAGGTTATTTCTTTTCCGATTGTTGTACCGCATAGTGGAGAGTATATTTCGCAGTAAAGAATAAAAACATATTTTCTAGTATTAAAACATTAAACTATACACAACAATGTGCTTCCTATATATGACATGCAAGCTTGCAATTGTGATCGACCATACTGTGCATGGTATAGATAGAGTGGAAGGAGAAAGGGTTAGAAGGTGGGGAAGGGCTATAGGAGAGAGGAGAGGGGTAAGGAGTGACCACCCCAGGTAGCAATAAAAAGTAATAGTTACTGAAAAGTGGTTGAGGCTAGGCAGTTGGCTAAATTTGGTAGGTCATTGTCTATGAATTTATAAATGTTTATGGTAAGTCATATCTCAGTTCATTAGGGCAATCCACACTGAAGACCCACATTGAAGAAAGACCATCTTGCGTGAGTAGAATAGCAACTGGAGTGCAAGGGTTTTACCAAGTGCAAGTATACACATCTCAGCAGACTGTGGTATTGGAAAGGAAAGCTGTTTTGTAAGGAAATTAATCACTTTCATCTAGCTGCAACTGGTGGGGCACTCCCATATAAGATGTCAGAAGTCAACGTTGAGTGCATCCCATTTTAGATATGTCACTGTTCTCTGGGAACACATATGGGACAGTTTGCGAGGAGTCTGGTAGGACTGGTGGATGATGTAGTATTGTATCAGCTTATTATTTGCAGCTGGGGAAGCTAGAGAGGGTGACAGCTGGAATATTATTCATTTTAATGATCATAAACATGTAGCTGAAACCCTATATTTTTACTATATATTCTAGCACAGGTAATATGATAAATGGAGTCCCGGGAATGTGCATGGATCATATTTTTCCTTTGTATATACAAATGTAGAATGTATACATTCCATTAATGCTAGCAGAAAGTAAACAAGAGGCATTTCATCACACATACAGTCAGCATCAACCATCGACTGCTGAAAGAAGACGCTGACTTTCCGAATTACTTGGAAAGTGGCTGAATGTCACAATGGTCTCCCCATTGTAAGATGGACGGGAGAGAATTGCAACCTTATCTTGTATTGACAAACACAGGGTTCATGGCTTTGACTCATCCCCTAACTATTGGTGGATGTCCTAAAAACATATCATTTACTTGCCATGATTGGGCTTGTTAATTGTATAGTTATTTCCTGTATTACAACTCCCACCACTGTCATGACTGTGACATTAAAAGTATAACTTAAATAAGGTGTTTATCTAACTATAACCTCAATATACGGGTGTTCAACTTAAATTTAAAGAGGATGGCTTGGTTTGGGCTTTTAGGAAAATAATGGATTCTGGATCCAAAGGAAAACAACACAGGAATTTTTCTTTGATCATCTTCTGCCTTTCCAGTATGCTGTTAAAACATTGGAATTTTATGTTTGTATATTAGTTCTTATTGTCAGTAAATTTGTTACTGACAGGTACTTTGAATGCTGATTTCTCCTTTATGATGTCCATGAAATTTTTCTTTATTCTTCTCTAGCTTTTACTGCCATATGTTAACATTTGAAAGATCAGAGCTCTAAATATATAAATCTTTGTTATGACCGCAGTATCCCCGACTTTTCACTGTCTTGTCTATAACTGACATGCTCTTTTTCCCAAGAAGCGAGAGTCTTTCATTATTATGGCTGCAGGTGTCGTGGATGATCTTTGAGTACAAGAAAACAAAGTCTGCTATAACTTTCTTATGCTGAGCAATAAAAACCCAACAGATTTCATCCTGATTTTTAATTTATTTTGGCATTGGAGAGTTGCACATGCCTGCCTGAGAATTCTAATTACAGTTGTCCATACATTTTTCACAAGACTGGTTTCATCTGGAATTTGCCAGTTTAGATGGCAAAAATTTGTTTCAACAAGAAAAATTTTCACTACAGAATTTAGTGATGAGACTGGAATTTTGACAACATATCACTGTTTTTTTATCCCTGCGAACATGGGTGCAATCGAAATAAATCACTGCAAAATCAACTCTCTCCATCTCTATAATTGATATTATTAGTGCACACCTGCTTTATTACACCTTTAATGAGACAAGGCAACGTTTCATTCTATGCCCCTATTATACATACAATACAATTTTACAGATTGCCTACATGGAGGGATATCTGCTTAATATCTTCCCCTTGATAATGGGACTATAGAAATAAGTAGTCAAGTTAAATAAGACTGAATGGGGAATCACTAACTTGTCCGTTAACTGCCCACAATCCCAACCTCTATTTTTACCAGTTTATTATATGCATTTGTTGCCAGCTATTTAGTGATAAGTTCTCTTGTGTTCTGGAAAAAGTTTCTGCCTCCTCTCTCAGCTCAACAAGCATTTTATAGGGTTGAGCATGTGCAGTGGATGAAGCAGGGGAAACAGCGGTAAATAACTGGCTGTGATGTCAGTTGTTACAGCCCTCATTGACTGCATGGAGGGAGAAGCCAGCTTTGCCAGAATGGGGACAATACCTATCTTTAAATATTGGGTTACTGTAGTATTACATCTAATAATGTGCTGTATATGTTAGTTGGGGGGCAGGTAACAGACATGTGACCAGTTTTTTGTTTTTGAATATTTCTCATTGAAAATAAAATCACATTGTAACTTAGAAAACAAATATCCAATATTCTATTAAATGTAGTATTTAGTAATGAATGTAGCGATAATAATCCATTTGACATCTAAAACTAAGAAAATAAATAATTTGAGATACATTTTCAAAATAAAATATACAGTATATATATATATATCCATGTAGGTGAAGATGGCCCAGCAATGTCGGGCTGAAACGCGTAGGCCTCAGACCTACCTTGTCTTAATAAAAATTCTTTAAGAATAAGTCCTCGGAGTGCTTGGTACCTACATGGATATTTATTTATTTTTGCCTACAGCACCCAGGCAGCTGACTGGTGAATGGAGTGCGTAGGAATCCACTGTTATATATATATATATATATATATATATATATATATATATATATACTGTATACATATATATATACATATACAAAGATAGAAAAGATAATCAATGCCCATTCCTAGGCCCCATACAATATCATATTATCTGCACACTGGCATACATTATAAACAAAGAGGTTTTAGTATACATTACTGTGATCACATGAATGAAAAGCCTTCCAACCACGTCAAGGTAACCCCAGTCTGGAAGGTCCTAACATCTAACCTTTTTTACTTCAATTACCATTAGCAAACTTTGCATTTCTCATTCTTACACACTGGATCCATATAACAGGCTCTCTCACTTCCCCCAAGCCCTTTGGCTTTTTAAAATGAGGGAAGAGGCCATCCAGTGCTTTACATTAAAGGCATAGGACCTCCCATAAAAGGTGTGTGTTGGGGGTGCTATTACCACATAAATACATACAAAACAAGGATTGTGGAAGCACTCCAATTGGGCTAATTTACAACTACATTTAGCGGAAGTGCTACTGATCTGGTGAAACATTTATACAAACATAGAAAACATAATCAATGCACATTCCTAGGCCCCATACAATATCATATTATCTGCACACTGGCATACATTATAAACAAAGGGGTTTTAGTATACATTACTGTGATCACATGAATGAAAAGCCTTCCAACCACCATTTGTATAAATGTTTGACCATATCAGTAGCATATATATATATTTATCCATTGTTAACTTGTCTGAAGAACGCACTCTTGAAGCTGTTTCTCACTTTAGTTTATGTTTATTAATGACATACGTGCACAACGTTTCGGGGCATGTCCCCTTCCTCAGGTGCATACTCCCAACACACTTAGTGCAACATTTTATACATAGTGCTCCACCCCTCTCAGGGTGTGCTCACAATTGTCTCCTTCATGATTGGTTTCTCACCACTTCTATTAAAAGTGTTAAAACATACAATAAATATACGATTACTGTTTTACTTAGTGGTTACTTATACTTGTCTCTTGTGTCTAATCTTGTGATAAAGTGCCAATGCTTATAAAAAAAGTGCTTCCTTTCTAAAGTGCTCTTCAGTATTTCTTTTTTAAAGTGCTTTTTCCTATTCAAAGTGCTTATGTTATCTTCTAAAACACGTGTTACTTAAAATTAAAATTTTTTTTTTTACTTTAAAACCACCTTTGGTCCTGTTTTATTCCCTTTACTTTAAAATGTTATTGTTATTAACTCTTCATTTCTTTTCCTTTTGTTTCAGATTGTCTTCCAGTTCCTGTGGACCAAGTGAGATAGGTTAGTATTAACAATTTTGTTACTTCTAAAGAAAGCATTTAAAATTAATTTCTTCATTTAGACCTTTGGGGTGCATGGTGTTTAGGTGGTGTATCCAGTATATTTCCCTTTGTAGGAGCTTTTTATCAAAATTACCTCCTCTGGATGCTTTTTCTACCACCTCCAAAACCATCCATCTGACTTGGGCTGCATTATGTCCCTATATTTTAAAGTGTTTAGATACAGATGTCACTCTGTATCTAAACGTTTATAACTGCAAGTGGTTGGCAGCTACTGAGGAACAGCACCTAGTAAGCAGCTCGATAGGAGTGCGGGAATAAAACAATTTTGCAAGCATATATATGTATATATATTCATATCCAGCAAGAAAGCACTCACAACCCTGTATTATAACCGCCTGGGTGCAAATTCAATACTTCGAACTGCTTGTGAAGGTTCTCATTCATCCAGGTCATGGTATATCTGTTGTATTCAATTAGATCAACTGGACTTGAAATGTAGTTCTTGAAGACGTTTCGCTAGTCATCCGACTGGCTTTCTCAATTCAGAATGACTTGTACAAAGAAGTAGAAGGAAAGGAAAGAACACGAATACCAACAGTGAAGGGGAAAAGCAGTGAAGAACTTTGGTTTGAACAGGTGAAGATCTGAGCCAAACTAAGTCCTGATCCGCAGACCTGCCTGTGTAACAGACTCCAGCTGGTATTTATTATAATGGGTTTATTATTATGGGTTTTTAACGTTTTCCATGAGCAGTTATTTTCTTTAATGGTGGTGAATATTCTTCTACAGGGTGAGAAATGTTGCCTGTGGACTGTTACTAGTACCATTTTTCTATATCTTGTACAATACCCCCCACAACCTGGACATAGTTTTATTTAAAATCTTTAATTCTGCCTATAGCCAGAGATATTATACTTTTCCTCGATCCTCCGCTGCGGCACTGCATTTCCTGGTAAGGCAATCAGTGTCGGCCGTGACAATGACGTCACGGCCAATCACTGACTGCTATTCCCGGAGCAGTCTCCATTGCGGCTGCTCAGAAAAACAAAAAGAACACAGCAGCCGCAGTGGAGACAGAGTGAGGAGACCGGAAGCGGCGGTGGATTAAGGAGCTTGTAAGTATTAAATCTCTTGCTAGGAGCAGAATTACAGATTTTAAATAAAACGATGTCCAGATTTATGGGGTTATTGTACAAGATATAGATTTTTTCTGTGAGTGGTGGACAGTCCCTTTAAGAATTTTGTTTCCCTTTAAATAGGCTCTGCCTTCATGTTAAACACTAAACCATAGATGAAGGGAGATATGGTGTATATAGTGATTCTAGTAATAATAAAGTAACAGAATGTGTATGGCAACTCCTGCACACACACACTTTCAGGGTTGGGAATCTGGTACCCCTTAATCACTCTCACTCAATCCAATGACATTACCCCTTTCCATTTTATAGTCTGATAGAATGGAAAAAGAAAATTCCAGACACAAATGTTTATTCTTGAGGGTTTTGATTTATGAATTATTCGTGATGCATTTGCCTATTATGTTATTAGGGAGGATGGCGGAGGAGGACGATGGGTGTTAGTAGGAGTGAGGGAGGGAGGAGGTTTAGAGGACGAGGAGGGAAGGGGAGTAGGAGGGAGGATTAGTGGAGGATTTTGAGGAGTACTAGGATTTACATGAGGGTGAGTGAGGGAGGAGTTGGAGGTAGGGGGAGGAGGACGATGAGGTAAGTGGTATTTAGGGATTTATTAGGCGGAGGCTAGTACGATATTTAATATTTTAGTAAGTTGATTATTAGGATTATTACTATTAATTAGTAGTTAGTTATGTTATTATTCATGATTAATAATTTATTTTGCTCCTTCCACTCCAGACGGGGAAAAAATTCCTTCCTGACTCCATGTGGCAATTCGGATAAATCCCTGGATTAACTTGAAAAGGGAAGGTAAGACAAAAGCTCCATACATAAGCTTGTTTTGGTCAATTATCAGCGTGGCTGTTCGGTCTGGCATCGCTCTGTGATCTGCCGGGTCAGATCACCAATGACACAGATGATTTTGTTCCCCTTTAAATTTTGTACAAAAAATGAGTTGTGAGGCAGCAGCAACCTTTTATATACTCCCTGTGACATCATCACTACACTGTGACATCATCACATTTACATTCATAAAAATGTAAATAATTTGAAAAACAAACCATAAACACCAACACTGCATATTTAGAAAACAAAGTTATTAACAGTGTTAGTTAGCCCCTCGTCAGTTCATGAACCAGTGTTAGTTAGCCTTTCAGTTCATTAACCAGTGTTTATTTGCCTTTTTTCAGTTCATTAACCAGTGTTTTCGTTTAGAGCCTCCTTCACTCTGCGTATGGCGGCATGCTTTGCACGCCACAGAAAAATACTGGCATAGCTTCAAATATTTTTTTCAGGTGCCAAAATGTCTAAACACTCATGCGCTGTTCTATTGGCAGTCCTGGGGGCATTATTTTTCATGTTCTCCTTCTTATAAAGGGTGGTTAACTGTAATGTTGCCAGGCAACACTTTTCAACTAATCTTTAGTTTAATTCTGTAAAACTAACTTCAAATTCTTAGTTCAAACACACAGAAGGTTTAACTGTAGGTTGTAAGAGTAATTGTTGTACGTGTGTAATAGCTGTATCACATACACCATTACATTATTGATACTAAAATCCAGTAGATGTGCCCCATTTCGTTCGCTTTGTGCCCCCAGAAAACCTCTGGAGCTGGAGTCAACCCCTGCTGCATTTAGTATTCCACAGGTTTCTCTTAAAGGTTGGGGATGAATGTAACAGAGGCACAATCCTAAAAAAACCCTGTTTATACAGCAATTTTTTTTTCTGAGGTTTAGATCACTTTAGGGGCAGGCCCCACTGCCACAAATTCCACAATTTCTTGTTTGCATTTCTGTTTCTTTTGTAGTGCTAAATCTTATTGGTTGGTTGCAACCTGTTTTACGATAAGAACTTTTATTAGAATATCCCGTAAGTGACTATTGGCCTAAATGGCCATTTTTGGGTTACAAACACACGTGTGCTTTTGAGGTTAGGGCCACATGTGGTTACGGACCTTTAAAGGCAATTCACGAGGCAAGTCAGCAGGGTGCAAGCTGCTTAATGGCTGATCCCCTGACCGCAACAGGTGGTAACATAAGTTGTGGTGGTGCCCCACTAATAGTTTGGTGCTTAAGTGAGCACGGCTAAAAAAAGCTTTATAGTTAAACTTATTAGGTGCTGAAACAACCAGGACACAACGTTTTGGGGATCCACCCCCAGACCAGTTGTGTACCTGTTTGTTTTCACAGCACTAATAAATGTACAGCTATAAAGCTGCTCATAGCCCGCCCCACCCAGCCCCGTGGCCACAATTTTTTTCCTCCTGCAGGCCACAGTTGACACCTTTTTTGCTATTTGTAATGTCAATGTTTCCGGTTTTACTATGGGAAACTTGCTAAGTTTATTTCCACACTGTTTTTTTTATACAGAAAGTAATGTTGTGGGGGCTTATTTCTTCTTTCAGTCCTTCTGACAATTTAGACAATTGCTTCCAAGTCCATTCGTTATGTGTGAGTTCATAAGTGCAAATCATGTTCTTATTACTCAAAGTTGCTATAGAAACACGACAAATATCACAGTGAGTACGTACATAACAAAACCAGTTTTACATAACGGCTACTGGCGGGTCGTTTTCATCTATAGTTTGTTTTTCTCATCCAACAAAAAAATATTAAAAATTTAATTTATGAAAAACTCTGACATAATGACAATTAAGCAGTAGAAATTTATTGTCATGAAAAGCATACGGTACATAGCGACAGTTAAAAGATTAAATATAAAATGCTATAAATGTATTACTTAAAGAACAGCAATGTCGTAATCTGTTAGTCTGCTATCCAGGGGGAGGTAGAACTCCTATTTCTACCCCTGGGTGGGCACATGTAAAAGAGCTATCAAAGTTCCGCTAAATGTGTGACCTGAATGCTCCACTATCTCTGCATTGATCTCCAGGGTGGACCTATAACCCATATCTCTTAACATAAAGTAGATAAGTGGTGATGATTTCATAGCCTCCCTGGGAAGGGACTTTCATGTTTTTATTTGGGGGGGGGGGGGGTTGGGTAATCTCGTAGTATTGATGGGTCGGTTCGAATGTCTTTTTAGCTTATACCCCAGAAAAATGAGTTCAGCATTGACATATTTTTACAATTTCCAAAAAAGTATGAAGCACATGTAAGTTATGGAGTATCAATTTTATTTAAGGTGTCAAAAAGCTTGACTTATACAAGGGTAAAATCAATATCAGCTCGTGCTTCCCATATCACAGCTGCTCTGTAACGGGATTATATTGCTTTTAAAGTTATAGGCAGAGTTCTCCATCTTCATTATTATAGCTACCCCTGGATATACGACAAGCCTAATTGTGCCTGGGTCCTTCTTAAACTACAGCATAGCTATTAACTAAATCAGAACTGCATGAATACTGTACCATAGGGAACCCGCTAATACGGCCACTTATAGATTTTCCCTGCTTAAGAGTGAGCCGTATGTAAAAGTTTATATTTACACCAGTAGCCCAATTCCTTATAATGGGAGTATACACATCTCCAAATAATGACTTTATACATAGTGCTATCCAAAAAATGACAGACAAATTACCCCTTTTTATTCCAATTTAACCGCTATCGTAAAAGTTCCTTACCCATGGTTAATAAAAAAAAGATTAATTACAGTCAAATTGATATAATGTTCGTCTTCGATGAAAATCCCGTGAGTGCGAGGAAAACCGGTCAATATCATGCTTTACAGTTATTTCTTTGTTTATGTTCGTGAGGTCCACTGATGGTGGATAAGGATGGAATAAAGTAATGAAGAAGACAAATAGTTCTTTTCTTCTGGGCCTAAATCCTTGTACGGTATCATTCTTGGTCCTAGCATAAAGGATAACAATGTAAATATTATATTAATTATGTTATTCTCTCTATTCTAGAGTTTTATATAACAACTTTGTATTTTTGTTGGATGTCATTGTTTTGTTTTTTCTCTGAATGTGCGTTTTCCTTTTTAAATTCCCTGTTCTGTGTTGTGGAAGGCCAACAATGATACAGGGAATCCCCCAGTGGGCCCTACAGCCCATTCCCTCCAAGAAAATCGAGAAACCTGTTTAAAAGAAATTGTACCTGAAGAATGCCTGCTTTTGCCTCATTGCAATCTAACTTAAATACACGTAAGTAGCATTTACTCTGAGTATGTTTTGTGTTGCTGCATGACTTCACCTGTACTTGTTTTGCTACCTGCTCTTTGTGGGGGAAACATGCTCTGTATCCCTATGAGGCGCCATTGGTGAGGGAATTTCCCAATATGTAGTTTACCTACAACTCCATTGCCAGATTACCCAACGATACATACAGATAGTTTAATGATAATAAGGCACGTACTGAAAGCTGAAATGTAAGAATGTCTCAGATTGGATAAGCTAAAGAAATCGGGGACAGATCAATAATCTATGGTGCAATTGAAGGTTGGGAAGAATGTATTTCCAGTAAGGGGCAATTAACAAAAACCAATTTTCCTTCCCAGTGCACATATCCTTACAAGTAAGTACAAGAGGCAAATGACAGTAACAATGGCCATTTAATAAACAATAGGCATAGTAGTAGATGGATGATAATAGAAGATTTGAAAAATTTTAGGTTAACATGACCAACATGTTTTCTGACATTAAGATCTTGAGTTCCTTGCAATAAGTTGGATGTCTCTCTATGTTGAGCCCCATATAGTTGAACTTTAGGTCCCACAAAATTAGTTCTGCCATTGGATATTGTGTTCTAAACATTTCCTTGTATATAGAACAAGCAGACGGCAATTAAGCTGGAGGTATGAAGAATCCAGTACACACCCCATTTAATGTGTATGAATGTTCTGTAAGTTAAATTTACTTACTGATAATAATAAATAGAACCTTACATGTCTGATACAATGCAGGAAATCGCTGTACACAATTCCAGTTTTTCACATTGGTATGATATTGTTTTTTACTGTAAATAAATTGGTAACATGATATTTTCTGTCCAGCTTTTTACATACTCCAGATCTTGGTTTAATTTAATCGATGACGAGAATTTAAACAGACGGTCCATTTTGTAGTGTTTCTGGTTCTCGTGATTAAACTGTAGATGGAGGTTATCAAACCACCCAAAGCAGTAACAAAGGGTCAACAAGATCAACAAGATCACACATTGTTTAGGGATTTTTTCTCTTTGTACAAAAATTGTTCACAAGTGATTTTTTCCAGTTGGATTTTATGTACTTACCTGCCTACCATCCGCCACATTCAATCAATATTTCAGGAACCCCCCGCCTTTCCATTCACCTGGCCCCAATTCATTTTGCGATCAGATTCGGTTGCAAAGAAGAACAGAAATAGCGGCTCCGGAAATATAGATTGAATGTTGTGAATCAGTGGCAGATAGTACTAATGTACAGTCTGGCAACCTTCAAATACCTTTTACCTCTGATTGCAGCTTAATTTAACAACATTTGTTTTAACTTATGATGGACCCGGTTCTCGACCCGAACTACCGGAATTTTCGACCTTTAATGTTTCCAAGGTGAAATGTGTTTGAAGTTTTTGGTGAAGAACTTTGGTTTGACAGGTGAAGACTGAGCCAACTAAGTCCTGATCTGCAGACTGCTGTGTTAACAACTCCAGCTGGTATTTATTATAATGGGTTGTTATTAATTATGGGTTTTTTAACGTTTTCCACAGCATTAGTTTCTTTCATGGTGGTGAATATTCTTCACAGGGTGAGAAATGTTGCTGTGGACTGTTTTACTAGGACATTTTTCCTATCATCTTGTTACACTACCCCCCACAACCTGGACCTCGTTTTATTAAAATCTTTAATTCTGGCTATAGCCAGAGATATTATACTTTTCCTCGATCCCTCCTCTGCGGCACTGCATTCCTGGGAAGGCCAATCATGTCCGGCCGTGCAATGACGTCACGGCCAATCACTGACTGCTATTCCCTGAGCAGTCTCCATGCGGCTGCTCAGAAAAACAAAGAGACCACACAGCCCCGCAGTGGAGACAGAGGTGAGAGACCAGAGAAGCGGCGGTGGCATTAAGGATCTTGTAAGTCTAAAATCTCTTGCTAGGAGCAAATTAACAGATTTTAAATAAAACGATGTCCAGGTTTATTGGTTATTGTACAAGATATAGATTTTTTCTGTGAGTGTTGACAGTCCCTTTAGCGATTTTTTTTCCCTTTAAATAGCTCTGCCCTTCATGTAAACACTAACCATAGATGAAGGGAGATATGTGTAATATAGTGATTCTAGTAATAATAAAGTAACAGAATGTGTATTGCCACTCCGCACACACACACACACACCTTTCAGGGCTGGGAATCTGGTACCACCCTAATCACTCTCCTCAATCCAATACATACCCCTTTCCTTTATAGTCTGAATAGAATGGAAAAAATTCAGACCAAATGTTTATTATTTATGTTTTTATTATTGAATTATTCTTTCATTCCTAATTATTTTCTAATTATTTATTATTATATTATTAACTTTACTATTTTTTTTTTTATATTATTATTTAGGTTAATTTATTATTTTTATTATAATATTATTTAATTATTATTTTGGTTATTTTTATTCTATCATTACTATTATTAATTATTTTTAGGTTATTTATTATTTTTATTATTACTATTATTTAATTAATTTTTAGTTCTTTCTTCTTCTTCTCTTCCCTCTCTTTCCTTCTTCCTTTCGTTGTCTTCGCTTTTTTTTCTTCTTTCTTCTTCTTCCTCTTCTTATCCTTGTTCTTTGGTTCTTTCTTCTCTCTCCTTTCCTCTCTTTACCTTCTTTCTTCTTCTTTCTTCTTCCTCCTTTTTTCTTCTTCTTTCGTTCTTTCTTCTTTTTCTTCTTCCTCTTCTTTCTTCTTCTTGTCCTTTCTCTTTTCTCTTCCTCTTCTTTCCTTCTTCTTCTTTCGTTCTTTTCTTCTTTATCTTCTCCCTTCCTCCTTCTTCCTTCTCTTTTCGTTCTTTCTTCTTTTTCTTCTTTTTCTTCTTCCTCTTCTTTCCTTCTTATTTCGTTCTTTTCTTCTTCTTCTTCTTCCAGGAGGAAGGGGGGTGAGGTGAGGTAGGTATAGGCTTAGCATTACTATTATGACGTCATTTATATTAGTATTTTTAGAAGGACGAGGATGTAATTAGTATGTAGTTTTATTGAGGAGGCGAGTATTACTAGTATGGAAGGGGGATGAAGTATGTATGAGTCTTATCATCAGTACTATTAATTTAATTTTAGTATGTATTATTAGTATGGGGATTATTAGTATTGTAATTTGATTTAGTTAGTTATAGCTTATTTGGGCATTAGTGTTTAGATTAGATTTGAGTCATAGATTTGCAAAATAATTTATTTGCTCCACTCCAGAGGGGGAAAATTCCTTCCTGACATCCTGTGGCAATTCGGATAAATCCCTGGATTAACTTGAAAACTGTGAAAGGAAGTAAGACAAAAGCTCCATACTATAAGCTTGTTTTGGTCAATTATCAGCGTGGCTGTTCGGTCTGGCATCGCTCTGTGATCTGCCGGGTCAGATCACCAATGACACAGTGATTTTGTTCCCCTTAATTTTGTACAAAAAATGAGTTGTGAGGCAGCAGCAACCTTTTATATACTCCCTGTGACATCATCACTACACTGTGACATCATCACATTTACATTCATAAAAATGTAAATAATTTGAAAAACAAACCATAACACCAACCTGCATATTTAGAAAACAAAGAAAAAAAAATGTTTAAAATACTCAATATTCCATGTTTATTTACTACCGTTATGTAAAGTCATGTATTATTATATAGTAAGTATATATTATTATTATGATATGGTCCTTATGACAATCCTGATAATAGGATAATAAATTAAATGTCACATGGCACATTTGGTTCAGTTTTATCTCATCTTTATTATTTTATCATTGGATTTATAATAATTTATCTAATCTTATATAAACCATCTACTGATTCTCCATTGAGGAAATACTTCAAGTGAATAAAAATTGATGGGGCATATTTATAAACGATCGCTATTTTGGCCATTTCGCTATCGCAGGACATAGCAATGGGAAAGAGCGTTATTTCCAACGTATTTATAAAACTGCTCTAGAGGTTCCATGCGCCATTGTTATTTGGTTTGGAGAAAAGTTTAGTACTTTAAACACATTTCCCTTTTGCTGTTTATCCAGAGAAGGGTAAGGCTGAGGCCAGAATACATCACACTAGAATCCCTCAGGCGATTGCATGTGCATTCGGTGTGCAAGCGAAATAGAGCGCACAAACAAAGGGGATGCGTTAGTGTGGCCTAGCCCTAACGAATTACAAAGCTATGCATATGATGCAACTGCAGGTTCTATGGGGATTGGTTCTGGTTAGGAAATAACCCTAAATATATCTGCACAATCCAGATCGGGAGGTGTCAGGAAAGGTGAGAGTGGGGGAGGTGTAACTGGGTGGAGTTTATCATAATTCAACTTCATATGGTATAAAGAGGGGTTTGCGCTCATTTCACACTGGCTAAAATTGTTTGGAAATAGCACGGCGTAGCTTATGCATTAAAGGCTTAACACCTTACTATTGTGTTGTACGAGCCGATGCAGAAACAGAAATGGACGTCTTGCTGACGATATCCCATGATGCAGTAAGTCTTGTAAAGGAACATTGCGGGATGCGTCAGGTAAGATCGTTTTTGTTTCTCATCGACCTGTTACATTCCTGTAAAATGACTTACAACAAGAACACCTTACTGAAAATCTACGCAATCGCTTTAACTGGTCCTGGTGACCCAAGTCCGTCAACACGGTCCTGTTACAATAAGACTCCTAGTAGCTATAAATCCCTACCGTGGGTCCACTTTGGAAACCAAGTGGCAAACATGCCTCCAGCTGTCTTTGCTATTTATGTCTTGGGACAAGACCTTTGGCCCATTTACCCAGAGCCACAAATGCTCCGGGCAATATGGCTTCCGGTATTTAATACTGGATTTGCACCTTGTGATCAATCCCAAAGGAATTTTTACCCCAGCACCAGTATAAGATCAGCCATTAGCTGTCTTAATTTTGGATTTAAAAGTGGTGCAAATCCTTTATTAAATACATTGCTCTCGGTTGCACAGGTGTCTTTGGTGAATCCGGTTGCAATTATGGAGTTAACTTGTGCTAACCTATTCAATAGGATTTTTAGCACAGCAATGTGGGTGAATCAGGCCCTATGTATAAGAGAAGAGAGAGAGAATAATAGCAGAATTATTAGAACTGGGTTCCCTTTGCATTCCATGCACTGAGCAGCATTAAACTAGCTGGTCCGGGGCCGCCTTTGGTAGTGGCAGCATGCTGCCTGGAATCCCGAGACATACACACAGTGAGTAATATAAGCTTTGGGGCTTTATACCATGATTGCCTTTTAGAGCATAAACATTTGTTTTCATGTTAACAACAGCTGAATCTTCCACATACGAGCATTTGTATTTCACAGATTTTAAGAATCTGGTATCATATATTATATGCTCACATTTTAGAGAAATCATTGTGCTTTTCCACTTTTTAATTTCAGATAAATAATACCATTGAAAGAAAACCTTATTACTGTGTATTTTCCAAAACTGAGCGCTGTTTCTGAGGTCACAAAGTAATTAATACTGCAAGATGATGATTAAAGCAGTTACCGTTCCCCTTAGATTATGAAATGGTCAGATGCTTCCATCTAAAAGAAAGCTTTTATGGAAAATACTGAGAGTTCTCTGGGGAGCCACTAGTTTCTCTGCTGCCCAGCAAATACATTTTTCATCATTCTAATTAAAAAGTAAAAACCTAGTCTTCTGTTACTATATTTATGGGTAAACATGCAACTCCATAACCATTCGTCCATTCATAGTTGAAAGAGCAATGACTGAAGTTTTCATTAAATGAAATGGTACCTGATAAGTTAATTTTTCCATTATTTTACCCTTACAGGGTTACTACCTAAAATATACAAGTTGATCGAGAAGAAAAAAATGTAGCCCTACGAAAAACATCGGTCACAGCCAACAGTTCACCACGACCAAGCGTGCAGTCCGTAGAGGCCAGTCGATTGCCATAGTTTTCCAAGCGTCCATTCTCACATGCATCCTGTTGGATGAACAAACGTTGGATGCTGCCACAGTCCACCTCAAAGTCATGCAATGTTTTCTGCCCGGTCAACCCATAGTTCAGTGTTTGGCCCGGAAAATTGCGTGTACACAGCCTTACAGAGGTCTTGAAAACGTTGGTAGTAATTGTCAAACATATAAAGTCATTTCTGTAATAATTAGATAGTTACAGGTTATTATTCCATTATTAGCCATTAGACTAAAGGGTTCCTTACACTAAAAACTCTTCTTTCCCATCCCCACGAAGTCAAAAGAATCATCTAGCCTGATCTTTATTCATCTTGCAAAATGAATGGGCAGGCAGGGAATATTGTTAAAATGTCGGACGAAGAGAACCAGTGCCGAACTTAACTTTTCTTATAATATGATGTTGGGGGTTGGCTGGAACATCAAATTGATCACATACATGTCATTCAGTGGGTTTGTGGAAAGATTTATCATTTTATAGCTTTGTCCAGGTTAGTTTCGTCAATAGTTACTTTTTTTTTCCGTTTCAGGTTTAGGATGTTTCTTATCCTGGATTTGATTATTGACGTTTGTTTTACCCATCACGGTGTTATAAATAGTTTCATGTAGCATTGCATTCTTTGATATGTAGATTAAGTCCCAAAGCCCTATGGATCCCCTAAGTGAATCTGAGAGCTACTCAGCTCATCTCCACAAAAACATTCAAGTTTCTTAAGGGATGGAGGGGGTTAGGGGGAAATATAGCAGAACTATACCAGTGCATCAACCCCCTTATGGTACCTGAACTGCTTAGGGCCTCACGCCTGCTTTTAATTAAGTTCCGCCTAAATGTAGTTGCAAAAACCATCTTGTTGTGCCAGTCAAGGTCTTGCTCTGCCCATTTTCTGGCTCCTTGGCAAAACCAAGAAGCAAATCTACCACTGGACACCCTGGTAAGGGCTGGTTTCCCTGAGAGTGCGCCCATCCTGACCTATTGCATTTACTTGCAATACACTTCTCTCTGTAAATATGAATTTAACTCATTAGCAACCATCACAGTCTCAACTAACACCGTTTTCCACCTTCCACCGTTCCATATTGCTATTGATTTATAAAGAGCTGTCGGCTCATGCAGCAAAAACAGGCAAGTACCAGTAGGTTAGGACCCAGTTAAAGAAAGCAACCTTACGTGGTGACTGGGCTAAAATAATTTGGCCAACTTATTGAACTAATTGCTTTTATTTACCAGGGTTTAGCAGACTGTTTGTAGTAGCAACCTTAGGGAGGTAGCCATATGCTTAGAATTGTTTGTGCACTAGAATTCTATTTTATGTATGATTTATAAAGAGGAATACCAGCACCACAAGTCTTATCCATTTATGTCCTTATTAAGGGCTCCACTAATAACTGCACAGAACATCTGTCCCACGTCTATCTGCCATGTTAAGAACAAATGAATAGAGAGGATCAGGTGTGTCAACTACGGTTTATAGCCCCCTAAAACAATCAAAACTACCTCCAACAGACATAAATACAGGATTTGCTTAAACACGCCAGAAGCTTATTAATGATCTTAAAACTTTAATTTTTTCTCTCCGCATAAACACCTTCAGGCTTATTTATAACGGTGGAAAAATTCACACTGTTAATCTTATCAAAATGGAGTAGACCAGTAAAAAGGGATTTTCTGATTGGCTGCTGCAATTCACGCACAGCCACATTTTAAATGGTTTACCATTGTTCAGCATAGTAACTATTATTGTTTAATGAAACAAAGTATCAAATACTTTTTTTGTCTATGACATTAGAGAAAAAGGGATGATCTACCCACAAGGCATAATTGTGTCATCAAAGCAAAGTGGCGCTAATGTCATCTGTCACATATGGAAGAATAATTATTATGTATTAAATGTATGTAACCCAATAAGGGGATCAGCTTAGCTGGTCTTTTAAGGAATATTGTATTTTCTATAAACTAATAGATTATTAGATTAGTTAGATTAGATTACCTCTAAGGTCTTTCTATTAAGTAATTGGGGTTATGTTTGAATTTTAAATGGTCACAATACTGTATATATGGTAGTTTTGGTTTTTCTCACTTTTGTGTGGTTGGATATACATTACCGTTATACTCGAGTATAAACCGAGTTTTTTAGGCTGAAAAATCCCCTGAAAACTCGGACTCGGTTTATCTCGAGTCACCCAGCTTACCTGAGCATCCGGCAGCCGCACGATCTTCTGTGTACTGGCGCGCCGGCCTGACGTCACTAGCCCGGCGCCAAGCCCGGCGCCGGCAGTGACGTCAGCCGGCACACCAGTGCACAGTGCACAGAAAGATTGTGCGGCTGCCGGAAGCTCAGGATACCGCACCGTACCTGCCAGGAAGGTTGAGGAGAGCCCCCAGGGAGAAGAGACCGAGCCCCAGGGAGAAGAGACCACAGGGAGAGAGACAGGTACAAACTGAACTGGGGGGTGAGGGGGGCATTCAGATGTTTGGGAACTACAACTCCCAGCATGTTTTATTAGCTGGGAGTTGTAGTTTCCAAACATCTTGAATGCCAAGTGAGGGTGGCATTCAAGATGTTTGGAAACTACAACTCCCAGCTATAAAGCATGCTGGAGTTGTAGTTCCCAAACATCTTGAATGCCACCCTCACTTGGCATTCAAATGTTTGGAAACTAAAAACTCCCAGCTAATAAAGCATGCTGGGAGTTGTAGTTCCCAAAACATCTTGAATGCCAAGTGAGGTGGCATTCAAGATGTTTGGGAACTACAACTCCCAGCATGCTTTATTAGCTGTGAGTTGTAGTTTCCAACACTCTTGAATGCCAAGTTTTCTACCCTCGTTTATACGTCAGTCAACAACTTTTATTAGAATTTTAGCTGAAATTGGGTACCTCGGTTTATACTCGGGTCGGTTTATACTCGAGTATATACGGTATACCCTGTACATTTACTGTATTAAGTATAAAGTTTATTACATAATGGATAATGGGGAGCGTGTACCACCAATCCTATGCTACAGAGCTCAAGCCAAGTGAGCCCTCAGCCCGTCCGCAATATGGATCTAAGTAGAAAACTTTTAAAATCATCACGCTGAATCCAGCTGAACATATTGGACATACAATGGAGGGGAGGGAGGACCACACCAAGGCTCTGACTTACGCATTTCGTGACTCCATGTTTCACAAAAATGGTGGGGTGTGTGCAATGGCATAGGACCAGGTTTAGGTGGGAAATAATAGTTCGGTTTTAGTCAGTTTAGTTTGAGGCATTGTGCACCATCCATGAGGAACAGCATGACACCGTCGAGAACACAGGTGTCCAAGAACAGAGCCCTGAGGAACTCCTACACTAAGAGTAACCGGACAGAGTAGGTAGGATCGTAGCCAGGATGCAGCTTCATTCCCGATGCCCAAGGAGTGAAGAATTTGCATTAGGAGGGAATGATCAATTGTGTCAAAAGCAGAGGAGAGGTCAAGAAGGATGAGAATAGGAAAGTGGGCTTTGGCAGCCTAAAGGTCATTCACGACTGCACAGAAACATCTCCAGGGGGTTGCCCAGGACGAAACCTGATTGCAAGGGGTCCGTAAGTTATTAGAATAAAGATAATTAGTAATATGGAGAAGACAAGACAATTTTGTGATGTATTTTTGTATGTATTAATGTACTGTACACACTTACAGAGATAATATGAACCATATGCAGCCTAAGAAATGTACATTGATTGTGTTATCCAGGATTGAAAAATGTATGTATGTATAATTTATTTATAAAGCACCACTTGGGCACACAGGCTGTACATTATAAAATACAGAGTATACAAACAAGGGGATAAGTGCAAGCCATTATACAGGTAGATAAAAATAAATTAAATGCAATGTCATACATCAGTTAAGAAAGCATATATATAATTATGTATAAATTGATATAGTGCAACAGCCTCTACACATTAGGAATGAGATCCCTGCCCCAAAGAGCTTACAATCTAAGTCGGCGAGGCAATATACAGATACAAGTGGGGGGATGGGTACAAAGTGCTTGAGGTGGATAACAATCATTTGTTGTGCTGGTGCTCAGAAGGTAGGATAACAGTCTAGATTTGAAAGTATTAATGGATGTCACCAGGCGAAGCGAAGAGGGAGAGAGTTCCACAGGTAGGAAAATAATACTCTAACAGTCTCTCTTTTGTATGCATACGTATCATTATGTCATGTGGATTGCAAAAGGAATGAAGGATTGAACCAATATTTGCCTTTCTCTCTGTTTCCCCTTAAATTGCTGGAAACTATCAGGGTTATTCAATAAAGTTCTTATCATTTAATCTTAGATTGTAAGCTCTTTGGGGCAGGGATCTCATTCCTAATGTGTAGAGGCCTGTTGCACTTATATCAATTTATACATAATTTATATATATGCTTTCTTAACTGATGTATGACATTGCATTTAATTTAATTTTTATCTACCTGTATAATGGCTTGCACTTATCCCCTTGTTTGTATACTCTGTATTTTATAATGTACAGCTCTGTGTGCCCAAGTGGTGCTTTATAAATAAAATTATACATACATACATTTTTCAATCCTGGATAACACAATCAATGTACATTTCTTAGGCTGCATATGGTATCATATTATCTCTGTAAGTGTGTACAGTACATTAGATACATACAAAAATACATCACAAAATTGTCTTGTCTTCTCCCATATCACTAATTATCTTTATTCTAATAACTTACTGGACCCCTTGCAATCAGGGTTTCGTCCTGGGCACTCCCCGGAGATGTTTCTGTGCAGTCGTGAATGACCTTTAGGCTGCCAAAGCCCACTTTCCTATTCTCATCCTTCTTGACCTCTCCTCTGCTTTTGACACAATTGATTCATCCTTCCTATTGACAAATTCTTCACTCCTTGGGCATCGGAATGAAGCTGCATCCTGGCTACGATCCTACCTCTCTAACAGAACCTACTCTGTCGTTCCTCTTAGTGTAGGCATTCCTCAGGGCTCTGTTCTTGGACACCTGTTGTTCCCCTTCTATACTATTTTCCTAGGAGATGTCATCAGCTCATTGTTTGTTTTAACTACCATCTGTACGCCAATGATACTTAAAATATTTTCCCATCCCCATGCCTGACACCCAAGTCCTGACATCCAATCACGCATTTCTGACTGTCCATGCTGTCTCCTCATGGATGGTGCACCAATGCCTCAAACTAAACCTGACTAAAACCGAACTAATTATTTTCCCACCTAAACCTGGTCCTATGCCATTGACAACACCCCACCATTTTTGTGACAATGGAGTCACGAAATGCGTAAGTCAGAGCCTTGGTGTGGTCTCCCTCCCCTCTATTGTATGTCCAATATGTTCAGCTGGATTCAGCGTATGATTTAAAAGTTTTCTACTTAGATCCATATTGCGGGACCGGGCTGGGGCTCCTTGGCTTGAGTCTGTAGCAAGAGGATTGGTGAGTACACGCTCCCCATTATCCATTATGTAATAAACTTTATACTTAATACAGTAAATGTACAGGGTATATGATTATACCACACACAAAAGAAAGAACAAAAACCAAGGAGAAAAAACCAAACATACCATAATAACAGTATTGTGACCATTATATAATTCAAACATAACCCCAATTACTTAATAGAAGAACCTAGAGGTATCATATAATCACTAATAATCTATTAGTTTATAGAAATATACAATATTCCTTAAAAGACCAGCTAAGCTGATCCCCTTCATTGGGTTACATACATTTATATACATACTAAATTATTCTTCCATATGTGACAGATGACATTAGCGCCACTTTGCTTTGATGACACAATTATGCCTTGTGGGTAAGATCATCCCTTTTTCTCTAATGTCAATAGACAAAAAAAAGTATTTGATACTTTGTTTCATTAAACAATAATAGTTACTATGCTGAACAATGGTAAACCATTTAAAAATGTGGCTGTGCTGTTAATTTGCAGCAGCCAATCAGAAAATCCCTTTTTACTGGTCTACTCCATTTTGATAAGATTAACAGTGTGAATTTTTCCACCGCTTATAAATAAGCCTGAAGGTGTTTATGCGAGAGAGAAAAATTAAATGTTAAGATTCATTAATAAGCTTCTGGCGTGTTTAAGCACATCCTGTATTTTATGTTCTGTTGGAGGTAGTTTTGATGTCTTTAGGGGGCTATCAAACCGTAGTTGACACACCTGATCTCTCTCTATTTCATTTGTTCTTTAACATGGCAGATAGACGTGGGACAGATGTTCTGTGCAGTTATTAGTGGAGCCCTTAATAAGGACATAAATGGATAAGACTTGTGGTGCTCTGGTTTATTCCTCTTTATAAATCATACATAAAATAGAATTCTAGTGCACAAACAATTCTAATTGCATATTGGCTACCTCCATAAGGTTGCTACTACAAACAGCCTGCTAAACCCTGGATAAATAAAAGCAATTAGTTCAATAAGTTGGCCAAATTATTTTAAGCCCAGTCACCATGTCAAGGTTGCTTTCTTTAACTGGGTCTTAACCTACTGGTACTTGCCTGTTTGGCTTCATGAGCCGACAGCTCTTTATAAATCAATAGCAATATGGAACGGTGGAAAACGGTAGTTTGAGACTGTGATGGTTGCTAATGAGTTAAATTCATATTTACAGAGAGAAGTGTATCGCAAGTAAATGCAATAGGTCAGGATGGGCGCACTCTCAGGGAAACCAGCCCTTACCAGGCTGTCCAGTGGTAGATTTGCTTCTTGGTTTTGCCAAGGAGCCAGAAAATGGGCAGAGCAAGACTGGCACAACAAGATGGTCTTTTGCAACTACATTTAGGCGGAACTTAATTAAAAGCAGGTGTGAGGCCTAAGCAGTTCAGGTACCATAGGTGCTAATTTTGCCCCAACCAATCAGATGTTAGCTTTCAAATGTTAAATAATATCTGATTGGTTGGGACAAAATTATCCCCATTTTTAACGATAAGAACTTTTATTGAATCTCCCTATAAGAATGTTTTCCACATAAATTTCATAATGATGTTTTTCCATATTAATTTCCCTTTAACTATGTCATTAATTAAACCTTCTAAAAAGGGTAAATTGCTAAAATGAATAAATATCAAATAAACAAACTCAATTTTGTGCCAAAATTTTGTTGCATCATTTCAGTTTCGGTGACATTTTATCAGTTTTGAGACAAAACTTTATTAGAATTTGTGATAACGAAATGTCAAAGTTAAAATGGTCATTTTGTCCCCAAATTACAGAGAAACAGATAAACAATTGAGCTCACCCAGTGGTAATGTCAGATTAGGAGATGCATTTTAGGCTGAATAAGGGAGATGTGATCTGTAAACTGATGCACACAACCATCTTAACTTAGCAGAATTAAGAGGAAGCGACCATGCCCTAAATACTCCCCTGACACAGCAGATAGATCTATCTGACACTATTCAATATGTGAAAAAAGCTTATGAAACCCTTATCCTAGCACCAAGGGATTTACTTCTATTCATGGAGGACATTGATGAATGCTATAGGGCACTTAATAAGAAACTGCAATTCAGTGTCATGTGTGTAGTCTTTGTGTCAGCGAATACTGGGACTTCATTTAGTAAAACTTAAACCTAGTTAGGTGAAGAATGGGGAGTCCATCCATGACTATGAGATATTGAAGATATTGAAGAAAAAAACAGATCCGCAGGGTAAGGGTTACCGTGTCCATAGAGACAATTTATTAAATTTCCACAACAAACCATAAAAGAACAATGTGGAAGAAGCAGATTAAATGATTGGGTGACACCAAGGCTGGGACCACACCAAGCCAAGCAGAAAAGAACAATGCAATCACAGAATGTTTTTCTGTTTTATCTGTTGTATTCAATTAGATCAACTGGACTTGAAGTTTAAACTAAATTTCAAGTCCAGTTGATCTAATTGAATACAACAGATATACCATGACCTGGATGAATGAGAACCTTCACAAGCGTTTTTCTGTTTTGTGTTTTTTTCCCATACGTGGTCAATGAAAAGGCACCACCTCTCACAAAACACCAGCTCACTAAGCACTGTCCTTAAAACCAGTTTCATTAAGTTAAAAAGCAAGAGAACACTTGATGAGCTGGTGTTCCGTGAGTTAGTTTGCAGACATATTGCTACAGACTAAGGGACGGGTCAGGGGCAGTTATGCACTGAGACCACCACACCGGAATGGACCTCATCAAGTACAGAGCAAGTAAAAAAATATATATCGACAATCATGTATATGGACCGGCTCAGGGCATTATAATTGCTAATTCATTGATTACTTTGGTTTTTCCCATAGCCAAAAACAAAATGCATGCACTCTGCCCCAAAAATGGTGATTGGTAAGGTAACATGCTCCGAGTGGCCAGTGATAGGTTAAAGGGACAGTTCAGTGGAAATGATCAATATTTGTTAAATTGTTAGTTTGTGTAATGCCTTCTTAGTTATTCTACATATTCTCTCCCATTTTAAAAAATCAGTTGATTTCATACCCTTTGCTGTTCCCTGCTGTTGACATTAGTGAGCTGACATTACAGGTTCTAACCGTTCTTCTTCTTCCCAGGATGCACCACTTCCTTGGAATGTTCCTAACAGTAATTTCTACTGATTGGCTGTTGGATGGGTCAAACATGCTCAGATCTCTACTGAGCTACTGAATCAACCCAGGTGCTGGGTCAAGGGCAAGACCATAACGGTCTCTACTAGGGGTCCTGCAAACAGGAAGTCAGTATTTCGGTTGCATTTATTTATACACAGACAAAATGCTGAATTGGCAGATTAAGGTCATTAGGATAGGAAAATACTGCTCTTTATTCTGAAAAGTATATGTATTTGCACTGAACTTCCCCTTTAAATCTCTCGTCTTGTTTGCCAAGTGATGTGGTCCAAATAAACAGACCACACTTAAAAAACATAAATAGGTATTTAAAGTAATAACCCTCTGATTTCAAGATGCCTTAAGCTACACATTTACAATAACTGCCACAGCCAGTCAGAATTACTTCCTTAAGGCAAGTTAACAGAGACTACAGAGACCGGCTTGAGATTTTTTTACATTCCGTAAAGCTTTTTAGACAAATTCTGTGAACCAACAGACCATTTTGGGTCATTTATGTTGTTATTGTTAAGCTTCTCCCCTCATTTCAATCTTTGTTTTTCATCTATTTCTTTCTCTCAAGCTGGGAATATCAATCTTCTGTTTTTCTTTTTGTCTTTTCTCTTCCTTGATGTCACTGCTGTGTTCTAGGGTCAACAAACTTCCAACATCTAAGCATTTTATTAAGATTGATGGGTTCTCTATTCAAGCTAAATCACATTAGGGTAAAATATCAGAGGTCAGGCCAAGAGGACAGAAAAGACTGATTCCTAGTTATCAACCACCTTCCAATGCAGCCGTTCTCATTTTCCCATTTACACTCCCACGTACATCAACTGGCAGCTGCACAAATTAGGTAAATAGTCTCGTATTGTCCTTTTACAAGTGAGAGATAATATCATTATAAAGTTGAGTGCTGATGCAGCCTACAATCTTCCGTCTTCCATCTAAGACTAACCAAAAAATGGCACCATTGAGTTTCAGGTGACTACAAATAAATCTATGGTATAAATCTGTATAAAATGAGCCATTTTAAGTGCTGATTTTTGAGGTGGAAATGTGGGTTTCAAAAATGTGCAGAGCTTAAAATTTAGTGCTGAGAAGTTTAACATTCTGTGTGAACAGTTCAAAATCGTTGTTGAACTTTGAAATTCTTTGTCAAAATTCGATGTTGGAAGATTCGTTTCAATTGGGTTCTAAGCGGAATTTATTCCTAGGAACCGTCGGGTGAATAAAACCAGCCGTGTCGTTAACCTCTACTGATTTTACAATAAAAGGTTTAAAGGTGGTAAAATTCCACGCTTTAAAATTAAAAACTTTGCACTTTATTACCTGCATTACTAACCAGATATTTAAGGATAATCAATGTCCTCATTCTGGCAGAGTAACCTGGCCCCTCCCTCCATCCAGTCAATCAAGGCTGTGACAACTGACATCACAGCCAATGATTGACTGCTGTTTCACCTGCTGCCTCCTCTGCACATGCTCAAGCATATAAAAAGTTTATTGAGCAGAGAAAGGAGGCAGATGCATTTGCCAGAAAGGAATATAACTTGTCATTACAGTAAATATCTGGTTACATATGTATGCAATAAACTAGTAAAAATAGCATTTGGGCTTGCAGGCAGATAAGTTACCATTTTTTTGTTTTAAAGGCGGGTATGCCTTTTAAAAAATAATGTTAGATCACGTTACAGGAAATGTAAACACCCCTCACATAATGTTATTGAAGGAGCTATCCCTAAAAAAAGTAACATTTTACAATGTACTGTACTTTAGTACAGCCAGCTGTGCTTCTTGCATTAGCAATATACCAGTTGGCCCTATCAGGGGCTAACAACCGTTTAGTTGCTTAATTGATAATCATTTGAGAGTTATTTTCTTGGTGTGGTATTAAAATCATAACTTGACCAAAGGACAATCGCATGAGGAGAAGGAAGTGACAAAATAAATAATCACAATTCAGAACTTTATAAATGTTCAATCTATTTCAAGGCTGGTGTTTCCATTAAGCAAGGCAAATAAATTGTCTTTTGTAGGTGTTTTTGTTTAAAGTATTTTGAAAGATGAACAGATTTTTGTATTAATTATGTAGGAATCATTTATGAGATGGGATTTGCAATCCTGAGAGCATTGAGTTGAATAATAACATTCAGGAAGCTTTTCGTATTGTCATGGAGATTCAATAAAAGTTCTTATCATTAAAAATGGTGCTAATTTTGCCCCAATGAATCAAATCTTAATTAACATTTGAAGGCTTGGTGGCTCAGTGGTTAGCACTGATACCTTACAGCTCTGAGGTCCTGAGTTCGATTCCTCCCTTTGACACATCTGCAAGGAGTTTGTATGTCCTCCCCTTGCTTGCGTGGGTTTCCTCCACAATCATAAAGACATGACAGCTGATAGGATGTATGTGTCAAATAAATGTACTTAGATTGTAAGCTCTTCGGGCAGGGCCTGGTGTGAATTTAGTAAATAATTGTAAAGCGATGCGGAATATGTGGCGCTATATAAGAACTAAAATACATACATACAAAGCTCACATCTGATATTAGCAGCATTTTTAATGATAAGAACTTTTATTGAATCTCCCTGTGTGTTTTTAAAAGTTAAAGCATTATTGTGTGTTACATAGTAGGTAATGAATTTAAATAGAATTTTCAAGACAATGTAATTGATGATCATATATTGTGTTTACGTTAAAAGGTGTCGTATCTGTTCTTTATGTTGGTCTTAATATATTCTTGTTGTATATACAGTATGAATGTTACTTTTAATACTAGAAATGATCCAATTACTGATGATGTCTCTCTTCCTTTTCCCCATGGTCCTCTTCAGCCTATGGTGTCAGCCCCATTGAAGTGTAAGGGGCTGGTGCCAAAAAGGAGGAAGTTTGGAAAGTAAGGGAAGTTCTCACTATAGCATCCATTTTAAAGTAAGTGCTAGTTATAAATAGATCAGTTCAGGTTCTATTACATGGTAAATCATCTAAAATGAATTTATTATTAGACTTCTCCTATCATTACACTCCTCTTTGTTCATGATGTTTGCACAGACCCTTCATTTCGAATGCCTTGGGAATTACACGGTCTAGTTCACATTACAGAGTAGCTATTTTAAAGGAATAGTTTCTGGTTTCACGTTAATTATAGAACAAATTAGTAGATTTCTTACTCTTTGTTACTGGCTCCTGTGAAATTGATTGAAGAACGGGAGGTAAGGTATAACTCAACCTCAGGCTTAGTAGTCAGACCACTTCATTGTAGAGAGACATACAGTAGATATACAGGGAGATTCAATAAAAGTTCTTATTGTTTAAAATGGTGCTAATTTTTCCCCAACCAATCAGATCTTATTTAACATTTGAAAGCTAACATCTGATTGGTTGGGGCAAAATTAACACCATTTTTAACAATAAGAACTTTTATTGAATAACCCTGAGAGTGTTAAAGTCAATGCTGTAGGAAAACACTATGCAAAGAATCTTCCATTCAGCAAAAAAAGAGAAAATGTTGGTTAAGAACCCTAAAATGATATTGCGTCAGGAACATAAAAACAGTTTCTTGGCTGCAAATACGGATTATCGGGGAGATTCAATAAAAGTTCTTATCGTTAAAAATGGTGCTAATTTTGCTCCAACCAATCAGATCTTGTTTAACATTTGAAAGCTATCATCTGATTGGTTGGGGCAAAATTAGCCCCATTTTAAACGATAAGAACTTTTATTGAATAACCCTGTATGTGTCTTAAGGTTCGTACACATGATCGATTTACAAGCGAGGAACGACCCCCAACGGCCGAGCGCTACACGCGACAAATGACCATTTCAGCCGAGAATCATCCGTGTGTAATGCATACACATGAACGATTCTCATCCGAAACGGCCATTCGCAGCATGTAGAGCTCAGCCATCGGCGGTTGTTCCTCGCTCGTTATTGATCCATAAAAAGGAAGAAAGACATCCAGAGCATGGAACAGGTTATCTGATTATTCAGATTATTTAGACCCTGATTTCATATCTATTATCTATTAAAGCTACAGGGATTCCTCACAATTTACTCAAAATAAAATTCCATGTGGCATGAGCCTTCCACTTAGTGTGTGGGTCCCTCGGGGGTATGTTATGGGACTCTTGCTGTTCTCCCTATACACTTTATTTTTAAGACAAAATCAGTTCATTTGGCTTTAAGTATCACCTATACGCTGATAATATCCAAATCTACCCCCCCACCCCACCCCACACTATCCCATATACTAAAGGGACATCTTGGAAATAGAAGCAGTTCAGAGAAGGGCAACTAAAATAATAAGGGGAATGGAGGAGCTTGACTATGCAGGCAGATTAGACAAGTTAGGGCTGTATACATTGGAGAAGCGACGTTTGCATGGAGATATGATTACCTTATACAAATATATTAATGTGCCATAAAAATAAACTTACAGTGCATTGTTCACTAATAGGTCATATCAGAGGACACATGGACATCCTTTAAGATTGGAAGTTTCATCTTGAAGTTAGAAAAGTGAGAACAGTAAAACTTTTCTAAATTTTAAAAGGGCCATAAAAAAAACAGTATCCCTAAAAATATCCGCACCCTCTAAATGTCCTATAAAAATCTTTTATTTTATCATCGGGACAGATAAATAGAACTAACTGTAGTTAAATTTAAATTACCTTATATACAAAAAATGTCTCTGTATTTCCTAGAAAGTTCCAATATCTCTTTTATCTAGTACAGTTGTGTATGTCTGCAGTAAACAGTATCGGACAGGAAAATGAAGGTGGACAAGAAAACCTCAGAAGAAATCGTGAACCAGAGGAAACAGTACATCACCAAATCACCCTCTGTAGGCACACATGGAACACCGTACACGCTCCCCAATGACAGCTTCTGAATGCCGCCCAATGCCCAATAATGACGTGTACCTGGGGTCTATATAAGATGGTTCCAAGTCCTGTTAATTAAAACCAGCAGATGGCGCTAGAACGTATGATAAATATCTACTTATGCTGTCTTTTCCATATAGGGCAGTGGTGGCGAACCTATGGCACGTGTGCCAGAGGTGGCACCCAGAGCCCTCTATGTGGGCACTCACAGCAGAGTTCACCAGAGTTTTTACCAGAAAGCCAGAGAGAAAGTGTAGTGGCTGTCTGTAGCAGAGAGATGTCACCTGCTATAACATTCAGCTCTGCTGCTTTGGATTTCAAACTCCTGTCTAATAATGTAGGGTTAATGGTCACTGTTTTAGATCTCAAACTCCTGTCTAATAATGTAGGGTTAATGGTCACTGTTTTAGATCTCAAACTCCTGTCTAATAATGTAGGGTTAATGTGTCATTGCTTTAGATCTCAAACTCCTGTCTAATAATGTAGGGTTAATGGTCACTGTTTTAGATCTCATACCCCTGTCTAATAATGTAGGGTTAATGGTCACTGTTTTAGATCTCAAACTCTTGTCTAATAATGTAGGGTTATTGGTCACTGTTTTAGATCTCATACCCCTGTCTAATAATGTAGGGTTAATGTCACTGTATTAGATCTCAAACTCCTGTGTGGTAATGTAGAGGTTAATAGGTAATCTATAATTTATTCCATCTACTGTATTGGCCTGTGTCTGTTTGAGTAAAAACTCTGTATTCAGGTTAAATGATCATGTTGGCACTATGCAAGAAAAAGTGGGGCAATACACTGTATTGCACTTTAATATATGGGTTGGGAGTGACCAGAAAAGTTGGAAGCAGGACCCCCACCCATCACTCAAGTTGATGTAACACTGGTAGGTGGAGCTTTGTGGGTATAAAAGGGTGGAGGGTTAAAGCACTGGTTATACCTGAGGAAGCCGGCAGGCAGCTCCCGAAACGTTGTATCACCAAGAAGTAGTGTGCTCCTCTTGCTTAGACTCTTTGGCTTTTTTCTTCCCAGCCAGCGACACCAACTCCACTGATGTTGTCAACACCAGATGATGTCACTGCAGCCGCCAGTGACACCATCAGCGCTGGGAACATCAACGTCAATGGTGTTTCCAAAGTCTTATTTCTTCTGCCATCACTGTGATGACTTCTGAGCTCCATGTGGTTCGCACCTCTTTATATACGGTAGATTTGTATATAACTATCCACAAGTGACAGCCAAGAGAAGGGTCAATCTGGGAGACATTTTGTCTATGCAGCGGGCATACACTAAAAGATTGTTATCCATGTGGCAAATGTAAAAACCGACCATTTAAGGATGCAGTAGGTCTAAGAGAGTTTCATATGAACACTTACACGTGGTGTACATTTTGACATGCAGCTGTCCTGGCATATATGAGGGAAAAACAACACAGAAGCTGAAAGAATACTTGAGCCAACACCTGTTAAATATCTGTTAGGCAAGCAGACAAGAAGAAAAAGGGTAAATATAGGACCCAAAGGCACTACCCCTGAGCGTGTGCACATGCATGGCGAATGGCCGCTATGGCTGGTAATCCTGTGTTTATGTGCATTTGCTAGGGCAGCGTTCCTTAATCCGCCATGGCCGATCAATGAACGACGCCCAAGCAAACACAAACACGCTCGACTATTGGCCTTTTGTCACGCATGTGCATGTACGGACCTTTAAACTGGGTAAACACTGTAGTAATCAGTAGCAGATTGCAGATGGATTCCATTGGATTACTATGCAGATTACAACAAATAAACAAATAAAGGAGGCCATACATGTAGCAAAATTAGTGCATTTTTCTCAAATTTCTTTTCTGCTATTTACTACATGTCATCCCGTGTCATATCTATATAGCGGTACCTATATATATCAACATACACTGTATGTGTGTTTAAATCTTGAGAATTTCTTTTTCATATGTGTGCGCGTATTTTAGAATTCAAGTCTGTTGAAATTTAAATTTTTGTAAAAGAAAAATCGGATCTTTTTTTGGTCACAGGGCTGTTCCAGATCTCAGGAGTCCTATGGGCATTGAGAGCTCCACTCAACGTTCTTCTCTCAGCTATGGGCTGTCCTGCTGACAAATCTAAAAAAAATAGAAATTACTACATTTATCATCATGAATTTTTTAACGATGTACTCTGTAATTAAAATAATTTCATTGCTTAATGTTAGAGTTGTTTTTATTAGTTCTAAATTTAACCACTTAAATATATAGAAAATAAAGATGACCCGAAGGGCTGAGACAAATGTAATGAAGCCATTAATATTCATCAAGGAATTTGCTTTTATAGCTGACATTAAGGAACAGAGCATAAAAGCATAAATTAGGCCCGTATTATATTGTGTCATACTTTAACTAGAGACATTAATATGCTCCACATAATAACATATTATGAGCAGAGAAGAGCTTTTTTACACGTTTAGAATATGAGAAATCGCACCATATTTCCCTCGCTGTGATACTTTAAATAGAAATATCCAAATGGGTGGAAATAAAGATTAGAAACTAAATTCTTAGATTTGACCCATCGTTGCATAAAGGTCAAGATAAGGAAACAGCGTTCCACTGTGCCTGATTCAACACCTTTACACAATAGGGGCTTTGAACTGGAAGTTTAGAGGGATGTCTAAATTCTGAGCATGGAATTCATTGTGTGTGCTGTTCCAAGCAAAAATGCCCACCCTGCATACAATAAATGAAAAAACCTGTCAACATATGCAGCGCAATATTATTTAAATTTGTTCCGTTTTTGGATTTTCAGATCTTCGTAATTTTCCCGAGATCTGGGAATCTGAAAATGGAACGAAACTGGTGAGTTTCAGCCATCTCTAGTCATAAGACACTTATAGGGCGATATACAGTATAAAGAGTTGCTGTCGATCTCTATTGCCCCTGTTTGGCAATGCACCAAACTGATAGCATCTCTCTCTGCACTGCTATTTGCTGGCGTTAAAGATTCTGCCCTAAAAAGCCTCTATCGGGTTGGTGCATTGGTTATGTGACCCTATTTTTGTACCTTCATAAACAGCTACCACAAATCTCCTAGCATCTTCCTTATCCTTCCTGTTTTCAGTTTCTCTCTATCCTTGTGAGGTTTATGTATAAGATCATCATCTATCATCTATCATGCAATAAAAAGTCCATAACTTACTTAATTTCCTTCGGGCAGTAAAGTCTTCAGTGGTAAAATATCTTAGCGAGATTCAAAATTCAGCTTGACATTTCATTACTTCCCAACTAGTTTATGTGTGCCTTGAGTGGATGGTTTTATCCAATGGTTTCAGATCAGCAGGGGATAAAACCAATAGCAATATGTAACATCTTCAGGATCTAATAGTCCAACTTACCCCAGATGACTATTTTGGGATGAAAACAGCTATTTATTTGTGAAGCGCTTTATTATATTTATTTTCTTACATGAAGTTTATTTTACAAGACTGTAGCATGTAGAACATTTGCTACATACTACACACTATTACATTAACGGGGACCTAGGAAATGGTCTGGGGAACACATACATATTAAAGGGCATGTCCAGCCCTTTTTTCAACTTTTCATATATTATACATATTGATCCCCCAGCCCCAACCGCCATAATAAAATCCTTAGAAAGTGCCCCGATATGTACTTACCTTCCCTCTATCCACGGAAATGCAAGCAGGGGGCGGGACCGGCAGCCGCATCCCTGATTGGCAGAGAGGCAGCCAATCAGGGATGCGGCTGCTGGCTGCTCAGAACGCCGGAGGATAGAGGGAAGGTAAGTATCTATCGGGGCACTTTCTATGAAATCTGTTACGGCGGTTAGGGCTGGGGGATCAATATATATAATATATAGTGGGGAATTTAAACTAGGGGGAGGGAGAAGAAAACGGGAGGGAGAGGGAGAGAGAGGGAGGGGGGGAGGACTCTCCTGCGCATGCCTCAACCTTGTCGAGGTTGAGGCAGAGACAAGCACAGGATGAGTCACTGGAAACTTCTACACTACAATTTTCCTGGCTTTGGAGGGGCACAGCATGGCAACCATAAGGAGCTGGGATGTAAGGTAAGAATTTTTGTACACTACAGAGTGGGGCCAGTATGGGGTTAAATTTGAGTTATGGGGGTGGACATGCCCTTTAACAAAAAATCATTGAAAATGAACTTTTTACACGCAAGCTATTTATGAGGTTCCGCAGGCTACTTTTGAGGGTAACCAAATATGCAGGGCTACTTTTGAGGGTTTAGGAAAGTAGTTTTGTATAATTGGTAACCCTTGAATGAGTAGCTCCATATTATCAAGTGTTACCGTAAATATGGAAGTTTCAGAATCTGAAAGTTCGAACAAGTCCCAAACAACGGAACCGGGTTCGAATCGGACCCAAACTTCATTTCTAATTCAACTTTCTGGATGAATTATCATTTTTTGATGTTGCAAATAAATAAATTATTCATTACTATCTGATTGTACTATTGTGTACCTGAGGAGCTGTGTAGTATAATGGCGACCACACACTATTTGAAATACTTGCAGAGTTCCTGCTATTGCCTTGGCCAGTTATGTTCTAATAAATGGTCCAGACCAGGGGGACACCATGTTGGCAAATTGTTCTGCTGGACCTCCCAATATTTAGACTGATATCTGGATGATATATACAGCATCATTGTGGTGAAAATAAAAGTTTATTTTTCTGTGACTATCCGTATTTATTATATATTTTCCCTCCTTGCAGTCATTTACTTTCTAATATGTTAAACCTTTTATTAACATTCAACCTTAACAGTGAACCCCAGAGACTGTTATAGCTCAAAACCATTTTTCTCTCTCTACAGATACATGAATATGATAAAATATTTCCAAATATTTGTCTTATAATGGTTTTTGTCTTGTAGGCACATTGCTAATTGTTTAATTTAAACCCCCTGACATGTCCCAGATGTGCCAATTATATTATACTGTATTCGCCATTACATTTAATGAACTGTGGGTATCTAACTTTACTAGAGGTTACATTGCCACTATCAATTCCAGGCCTATTTCTTTACATATTTTAATTGATCCCAAAGCATAGCAACCCTTGAAGTTATAATACAGGAATGTCTAACAGCTCAATAATCCATCTAGATTCCAACATGAAGGGCAATATGTAAAGGCACATATTGGAAATAATGTCATATGGAAAACCATTTACTCCATTGCTTGAATGAAAGCGTCTGCAGCCGGTAACTGAACCTTGCCAGAGTGGGATTTAAAGGGACACTAAACTGAATAAAATGACTTGCCTTTATCCTTTTCTATATTTTAAATGCTGTCAGCAACGAGTGTGACCGCCATGCGTATGACATCATCTCGCCACACATGCACACGTTGAGAGGGCACGGAACAAACAGGCTTTACCATTTGAGGCTGAAGATACAGGAGGTAGTGAAGCTAAACATTCAGCTAAGCAACTTTCAAAGCACAAAGGTAATATCTGGGGGGACATAAGAAAAAAAAATATGGCAACATTATTCGTAAAGCTGCAGCTTCCAATTGAACATTTACAATGTACTTATCCTTTAAGTCATTCGATCACTGCAAAAAAAAGTACTTTGAGACAATATATACCGTATATTTATATATTTATAAAGACAATATAAAGACACATACTCCAAAAATGGGTAAACACCAAAACTTTTATTCTTGTTTCCATATGCAATGGGTAAACGACCAAAACTTTTATTCTTGTTCCATATGGCCATACTGCCATCTGGTACACAGAGTTGGCATTCAAGTTGAAGCTATGGCTAAAATGGTTAGCAAAATTATGGTAATGATGTGCAAATGATGTACAGTGGTGGTAATATTGCATATTACCACCACTGTACATCATTGCACATCATTACCATACTTTTGCTAACCATTTTAGCCATAGCTTCAACTTGAATGCCAACCTCTATGTTACCAGATGGCATGTAATGGCTTCATAAATATAACCAGTAAGGATGTATCCACCCAACACATCCGACTCCAACAAACCTAGTAAAACACTCAAAACAGGGATCAGCGTAAGGGAAGAGCTGCTGCCCAGTCACCAGCAAGTAAAAAAGGTGCAACATGAGCATGGTGATGCCATAAATGAGTTTTCTCTACTATCATATGCCACAGAGCACATTCACAAAGGTACAAAAAGCTGTGTCTCAGCTCTCCCTTTGTGGTGGCTGTTGTTTGATATCAAATTAACTTATGTGTACTAGGGGTTTGGATGCAAAAGCTGCAGCCATGAGGCAGTAAAATTAGCTGACTGTTTTGTATTGTTCCTGGTAGGCTGTCCACAATGCAAGCAGACTGGATAAATAACTGCAGGATAACAAGCAGGTTTCAAAGTCTTATCAGGGACTTTCATATTGGTGTGAAGACATTTGTATAGAAAATATGTGCATAATGACAGTAGATAGTAGGGTCAGGGGGTGTGGCCTATAGGTGCACATGCTCGCAAGGTTCTTTAAAGACTATATGGGTTATGAGTTGTACTGGCAACAACATGGAAGCCTTCTTAGTTATAGAATCTATCTTACATGTAAATAAATGTAACTCACTAGAGAAAGGGGCATATTTATAAAGGTTCCTTACACTTTTCAACAAATTTGGACTTTTTGCTATTTATAAAGCAGTTACAACCAGTGGAGAAAGGTCATTACTTTTCGCCACACATCGCTGCGGTAACCATTCAAGCATATTTATAAAATGGCGAGAAGTGTATTTTTGTGTTAAGTTCAGCCATTCCAATTCGCCAAGTCTGAGGTGGTGAAAACGCATAAGTGCCCATTTATTTAGCCAGCCAATGGGTCCATGGAAGGTGTCAGTACATTGTGGAGTGTTACTCAATACTAATAAGTACTCAGGGGGGTTTTAAACTATTTTCCATCATTTACTGTAATACGATCTGTGATTTCGCTATTTTAAGGTTAATCTTTCGCTTTTTAAAGATCTTTTTTTTTTAAGGTTCCGATTTTCTTTATTTACCAATAAAGTCAGATGGGGGTCTGAGGGATATATTAATAAAGGGGCATTATTTTTGCTTTTTTTTCCCCACCAGAATTTACCATAATTTTTTAAACTTTCAACTTTTCCTTTAATCAAAGTTATTAAAAAGGCGAATTATCTAGCAAAACGTAGCACTAATAATGCTGAAAAAGCTCAGCACGTAGGATGTTAAATAGGTAATTCTCCCTGGTGGTTTTTCAAAGTAGTATTAAATTAGTTAATACACACTGAACACCTATCTTTGTTATTTAAAAATAGCCTATGCAACAAAAGTTCTTATAGTTAAAAATGGTGCTAAATTTGCCCCAACCAATCAGATGTTAGCTTTCAAAAGGTATATAACATCTGATTGGTTGGGGCAAAATTAGCACCATTTTTAACGATAAGAACTTTTGTTACATAGGCCTGTTGGTGTTTTTTTCAGCCGAAGATATAATAAATAGTGTAAAACTCCCCCAGGCGAATTGTCTCTATTTTATTAATAGGATATGATAAATAGTGTAAAACTCACCCAGAGTGGAATTTTCTCTATTTTATTAATAGGATATGATAAATAGTGTAAAACTCACCCAGGTGAAATTTTCTCTATTTTATTAATAGGATATGATAAATAGTGTAAACTCACCCAGGGAATTTTCTCTATTTTATTAATAGGATATGATAAATAGTGTAAAACTCACCCAGGCGAATTTTTCTTCTCTATTTTATTAATAGGATATGATAAATAGTGTAAAACTCCCCCAGGTGAATTTTCTCTATTTTATTAATAGGATATGATAAATAGTGTAAAACTCACCCAGGCGAATTTTCTCTATTTTATTAATAGGATATGATAAATAGTGTAAAACTCCCCCAGGTGAATTTTCTCTATTTTATTAATAGGATATGATAAATAGTGTAAACTCACCCAGGCGAATTTTCTCTATTTTATTATAGGATATGATATAAGGTGTAAAACTCACCCGGTGAATTTTCTCTATTTTATTAATAGGATATGATAATAGTGTAAAACTCACCCGGCGAATTTTCTCTATTTATTAATAGGATATGATAATGTGTAAACTCACCCAGGCGAATTTCTCTATTTTATTAATAGAATGTAAATAGTGTAAAACTCACCCAGGAATTTTCTCTATTTTTTAATAGGATATGATAAATAGTGTAAAACTCACCCAGGCGAATTTTCTCTATTAATTAAAGGATATGATAAATAGTGTAAAACTCACCCAGGGAATTTTCTCTATTTTATTAATAGGATATGATAATAGTGTAAACTCACCCAGGTGAATTTTCTCTTATTATTAATAGGATATGATAAAGTGTAAAACTCACCCAGGCGAATTTCTTCTATTTTATTAATAGAATGGTAAATAGTGTAAAACTCACCCAGATGAATTTTCTCTATTTTATTAATAGGATATGATAAATAGTGTAAAACTACCCAGGCGAATTTTCTCTATTTTATTAATAGATATGATAATAGTTGTAAACTCACCCAGGCGATTTTCTCTATTTTATTAATAGGATATGATAAATAGTGTAAACTCACCAGGTGAATTTCTCTTTTATTAATAGGATAGATAAATAGTGTAAAACTCACCCAGGCGAATTTCTCTATTTTATTAATAGGATGATAAATAGTGTAAAATTCACCCAGGCGAATTTTCTCTTTTTATTAATAGGATATGATAATAGTGTAAAACTCACCCAGGCGAATTTTCTCTATTTTATTATAGGATATGATAAATAGTGTAACTCACCCAGGCGAATTTCTCTATTTTATTAATAGGATATGATAAATGTGTAAAACCACCAGGCGAATTTTCTCTATTTTATTAAAGGATATGATAAATAGTGTAAACCACCCAGGCGAATTTCCTCTATTTTATTAATGATAGTAAATAGTGTAAAACTCACCCAGCAATTCCTCTATTTTATTAAGAGAATGTAAATAGTGTAAAACTCACCCAGCAAATTTCTCTATTTTATTATAGGATATGATAAATAGTGTAAATCTCACCCAGGCGAATTTTCTCTATTTTATTAATAGATATGATAAATAGTGTAAACTCACCTAGGCGAATTTTCTCTATTTTATTAATAGGATATCGTAAATAGTGTAAAACTCACCCAGGCGAATTTCCTCTATTTTATTAATAGGATATCGTAAATAGTGTAAAACTCACCCAGGCGAATTTCCTCTATTTTATTAATAGGACATGGTAAATAGTGTAAAACTCACCCAGACGAATTTTCTCTATTTTATTAATAGGACAGGATAAATAGTGTAAAACTCACCCAGGCGAATTTTCTCTATTTTATTAATAGGATATGATAATAGTGTAAATCTCACCAGGCGCATTTTTTTTTTTAATATAGAATATGATAAATAGTGTAAAACTCACCCAGGGAATTTTCTCTATTTTATTAATAGGATATGATAAATAGTGTAAAACTCCCCAGGAATTTTCTCTATTTTATAATAGGATATATAAATATTGTAAAACTCCCCCCGTGAATTTTCTCTATTTTATTTAGGATATGATAAATAGCATAAACTCACCCGGGTGAATTTTTCCTATTTTATTTAGGATATGATAATAGTGTAAAACTCACCCAGGTAAATTTTCTCTATTTTATTAATAGGATATGATAATAGTGTAAACTCACCCAGGTGAATTTTTCTCATTTTATTAATAGGATATGATAAATAGTAAAACTCACCCGGGTGAATTTTCTCTATTTATATATAGGAATATATATAGTTAAAACTCACCCGGGTGAATTTTCTCTATTTTATAATAGGATAGATAAATAGTGTAAAACTCACCCGGGTGAATTCTCTATTTTATTAATAGGATATGATAAATATTGTAAAACTCACCCGGTGAATTTTCTCTATTTTATTAATAGGATATGATATATAGTGTAAAACTCACCCGGGTGAATTTTGTCTATTTTATTAATAGGATATGATAAATAGTGTAAAACTCACCCGGGTGAATTCTCTATTTTATTAATAGGATATGATAAATAGTGTAAAACTCACCCGGGTGAATTCTCTATTTTATTAATAGATATGATAAATAGTGTAAAACTCACCCGTGGAATTTCTCTATTTATTAATGATATGTAAATAGTGTAAAACTCACCCAGTCGAATTTCTCTATTTTATTATAGATATGATAAATAGTGTGTAAATCTCACCCAGGCGAATTTTCTCTATTTATTAATAGGATATGATAAATAGTGTAAAACTCACCAGGCGAATTTCTCTATTTTATTAATAGATATGATAAATAGTGTAAAACTCACCCAGGCGAATTTCTCTATTTTATTAATAGGATATGATAAATAGATAAACTCACCCAGGGTGAATTTTCTCATTTTATTAATAGGATATGATAAATAGTGTAAAACTCACCCAGGAATTTTCTCTATTTTATAATAGGATATGATAAATAGTTGTAACTCACCCACAGGGAATTTTCTCTATTTTATTTAGATATGATAATAGTATAAAACTCACCCGGGATTTTCTCTATTTTATTAATAGGATATGATATATAGTGTAAAACTCACCCGGGGAATTTCTCTATTTATTAAGGATATGATAATAGTGTAAAACTCACCCGGTGAATTCTCTATTTTATTAATAGGATTGATAATAGTGTAAAACTCACCCGGTGAATTTTCTCTATTTTATAATAGGATATGATAATAGTGTAAAACTCACCCGGTGAATTTTTCTATTTTATTAATAGGATATGATAATAGTGTAAACTCACCCGGGTGAATTTCTCTATTTATTAATAGGATATGATAAATAGTGTAAAACTCACCCGGGTGAATTCTCTATTTTATTAATAGGATATGATAAATAGTGTAAAACTCACCCGGGAATTTCTCTATTTTATTAATAGGATATGGTAAATAGTGTAAAACTCACCCAGGCGAATTGTCTCTATTTTATTAATAGGATATGATAAATAGTGTAAATCTCACCCAGGCAAATTTTCTCTATTTATTAATAGGATATGATAAATAGTGTAAAACTCACCTAGGCGAACTTTCTCTATTTTATTAATACGATATGATAAATAGTGTAAAACTCACCCAGGCGAATTTTCTCTATTTTATTAATAGGTCATTTGTTAGTATTGCTTTTTTTCAGCAAACTGTAGCTAATTATCAAACCAGTTCCATTAATATGGGAACATACTATATTGCTGTGTAAGAAATAGTTATGTTAATGGAACATTCAAGTAAGTAATGATGTTTGGCGATAATTCTGGTAAAACTGCAAAAAATGCAACAAAAGGGAGAAAAGGGGCAAAAAAGGCGAAATTTCACCTATTTATAAATGGCTTTAAATAAAAATATGACAAAAATAACTCTGAAATTACACTAGAGAGCAATCTCTCTTTTCGCAGTGATACCAAACTATAGCCACACATCGCCTCAGCGATACTTTTCTGCAAAGGCGAAAACAAGTTTTTTTATAAATAAGGCATTTTTATAAATTTGTCATTGCGATGCCCTGCGATAGCGAAATGGCGAAAATATCAATCGTTTATAAATATGCCCCAAAGTGTTGGTGTTATGGGAAGAAAACCATTCACATTAGAATAAAATAGTTTAGTTCTCCTTTAAGAAATGCAGTCTTTATCCAATCTAAAGTGCTTGGCCCTTTATTATTTTCCTTCCTACTTACATAAGTTAGAAGTTGAGCTAAGCCAAGGTTTTATTTTAAAATGCATTTAGGATAAACAAAGTCTAAACACTTAACAATATGTTGGATTCTGCCAACGTATTTAATTGGTTCTTATCCTCTAAGCTTGATGTCCTGTGTATAACATCCTCCCAGTTCAGATCCCCAATCTGAGAAATGGTTGTATTTAATGACAGCAGGTGAAAGAATTTGTTTCCTTTTTTACCTGTGTGATTTATTCTTATTTCTTGGGAACTTAGAATCATCTGACGATTTCTTGTTAGAAAGCCAGACTAATTTCAAGTGACTGGCAGTTGTTCATGGAAATTCCCAACGTAAAATATAATTCATCTTGACATTTTCCTGCTCATCAGAGGATCGACTTCATTTTAAATGTGCCGGTCTGTTTTTTATTTAAGAAACATGTAAGGCGAAACCGTGTTTGGTTATATTGAGTTAATAATCATTTTTAATTTTTTTTTTTTCCCAGTGAAGCAATTTCCAGTCCCTCGACACAATGTGTCAGCCTCATTTAAGGCTTTACAAGCTCACACAGCCGTAAAGCAGGTGGCTCTGGCAACTGTTGTAAGTCATGTTGCAAGTCCTGACAGTGACCTCTTGCACCCGAAGAGCGGAATGGGACCAGTAGACTTGAACGGAAATATCTTGTTTCAGGACCATGGAGAGAACAGAAAGAATTGCTTTATGGGTAAAAAGTTTGTTATTGGGAAAGCTTCTTCGACGTTTCTTATAAATTCCCTAATCATATCCTGGGTTTTACATTTATACTTACCCAATATATCTAGATGCCATTTTGGATGTATTAGACATTGAAACAAATGATATTGAATTTATTCAAATATGCAGTGTTCATATGAGAGTTCAATGGGGAATATAACCTGTAGAGACTTTCTAAGCATTTAATTCCAGTCACTAGTGAAAATGGAGGGTCCCAAACCCCCCCTACAAGTTTTGTGGCCAGGCCCCTGCCCCCCCCCCCCTCCCCAGTGGCACTATTTTTAAAAAGCTGATCACATGCATGTGGTAGAGGTACGCATGATCGGCTTTTTAAAACACCGGTGCCGGTGTTTCTAAAACAGCTGTTGTGCGTACATTTACTGCCTACGTGTGATCCGCAGTTTAAATAACAGGCCACCACGTGCCTTGTAGTTATTAGAGATGTAATGTGGGTTCGAATAGAAGCCAGTTTCGAATAGAATCTGAGGGTTTCGAAGTCCCGAAAAAACTTTCGAACTCCCGGATTTCACGGAACCCAGATTTTTAGAGTTTTCGGTAGACGATCCAAAGTAGACGATTATCAAAAATTAAACCCTCGAAAGTAGCGCTTGATTTCGGTAACCCTCGAAAATAGAATGTGGAAGCTCGAAAACAGCCGATCATGAGGAAAGATAGTTTTAAATTAAGTTTTGGTTCTATTTATAGGTTCCCCAGACCATTCCCCAGGTCTCTGTGTCATTTACAGTAACCTACTTTTACTATTTGTCCCTCCAAATGGACAGAAACTTTCAAATTTTTTCTCCCACAGACTTCTACAGTATGGGTCCATTTTCGAATCTTCGAATTTTCCGAAAAAATTCGAAAATTCAAAAACGGAATGAAACCCAACAGTTTTGAACATCTTTAGTAGTTATGCCACTGAGTCCAGTTGATCTAACTGAATACCACAGATATACTTTCTAAGCTTGTATTTTAACCTAATAATACTTTTTAAAGAAGTGAGTAGGCAGCACCCATAATGCAGGAAAATGATAGCATTTCTAAATGTAAAAACACAGTTTTAAGGTCCTGATGATATGCAGCATTATGAGCAAAGATTCAATTTTCCATTAGCAAAGTAAGAGGATTCTATAATGGCTAAAAGTCTATGAAACCCTTGTGACAACGGAACTAATCTGTGCTTTTCTAGCAACAGAATAAATATGCAATTCTGATTATACCTATCATCCATGACACTGCAATAAGTGACATTTGGGCTCATGAATAGGGATTTGTTTTTTTTTTGTTGAAACTTTCATTGTCTACAAACTCATTATAATAGGGTCTTACTAATCAAATAGAATTCTCATTAACATGTATGTTTTTTATATAAAGCATTGAATTATTTTTCTTGATCTAAAAAATATCAAATGAAAGAACAGAATGTTTATGGAGATGAATATTCTAACCATTTATTACCATAATCGCAATACATTTGCAGTATTCCAGATAAAGGCTAGAGATGTTTCCTTTAGGATTTTAGATTTTCAGGAAATCCGAAAAATGTGAAAGGACCCATAGAAGTTAATGGGGACAATTTTCCACCATGAAAATGAATCTTACGGAACTACCAACAATATTTTGATTCATATATAGTGGTGATTAAAGTAGCAGTCAATTGAATAATAATCATTATTAATTATGATAAATATCCTTGACATTCCTGCAAGTAAGATCTATTGTAATAATGTGGATTTTATTTTTAAATAAAGCTTGCAATTTCAAACATACCTTAAGTATCCATGTCCATACATATGTTAATCCAATCTCTAGTATTTTTATTATTTCCCATTAGTTTAGTTGGAATGAGCTCCAACCAGAATACAGTTTTGGGTTGGAACTTCTTGTTCCACCTTTAAAAATGAATCTTATAGAACTACAAACAATATTTTGACTCAGAGCTACCATAATTTAGACCATCTAAGCCTAGTTTTGATGCTGAAATTTTGGGTAATGATGCTGGGTAATTCTGTGTCTATTCCACAAAATTTGCTCATAGAACGAATCCATTGGGTTAATTCATCCTTATAGGTAACTATACTCACCTACACCCCATTCCACCGGTCCCAGCTGTCAGTACTACCCAGGGTGAGGACCTAGCCTGCCAGGTCCTCACCGCTGGGTTTGCCTTCTATCTTCTGCAATACTTACTTTTTCTTCAAAGCTCCGACTCCGCTTCTGCCTTTGCGAACCTGGCCAATGAGAAGACACACTTCTACAAAGTTGCCGACTGAATGGAGGACAAAGCCACAAAGGAAACTTTAAGTAAGTATTGCAGAAGATAGAAGTCAAATCCAGTGGTGGGGACCTAGCAGGTTTAGGTCCTTACCCTGGGGGACAGTGGGTAAGGTGAGTATAATTGTCCTTCAATGTGCACCCAGTTAACATGTAAAGGATTTGTTATACAGCACAGTTTCCAGTTCCATGAGTGATTAAGGATAGAAAGCAGAATTCTTTTTATTGAAAAAAAACCCATTAAATGAGTCTACAATCACAATTTTCTTCTCAGCAATATGAAGTGGGTTGGGCTTTAACAAATACACTGCATAGAATATTTAATTACATCTAACAATGGTAGTTGTCCTTGAAAATGTCTTTGACATAAACAAGGAATTAGACTTAGCTAGAGGCTTCTGGTTTAGCACCTTTTCCTGTATTTCTGCATCAAAAAAAAAACTCATAATAAACAAATGACAAAATATAAGAATAACTATAAATTAATTAGTTGTGAACACGGGTATGTTAGTATTATAATGTAGTGATGATTTTCATTCCTTTTATACTGCAGTCTCTTGCATATTACATAGTGCTTTAAAGGGCATGTCCACCCCCAAAACTATAATCCCCCCACTACTGGCCCAATTGTGTAGTGTAGTTTAATCCTTACCTCACATCCCTGCTCCATCTGGTTCTCCTGTAGTCCCCCCCCCAAAGTCCCAAAAACTGCCCACCAGGAGGATAGCAGAGTCCATATAGGACTCTGCCTCCTACCTGGCCTCCGGGAGAAGTTTGGCATGCGTACTGCAGCCTTTCTCCCCCTCCCTCTCCCTCCCTCTCCCTCCCTCTCCCTCCCGATTAGGTTTCCCTCCCCCTACCATAAAACCCTTTTTACCAAACATTCCCCCTGTCCCCCCAGCCCCAACCACTCTATTAGTAAGATCAGAAAGTGTCCAAAACATTACTTACCTTCCCTCTTGCCTCCGCTGCACTGAACTACACTATAATTCCTGTAGAATAAAAGATTTTTTCCCCAAAAGATTTGTAAGCCTGACACCACGTCAAAGTAGATTCCTTCAGCAGGGACCTAACTAAGCTAACCAAGTTGCCCTCATGCAACTCATGAGGGCACATATAACATGCCTTAATGCCAAGATCACACAGATAGGTACATATAAGATGCCATAATGCCCAGATCACACAGACTGGCACATATGACGTGCCTTAATGCCCAGATAACCCAAACTTTGTTGAAAATAAGATGTGCCCAACTCTGCACACAGAGATAATTACCCTGATCACCTATGATTATCAGAGCAGGGCCTGCATGAAGGCGGCAGTTGGTGCAGAGCTAATTGGAAAATTGTGGGTCCGTGAGCTTACACACACTCACACACCCATGATTTTATTTTCCTTCTGCTCTGCCTGACACTTTCTAAAAAAAAAAAATTAAAGTGAGCTCTGCCTGCCGCCTCTCTGATATTTTTTCTGGGATGGTGGGAAAGGGAGATTGTTTTTTCAGATGAAAATATCTGCCACACGTCACATGTTGATGTGTGGCATCGATATATAGATGACATCTTCATACTCTGGAAAGGAACCACACATGATTTCTCCCTATTCCTACATAAGATTAATCACAATAATCTTAACATCTTTCTTACCCACCAGGTTTCAAATACTAAGGTGGAATTCCTGGACCTTATAGTGACTAAAGAGCAAGGGAGACTCTACACAAGTCTGTATCGGAAGCCTACTGCGGCTAATACGTTGCTACAATATAAAAGTGCTCACACACCTGGTCTACTTAAAGGAATACCGAGGGGCCAGTTTCTAAGGGTACGACGGAATTGCACAAAGACCATAGATTTCGAAAGGGAAGCTACTCTCTTACAGGACAGACTAAGAGAGAGAGGTTATCCTAACTAGAGATGTCCGAACTTCGAAAAATCCGGTCTGCGCGAGGATCCGCGGATTTTCGAAAAAATCTGAAAATTCGAAAATCCGCGAGCGGACCCGTTAAAACGTATTAAAATGAAAGTTCGGCAAAATCCGCATTAAAAGTGGTCTAAATAGCCTTGGTAACGTACACTTAACCACTCAGGGACCTGGGTAATGGCCTTAGAAGCACGTATAAATGCCAACAATACCTAAAAAGTACAGTCCGCTAGCGTGACTTTAAAAAAACTGTATTTTTCGAAAATACGAGGATTCCCGTAAAAACGAAGATTTCCGTAAAAAAACCGAGGCTTTCTGCAACTATGATAGCTGCCATTGGCTAATTTGGATCATGTGGCTTGCTCCATCTTGAAAATTTACACGAATTACTCGTTTTTACGAGTATTCTCGTAATTACGAGAATACTCGTAATTACGTAAATCTTCGTAATTACGCGAATCCTCGTAATTACGAGGATCTTCGGTTTTTCCGGATCCCGTAAGTACCGTAGATCCTCGTAATTACGGAGATACTCGTATTTTCGAAAATTTTCGTAAAAAAAAAAATCTGCAGTTCGGAAGTTCGGAAGTCCGGAAAGTCCGGAATAATCCGCAGTTCGCGGACGGGAGAAATCCGCGGCAGATCCGGGTTCGGGTCCGCGAACCGGCCATCTCTAATCCTAACCAGATACTCAGAAAAAGTCGTTTTGCAGCATCATGCCACACACAATCAGACTTACTCCGCTCTAGGACACGTACTAATCACACAGGTAAAAGTGTGAGATTTATCACCCAATATAACAATAGGTGGCTAGAGACAAAAAAAGTTCTAAAAAAGAACTGGCATCTGCTAACTAATGACAACATCTTAAAACATTTTGTTACAGACTTTCCACAGATTACCGCAAGGAGAAGTGTCAATCTCAGAGACAAACTTGTACACAGTCATTTTGTAAGAGAATCAACCACACTTAACAGAGGAGAGAGATTAATAGGTACCTATGCCTGTGGTGAATGCACATATTGCCAATATATGGATTCTAGAAAGATCTTGCATAGTACATCGAACAACTTCAAAGTACATCTTAAGCATTACTTTAACTGTAAGTCACAAAATGTGATATATGCTCTTATCTGTCCTTGCAATTTGATTTATATGGGCAAAACCAAACAATTACTAAAACAAAGACTGTCTAGCCACCTTTCAAACATCAGACTGGCGGGGTGACCACGACAGAATGATACACCACTAACCAGTGTGGCTGCCCATTTTTTAAAATTCCATCAAGGGAAAACCGCAGGACTGAAATGTATGGGGCTACACAAGGTATCACTTAACATCAGAGGTGGTGACATAGATAATGTACTGTTACGTACAGAAACTCTGTACATTTTTAATCTTAATACTGTTCAACCAGAGGGTTTGAATGAAGAGATGAACTTCACCCCGTATATTTGACCTTACTACCGTTTAATATGAGATATATATCTTACTTTCTTATCCATTTTTATTTCTCATTAAGGTTTCCATCTATAGTGATTTCTTGACGTGGAGCTCATTTGATCTTTACATATGTCTGGCCGGCAATCGCTATGTCTACTTATTGGGTTCAGCTCCTTGATTGCAGTATTGGGCGCACCACCTCTTCATCAAGCCGGACAGATGTCGTCTTATATCTGATCTGCTGAACTTGTTTGGAATATTTATGGATCGAAGTGCACCATGTCAATGTCCACCTTTTTTATATGAACGATTAAATCCGACTCAGGTTCCCTATACATTCCTAAGGAATCTATTGATTAGAGTTGGATGAATGGATGATTAAATATGAAATAAAACGGGTGGGATTTTGGCCACATTCTATTGGAGGACTCTTTTAACAAGGAGCCATTAGGTGCTCTCAGGACAATATTACTAGGATTATTATCACTATACCCTCATCATAACTTATCATCCCAGATAATTCTTACCTTTTTGGGTTGATCACTACCATCCATTGAGAGGTATAAGGATATTTCAGCGTTTGGGAGTATGGACTATATAACCAGCATCCTGTTCAAATTTCTAAGTGAAATATATGTGCAGAGTTTCTCCGAGGATAATATCGGCACAGCACAGTGACTTTATCCTGAACTTTTGCTACTGCGGTATTGTGTTGCATTACAGACCATTTTTCTTGATACAGAGTTATTTGTGTATTGGTATACCTATTTGATCTCTCCGGTCTTTGTTACCACATGAGCGACTGAAGCTATTTGTTTCAGTTGTTAGTGTGGCTGATCGGAGGATCACTCCGGAGATTACTATGATGTTTTCACTTACTTTATTTTATTAGATTTGCTCCATCTGTCATTTTGTATGATGGACACTAGATCTGTACCATGCTGTATTTTCGGATTTTTTGATCCGTAGTGTGTTTTGTAAATTTTCGCTATTTTTGAGTTTAAATTTTTGTATGTTACTTGTGATTGGTGAATACAGACTGACAGTTAGATCACGAGACTTACTGGTATGACGAAATTTGACACGTGATGGGAGTTGGTAGTTTTGATTGGTGGAGCTACATTTAAATAGCCGACTTCACATTACTCTTCTCAGCACCATTGAAAAAGCTATGAAGCGAAACGCGTTTGGGTGCTAGACACCCCCTTGTTGCCACCCCACTTTTGCTACTGTGATACCTTGTGATGGGAGTTCTTTGATACACAGTCCTCTTGATGTTTGTTCCGTGCACGGACCTCTGACTGAGACTTACCGATGTGACTGATAAGTATCACTCACCTTTCACTGCATTGATCTGACGTTACTGATTTAGTCGGGAGGTGGTCTAAAAATAGGGTTTTTTTCCAAAGATACTCACCTTATTACCATGTATACATATGAATGTTATTGATATATATTTTGATAATGATATATAGTTACTTATGTGATCAATTGTTGATCTTTTACCATTTTGATAATAAATATATGTTTTAGCCTTTGATATCCTCTACACGTCTTAGTGTTTGTTTTTCTGATATTTAGCAGGGGTGCCGTCCTGAGCATTTTGCTCATATTGCCTCATTAGAGAGACAACCCTGACATCACTCCCTGACCTGATAAGCTTACAATCTACAATCTACCACACAATCAGTATGTCTTTTTGACTGTGGTGGAAACCAGGGTGCCCAGATGAAACCCACATAAGCACAGGGAAAACTTACAAACTCCTTGCAGATTAGAAGGACTCCAACCTAGGACTGCAAGGTATCAGTGCAAATCATTGAACCATTCTGCTGCCCTTGTTGCAACAGGTTCAAAAATACTGAACCAAAGAGAAAGCAAATGGTTCCGGTTATATAAATTTTATCCCTTAACATAAGAGAAATTATATAATGCAACAAGTCAATTCCCATGTGCAGCATAAGTCAATTATTATTAAAAATGTTAATTTATATTGCACCAACATAACAAGGTAGAGAAATGGCAGAATGACATAAACATATACAGTGCCATTTTAGAGCATTTTTGAAAGAAGATATTCACCATGAAGTCTGCTGGTCCCTTATTTTTGATCTGCCACTCTTTTAAGAGTTATCCAGCAGTAGCAGCCTTGATGGTGAAGTCACTGCGGATTAACCGCTGCACAGAATTCACTGACAAAATGTATATAGCGAAGGTTGCTAACCCTAGACAAGCAGCTGGAGAAGAATTTATTATCTAAATGTAGAACTTGTGAGATGTCGCTGCTTCTATATAGATAGTTCTCTTCTTCATCTACTTATATTATCCTCTTTGCTCTAATCAGCTGACACCTTTTGCTTTTACTGATCAGAAAACCCAGTGTGACTAATCTCTTGCCTCATACATTAGCACTGTCACGATCCATCTCCCTTTCTGCAGAAACCACATAGGTAATAATTAAACAAGCATATCCACTTGAACAGGAATTACCGTTCCTACTGGCAAGAAGAACAGAGAAGTGCGTGAAATAGAAAAATAAATAAATAAAAGATTAGTAGCCCAAGCATTGGTCACAGGGCACTTACTCGAAAATGCAATGCTAACACCTACTCAATGTAACCTCCTACCCTTTCTCGTTAATTGATCCTATCTTACTCTAAATGGCAATGCTGTGTGAAGAAAATAAGGCTGCTTACAAGGTCATGGTGATCTGCATGAGAAGGTTATGCTGTAAGTTATTGCTGTGGATGAAATTACCAGTAAAAATAACAAAGACATTTATCTCTGCAGGGTTTTAAGATGAAGCATTTTTCATAAAATCCCTTCTATATTTGAAAAAAGCAATGAAATTATTCGCTGTTCAGAAAAAACAGGCCTAGGTAAGCCAAGGACTACTTATGGAAGTGCTAATAATATTTGTGTCTTGAGTTTTGTGTGTCTGCGCACTGTGTCCCTAAGTGTGATAAATAAAAGATAAAAATATATAGCACTTACACCACAGTCTGGGAATTGGCCATCCAAAAAAACTCACAACCACTTCCTGGTATAAATTAGTGCAGGTCTCCTGAGGAAGCTGCATAAAACAGTGAAATGCGTTGAGTACTGCCTAACTTCTGCATCACAGCAACAGATGCATTCTATATGATTTTTTATGTTTTAAATTAATTTCAGTTTATTTGCACTGAATAAAGACCAGGAAGTGGTTGTGAGTTTTTCCGGATGGCAAATACCCAGACTGTGGTGTAAGTGCTTTTATTATTGTAAAATTATAGTATTTTTAGTAATATTATAGTGTCTGGAATTATCAAAATATTACGATAAACAGATAATCATCTACTAAAATCTAATGCCTTGCTGCTTCTTAAACATTTCACGTCAATAAAGCCTACCGAAGAGAAGAATAATGTACGTATCATAGGAACAACGAACATATTATGTTTATTTTTTATTTCCAGTTTTCAAACTTGCTGTAGCCAGGTAACATACTATCATAAAGTTTTAATAATTAATATGAGCTAAGGCCATTTCATTTATTATGGGCCTGATACTGGTATTGAAATTAACACTGAAAATTTACCGCTACTATGTGTATTGTTCAACTGCAATAAATGATCGTTATCAGTAGAGATGTATTGTGGGTTCGAATAGAGATGTATTGTGGGTTCGAATAGAGATGTATTGTGGGTTCGAATAGAGATGTATTGTGGGTTCGAATAGAGATGTGTTGTAGGTTCGAATAGAGATGTATTGTGGGTTCGAATAGAGATGTATTGTGGGTTTGTATAGAGATGTATTGTAGGTTTGAATAGAGATGTATTGTGGGTTCGAATAGAGATGTATTGTTGGTTCGAATAGAGATGTATTGTAGGTTTGAATAGAACTCTGTTTCAAATTGAAGGTTTAGAACTTCTAATGAAATTTTCAAAACTTTTGGAACTTTCGAAAGTCAAATATTTCAGACTTTATGGGGTTTTTTTTGAAAATTCGATAATTATCAAAAATACTCGAATATGGCGATTGATTTTGGTAACCCTCGAATTCAGAATTTCCGATTTTGGTAACCCTTGAATATGCAAGATAATTTGGGTGACCCTCACATTCACGATATCGATAGAAAGTTAGTTTTAAATAAGCTTGTGAAGGTTCTCATTCATCCAGGTCATGGTATATCTGTTGTATTCAATTAGATCAACTGGACTTGAATTTTAGTTCTTGAAGACGTTTCACTAGTCATCCAACTGGCTTTCTCAATTCAGAATGACTTGTACAAGAATCTGTGGCAATTATGTACCCTGGAAAGTCCCAATTAGCATATCACAGCCAAGTGTTAAGGGCGTGATTGGATAGTGGCTAAGAGGTGTTATAGGAATGCCCAGAGTAAGGTCTTAAAACAGCATTGCACATGGCAGACAGTTGGTGTCGAAACCCCCCACCTCTATTTAGGCTTGGTTTCTTTATTTTCACATAAATAGCCTCCTTAACACCTCTCTTGAACCAGTCATGTTCCTTTGCCAATATGTTAACATTACAATCTTCAAAGGTATGTCCTTTATCCTTAAGATGCAGGTACACGGCTGAGTCCTGACCCGAGGAATTGGCCCTTCTGTGCTGGGCCATACGTTGATGCAGTTGCTGTTTGGTCTCCCCCACATACAAATCAGAGCATTCTTCACTGCACTGCACTGCACTGATCGGAACGTTGATTTCTCCCATTGACATCTATTGGTTTGTTTTTGAATTTTAAAACTTTTTCGGAACCACGAAAATAAGAAACGAAACGAAACTCACCGGTTTCAAATATCTTTAGTTATAAGTAGAGATGGCCAAAATTACTGAAGTTCGTTCCTTTCGGAAGTTCGGGAAGTTCAGAAACGAACACATTGAAGTCAATGGCGAGCTAATAATTCAAAAAGTACGGATGAAAAACATTTAACTTTAAATGGCTCTGGCACCTGGGAAACGGTCATGGGAACATGCAGCTGTCACCAAAACCTGTTTAAACACTTCTTTCTTCAAGATCGGGCAATTGTTGGGTTTCCACATGCTACATTTGAGGGTTACGGCCAATTTAAGGGTTACTAAATGATACATTTGAGGGTTACCAAGCATTACATTCGAGGGTTTTAGAATTCGAGGGCTACATTCGAGCGTTATCGAAAATCGAACGATACATCCGAGGGTTACCGTATTCGAAGGCTACATTTGAGGGTTACGGAAAATAGACCACTACATTTCACGGTTACCAAACTATATAGTCGAGGCTGACAGAAATCAAGGGTGACAGAATTCAAGGGTTATGGAAATCGGCCGCTACATTTGAGGGCTACCAAAATAGACCGCTACATTCGAGGGTTACTGAATGATATATTCAAGGGTGACAGAAATCAAAGTCTACATTCGAGGATAACCGAAATCGACCGCTACATGTGAAGGTTATAGAAAATCGAACATTACATTTGAGGGTTACCAAAATCAACCACTACATTTGAGGGTTACTGAACGATATATTCCAGGGTGACAGAAATTGAAGGCTGCATTCGAGGCTTACCAAAATCGAACATTAAATTTGCGGGTTACCGAAATCAAAGGCTCTATTCGGGGGTTACCGAATTCAAACGTTACATTCGATAATTATTTTCAATAACTATCGAAAATAAGTCTGCGAGTTCAGAAAACCAAACTAATTCGAATAGTTCGAGTTCATCCAAACACATTATGTTCGGCCCAAACTTGGGTTTGGGTCCATCACTAGTTATAAGTAATTAGACCCTTTATAAATATAGCTTTCATCAACAGGGATGGATTAAGATTATATAGGGCAAGTGTATAGGGTTGCCTTGTGGATGATCCTGCTCTGTTATCAAGTCTCAATTTTTTTCCCCTTTACTTGACCTACATATTGCTTCCCCCTATGGATACAAATTTAGGCAGCATCTTCTATGCAGGATTTAAAGTAATACAAAATGCAAATAAAAAGGTGCGTGACTCTTGGCCTTACTATGCATATTTATCAGAGACAGCAAAGTTGGAGTCTTGCCACAAAGCTAGCTCTGTCATTCAGATTCCACTGTGCAAATGAATAGAGCTGAATTGTTCAGCCGAATCTATTTAAGACATTTTCTTTTTTTTTCTTTTTTTTCTTCTTCTTTTTTCCGTTGAGGAAAGTTAATGTAAAAGATGCTGATACCAATTTCACATTTCACATATGATGACAAAATCCATTATCTACAGCAGAATGGTGGAGCAAATGTTTGATCAAAGAGAGGGAAAGATAGCTAGATATGGAAAACTGCTCAAGGTCATGTTTAGAAGGAAGTGTTTGTGTCAGTAATGCATGACTGGACACACTTTCTCCCATGCACAGATCTGCAAATCCTAAAATATTTATATGGCTTGAAAATGACTAAATGTGCAAACATATAAATAAAGGCAGATTTAAAGGACCCATAACTGTCCTTCCTAAATTTGCCCCTTGCTACTAGAAATGGATGAAACGCTCGGGTTTTGTTTGGACTACTGCCAGCAAAATTCATTGACGTATATGAGAGCCAAGATTTGTCAAATACATTGTGCTATTTCAATTCTATTTAATTCTATTCTATTACCCCATTTTATAGTGTAAGAAATGTACAGACAGATTGGAAAAAGCACTGGGGACATGTGCCAAGGTTTTGGGGGGGGTTTGGTAAATTTCACAGATAAAAATGGAAGTCTTAGCCCATTTTTACAGTTCTGTGCACAAACTTCAGCAATTTCTATTTGCAACCTTTTCTTCCCCTCTAAAAAGCGAGGAATTGCTTGTTTGACATCATAAAAGGAGTAAAAACTTTTTTCGCATAACAAAAGGAACAAGACCCAAATGTGAAATTGCTACACAAACCTAATATTTAGAAATCTGAGAGTTGCGAGACTAACTGAAATGCCCCCCACCGATGTATAGAGATGGACCAGAACCCAGTTACGAAGCAGATTTCACTGATCCACTGGAAGATTCTCGAACTTTAGGAAAATTTAAAATTGAAAAAAAATTGATATTTCTAGAAATTTTGAATTTACAAAATTGAAATTGAAATTCCTCAATCTCTCTATTGTGGTCTTGGGGGTTGGCGGACAATTTACCTATATATTATTTTTCATTTGAAGGGTGAACATACACTTTAACTAACTGTAAAGAAAGCTTTTTTAAAGTTGTTTGAAAATCCTACCATTAGATCATCAAGTAGAACAAAAAACCTCTCAAACTGAGGGACCATTTATAAAGCTTAAGCTAAAATAAGTTTTACCATTACTCTAAATGGGCGACCTGTTTTTCATTGTTTGGTCCTGCATAGAAATATCTGTTAAAATCCGTTTACATATAGTACTGTACTGCATTTGTGGAATTAGCAGATTCATTTAAAAGGACATCTCTCCAGACAATTGTAATTTTAAAGTTTATCTTAGTATTTAAAGTGCAGTGGGGTTTACGGTACCCATTAAAAAGGGAATTTTTGCAGATCACATTAAAACAGCTTGGGGTATGTCGAGAAAAACACAGACTGGTAATGTAAGTTGCCCAAACAAACTGGTAATGTAATTTGCCCACACAGACTGGTAATGTAAGACGCCCACAAAGAGACTGGTAATGTAAATTTCCCACACAGACTGGTAATGTAAGTTTCCCACACAGACTGGTAATAGAGATGGACGAACTTTCGAAAGTTCGAAAACGGACCCATTAAAGTCAATGGGAGTCAAATAGTTCGAAAAGTTCTAATGAAATACAATTAAAATATCAATGGTAACTTAATATAAATGGCTGTGGGACCTCGGAAATGGTCTGAGGAACATGTTCGAATATCCAGGACATTCGAAAAATCAATTTTACTCTCACTCACTATTTAAGAGCTTGTTCGCACCTAGGTACCATGTACATTTTACTCGTGGATTTGATGCTCGCGAATAGGCTTTAATGGACACTTTACTCGTAGATTCGATGTTCATGCCTAGATACCATGGACATTTTACTCGCGGATTCAATGCTCGAGTATAGGTTTTAATGGACACTTTACTCACGGATTCGATGCTTGCATTCGCGCCTAGTTACCATAGACATTTTACTCGCGGATTCGATGCTCGCGTATAGGTTTTAATGGACACTTTACTCGCGGAGTTGATGCTCACATTCGCGCCTAGATACCATGGACATTTTACTCGCGGATTCGATGCTTGCGTATAGGTTTTAATGGACCCCTTACTCGCGGATTCGATGCTTGCGTATAGGTATAATAGGCATTTTACTCGAACGGTCGAACATTCGTTATTTATCGAAAGTCCGAAAATATCAAAAATCCAGGATAGTTCGAGAAGTCCGAATTCGCTAGAATTCAAATAGTTCGGCTCGAACTCGGGTTCGAGTTCTAGTCCATCTCTAACTGGTAATGTAAATTTCCCAGACAGACTGGTAATGTAAGATGCCCACACAGACTGGTAATGTAAGATGCCCACAGAGACTGGTAATGTAAATTGCCCACACAGACTGGTAATGTAAGTTTCCCACACAGACTGGTAATGTAAATTTCCCGCAAAGACTGGTAATGTAAGTTGCCCACACAGACTGGTAAGTTAACAAATGCGCTGATGCAGCCTGTAAGAGGATCAGTATCTACCAACATCCTTTATAAATACCACCCTAAGTTCCTACAAAAGCGGCAAACAAAGGAACACAGAAACTGTGAGACCTAAATTCAATTTGAAAATAGATACTATTTTACATTGTGTCAAGAGACCAAAGAAGATTTAAGTCACCCACTGTATATGATGATCATTAAGCATTCCAGGATAAATGGGGCATCATCATGAAATACTGTAAAACTTGCTCAATCTAATAAAGCTAATTACAGACTAAAAGACTAAATAACTTTATAAGAGCCAAATGACATTTTACTTAGGTCACTGAACAAAACTGACCTCCGGAACAAAACCAACCCTAATGCCCAGTACACGCGGAACAATATTTCAGCCTGATTGGTCAGTCAGGGTGAAGTATAAAAAACAAAATTAACTGCAACCAACACATTTTGGTTGAAGCCTAAACCTTTTTTCTTCAAGTCTTAAGGGATGTCCACGTGTCCTCTGACGTGTTCTATTGGTGAACAATGGCCCGTTAATGTATTTATACACAGTAATCATATCCCCACGCAAGCGCCTTTTCTCCAGCGTACATAATTGTAACTTTTCCAGTCTCTCTTCATATTCAAGCTCCCCCAATCCCCTTATTAATTTAGTTGCCCTTCTCTGAACCCTTTCCATTTCAAAGATGTCCTTTTTGTACAGAGGATTCCAAAATTGCACTGCATATTCCAAATGAGGCCTTACCAATTCTTTGTAAAGAGGGAGAATTATATTTTCCTCCCTTGAATCCATACCTCTCTTTATACAAGACAATACCATGCTGGCTCTGGTTGTTGCCGCCTGGCACTGCTTGCTACCTTTAAGTTTGTTATCCACCAAAACTCCAAGATCCCTTTCCAACAGGGATTCACTTAACACAAAGCCATTTATAGTATAAGCATCACCAGGGGTGTCCCTAGGGTTTTTGGCACCTGAAAATACATTTGAATGCCGCCCCTACCGCTGCGGCAAAGTGGGCGTGGTTTTGTGTGTGGGTGTGGCTTAATGTGTGGGTGTGGTTTAGCACGTGGGCGTGCCAAATTTCATACTTTTTTTTAAAAATGGTTATTTATACGCTTCTCTATTTTTAGAAAACACTAAAAACATGTTGGTGCAACTGGTACATTACATTAGAAAGCCCTACCATACTCTGTAGAATAAAAGATGTTGGCCAAAAGATTTGTAAGCCCTGCTACCACGTCAAGGTAGACTCTTTCAGCAGGGCCCTAACTATTATCTAGACTATATATTTTATATATAGATTATATATAATTATATAGATTATTTATCTATCTCTGCTATCTATCTATCTATCTATCTCTGCTATCTATCTATCTATCTATCTATCTATCTCTGCTATCTATCTATCTATCTCTGCTATCTATCTATCTATCTATCTATCTATCTATCTCTGCTATCTATCTATCTATCTCTGCTATTTATCTATCTATCTATCTATCTATCTATCTATCTATCTATCTGCATATTTATCTATCTATATTATCATTATCTATCTATCTATCTATCTATCTATCTATGCTATCTTATCTATCCATACTATCTATCTCTGCTATCTATCTATACTATCTATCTATCTCTGCATCTATCTATCCATCTATCATCTATATATCCTGCTATTTATCTATCTATATTATCTATCCTATCTATCTATCTATCTATCTATCATCATCTATATCATCCATCTATCTATCTCTTGCTATCTATCTATCCATCTATCTATCTATCTATCTCTGCTATCTATCTATCCATCTATCTATATCTATATTATCTATTATCTATCTACGATCTCTGTATTTATCATATATCTATCTATCTGATTAATCTATCTATCTCTGCTATGTATCTATCTATCTATCATTATACCTCGTATCATATATCTATCTCTCTATGATATTTATATATGCTATCATCTCTCTATCTCTGCTATTATCTATCTCCTCTATCTGTCTGTCTATCTATCTATGCTCTTGATCTATTATCTATCTATCTATCTATCTGCACTCATCTATCTATCTATCTCTGCTATCTATATCATCTATCTATCTTGTATCTACTATATTATCTATCTATCGATCTTGCTATTTATCTATATCTATCTATCTCGATTATCTATCTATCTCTGCTATGTATCTATCTATCTATCTACCTCTGCTATCTAATATCATCTATCTCTGATATTTATCTATCTCTGCTCTATCTATCTATCTATCTCTGCTATATCTATCTATCTCCTCTATCTGTCTGTCTATCTATCTCTGCTCGTCGATCTATATTATCATCTATCTATCTCTGCTATCTATCTATCTATCTGCTATTATCTATCATATATATATCTATCTCTGCTATCTATCTACTCTTCTATCTGTCTATCACTCTATATTATCCTATCTATCTCTGCAATCTATCTATCTAATCTATCTTGCTATATATCTATCTATCTCTGCTATTTATCTGTCTGTCCCAACTATCTCTGCTATCCATCTATCTATCTCTGTAGTCTGTCCATCTAGCTATCACTCCATCTATCTATCTAGCTACCTATCTCTGCCATCTATCTCATATCTATATCTATCTATTCTATCGTCTATCTATCTTATCTATCTATCTATCTATCTCTATTATCTATCTATCTCTGCTATCTATCTATCTCTTCTATCTGTCTATCTATCTATCTCTTGCTATTGATCTATCTCTGCTATCTTTCTTGTATATCACTATTATCTATCTATCTCTATTATCTATCTATCTCTGCTATGTAACTATCTCTGATATTTATCTATCTATCTCTCTCTCTCTTGCTATCTATTATCTATCTATTTATCATCTATTATCTCTGCTATCTATATCTATCTCTGTCATCTATCTATTAATATATCTGTCTGTCTGTCTGTCTATCTGTGTGTCTATCTATCAATCATCTGTGTATCTATTATCTTATCTGTCTGTCAGTCTATCACTCCATCTATCTTTCTATCTATTATATTTAATCTATCTATCACTCCATCTATCACCTTTATATCTATCTATTAACTATCTGTCTGTCTATCTATCTATACCTATATCCATTATCTTTCTATCTATCACTATATCTATCTATTTACCTTCCTTTCTATATCTATCCATCTATCCATCCATTTATCTATCCGTCTATCTATCTATCTATCTATCTATCTATACTATTCACCTATCTATCTATCTATCTATCTATCTATCTATCTATTATCTATCTTGTCTGTCGCTTGTTATCTATCCATCTATCTATCTCTCCATCTATCTATCTATCTCTGTCTTTTGCTACCTACCTATATCTATGAATCTATCTATCTCTGTCTGTCAGTCTGTCTATCTATCTATCTATCTATCTATCTATCTATCTATCTATCTATCTATCTATCTATCTATCTATCTATCTATCTCTCCATCTATCTATCTCTGTCTGTCTGCCTACCTATCTATCTTTCTCTGTCTGTCTGTCTGTCTACCTACTGTCTGTTGCTACCTACCTATCTTTCTGCCTACCTATCTATCTATCTATGTTGTCTACCTGTCTACCTACTATCTATCTCTGTCTGCTATACCTACCTACCACTACCTACCTATCTTGTCTACCCTACCTACCACTACCTATCTATCTCTGTCTGTCTACCTACCTACCTACCTATCTCTGTCAGTCCAGTCTACCTACCTATCTATCTATCTATTGGTTGGGGCACAATAGAAGCAGCTGAACTGCAGGTCTGCAACTTAAGAACTTCCCCAGAATCCAGGTCCTGCAGGCAGCAGCATCAGTCCGTAACCCCCCCCCCTCCCCCCTCCGCAGGCCAGACCCTGCCAGGAAGGAGTTTCAGTGGAGCACCGAGCACTCCTAGTCCAAAAACAATTTAGGCGGCAACAGTTGTCAGATAAATAATTTTACAAACTTTCCCTTACCGATCGCGACGAAGTGGCACTATCTTCAGCTTAAGATCCAGTCCAGAAAGAAGGCGCTTCATTGGCAGGACTAAGCGCCAATCAGGGCAAGCCTCAGAATGCCTCCTGATTGGTCCTGCAGCCGCGCTGGTACTGCCCCTCTGTGTGTATGTCACGTAACTTACGCACAGAGGGGCGTACCGGCGCGGCTGCAGGACCAATCACGCTGCAGATATCCCGAGGCATGCCCTGATTGATGGATTGTCCAGCCAATGAAGTGCCTTCTTTGTGGACCTTAAGCTGAAGCTGCCCCTGCGCCTGCCCGCGAGGCGCGATCTTCGGTAAGGGAAAATTAAAAAAAAATATATCTGACAAGTTGCCGCCTTTCTTGATTTGTCAGCGGCACGAGCCCAGAGCAGTTGTTTCACGCTGCTTCATGGTAGGAGCGGCGCTGAGCATCACAAGGATATTTAAGTCCAAAATGCATCACCTTACATTTCTCAACATTGAATCTCATCTGCCACTTAGCAGCCCAATGTGACAATCTATCTAGATCCCCCTGCAACGATTGCACATCCTCTGAAGTTTTTAATGGTCAACAAAGTTTTGTGTCATCAGCAAACACAGAAACCTTGCTGACAATACCTACTTCCAAATCATTAATAAACAGATTAAATAGAAGCGGCCCCAACACAGAACCCTGTGGCCCCCCACTTAGCACTTTAGTCCATAATGATGAAGCCCCATTAACAGGTACTCTCTGCATCCTATTCATTAACCAATTTTCTATCCATGTACAAATGTGACTCCCCAGACCAACAGACCTTAGCTTATACATTAGTCGCCTATGGGGGACTGTATCAAAAGTCTTTCCAAAATCCAAGTAAACTACATCTACTGCTATGCCAGAGTCTAAATTTCTACTTACTTCCTCATAAAAGCCAAGCAAGTTAGTTTGACAAGATCTATTCCTCCTAAATCCATGCTGGTTACTACTTATAATGTCAGTCCTTGAAAGATACTCTAGAACATGTTCCCTTATTAAACTTTCCAGGATCTTCCCCACCACTGAAGTTAAACTTACAGGCCTGTAATTACCCGGCTGTGAACGACTACCCTTTTTGAATACTGGAATAACATCAGCCTTTTTCCAGTCCAGGGGCACACATCCGGACATGAGGGAATCTGCAAAAATAAGAAACAATGGCCTAGATAAAACTGAACTTAGCTCCCTAAGTATCCGAGGATGTAAAGTACTACTTCCTTTATTTGATGTGGCCAAGCTGTTAGGAACTGTGCTAACCAACTCTGTTGGTAGGGTAATTTGTCCAAGGGCATGGTTGCAAATATTTATGAACTTGGACCATCAGCAGTTCCCTAATCTATCGAAGTGCTGTAGTTATTCTTGACATGTTCCCCTGAGAGACATGTATGGACTTTTTGTTACCTATCAGGTCCTTAATAGTGATTCCATTATCTTAATTTTGTAGTATGTCCTTGGCTTTTAGACCATTTTTATGGATGACCCAACCTGTTTAAGAGGACTTTATTTGGCCCCCAGATGTGTATTTTTGGTATTGACCTTCATGCTATTGTATGTTCTTATAACTCACTGTAGTGAGAGTTATCTGCCCTAACTTCTAGCAATATATAAATGTGTGATCCATGCAGAAACAAAATGATCACCTGGTAGAATACTGGTGTCTTAAGTCTTAAATATTAAACAGGAAAAAAAAACCTTAACATCTCAGGGCCATATCTAAAAACCTGCAGTATCGCAAGTTTGCGATATGGATTGTTAAAGGTGCAGTATCTCTAAAAGCGATACTACACCTTTCTAAATATGGCCCTCAGTGTGGAGCCTCTTAACTTGACTGACTTGTTAAAGCCATTAGAACAATGTTAATGAAATTAATGTAGATACTTTTTATCTGTTCAAATTGTTTTATGTTGAATGTGGGATGAGGAAATATTAATTTATTTAAGAGGGATATTCTCCAAGTTATATATAACATTGTTTGTTTCTAGTTTCTGTGACGACAAAGGGAAGTTTTCTTCCGTCAGTATTATTAATGCCCTAAACTTGAGTGCACTAGATTATTTCATGTCTAGCATCTCTTTTTTATACATATTAAAGGGCATCTATACTGAAAAATAGGTTATTTTAAATTGACCATAACTGGAAACTATAATTCTTCCCAACCATCACAGTATCATTTTTTTGTTGATCTGCGCCCTATTTCTTTAGATATTAAATCTAAAACTTCTTATATTTCAGGTGACAATCAAGTTCCTTGCTCTCAAAAACTATTCTTCTGTGAGCAGTTTTACTGTAGCTGGAATGGTGACAGAGTTTTGACAGTTGGAATGCTGTATGCTGTGTGCAGGCTTGACAGTTGTTTGTCGGAAAAAAGTCAGGTCGGATGGAAGGGGGAGTGGTTAAAAGAGGGAGGGGGATACTGCTCCTAAACAAAATGGGTCTCATTTACCCACAGTCGCTGGGCAAATATATGGAGTTAAAGTCGCGCTAACCAGTTCGCTACCGGTTAGCGCGACTTTAGCTCCATATTAGCATCAGATACGCGGGTTACGCATAAATCACCCGCTCACCCAAAGCTCGCAATTTAATATCGTGTATGCGCTAGTTTTAGCGCAGGATTTTAAAATCCCGCAGTGGGTAAATCCCTTACCAGGATTTAACCACATTCGCAAACATGATGTTGAATTGCAAAAGGAGTATTTACCCAGAGCGATAGCGTCTCTGGGTAAATGAGGCCCAATATGTGCTGGATTGAAGGCATGCAGCAACACACACAAATTAGAGTAAGTGCTACTTATATGTATTCAATTATAGATTAAGATGAGGCAAGGCCATTTTTACAGTATAGTGTCCCTTTAATGTATCTATTATTTAATAGGGCTTCACACTCATACTATTGTTATCATCTAATGTCCACTGAAACAAACAAAAGGTCTTCTCTATTGTGGCAAAAATGATATTGGATTTTTTAATTATTTAATGATAAATGGTAAAATATAATAAATTTTTCCTTTTTAATTACAAACACTGTTCATGGGTCACGGGTCCTGGTAAATAGCTGCAATATGGCTTCCTAATATGGTTTTCTTGGAATGGGTTGGATTGTTTTGTTATAGTACAAATTCCTGATGCTCCATCTGTAAAAGAGAGGAACAAACTAAAGCTTTATATACACAGAATGATTTTTCAATCAATTCCATTGGTTTACATCGATGTGAAATCTGCTCAAGATCAATTGCTACTTTCTGATTGGCTTTCGAGTTGGAAGTATGGTTCGGTTGCTCCATTGTGTAGCTGGACAATCTGTGTATGACCAAGAGGCTCCTCAAAAAGAGATAATCTAATCTTATTCTTTTTTTTAATATCACTGAAGTTCTTTGAGCCTTTCTTTAATTATTGTTGCCAGTCTTGTTTTTTTTTTTTATCAACTATTTGTGCCTCGCACCATAACAATTAGCAAAGTTCTAAATCTCTATGGCTTTGATAATCCTCCCTCGCTATCATCTGCACTCAGGAATTATCAAGCTACTGCAGCTGTCTTGAAAAAGTCAGGAATTGGCATGCCGTTAGGAAGTTGTCTTAATGAAAGTCCCTTGATTCAGAGCTAAACGACTTTCAAGGACAAAATACTTTTTTTTAATTGAAATAAACCATTGAACATTATTATAGAGTACTTAGAAAAAGTTCTCAATTTTCCTCACCTTTTCCCATAATGAGAACCTGAAACAGATATTTGACAAGGGCTATTTAATCATCAGCTTAATAGCTATGGATTTGTTAAAGCTTGATTTGAATGGAAGCACCTGTCAAGAAGTAGGTTCTGAAACGTTAATAATGACAATAACTTTAATTCATTAGTCATTCTGTTCAAATACCTTTGGTGTGGAGCCTGAAAGGGTGAGATACAGTATGTTCAAACATTATGCAAAACTGCAATATAACGACGTTATTTTTCTTGCAATTATATTAAGTAGCATTTAAGCGAAAGAAGAAAGATTGGTACTCACTGAAATTTCTGAAAATTTGTCCCGTAGGATGTTTACTGCATTCCAAAAAGCTGTTTGTTTATGTTTCATTAGTTAATAATTCTTTGGGGAAGTTGACTCTATTTGTTAATTAGCGAGAATCACAGCGACCAAAAAAAGGGAATAATTATTGTAGATATGGAGCACGTAAAGACAAATAAATCCATCAAATCTTTCCATTCATTCACAAATTCACAAATTCACAAGTTTTAGGATACAATTATCTAGAGACCTTGCGAGATAAAGATCAACAATATAAAAGATTTTCTTGGTGAAGAATAGAGATGGACTAGAACTCGAACCCGAACGGACTCGGACTTCTCGAACTATCCCGGATTTCTCGGACTTTCGAACTTTCCGGACTTTCAATAATTATCAAGCGTTCGTCGTCACAGATTCAAGAATTATTGGATTTACGAGCCGTTCGCTAATCCTTGAATATATCGTTTGCTAACCCTCGAAAGTATTGTTCGTTTATGGTAACCCTCAAAAGTAATGTTCAATAATCCCCGAAAGTATTGTTCGGTAACCCTCGAATTGGCTGTAACCAAAAAATGACAATTGCCCACTCGTGTTCAAGAAGTTTTTTAACAAGTTTTGGTGATAGTGCCATGTTCCCCAGACCATTTCCCAGGTGCCACAGCCATTTACAGTAAGTTACCATTGTTAGTTTAGCTGTAAATCACCCAGACTTTTCGAACTATCACTCCCCCATTGACTTTAATGGGTCCAAATTAGAATTTTCGAACTTTCACTGAAGTTCGAAAGATTGAAAATGGACAAAACTTTATGAAGTTCGGCCATCTCTACTGAAGAATAGGTGGGATTGTTATTCTGATATTGTTTTTTGTTTTTTTATGGAATATCCTTACGATAATCTTAACGTATTTAGCTTCTGTTTTATTTTTCTCCTCTTCTGCTTCCAGGGAGAATGAATTTTATGTATCCACTAATAAACAATTATTTCATGACATTACTGCAGAACTGCCCATTACACAGCACCAGGATATGACTTGTATATTTCATTTCTTTTGAGCTATACTCTAAATTTGTTGGCATATATAATTATTATGCTTTGATCAAGCAAAAACTTACAAAATCGAAAATTTTTCAAATGCTAAAAAAGAGGCATGTGAAGTTTTTGCAGTACTAGACGGTGCTTTTTTTTTAAAGATTTGCCCATTGATACATGTTCCCCAGAATATTTCCCAGGTCCCTGAGCCATTTACAGTAAGTTACCGTTGCTATTTATACCTTAATGTTAGGGAAAACTTTTGGATGTTTTAACTCCCATTGACATTCAGATTTCTAAAAAATTAAAGAGAGTGATAGGGCACCAGGCTAAACAGCCAATCCTCATATCAGTTGGAAATCCAAATAGCCCAGGAAGGTGTGAAAAATACACATACAGGAACGTAAAAAGAAGTCGACCCTTTAATTAACTGCCATTTCAATTATCCAAACAATACCTTTAATGGATAATAAGCATTAGTACCACAAAAGCACAAACAATTTTAAAACATGCAAGTATAGAAAATTAAACCCCAATACATATGTGTAAAAATGTGCTAAACAATGACATCAGTGATATGGTAACAGGGCAAGAGTACGTTTAAAGAACGCTTAAAAAAGATTTTCCTTAAGGACAAAGCCAGTATTCATAAAAATATCACATTAGTAGTTATTGTCTATCAATGAAGGTGCAAAGTGCAGATTTTCAGGGATTATATTATTGAAAGTGACCTGCCCCAAATAATAGTCTGATGGGTATCACTTTGCCAAAGGCTCGGCTTCTACTGTAGCCCAGGAGTAAACTGGACACATCAAGAAATCATCTGAGTAGGAGCTTTAGAGTGATGTCAACAGATCCTTCTTCTAGAAGATTCTTTTAAAGGGAATGTCCACCCTAAAAATCATTATTTAATATATGGGGGATACCCTCTGTCAACTCCCAACCGCCATGTTATCTCTTTTAAAAAATGGTTAAAACTGTACCTTCGCTTCCTTGTCGCACTGATCTGACTCTCTGCTTGCCGGAACTTGCAAGCAGGGGGCTGGACCAGCAGCCGTGTCTGTGATTAGCTGAGGCGCAATTTCAGTTTTGGGGTTGGACATGCCCTTTAAAGCCTGTTAAAGCAACCATTGAACAAAAAAGGGACATTGTGTGCTTATTAATTAATTATATAACTTTATTTATACATCCTAAAGTACAGGTGTACCCAGGGGGCCGAACACATTTTACTGCCAGTAGCCACTTCCTTTTTTTGTCTCTGAAGAATAATCCTCAGGAATAATAATCCCCAAATATCTGCACTTTGCACTTTCATTGATATTCTGCTCGTCAATGGACGGGAGCTGGCCCTGAAGTGTTGGGAGAGTGAGACCTGCACGTAAGTGAAGAGTAGCAGGGACCCCAGAAGCGCTCCTACTCGGACTTACCCATGCCTCTCTTGTGTTTGTTCCATACATTTACATAATGTCTGGACATAACTTTGTCAATCCAAAACATTTTCTATTATTTTCACATAAAATACATCCAATAATTAAGCTACACAGAACAGTTTCTAGGTCATGCTTGGACTAATCTTCTACTTAATTTTTTTAAATGAAATCTACTAATAATAGTAAATGCCAGAAAAATATATAAGACACATTAAACATAGGTTTCCTCCTGGATGTTAAACACATCTGACATCTAGATAACACATCTAAATGTGATTGTTCTTTCAAAGAGCTATAAATTGTGTTTTCCCAAACGACCCAAGTTTGTTCACATTAGAATCAGGACTAGAGGCCTAAATTAATCATCGTGACATGTGACATCCCGAGACACAGGACTGGACAGCTATGGAAGAAGATGTCAGTACAGATTTTACAGGTCTATACACCAACCCAAAAATAACTTGCTGGAAGCTTTACACTGTGCTAGTTAAAAAAGAAAACAAAGATAATCTTTAAAATTAAGGAGCACAAATATGATAGATGTCTGAACCTTTCAATCAATTGCAAACTTTCCAAGAATCAAGTAATGGAAAATAAAGAAATTAAAGCCCCAACTAAAAGTAGCCATAAACATGGGTCAGTCACCATAAATTACATGTCAAAATTCAGTGGAGTCTGGCTGGAATATACAATGAGTCACATATACTCACACACAATCCAATATTCTTTATGGGGATCAGTCTTTAGGTGTCAATTCACAGCAAAGGCAAGGGAAGTAAGGATCCACACTAACCGGTGCTAAAAGGAATTCAGAAGACCACGGCTTACTGCTGCATAAAATTCTTTATTGGTACACACCTGACGCGTTTCAGACTAAACAGTCCTTAATCATAGGCCTATGATCAGGCATATACCAATATGCAGCAGTAAGCAGTGGTCTTCTGAATTCATTTTGGCACCAGTGCGGATCCTTATTTCACTTGCCTTTGATTGTTCAGCCTTGAGACGGGCTCGGTGTTGCCAGCACCCGGGACACCAGGATGGATGGGTAAGCATTGTAGTTCACTTACCCACGAATGTGTGCAGCGTTATGAGGTCTGCGGCAATCCTGCTCCCGGACCACTTACCTATATAAGTAAAAACATAGCACTTGTTTGTTTATTACTGTGTGGGGTTGAGCCCTTAATGCCTGTTTTATTAAGTCAATACACAGCACATTCATTATTATCTTCCTATACTGAAAGAGTAACCATGGTCTCCAAATTTAAAAATAGCTCTCTTACCGTATACCTCCCAAACAAGCCTTGGGTGATGTCTCTAGCTTCTCGGTTTCTTAAGTTAGTGGCATGTTAAGTTAGACTCAGACAGTCAGGATAAACAAGGAAGTGTGTGACAGTCACATGATTTAAGAAACCCCACCCCCCCAAAAAAATTTATATTTTCTGAAGCTATTTAAAGACAGTTACAGCAGTAGGATACAACTAGCCACAAACCTGAAAAGAAACATTTTCCTCTGCATAAGGTGCCCATAGGAAAACACATGTATGGTTGCAGACCTGTCACTAGCTTTGTAAAAGACTGAGGTGGGGCTTATGACACATATCTGTTACAGAGACAGTGCAGACTAGTGATACTTTACATTCTTATAACTTTGGATTCACAATAGCTAGAGTCATCTTCCTATGCTTGTTTGAAAGGTACTAGAGGGTCCTTGTATTGAGAAAACATAATGGAGGCCAAGGTTCCCTTTTAAGTAGAAAATCTGATCTGCATCACAGATTTTGGCAGCGATTAACAGATATATTGATATAAATGATAGAGATGTACTGTATGGTATCAGTGAAGAGGTAATAACATGAGTGACAGAAATCCATAGTATGAGTGACAAGAGGATAAGATAAGAGGAAAGATTTTATAAAACAAATTGCAGACAATTGTACAATAAATGATTAGGGTTCACAGCAAAAGGAACAAAGGCTTAGAACCTGTAAATGGATAACATGGTGTAAGATTAAAAAAAAATCTTCCAACAGAAAAAGTAAAGCCCAGTATTAAACTCTTTCAGGGTTATTCAATAAAAGTTCTTATCATTTAAAATGGTGTTAATTTTGCCCCAACCAATCAGATGTTAGCTTTCAAATGTTAAATAAGATCTGATTGGTTGGGGCAAAATTAGCACCATTTTAAACGATAAGAACTTTTATTGAATGTCCCTGTATATTTATAATAAACAAAGACACAATGACAAAGTAATGTGTTGTGTGATGCGGTAAGTGGTGCAAAACTGTGCCTGTGCAATTAATGTGAAATAACCAATGAGATGTTAGCTTTTTACTGGGTCACTGTATTTTAATAACATCTGATTGGTTGCTGTAGTTTAACAGCATGGGGCAAACTTTAGCCTCTTTTATTGTATCAGTTCCTTTGCTTCCTTTGGAGTTTAGAACAAAATGGAAGTTTGATTCACCTAGGGTGTGATGATGCAAAGAGAGACACAACTGGCAATAAAAAAAGCCTTGTTGCGGCAACGTTGCGGAGTTCAGCGCAGCATTAAAAAGTTTGCAGTATTTGGGGAAGTGATATAACGAGAATTAGGAGCGTTGGACTTTAGCAAAGTCATTCCAGGAAAGTTTCAATCCATTCTCATTATACATTACATTATAGAAAGTAGGATTCACAGTTTAAAGGGCATTCTTAAATAATATACATCTGGTCTTCATCATTTTCATGAAGTAAATATTGGAATATCGATAAATATTAAAAACACGGCGCAGACCGCCAAAAACAGGATGTGCATAAAAACACAATTATTTAATTATTTTTTAAGTTGTGGACATTGGTACAAGATCCCCAGATCCCCAGAAGATTTCCCAGGATCCCCAGAAGATTTCCCAGGTCCCTATGTGATTTGTAAAAACGTTTTTTTTAAAAAATGGCTTTTAACATATTTTTTAAGGTGCGTTTTCTTGTTAATTTAAGGAGAACTGTGGTTTCCAAACAAGTTAGGGCACGGCCACACTGCAACGCAAACGCAATTTAAAATGCGGAACGCAAATCGCAATCGCAACACACCCGAAAATGCATGTTTTCGGTGCATTGCCGCATTTTCATTGATATGAAAAAACTTAAGCACAAACACATGCGCAAACGCAAAAAAAAGCAGCAGTGTGGCCTAGCCCTTAGGGTTAAATAAAATCATGCAGGCTTGTGTTTGCAATGAGCAATTTAAAGGGCATATCCACCCCGTATCTTAACTTTTGATATATTGTAGTACTTCCTCCCCCAGCCCCAACCGCCATAATAGAATTTTGAGGAACTCCCCTGATCATTACTTACCTTCCCACTCTCCTCCGCCGCACTGCCCGGCCTATTGCTTGCATGGAACTGCAAGCAGGGGGCCGGACCGGCAGCCGCGTCCCTGATTGGCCGAGAAGCAGTCAATCACGGTCACGGCTGCTGGCTGCTCAGAATGCCTGGGGAGAGAGGCAAGGTAAAATAAAGGTTCTCAAAATTCTATTATGGCAGTTGGGGCTGGGGGTGTAACCCTACAATATTACCAAGGGGTTTGTAGCTAGGGGGAGGGAGAGCAAAACTTTAACTTGTTTGGAGACCATAGTTCCCCTTTAAAATTACATAATTATTAATAAAGTAATAAATTATATGTCAGTAGGAACTTCATAGGACTGGGTGGATTCTGAAAAGTGGACCTGGAATCTATTATAAAGGTCTTTTATAGCATATAACGCCTGTAAATGTTATCTTTGCCAAGAAGCAATTTATGTGTTTTCCCAATAGTAGCTAGTCTAAATCACTTGCCCTATAATGCCAATATCTTAAAGTGTTCTGCATTTAGCAAGGCTAATGGCACTGTTTCATCTGTGACAGTTAACATTAGATTGGGTTATGATGTTTAATTCCCAAATGGTGTTATGTATTTGTATTGAGAAATGGAGTACTAAGAGGCAAACCATGTTACATATGTGCCTAGTATGTGAGTTGAACCCAGTTCATTTAGCTTAGCTTGCTCTGTGCATGGAAATTTAATCTGCGTTTGTAAATACGCTTACTGGCTTTATTGGAGACTATCTTAAAAAACTTCTGTCACAAGTCTACGTGTCATAGAAGAATAAAGGCAGATTAGCATTCTGGATAGTATCCAAGGTAAAAAAGCTTTATTCTCTGTTAATATCACGTGCAGCATACCAATGTGCCAATAGAGGAGGGACGAGAACTCTCTGATGGTCATATGTGTTCTCAGGATGGAAAGAGGAATAGTGTTTTTTTTCAGATCAATAGAAAGTGCATCTACACAAGCCTAGTCGCATATAGCATTACAACCCCATTAGGGGAAAGGATGATACACAATACATTCTGCTCTTTAACATAGAGAGGAAAATGTCTTTAAAAGTTTCAAACAAACACAAACAAATGGTTTCAAAGCAGAGCAGCTAAGTTATGGAGGTTGTTAAAATAATTACATCTTTAGTAATCAATGCTTCCTATTTGTATGTGCCCAGAGACCATTTTTCAAAGTGTCTTATTAACCATACTAGCACAGAAGACGAGGGAAAGTGTCCTATCTTTTTGTAAGTAATGCACCACGGAAATCTCTCTCTCTCTTTCTCTCTCCAGTGCACCGTGTCAGTTGCAACCCACCATATGTCCATTCAACCGCCAGGCTGCCGCGACCTCCCAAAGAGCAATACACAACAACACGTACTGAGGAGCACACATATGACTATTGTGCATCCTCTGTTCCGACACGTGTGATGAGACTGTGTGTGTCCCTCAGTAGGTGTTGTTGTATATATAAATATATATATAATCAAGTATAACAACACGGAGCACTCCAGGGATTTATTCAAGATATTGTTCTAGGTCATGCGTTTCGGTCCCGCGCACAAGCTTGAATAAATCCCAGGAGTGGTATTCTACTTGATTAGCTATTGTTTCAGAGGCACCAGGGAATTTGCCTGGATGAGAGGGCAGCTCCAGTACCGCTATTGTTTTATATATATAAATATTATATATATATATATCTCTCTCTCTCTCTCTCTGTATCACGCCAAAGTGCTTTGTCTAGGTTGACCAAGCCAGAATGCCATAAAAAGGTGGTACAATATCAACAAAGGACATGTGGTGAAAACGAAGGTCACCACTAGGCCCAAACAGGAGCTGTCACATTCTACATTAACAAGATTTATGTGAACATTAAAGAACAAGCAAATGATAAGGCAGTGATCTATCAGGTAGGGAAGCCAATGGCCCTTTATAATGTCACCTCTGCAGTCCCATCTGAACTTTCAGAGCTCGTTATCTCTTAAAATTAGGGTCCTGAATGACTACCTTATTTGAGATGAAGATTTTCACCTTGAGTTTGTCCTTTTGATGTGGACCCTCAAATAGATCCTATAGCTAGTGTTTGACCCATTATATCACAGACATTTTGATTTTCTAGCCTGTAACTAGAGAGGAACAAAACTAGGGAGTTTTATGCTCGTTGCCGGTTCAGTGGAACATGTTGAAATTCTGAAAATCAAACCCAATTAAAACATTTTTTACCTCAATTTTTGACTTTTCAAGCACAATTTTCACCCTTCGGATTAGGTGCCCATACAATACTTTACAATACGTTAGTCTGTAGACAGATTCCAATCGATCCGCCTAGCCAGTTATTTTTTGCAATCAACTTGAGATCACAAAATGAATGGGCCAAATTAGATTATCTCAAGGTAAGAATCGTTGTAAAATGCAGTATTTAGACATAGACTAGACCGGTGGTGGTGAACCTATGGCATGGGTGCCAGAGGTGGCACTCGGAGCCCTTTCTGTGGGCACTCATGCACAGCAGAGTTCACCAGAGTTTGCTACCAGAAAGATAGAACTGTCAGAGAGAGATGTCTAATAATGTAGAGGTCAATGGTCACTGTTTAAGATCTCAAATTCTTGTGTGGTAATGTAGAGGTTAATAGGTAATCTATATTCAATTCTACCTACTGTATTGGTCTGTGTCTATTTCAGTTGTTTTCTATAAATTAAAAACTCCATATTAAGGTTAAATGATCATGTTGGCATTATGTAATAAAAAGTGGGGTTTTGGGTTGCAGTTTGGGCACTCGGCCTCTAAAAGGTTTGTCACACACTGGACTAGACGTTTGTCTATAGACAAATCTCTAATCTATCTAATATCTGCCTAGTGTATGGCCAGCTTAGTCACTTAGTTGGTAAAGAGCAACCTATATTTTAATAAAGGAGAAGTTTGAATACTATGCATTGGGTTATTATTTTTTTATACACAGAGCAGTATTTCCAATCATTGGACTTGCTCTTCCCTACATTCTAAACTGCACGGATCATTAGTAGGGTTGGATCTGTTTAGTGTTCATGGTACATAAGTACAGCATAAATCAGCATTTTATACCCTGGAACATTTCTTTTATGTTTATTGTGAATATGTCCCTGTAAATATTGTTTCTGGTTATTCTCCCCCATTGGTTTATATTTCAATTGTAAAGTTCTATGAGATTTTACATATATTGCTCTTCATTGTATTTCCTGACTGGTTATATTTCATACAGAACAGTCTGGGAGCCTTAAAATGGAAGATCCTGACTTTTTCCAGATTAAACTATACTATAGTATGCATGCTCGCTTATAGTATTAATGAGAAGCAGCGCGATAACTGTCAGGTGACTCAGTAATGGAGCGTGCCAATGGGTACGTTTTACAGTTAAATAGAGATATTTTTTAAATGTGGTCTACATCTCTCCAAACAGATAATTATTGGGTTGTAATAGTGTTACTTGTGCCAAGATGTTACAATCAACACAGCTGACGTACACTTTAGACAAGAAGCCTTTACTGAAGTTCCATTTGAGTGGTGTCACTTAAGAATCAAATGAGGTATGAAGAGACATGGGTAATCAATATAGGGCTACCATGGAAATGTGAAAATGATGTCATTTAAATTGTGGTTCACTATGCACTAGGCCAGACTTGCCTACTATGTACTGATGAGGGTTGTATAAAGCCATAACTGGTCTACTCATGGTGCTGTGGTTCTTTACCTGGAGCTCAACAGATGAAGTTGCATTTGCTAAAAAAAAGCATTGGAAACAATGAAATTATCCATAAGTTTCCCCTCACGTAATGGGTATTTGATCCCCCACCCCAAAAAAATGTATTAAAAATATGATTTCAACAGTTATAAAACTAATAATCTCTATTATGGATTCTCAATTAATCCTATTGGACAATTGGACCAGCATGCACTTGTTACAATCGCCACATTAAACAATAGCTTTAGCGCAACAAATATTGCAGTAAGGCTTTCTGCTCTAGTTGCATAGATAGCGTTATTTACTGGAGGCTTCCAATCTGCTTGTTCCACATGGGGGGGGGTCCCCCAAAATGTATCACACTTTATAATGTGTATGAAAAAGCATTCAAAGTCTTATTTGGCTTTTATGAAGTAACTATGGAAACACCAATTAAAATTGTATTTAGCCAGACCTTAATAGCGAATACAAATCTGATTTATTGAATTTGCTACACTTTGTTCTGTGGATTCACATATTAGAGTTGATTTCCTGTGCATTAATGTCAGATATCACCATTCTGAAAATATATAATGAGTGTCAACCCACATTACACTGAATTTCTCATTAAGATGAAGGAAATGTAGCTTTCTTTCTCATGTACGAGAAGTAGCACACAAAATGTGAATTAAGAAATGGTTAGTTTTCCCATTCATACAATAAAACATTTAGACAAATAAACAAAATACAGGAGAAATTGTTTGATGTAAAAATATTGTCAGAGAACATGAAGAATGTTCTTTGGGCACTTAGAGGTAGAGATGGCCGAACTTCATAAATTTCAGTCCGTTTTCGAATGTTCGAACTTCAGTAAAAGTTCAAAAATGGACCCATTAAAGTCAATGGGGAGTGATAATTTGGATGATTTACAGATAAAATAGCAATGGTAACTTACTGTAAATGGCTGTGACACCTGGAACATGCTGGGGAACATGTCATTATCACTAAAACCTGTTTAAACACTTCTTAGTTTATGATCGGGCAATTGTCGGGTTTGCTCAAGCTACTTTCAAGGGTTATGGAAAATTCGAGGGTTACCAAATTATACTTTCGAGGGTTACCAAAAACAAACGATAAATTCAAGAGTTACTGAAAATCGAAGGCTACATTCAAGGTTAAGCGAACGATACATTCTAGGGTAAGCTAAAACGATCCAAACAATACTTTCGAGGGTTACTGAAAATCGAAGGCTACATTCGAGGTTTAGCGAATGATACATTCTAGGTTTAGCGAGCGATACATTCGAGGGTTACCGAAAATGAAAGGCTACATTTGAGGGTTAGCGAACGATACATTCTAGGGTTAGCGAAAACGATCCATACATTCGAGGGTTACCGAAAATGAACAATACTTTCGAGGGTTACCGAAAATCGAAGGCTACATTCGAGGTTTAGCAAACGATACATTCTAGGGTTAGCAAAAAAGATCCATACAATCGAGGGTTAACGAAAACGAACGATGCTTTCGAGGGTTACTGAAAATCAAAGGCTACATTCAAGGGTTAGCAAATGATACATTCTAGGGTTAGCGAAAACTATCCATAAATTCGAGGGTTACTGAATACGAATGCTACTTTCGAGTGCTACCAAATGATACATTCTAGGGTTAGCGACTGGCCCGTAAATTCAATAATTATCGAATTTACGATAATTATCAAAAATATAGCTGCGAATCCGAAAAAAAGAACTATTTCGAACCTGAACTAGTTTAAATAGTTCGGTTTTGTTTCCATGACTGCTCAGGGCAGGGGCAGGGTAACATGCAAGTAAAACTTTATTGAGCAAACCATAAGCATCAAAAGTTTCACTGTAGCGTATTCTGCTTGTTCTGTGATGTGATTTTTGAGCCCCCTTTAAGTACAGACGCACAATAATATACAGTGAAGCTATCAAAGGCACAAACACTCTCCTGGAGCCATTTACTTGATCCCTGTAAAAAAATAGTAGCCTAAACATTAAGAATCTATGAGACTTTCATTAATGTGTACTGTCAAAGGAAATGTAGGTTTTAATCCCCAATTCATAAACATGTCACAGGCAACTACATTTCTGTTGACAGTACACATTAATGAAAGTCTGATTGTATAGAATGATCATTGGCACTGGTGTTATATATTGTGTCAGTACTTTTTTTGCTTTATCTTATTCTTTGTTGTCACCCAAATACATTTTACTTCTATAGCTCCAATTTTGAAACAAATCTGGTTTCAATTTGCAACTGCTGGTTTTACAAAATCCGGAAATCAGACAGTTTTTTAATTTTCTACATTTGTCATTGAAAAAACTACAATTTTAAAATTGAAAATTTGAAAGTCGAAAATTCTTTCGAAAAATTGAACCTCTTTACACATTCAACAACATCAAATATTCTTAGCAGTAAAAAAGAGTTGTTTTTTTTCCAATCTCACAATTTAAAAAAAATAGAAACATATACAGCACCCCACCAAAGGTAGAAATGATCATTTCATATAGGGCAATTCACACTAAAAATGTAGTTTTCAGTCTTTGCTTCTCCTTGCATTGACTTTTCATTTACGCAGTAGACAAAAAAAGGAAAGCTAAAAACGTAGCTCAATACAAGTATTCACTGTCAATTATCCGCCACCTACTTTATTTTTTGGCCAGTTCAGATATCTTACCCTTTTATTCTGACACGTTTTATCTTTTTATGTGACCAGAAATAACCCTGGTTTAAATATCAATCTCCCAGTCCTTTAATAACAATATTCATTCATAAAACCTTCCCAAATCACCAGCCCAAACATAAAAACATATCAGCACAAGCAAACACTAACCATAAAACAGCAAGTATTCCAGCCATGGGTCTCCACTGAAGCCTTATAGCTGCAAGGGTCCAACGCTACTTAGTAATTAGTAACACCAACTTGGACTGTCTATGCATGCCAACTAGCGTTATCCCCTTTTTGGTGTGTCTCCATCAGTTAAAGTATACAGAAAGACATAAATATAGTCACATACAATAGCCAAACCTGACATCTGTAGGTGTTCTGTGGCTAGAGTTCAGCTAGTTCCAAACCATTGATTGACTTTTCATTTACTCGTAAATTTCTTCATTCATTTCTGCCCATTACCTGGAAATTGTTTTATTTCACAAATCTATAGCAATTTGCTTCAGTAAAATGCTGTGGGGGTTATGTTAGCTTAATTTCAGCACTTGTTCAATTACAGTAGATTTTAATGTTGATAGACTGGTCTGTGCTTAACTATTGGTACAGTTCGCAGTGTTCCTTAAGGTAAACTTCCATAGCTGGTTTAATAATATTTTGTTTAATGAAAGAAATAGCTTTTCTTTTTATTAAATTCCTATTGTGCAGTGTTAATAATATAAAGGCAATCCATAGGCTATATTCCCATTAAAGTGGTACTAATCTGGACAAAAATTCATACAAACTGAAAAAAAAGATAATCAATGCACATTCATAGGCCCGTACAATATTACCCTATCTGTGCACTTGCATACATTTTAAATGACCTTGATTGCTTTTTTAAAGACTTTGTCTCATCCAATCGCTGGTCAGGCCCCTTCTGCTGCTGCCGAGCATGGAAAAGGCACAGAGCAGAAGAAGAAGACAGCCGGGGGAACAAGGGCTGGTAAGTGCTAAAGGTAAAAACATGGTAGATGGAGACAAACACTACAGGCTGTGCTGTGAAGGCTTATTCGTAATCCTTCTACCACTACATGTTTCGGGTATCAGGGATCCTTTCTCAAGGAGCCAAGGAGAACTTTTTTAATCTAGCGTGGTCTAGGTTTTGGGTATTTAGTTTAATGTCAAATTTTTATTTCGAGTTGGACATAGACAATAGTAAAATTGTTTTATTTACTTTGTAAAATTGCAAAATTAAATTCTATTTACCATTAAAATGTATTCACAAGTGCTTGTGAATGAGAAGGATTTATAAGAGAAGTGTCAAGTGGAAGAAGTCTTGTGCCATATCTATAGTTAAAACTGTAGGTCATACTTTGTGTGAAATTGTGTAAAAGGACAACTCCACCCTCATAAGAACATCTTTTAGAAAGAATAGCCTCTTTAAAATATGTTGATATATCAGTTTGTCCTATAAATTCATTACTGTATATCTGCTATGCTTCTGGATGCCTCATGGAAATTGAGCAATTTAGAAACCTGTACTGAGCCTGTACTGAGCCTGGGCATGCTCAGAAGAGGCAGACAGGGGATTAACATTCAGTCATTGGCTGGGATGTCAACTGTCAAATCCATAACTGACAGTTGCTAACTGTAAGAACCAGGAAGCAGAAACAGGGGAAACAGGACATTGTGCAGGATTTTAGGTTAGACTTATATATTTCAGATTTCAGGGGTTTTAGGGTTTTGGGGGGTGATTTACCTGTATGTAAGTTTTCATTTTGGGGCTGGACTTGTGACAAAATGACAATGTGTGTTCTTTTTGCTAATTGATGGGATGGGTGACACAGGGAGCTTCACTAGATTTACTAATCAATCCAACTATTTAAGACTCTTTACTAGAGATGGCCAAACTTCATAAAGTTCAGTCCGTTTTCAAACTTTTGAATTTCAGTAAAAGTTCGAAAGTTCGATAAAGTTAATAGGGGGGTGATAGTTCAAAAGTCTGGATGATTTACAGCTAAACTAACAATGGTAACTTACTGTAAATGGCTGTGGCACCTGGGAAATAATCTGAGGAACATGTCACTGTCACCAAAACTTGTTAAAACACTTCTTAAACATGAGCAGGCAATTGTCGAGTTTTGCACAAGCTACATTCAAGGGTAACGGCCAATTTGATAGTTACCGAACGATACTTTCGAGGGTTACCAAAAATAGAACGATAAATTTGAGGGTTAACGAAATGGAGCGATACTTTCGAGGGTTACCGAAAACGAACTATACTTTTGAGCGACGTTTGCGTGGGGATATGATCACTTTATACAAATATGTTAATGGGCCATACGATAAACACTCTGTTGTGTTGTTTACTAATTGATCATATCAGAGGACACGTGGAAATCCTTTAAGATTGGAAGAAAATAAATTTCATCTTCAGGTTAGGAAAGGTTTCTTTACAGTGAGAACAGTGAGAACTGTTGAACTGTCTTCCAGCAGATGTGGTAATGGCAAGTTCATTAAATAGCTTTAAAAATGGCCTGGATAAGTTTCTAAAACTAAAAAATATTGAGAATTACTGTAGTTCTGGTTGGTACAGGGATACTATATAATATTGAGAATTACTGGTATTAATACATATACTGTAGTTCTGGTTGGTACGGGGATACTATATAATATTGAGAATTACTGGTATTAATACATATACTGTAGATCTGGTTGGTACAGGGATACTATATAATATTGAGAATTACTGGTATTAATACATATACAGTAGTTCTGGTTGGTATGGGGATACTATATAATATTGAGAATTACTGGTATTAATACATATACTGTAGTTCTGGTTGGTACAGCGATACTATATAATATTAAGAATTACTGGTATTAATAATATACTGGAGTTCTGGTTGATCGAGGGATACTTTCCAAATGCCATTTGGAGTCAGGAAGGAATTTTACCCCTTTTTTAAGCTGTTTTTTTTTGCCTTCCTCTGGATCAACTGTTAGGTAGGGATAAAAAGGAGGGTGAAACGGTTGGACTTGATGGACGTTTTTATTCAACCTCAATTACTATGTTACTATGTTAGTGAACAATACATTCAATGGTTACCGAAAATGATCCATACATTCGAGAGTTACCGAAAACGAATGATACTTTCGATAATTATCGAAAATATAGCAGCGAGTCCGGAAAAACTTTGAGTTTGTCCGAACTCATAAAGTTCGGCTTGAACTCGGGTTCAAATTTGGTTTTGTGTCCATCTCTACTCTTTACGTGTTGGCACCTTAGATCTTTATAGAATAAGAGAACATTAGAATAAGTGGTATATGAGTCAGGGCTCTGTCTTCAGGATTCTAGGAGCACCACCCAGGAAAACTAGGCTGTTCTGTGGGGTTGATTTTCAACCGACCTTCTCTATTTGAAGTTACATTGAGATGCTTTCATTTCTCCTAGAAATCTCTTACAAGCTCAGAATATTCGCTATTGCACAAATATCTACCAGTTTACAAAGAGCTGCTTGTCTTGGTATACATGGGAACATTGGATGAAAGTAATCATTGTTAATGAGGCTTGAATAAAATAACAAATGAATTGCTATAGCATCTTGTTCAGTCCTAATAAAGGTTTTAACACACTGCGCCAGGGCTCTGCCTATTTCACTTGTCACTCACGCTGAGGTCTACAGCAGCAAAGCAAATCTTTCAGAAATTCCCCTTGTCCTTTACTATAATAATTCATTCATTGGCCTTTTCCTTAAACACCTCCAGTTCCCGATTGTCAGAGAATTCCAGTTAAACATGCAAAATCAACACCATTGAAAGGACTGAAAAGATCTTGTGAATTGGTTCATTCATAAGATAAATCCTTGGGATCAAAGCAAAACATTGCTACCATTTCTGGTTAATGATTAATGATATTCATGGAATGTTTTACTGCTTATTTACCATTTGGCAAGACATTATATAAAAGCTCCTAAGCAGGGGAAAAAAAACATTAATGTTTTACAGTCATTTAATTAATACATTAGAATGTTCAATATACTGTGGTTGGTAGAGGTTGTCTTATAGAATAACAATGAAGCAATAAAATCTGTTACAATTCCCTGCTGAGTCCTTATAACTGCAGGCAAGTCAGTTTATTTCTCTGTGCCAAGGACTGGAAGCCCTGAAGCTGTTATCAAACAACAACTCCCATGACACGTCAGTTCAGTAACATTCTCCTTTTCATGCATGTTTAATTCATAACAGTCACCTTTGGCTTTAGGGTTGGCCCTTCATAACTCCTGTGTTCAGCAGAAGTGGAGACAGGACTGCTAAGCCCCACTGGCCGGAAGGTAAAAAAAAACCAAAAACAGAGAGTCTTTTGTAGACATTCACAGCTAAGGATGGAGAAAGTCAAACAGGACAAGCTTAGGGCAGACAGCATAAATCAAGACAAGAGACAGAAGGAAATGCAGGTGGAACATGCAAAAGGAGTCAAAAGAAAGAAAAATCCCAAAGGAAGGAAGATGCCAGGAACACACAACAGTAGAACACTCACTGTGAACAAAAACATGGAAAAGGTTTTGAAAGGGATATATAAGTCTGTCTGGGCACATGACAACAATCATTGTATTTGCCAAGGTTTTTATTCCTTGTAGATATTGTATGGCATCTGCCGTAAAAAATGAGGGTTCTACAGAGTTTTTTAATCCCCTACACCACAATCTCAATAGAACACAGCAATATTGTAACAATAAATATTTTATTCATAAAGATCTTTTTTTCTTACCATAGGGATTATTTCGTGAAAATATTTATTTTTCATTCGATTCAGATTTGGCAATGTAAAATGCAGCCTCTGTAGAAACCTTGGAACCATTTACAAAGCTCAAATGAAAATGAAAAGTAGAGCCCTGACTTGTCGTCTTTCTAGATGTACCTAATGTCCAAGAAATCAGAAATGCCTTATTTGCTTTTCCTTAAAACTTATTCCTAACACCAGAATTCTACTACTACTTTAACAATGGGACGGTCTCACAACATATGTAAAGCTGTATAAAATCAGCAATGATGTTTAGTCTATAAAACTGGGTGAGTTTCAATCGTGGATCTCTTCATGGATCTGCACATAGGCTGTTTCGATCAAACTGGCCAAAAAACAAATCCTGTTTCCAATTCAGTTCAATATAAAGCAGTTTATAGGACTAAAGCTGATCAGATTAGTCATGGAAGATCCAATCAGTAACCGCTACATCTTGAGCAGATTTCAGATGGCATTGGTGCATTTTGAGTGCTAATTCACGGTAGGATTCCTATCAGAAACTATGCGGCCATGGAAATCTCTGTCCTAAAAACCAAACAAATTTAAAAAATAGAAAGCACAGAGAACGTATTCAAACAAGCCTGCCCATAACTCTTCATGTAATTCCATTTGGAAGATAAATTCAGGGAAGTTTTGTTTTTAGAAACAAACTCTGATTGACATGAGGATTGCTTTACAATAAATAAGATATTTTCCACTAACAAATGGCAGCATGAAAGAAACAGAAGTGAGCTGCCATTTATATTAAAGGGGAACTGTGGTCTTCAAACAAGTTGTTTTTAAATTAAAGACTAGGGGGCATATTTACAAAGGTTTGTTAAACTTTTCACCAAATTTGGACTTTTCGCTATTTATAAAGCAGTGATAACCAGTGGCGAAAGATTATTACTGCTACTTTTCGCTTTACACCATACATCGCTGCAGTAACCGCTCAATACATTGTGGAGTGTTTCTCAATACTAATAAGTACTCAGGGGGTATTAGACAATTTTCCAGCATTTACTGTAATACGATCTGAGATTTCACTTTTTTAAGGTTTATTTTTTCGCTTTTTAAAGGTTTTTTTGTTGTAAGGATCCGATTTTCTTTATTTACCAATAAACTCAGATGGGGGTCTGAGGGATATTTATAAAGGGGCATTATACCACAATTTTTTTAAACTTTCAACTTTTCCTTTCATCAAAGTTATTAAAAAGGCGAATTCTCATCAAAAGCGAAAATTATCTAGTAAAAAGTAGCACTAATAATGCTGTAAAAGCTCAAAAGGTAATACTCCCTGGTGGAGTATTAAATTGGTTAATACCCACTGAACACCTATCTTTGTTATTTAAAAATAGCCTAACACATTTGGTGTTTTTTTCAGCCAAAGATATTATTATTATTATTATTATTGATTTATATAGCGCCAACATCTTCCGTGGCGCTTTACAATTACATAGTCATACATTACATACAGGGTAATACATGTTATACAAAGTCATACATATTACATACACAGGTAATACATAATATAAGTAAACAGAGTGAGGAGTTTCTTACAGCAATATCGTGATACAATAGGAGAGAGAACCCTGCCCAAAGAGCTTACAGTCTAGAGGATATGGGGGGGGAGACATAAGGTGACAGGAATCGGTAGGATGTAAATAGATTGGCAGTGGAGCCTGAAAGGCGGGTTGGATCATATTGGGTAGTAAGGGGGTAATGTTTAGGCCAGGTTATATAGTGTAAAATTCAAAAGGCGAATTTTCTCTATTTTATTAATAGGATATGATAAATAGTGTAAAACTCACCCAGGGGAATTGTCTCTATTTTATTAATAGGATATGATAAATAGTGTAAAACTCCCCCAGGTGAATTTTCTCTATTTTATTAATAGGATATGATAAATAGTGTAAATCTCACCCAGGTGAATTTTCTCTGTTTTATTAATAGGATATGATAAATAGTGTAAAACTCACCCAGGGGAATTGTCTCTATTTTATTAATAGGATATGATAAATAGTGTAAAACTCACCCAGGCGAATTTTCTCTATTTTATTAATAGGATATGATAAATAGTGTAAATCTCACCCAGGGGAATTGTCTCTATTTTATTAATAGGATATGATAAATAGTGTAAATCTCACCCAGGGATTTTCTCTATTTTTATTAATAGGAATATGATAAATAGTGAAAACTCACCCAGGGGAATTTGTCTCTATTTTTATTAATAGGATATGATAAATAGTGTAAACTCACCCAGGTGAATTTTCTCTATTTTATTAATAGGATCTATAAATAGTGTAAAACATCACCCGTGCTGCCGGAAATTGTCTCTATCTGGATTTTATCTACTATAAGGTAAACATGAAACCTATTGTTATGTTTGACAATTCTCACGGCGAATTTTCTCTATTTTTATATGTGAATGATAAATAGTGTAAATCTCACCCAGGTGATTGTCATCGTCTATTTTCTCATTTTATAATAGGATATAAATAGTGTAAAACTCACCCAGGCGAATTTTCCTTATTTTATAATAGATGACAAATAGTGTAAAACTCACCCAGGCGAATTTTCTCTATTTTATTAATAGGATATGATAAATAGTGTAAAACTCACCCAGGTGAATTTTCTCTATTTTATTAATAGGATATGGTAAATAGTGTAAAACTCACCCAGTGAATTTTCTCTATTTTTTAATAGGATATGATAAATAGTGTAAAACTCACCCAGGTGAATTTTCTCTATTTTATTAATAGGATATGATAAATAGTGTAAATCTCACCCAGGTGATTTTCTCTATTTTATTAATAGGATATGATAAATAGTGTAATCTCACCCAGGCGAATTGTCTCTATTTTATTATAGGATAGATAAATAGTGTAAAACTCACCCAGGCGAACTTTTCTCTCTATTTTATTAATAGGATATGATAATAGTGTAAAACTAACCCAGGCGAATTTTCTCTATTTTATTAATAGGATATGATAAATATTGTAAACTCACCCAGGCGAATTTTCTCTATTTTATTAATAGGATATGATAAATAGTGTAAAACCTCACCCAGGTGAATTTCTCTATTTTATTAAGGATATGATAAATAGTGTAAAACTCACCAGCGAATGTCTCTATTTTATTAATAGGATATGTAATAGTGTAAAACTCACCCAGGCGATTTTCTCTATTTTTTAATAGGATATGATAAATAGTGTAAAACTCCACCCAGGTGAATTTTCTCTATTTTATTAATAGGATATGATAAATAGTGTAAATCTCACCCAGGTGAATTTTCTCTATTTTATTAATAGGATATGATAAATAGTGTACTCACCCAGCGAATTTCTCATTTTATTAATAGGATATATAAATAGTGTAAAACTCACCCAGGCGACTTTTCTCTATTTTATTAATAGGATATGATAATAGTGTAAAACAACCCAGGCGAATTTTCTCTATTTTATTAATAGGATATGATAAATAGTGTAAAACTCACCCAGGCGAATTTTCTCTATTTTATTAATAGGATATGATAAATAGTGTAAAACTCACCCAGGTGAATTTTCTCTATTTTATTAATAGGATATGATAAATAGTGTAAATCTCACCCAGGCGAATTTTCTCTATTTTATTAATAGGATATGTAAATAGTTAAAACTCACCCAGCCAGGCGATTTTCTCTATTTTATTAATAGGATATGATAATAGTGTAAAAACTCCCAGGCGAATTTTCTTCTATTTTTATTAATAGGATATGATAAATAGTGTAAAACTAACCCAGGTCGAATTTTCTCTATTTTATTAATAGGATATGATAAATAGTGTAAAACTCCCCAGGGAATTTTCTCTATTTTATTAATAGGATATGATAAATAGTGTAATCTCACCCAGGTGAATTTTCTCTATTTTATTAATAGGATATGGTAAATAGTGTAAATCTCACCCAGGTGAATTGTCTCTATTTTATTAATAGGATATGATAAATAGTGTAAATCTCACCCAAGTGAATTGTCTCAATTTTATTAATAGGATGTGATAAATGTTGTGTTTCGTATAGTGTTGATATAATAATCCTTATTTACCACACAGGTAAATCTCACCACATTCCTTTTTCAGAGATGAAGCTTTTATTTAAGAGTTCCAGGCCCAAGATATCAGGTTAATTATATATTTTAAGCAGGTATAGGTGTACAAAGGTATATGTGCAATCCTTCCTCTATCCCTTCCAATTCCTTTCTCTTAAAACCTCTCCCCTTCAAATCCTTTCCTTCTAACAGACTCTCTCACCCCTTTGATATCAACACAGACCCCCATCACCCACCCTGGGAAGGATTTGATAAAGAAACAACAATAAATAGTGTAAACTCACCCAGGTGAATTTTCTCTCTATTTTATTAATAGGATTATGATAAATAGTGTAAACTCACCCAGGCAAATTTTCTATTTTATTATATAGGATATGATAGTGTAAAACTACCCAGGCGAATTTTCTCTATTTTATTAATAGGATATGAAAATAGTGTAAACTCACCCAGGTGAATTTTCTCTATTTAATATAGGATATGATAAATAGTGTAAAACTCACCCAGGTGAATTTTCTCTATTTTATTAATAGGATATGATAAATAGTGTAAATCTCACCCAGTTGAATTTTCTCTATTTTATTAATAGGATATGATAAATAGTGTAAACTCACCCAGTGAATTTTCTCCTATTTAATTAATAGGATATGATAATAGTGTAAATCTCACCCAGGTGAATTTTCTCTATTTATTAATAGGATATGATAAATAGTGTAAACTCACCCAGGCAAATTTTCTCTATTTTATTAATAGGATATGTAATATTATTAATCTCACCCAGGTGAATTGTCTCTATTTTATTAATAGGATATGATAAATAGTGTAAAACTCACACAGGCGAATTGTCTCTGTTTTATTAATAGGATATGATAAATAGTGTAAAACTTACACAGGCGAATTGTCTCTTTTTATTAATAGGATATGGTAAATAGTGTAAAACTCACCCAGGTGAATTTTCTCTATTTTATTAATAGGATATGATAAATAGTGTAAAACTCACCCAGGTGAATTATCTCTATTTTATTAATAGGATATGATAAATAGTGTAAAACTCACCAGGCGAATTGTCTCTATTTTATTAATAGGATATGATTAATAGTGTAAAACTCACCCAGGCGAATTTTCTCTATTTTATTAATAGGATATGATAAATAGTGTAAAACTCACCCAGGTGAATTTTCTCTATTTTATTAATAGGATATGATAAATAGTGTAAATCCACCTAGAATTTCTCTAATTTATAATAGGATATGATAAAATGTGTAAATCTCACCCAGGCGAATTTCTATTTTATTAATAGGATATATAAATAGTGTAAACTCACCCAGGCGACATTTTCTCTATTTTATTAATAGGATAGGATAAATAGTGTAAAACTACCCAGGCGAATTTTCTCTATTTTATAATAGGATATGATAAATAGTGTAAAACTCACCCAGGTGATTTTTCTCTATTTTATTATAGGATATGATAAATAGTGTAAAACTCACCCAGGCGAATTTCTCTATTTTATTAATAGGATATGATAAATAGTGTAAAATCACCCAGGCGAATTTTCTCTCTATTTTATTAATAGGATATATAAATAGTGTAACTCACCCAGGCGAATTTTCTCTATTTTATTAATAGGATATGTATAATAGTGTAAAACTCACCCAGGCGAATTTTCTCTATTTTATTAATAGGATTGAAATATTGTAAACTCACCCAGGGGAATTTTCTCTATTTTTTAATAGGATATGATAAATAGTGAAAACTCACCCAGGTGAATTTTCTCTATTTTATTAATAGGATATGATAAATAGTGTAAAACTCACCCAGTGAATTTTCTCTATTTATTAATAGATATGTAAATAGTGTAAACTCACCCAGGTGAATTTTCTCTATTTTATAATAGGATATGATAAATAGTGTAAAACTCACCCAGGTGAATTTTCCTATTTTATTAATAGGATATGATAAATAGTGTAAATCTCACCCAGGCGAATTTTCTCTATTTTATTAATAGGATATGATAAATAGTGTAAATCTCACCCAGCGAATTTTCTCTATTTTATTAATAGGATATGATAAATAGTGTAAAACTCACCCAGGGAATTTCTCTATTTTTATTAATAGGATATGATAAATAGTGTAAAACTCACCCAGGCGAATTTCTCTTTTTTTAATTATAGGATATGATAAATAGTGTAAAACTACACGCGCAATTGTCCTCTTTTTATTAATAGGATATGGTAAATAGTGTAAAACTCACCCAGGTGAATTTTCTCTATTTTATTAATAGGATATGATAAATAGTGTAAACTCACCCAGGTGAATTTCTCTATTTTATTAATAGGATATGATAAATAGTGTAAAACTCACCAGGCGAATTGTCTCTATTTTATTAATAGGATATGATAATAGTGTAAAACTCACCCATGCAAATTTTCTCTATTTTATTAATAGGATATGATAAATAGTGTAAAACTCACCCAGGTGAATTTTTCTCATTTTATTAATAGGATATGATAAATAGTGTAAAACTCACCACAGGTGAATTTTCTCTATTTATTAATAGGATATGATAATAGTGTATCTCACCCAGGCGAATTGTCTCTATTTTATTAATAGATATATAAATAGTGTAAAACTCACCCAGGCGACTTTTCTCTATTTATTAATAGGATATGAAAATAGTGTAAAACTACCCAGGCGAATTTTCTCTATTTATTAATAGGATATGATAATAGTGTAAAACTCACCCAGGTGATTTTTCTCTATTTTATTATAGGATATGATAAATAGTGTAAACATTCACCCAGGCGAATTTTTCTCTATTTTATTAATAGGATATGATAAATAGTGTAAATCACCCAGGCGAATTTTCTCTATTTTATTAATAGGATATGATAATAGTGTAAATCTCACCCAGGTGAATTTTTCTCTATTTTATTAATAGGATATGGTAAATAGTGTAAAACTCACCCAGGCGAATTTTCTCTATTTATTAATAGGATATGAAATAGTGTAAAACTCCCCAGGCGAATTTTCTCTATTTTATTAATAGGATATGATAAATAGTGTAAAACTCACCCAGGTGAATTTTTCTCTATTTTATTAATAGGATATGATAAATAGTGTAAAACTCACCCAGGTGATTTTCTCTATTTTATTAATAGATATGATAATAGTGTAAAACTCACCCAGGTGAATTTTCTCTATTTTATTAATAGGATATGATAAATAGTGTAAAACTCACCCAGGTGAATTTTCTCTATTTTATTAATAGGATATGATAAATAGTGTAAATCTCACCCAGGCGAATTTTCTCTATTTTATTAATAGTATGATAAATAGTGTAATCTCACCCAGGCGAATTTTCTCATATAATAGGATATGATAAATAGTGTAAAACTCACCCAGGCGAATTTTCTCTATTTTATTAATAGGATATGAAAAATAGTGTAAACCTAACCCAGGCGAATTTTTCTCTATTTTATTAATAGGATATAATAAATAGTGTAAAACTACCCAGGGCGAATTTTCTCTATTTTATTAATAGGATATGAAAATAGTGTAAAACTCACCCAGGCGAATTTTCTCTATTTTATTAATAGGATATATAAATGTGTAAATCTCACCCAGGTGATTTCTCTATTTTATTAATAGGATATGTAAATAGTGTAAATCTCACCCAGGTGAATTGTCTCTATTTTTTTAATAATATGATAATAGTGTAAATCTCACCCAGGTATTGTCTCAATTTTATTAATAGGATGTGATAATTAGTGTAAAACTCCCCCAGGTGAATTTTCTCTATTTTATTAATAGGATATGATAAATAGTGTAAATCTCACCCAGGTGAATTTTCTCTATTTTATTAATAGATATGATAAATAGTGTAAAACTCACCCATGCAATTTTTCTCTATTTTATTATATAGTTTAAACCCAGGTGAATTTTCTCTATTTTTTATAGGATATGAAAATAGTGTAAAACTCACCCAGGCAATTTTCTCTATTTTATTAATGGATATGTAAATAGTTTAAATCTCACCCAGGTGAATTGTCTCTATTTATTAATAGGATATGATAATATGTAAACTCACACCGAGGAATTGTCTCTTTTTATTAATAGGATATGATAAATAGTGTAAAACTACACAGGCGAATTGTCTCTTTTATTAATAGGATATGTAAAAGTGTAAAACTCACCCAGGTGAATTTTCTCTATTTTATTAATAGGATATGATAAATATGTAAACTCACCCAGTGAATTATCTCTATTTTATTAATAGTATATAAAGTGTAAAACTCACCAGGCGAATTGTCTCTATTTTATTATAGGATATGATTAATGTGTAAAACTCACCCAGGCGAATTTTCTCTATTTTATTAATAGGATATGATAATAGTGTAAAACTCACCCAGGTAATTTTCTCTATTTATTAATAGGATTGTATAAATAGTGTAAATCTCACCCAGGTGAATTTTCTCTATTTATTAATGATATGATAAATAGTGTAAATCTCACCCAGGCGAATGTCTCTATTTTATTAATAGGATATGATAAATGTGTAAAACTCACCCAGGCGACTTTCTCTATTTTATTAATAGGATATGATAATAGTGTAAAACTAACCCAGGCGAATTTTCTCTATTTTTAATAGGATATGATATAGTGTAAAACTCCCCCAGGTGAATTTTCTCTATTTTATTAATAGATATGATAAATAGTGTAAAACTCACCCAGGCGAATTTTCTCTATTTTATTAATGGATATGATAAATAGTGAAAGTCACCCAGGCGAATTTTCTCTATTTTATTAATAGGAATGATAAATAGTGTAAATCTCACCCAGGCGAATTTTCTCTATTTTATTAATAGGATATGGTAAATAGTGTAAAACTCACCCAGGCGAATTTTCTCTATTTTATTAATAGGAGGACAAATAGTGTAAAACTCACCCAGGCGATTTTCTCTATTTTATTAATAGGATATGATAAATGTGTAAAACTCACCCAGGTGAATTTTCTCTATTTTATTAATAGGATTGATAAATAGTGTTAAACTCACCCGGTGAATTTCTCTATTTTATTAATAGGATATGTAATAGTGTAAAACTCACCCAGGTGAACTTTCTCTATTTTTTAATAGGATATGATAAATAGTGAGATGTCCGAACTTCGCAAATCCGTCCGCTCAGGATCCGCAATTTCTCGAAAAAATCCGAAAATTCGAAAATCCGCGAGCGGACCGTTAAAATTAAAATACCCTTGAAATAACGAGATTTTTCGTATTTTCGAATTTTTTCGAAATTACGAGTTTTTCACGTATTTTTCTGGAATTTTCGTAAATTACGAGTTTTCATGTATTTTGGAAAATATGTATTTTGAAAATCAAGTAATCCTCTAATTTCGATATTTTCGAAATACGTATGTTAGGAATTAAGAGAAACCCTTGTATTTTCGAAAATTTTCGAAAATACATGTTTTCCCCGTATTTTCCGGAATTTTCGAAATACGTGAAAACTCGCTAATTTCGAAAAATTTCGAAATACGAAAATCCATCGGAAGTTTCGGAGGCGGAAAATCCGGAAAAATCCGCCGTTTCGCGAACGGAATAATCCGCGGGCGGATCCGGGTTCGGATCCGCGAACCGGCCATCCCTAATAAATAGTGTAAAACTCACCCAGGCGAATTTCTCTATTTTATTAATGATATGATAAATAGTGTAAATCTCACCCAGGTGAATTTTCTCTATTTTATTAATAGGATGGTAAATAGTGTAAATCTCACCCAGGTGAATTGTCTCTATTTATTAATGGTATGATAATAGTGTAAATCTCACCCAGGTGAATGGTCTCAATTTTATTAATAGGATGTGATAAATGTGTAAAACTCACCCAGGGAATTTTCTCTATTTTAATAATAGGATATGATAATAGTGTAAAACTCACCAGTGAATTTTCTCTATTTTATTAATAGGATATGATAAATAGTAAATCTCACCCAGTTGAATTTTCTCTATTTATTATAGGATATGATAAATAGTGTAAAACTCACCCAGGCAAATTTTCTCTATTTTATTAATAGGATATAAATACCCAGGTGAATTTTCTCTATTTATTAATAGAATATGATAATAGTGAAAACTCACCCAGGTGCATTTTTCTTCTATTTTTATAATAGGATATGATAATTAGTGTAAATCTCACCCAGTGAATTTTCTCTCTATTTTATTAATAGGATATGATAAATAGTGTAAAACTCACCAGGCAAATTTTCTCTATTTTATAATTAGGATATGGTAAATAGTTAAATCTCACCAGGTGAATTGTCTCTATTTTATTAATAGGATATGATAAATAGTGTAAAACTCACACAGGCGAATTGTCTCTGTTTTATTAATAGGATATGATAAATAGTGTAAACTTACACGGCGAATTGTCTCTTTTTTAATAGATATGGTATAGTGTAAAACTCACCCAGTGAATTTTCTCTATTTTATTAATAGGATATTATAATAGTGTAAAACTCACCGGTGAATTATCTCTATTTTATTAATAGGATATGATAAATAGTGTAAAACTCACCAGGCGAATTGTCTCTATTTTATTAATGAGGATATGATTAATAGTGTAAACTCACCAGGCGAATTTTCTCTATTTTATTAAGATATGATAAATAGTGTAAACCTCACCCAGTGAATTTTTCTATTTTATTAATAGGATTGATAAATAGTGTAAATCTCACCCAGGTGATTTTCTCTATTTTATTAATAGGATTGATAATAGTGTAAATCTCACCCAGCGAATTGTCTCTATTTATTAATAGGAATGATAAATAGTGTAAAACTCACCCAGGCGACTTTTCTCTATTTTATTAATAGGATATGATAATAGTGTAAAACAACCCAGGCGATTTTCTCTATTTTATTAATAGGATATGAAATAGTGTAAAACACCCAGGTGAATTTTCTCTATTTTATTAATAGGATGATAAATAGTGTAAAACTCACCCGGCGAATTTTCTCTATTTATTAATAGGATTGATAATTGTGTAAAGTCACCCAGGCGAATTTTTCTCATTTTATTAATAGGATATGATAAATAGTGTAAAACTCACCCAGGCAAATTTTCTCTATTTTATTAATAGGATATGGTAAATAGTTTAAATCTCACCCAGGTGAATTGTCTCTATTTTATTAATAGGATATGATAAATAGTGTAAAACTCACACAGGCGAATTGTCTCTGTTTTATTAATAGGATATGATAAATAGTGTAAACTTACACAGGCGAATTGTCTCTGTTTTATTAATAGGAATGGTAAATAGTGTAAAACTCACCCAGGTGAATTATCTCTATTTTATTAATAGGATATGATAAATAGTGTAAAACTCACCAGGCGAATTGTCTCTATTTATTAATGGATATGATAATAGGATATCACCCAGGCGAATTTTCTCTATTTTATTAATAGGATATGATAAATAGTGTAAAACTCACCCAGGTGAATTTTCTCTATTTTATTAATAGGATATGATAAATAGTGTAAATCTCACCCAGGTGATTTTCTCTATTTATTATAGGATATGATAATAGTGTAAATCTCACCCAGGCGAATTGTCTCTATTTTATTAATAGGATATGATAATAGTGTAAAACTCACCCAGGCGCTTTTCCTCTATTTTATAATAGATATGATAATAGTGTAAACTAACCCAGGCGAAATTTTCTCATTTTATTAATAGATATGATAAATAGTGTAAAACTCACCAGGTGAATTTTCTCTATTTTATTATAGTAATGAAATAATATGTAAAACTCACCCAGGCGAATTTTCTCTATTTTATTAAGGATATGAAATAGTGTAAAAGTCACCCAGGCGAATTTTCTCTTATTTATTAATAGGATATGAAAATAGTGTAAATCTCACCCGAGCGAATTTTCTCTATTTTATTAATAGGATATGGTAAATAGTGTAAAACTCCCCAGGCCAATTTTCTCTATTTTATTAATAGATATGACAAATAGTGTAAACTCACCCAGGCGAATTTTCTCTTATTTTATTAATAGGATATTATATAGTGTGTAAAACTCACCCAGGTGAATTTCTCTATTTTTAATAGGATATGATAATAGTGTAAAACTCACCCAGGTGATTTTCTCTATTTTATTAATAGGTATGGTAAATAGTGTAAAACCACCCAGGTGAATTTTCTCTATTTTATTAGGAATATATAAATAGTGTAAAACTCACCCGGTGAATTTTCTCTATTTTATTAATGGATGATAAATAGTGTAAATCTCACCCAGGGCGAATTTTCTCTATTTTACTAATAGGATATGAAAATAGTGTAAATCTCACCCGGGCAATTTTCTCTATTTTATTATAGGATATGATAATAGTGTAAAACTCACCCAGCGAATTTTCTCTATTTTATTAATAGGATATGATAATGTGTAAAACTACCCAGGCGAATTTTCTCTATTTTATTAATAGGATATGATAAATAGTGTAAACTAACCCAGGCGAATTTTCTCATTTTATTATAGGATATGATAAATAGTGTAAAACTCACCCAGGCGAATTTTCTCTATTTTATTAATAGGATATGATAAATAGTGTATCTCACCCAGTGAATTTTCTCTATTTTATTAATAGGATATGGTAAATGTGTAAATCTCACCCAGGTGAATGTCTCTATTTTATTAATAGGATATGATAAATAGTGTAAATCTCACCCAGGTGAATGTCTCAATTTATTAATAGGATGTGATAAATAGTGTAAAACTCACCTGTAATTTCTCTATTTTATTAATAGGATTTGATAAATAGTGTAAAACTCACCCAGGCAAAATTTCTCTATTTTATTAATAGGATATGATAAATAGTGTAAAACTACCCAGGCGAATTTTCTCTATTTTATTAATAGGATATGATAAATAGTGTAAATCTCACCCAGGTGAATTTTTCTCTATTTATAATAGGATAGGATAAAAAGTTAAAACTCACCCAGGTGAATTTTCTCTATTTTATTAATAGGATATGATAAATAGTGTAAATCTCACCCAGGGAATTTTTCTCTATTTTATTAATGGATATGATAAATAGTGTAACTCACCAGGCAATTTTCTCTATTTATTAATAGGATATTAATAAACCCAGGTGAATTTTCTCTTTTTATTAATAGGATATGATAAATAGTGTAAACTCACCCAGGCAAATTTTCTCTATTTTTATATAGGATATGGTAATAGTTTAAATCTCACCCAGGTGAATTGTCTCTATTTTATTAATAGGATATGATAAATAGTGTAAAACTCACACGGCGAATTGTTCTCTGTTTTATTATAGGATATGAAAATAGTGTAAACTTACACAGCGAATTGTCTCTGTTTATATTATAGGATATGGTAAATAGTGAAAACTCACCCAGGTGAATTTTCTCTATTTTATTAATAGGATATGATAATAGTGTAAAACTCACCAGGTGAATTATCTCTATTTTATTAATAGGATATGTAAATAGTGTAAAACTCACCCAGCGAATTGCTCTATTTTATTAATAGGATATGATTATAGTTAAACTCACCCAGGCGAATTTTCTCTATTTTATTAATAGGATATGATAAATAGTGTAAAACTCAATCGGCAAATTGTCTCTATTTTATTAATAGGATATGATAATATGTAAAACTCACCAGGCGAATTGTCTCTATTTTATTAATAGGATATGATAATAGTGTAAACTCACCAGGTGAATTTGTCTATTTTATTAATAGGATATGGTAATAGTGTAAATCTCACCCAGTGAATTGTCTCTATTTTATTAATAGGATGTGATAAATAGTGTAAATCTCACCCAGGTGATTTCTTCTTTTATAATAGGAATGATAAATAGTGTAAATCTCACCAGGTGAATTGTCTCTATTTTATTAATAGGATATGATAATAGTGTAAAACTCACCCGTGAATTTCTCTATTTTATTAATAGGATATGGTAAATAGTGTAAATCTCACCCAGTGAATTGTCTCTATTTATTAATAGGATATGATAAATAGTGTAAAACTCCCCCAGGTGAATTTTTCTCTATTTATTAATAGGATATGATAAATAGTGTAAATCTCACCCAGGTGAATTGTCTCAATTTTATTAATAGGATGTGATAAATAGTGTAAAACTCACCAGGCGAATTGTCTCTATTTTATTAATAGGATATGATTAATAGTGTAAAACTCACCCAGGCGAATTTATATGGAGTATATGGAAGTATATGGAAGAAACAATAGGAGCCTGTAGGCTTAGCCTTGTTACTAAACTATAGAGTCAGAGGATCCAAAGGTCAATCGCACGTTTCAAGGCTCCGTTTCCAGCACTTGTTATATCAATTCAAGAACGAGAGGTTAGATATGGCTCCTTTACCGCCCGCTCCTCATTTAGTGCAGAAAGGAATAGTTTGCTTTCTGAGACACCTATTCCTTTAATGACGTTTTCATTGGTGGCTTAGCTGTCTAAGAGATTATTCAGATTAACTAAATGTTTCCTCTTATTCTAGGTATTCCTGGCAGAGCGCAAACTAACAAAGCTTAGGAGTGCTATAAAACCGTGTTACAGGAAAGCGTTATTAATGGAAGTTCAATAGGGAAGAGTTGCTGCTCTCTTGTTATTTCTAATGCTATGTGCATTTTATTTAACTAGCCCATGTGTCGATTTCTGTTTATATAATTCTATTGGAATTCACCTTTTGTAATAAATAGTCAGGGGAATCCAATATCACAAACAGGAGCGTCTCCCCAAGATCCCACAATTCAATATGCAATTACGTCAGGTATTTCATTGCGGGATCCTCTTAACTAAATGGGTATTGGATTTGGAAATGGTGCAGCCCCTTAAGACAAGTGTAAAACCCATGTTAACCCGATATTATACCAGGTTGCATGTATTTTACACTTATGTTAGCGATATTGAATCTCCCCCAGTGAGATTAATAACAAGGTTAATGTTGTTACTTTCTAGATTAAAGAGAAAAAAAAAACATCCTGATGGAGATCCGAAGACATCCCTTTATAGCCATTCTCAACACTGTAATTCCGCTGGACCAAAACCTCTGTTTTGTATTAGGTGGGGGACTCTGGCCTTGGGACACTAAGAGGGGGCTCTGGCCTTGGGACATGGAGGGGCACTCTGGGCTTCTAGCGCTCATTAATGTAAGACTGGGTACACACGAGCAGATTATTTGTCCTGACCGAGCACTCGCTATGAGCGAGCGCTCAGCCGGGACAAATGTCCTTCGGTCGTGGCAAACTCGTGCAAACAATCGATCGTGCAGTCCCATAGGGAACCACACGATCGATCGGAATTTACCGACATGTCCGGTCACAGCCGGCCGCCCCACACCAGCAGATATTTTTGGCCGACCAAAAAAGTGGCGTGAATTGGTCGGTTGGCCAAAATATCTGCTGGTGTGTACCCAGCCTAACAGGCTTAATGCCTAGTTGATATATAGTATATCTGTTGTATTCAGTTAGATCTGCATCAACGTATGGCCCAGCACAGAAGAGCAAATTTCTCAGGTCAGGACTCAGCCGTGTACCTGCATCTAAAGGATAAAGGACATACCTCTGAAGATTGTAATGTTAACATATTGGCAAAGGAACGTGACTGGTGTAAGAGAGGTGTCAAGGAGGCCATTTATGTGAAAATAAAAAAACAAGCCTAAATAGAGGTGGGGGGTTCAACACCACCTGTCTGCCATGTACAATGCTGTTTTAACACCTTACTCTGGGCGTTCCTATAACACCTCTTAGCCACTATCTAATCACACCCTTAACACTTGGCTGTTATATGCTAATTGGGATTTTCCAGGGTACATAATTGCCAAAGATTCTTGTACAAGTCATTCTGAACTGAGAAAGCCAGTCGGATGACTAGTGAAACGTCTTCAAGAACTAAACTTTAAGTCCAGTTGATCTAACTGAGTACAACAGATATGCCTAGTAGATAGATATTTGCACTTTTTCAGTAATTAACACTTTCTATTTAAAACACTGTAAAAAGGGGAGATTAGCTCAGTTTATGGGGATGAATGGCTTAAAGTCCATAATAGAGATGAACAAAACTGGGGAGTTTCATTCTGACAGTGGTTTCAAAAATCCAATTCAAACTCAATTGAATTGGAATTTTTTGAAAGATGGTCGCAATTTTTGAGTATCTTATAGGAATTTTAGATTTTTCAATAGGAATTTTCTATAATGCAATTTTTAGAATTTTCAATTGTCTAATTTTTGATTTTTCGATAATAAGTTCTAAGTTTCGAAAATCACTTAAAATCTATTGGATCCGGCAGTTTCTAATCGAAACTAGGTTAAATTCCAAACCAGGACTATTCCTCAATAGTCCCTAATCCTATTAGCTATTTTATGTTTGGTTATTTCTTAAAAACATTTAACAGCATCTCTTTCTTTTTCTCTAATGCATCTTCTTCTTACATAAAGTCCGTGTCTGTATCCTTTCCCATATTGCTAGGGTATTTCATAAGTTTAGAGCACAGATCCATTTTCCCAATGTTTTTGGAAAAAATTAGCACGTTGCTTAACGATCAAACCCCATTGGTAAGTTAGCGCACTTTGTAGTGCGAAACTTAACGGGATGGGGTGTGGAGCGTTAAAGTTCATGTTCTTAACCTTAGCCCGGTCGCGATGCAATACCTGATTGTAATCTGGTTCCGTAGTTATGTATAGCCTGGGTCGGGCTAAGGTAAGTAACGGGTTTTTGAATATGAATCCCCCGATTATTTTTCAGTGGGGGTTATTCAGTGGGTACATAGCATTGGGGGGGAGCAAGGGGGGAGGCACAAAAAAAAGTGTCGGCACATACTCCTGCACTGGGGGATGGCATAGGGTGTGGGGCAGAGGTAGGACGTGAGTGAATTGCAGGCTCACATTCATCCACCTTACTACCAAAGTAGAGAGTTTAAGCAGGTTTCGTTAAGAAATTCACCATGTAACACTCACCACTCACTGATGATCACTAATTCTCCAACTTGCCGTGGAGGCAGACGCCCTTCCTTAAATTAGCAGGATCATTCATTGCACCTTAACCTTAAAAAAAGTGTTTAAGCAGTTTTCAGTTTTCCGAAATTCCACTGTAACAACTCACTCACTCACCTCATATCACCAAGCCCTGCACTCACTCACTCATCATAAGATCCAACTTGCCGTAGAGCAGAAGATGTGTCTAAATTCGCAGCTCATTCAGTGCACCTGACTTACAAAAGTTTAAGCAGGTTTCGTTTCGAAATTCCACTGACAACACTCACTCGCTCACCACACTCATCACAATTCTGCCAACTTTGCCGGGAAGCAAGATGTGGCGTTTAAATCGCAGGATAATTCAGTTGCACGGAGACTTAACTTACAAAGTAAGCAGGTGTGATTCGTTTTGACATCCACTTTAACACTTACTCAATACTCCGTCACAGCCTCACCACTCATCATCACATAATGATCCACTTGCCGGAGAGGCAGAAGGGGTAGACTTTCGACTATAGAGCTATTCATTGCCCACGACTACTACAAAGTTAAGCAGGTTTGTTCGGAATTACATGTAAACACTCACTATCACAGCCCTCACTCACTCACTCATCACATAATTCTCCACTTGTGCCGTAGGGCCAGATGGCTTAAATTTCGACGGCTATTCATTGCACCTACTTACAACGGTTACGCGGTTTGACGGTCGACAATTCCACCGATGTACCGCACTCACTCACTCATCACACTTCTTCACTTACTATACTAATACAAAGCAAAGGCTCTCACTCCACCATCACTCACTCTCACTATTCGTCCACTGCGTGGAGCAGACGGCTTAAATGTTCGCCAGGCTCATTCATTGCACACCTTACTACAAAAAGTTGAAGCAGAGTTTCGTTTTGGAATTCACACCCGGTGACGAACACACTCACTCACTACACTCATCACTAATTCTCCAAACTTGCCGTGGAGAGCGAAGACTTAGAATTGACGCGAGGCTATTCAAGTGCAATACTTACAAAGGGAAGCAGGTTTCGTTTGAAATTTCCACCTGTAACACTCACTCACTCACTACGGATTCAAAACCCTCCTCCTCACGCACTATCGCTAAATCTTCCAAACTTGACGCGTGAGGCAGCCGGGCGTGAGAAATTTGCAGGCTCATCCTTGCACCGTAGCTTACAAAGTAAGCAGGTTATCGTAGCGAGCGATTCACGTTAACACATTCACTCTCACTCGCCCTCCTCACTGAATTCTCCCATCGCAGTGGAGGCAGACGGCCGTTAAATTTCGCAGGATCATCATTGCACCTTACTTACAAAAAGTAAGAGAGGTTGATTACGTTTATCGAAATGCCCCCTGTAGTAGACACTCACTCACTCACTCAATCACGCCCTCACAACTCACTCACTCAATCACGAAGTTGATGCAACTTGCCGTAGAGGCAGAGGGGTTATTAAGATTTCGAGTGCGAGTCGTCATGCACCTTACTTAACAAAAGTATAAGCAGGTTTCGTTCGAAGTTCCACCTGTAAACACTCACTCACGCACTCAGTTATCACTACTTCTACCAACGTTGACCTGTGGAGGCACACGGCTTAAATTTCGGCAGTAGGCTCATTTATGCACTTATTACAAAAGATAAGCAGGTTCAGTTCCGAATTGCACCTGTAAACACCAGACTCACTCACTCATCCACGCCCTTCAAGCTCACTCACTACTCATCACAATTTAATAATTGCCGGTGGAGGCAGACGGCTTAAATTTATGCGAGTGAGACGTAATTAATGCACCTTAGCTAACAAAAAGGTAAGAAGGTTTCGTTTCGAAAATCCACCTGTAACACTCACTCCCTCTACTCACTCACTCATCACTAATTCTTCCAATATGCAGTGAGGCAGAAGACGCTTAAATTTCGCAGGCTAATCATGGCAAATTACATACAAAAGATTACAGGTTTGCGTGCGAAATTCCACCTGGAAACACTATCACTCACTAACAGATCACTTATTCAAGATTATTCGTATACTAAAAAAGGCCAAGCCCCACTTCACTCCACTCAACTCATCACACTAATTATCCAACTGACCGTTAGCAAGGAGCGGCTAAATTTCGCAGGCATCATTCATGACTTACTTACAAAAGGTAAGCAGGTATCGTTTCGGAATGTCCACACGAAACACTCAACGCACTCACTCTTGACTAATCCCAGACTTGCCGTGGAGGCCGGACGCTCTAAATTCGCAGGCTCATCATTGTTCACCTTACTTACAAAGTTAGGCAGGTTTGAGTATTGAAAGGCCACCTGTAACAGCTTCACTCACTCATCATCAAAAAACACTCACTCACTCACGATATATTTCTCCAAATATGCCGTGGAAGCAAGACGGCTTTAAATTTGCAGGCTCATCATTGACCAGATTACAAAAAGTTAAGCAGGGTTGTACGATATATTCACCGGTTAAACACTCAATCACTCAATCATCAATATCTTCAACTTGCCGTGGAAGGGCAGACGCTTAAAATTCGCAGGCTCATCATTGCACCTTACGTACAAAAGTTTAAGAGGTTTACGTTTCGAAAATTCCACATGTAACACTCACTCACCATACAGACACTAATTTTCCAGACTTGCCGTGGAGGCAGACGGCTTAAATTATGCGATGGTCATCATTGCAAAATTACAACAAAGGTAAGCCAGGTATTCGATTCGAATTCCCCTGTAAAAAAGCTCACTCACACAGCCCTCACTCACTCACTCACACTAATTCTCCAACTTGCACGTGGGAGGCAGCTGGCTTAAAATTCGCAGGCTCATTCAATGCACCTTACTTACAAAAAGTACGCAGGATTTCGTTCGAGAATTCCACATGTAACACTCACTCACTCCTCATCAGCTATTTATTCACGATCTCTATAATAAAAGGCAATAGCACTCACTAACTCACTCACATCAACTCACTGCACTCACGCATCGACTAATTACTCCAAACTATGCCTGGAAGAAGGGCTTAAATTTCAGCAGGCTCATGACATTGCACGTACTACAAAAGTTAGCAGGTTCAGTTCGGAATTCCAGGTAACACTCATCACTCCCTCATCACTAATTGCTCCACTTGCCGTGGAGGGCAGACGACTTAAGAGTTTCGCAGGCTCCTTCATTGCACCTACTTAGACAAAAGTGAAGGCAGGTTTGTTATGAAATTCCCACTTTTATGGTAACACTCACATCGAGAATCGCATCAAAAACCCTCACTTCACTCACTCACTCATCAGCTAATTCTTCCAACTTGCCGGGAGGCAGACGGCCTTAAATTTTGCAGGGTCATTCATTGCACCTTACTACAGAAGGAGAGAAGGGTTTCGTTACGAAATATCCACCGTGTAACACTCACTCACTCACTCAACATCACTAATTTCTGCCCAACTGGCGGAAGGCAGCGGCTTGCTTAAAGTTCGCAAAGGATCATTCATTGCACCTTACTTACAAAAGTTAAGCAGTTTGTATTGTCGAAAATTGCCACGGTAACACTACAGCCTTCTCACCTCAAGCCCACTCACTCACTCACTCACTCATCATTAATATCCAACTTGCGAGAGGACAAGAGTGGTTAAATTTTCGCAGCATTCGATGTGCAACGGCTTACCTACAAAAGTTCAGCAGTGTTCGTTCGAGTTCCACCTGTAACACTCATCACTCACTCACTCATCACTAAATCAATTCAACTGTCCGTGGAGGCACACGGCATTAAATTATCGGGAGGTTACATCATGGCACTCTTACTTACAACAGTGAAGCAGGTTTCATTTCGAAATTACACCTGAACACTCACTCACTCATCATTACAGACCTCGATGAGACTCACTCACACTCATCACTAATTCTCAACGTTCCGTGTGGAGCAGACGGCGTAAATTCGCAGGCTCCTTTCCATTGCACACCTGATTAGCAAAAGTTAAAGCAGGTTTCGAAATTCCACGTACCGGGTGAGTCTCTGAGATGGCACAGCTTGTGATAGATTACCTACTTACCCGCTGATCCAAATCTAATGGTTGGTACCGATTTTTCAACCAAATTTTGTATGCAGATAATCCTTTACCAAAAGGTTGGTATTAACGAAATATTTTTTTAGGGTGGGGGTGAAGTGAATTGGGGGGAGAGAATTTTGAACTCCTGCACACATACGGCGGGACAATTTTTAACCAAAAAGGCAAGCCCTCACGGTGTGTGCAGGACTGGCTGAGGGTAAGGGGATAGGGTTTGGAGAGTGTAAAACTCACCCAGGAGAATTTTCTCTATTTTATTAATAGGATATGATAAATAGTGTAAAACTCACCCAGGTGAATTTTCTCTATTTTATTAATAGGATATGATAAATAGTGTAAAACTCACCCAGGGTACTTGGGTGGTTTATTATAATTGAGTTATATACGGCTAATCTTACATGCTCCTGCGTTTAACAGGATCTGTTACAAATTGGTACTTGAATTGTTAGTAGGGCGAAAGGGAAGGCACAACAGTTGGTGTGTGTGGTGTGTGTTGGGGGGGGGGGTCTATCCTCATGACTTCAGTGCCAGACATAAGAAGGAAAAAAAACACACACTACTACCTCCCGGAACTCAAGTCCAGAAAGAAAGCTATTTTTGCCTTTAGTGGCCCTGTAAAGCTGGTTATGAATTATAATAGGACAAAGTAAAAATCTTTTCCGGGTGAGAATGTGAAGGAAGGTTGTCATTGTCAAAATAGCCGAGTCCAACCATGCCTCCCATATGTTAGATGCCCGTTGTGCATTTCCAAGAGATGCAATAAGAAGATATTAGAGTGATGCACTCCTTTGGACTTAAAAATCAGAAATATTTTATTATTAAAAACAATCTACGCGGTTTGCACCCCTCAACAGGCCATCATCAGGTTACTCCATTATGTTTACACTTCTAGGTAAGTGCCCTCCCCCATTCCATCCACAGGAAACCGCAAAACAGTACCCCTCACTGATGAGTGCCAACCCCAAATCCCACATAAAAATTAAATACATTCCAATACATTTTTTTTAAAAGCATAAAAAGACCCCATATGAAGGCTACTAAACTCTCTTAACCCAAGGATCAGTGAAAAATTTACATAAGAATACATTTAACAACTATACAAGCATATCTCGACTAATTTAAACTTTTTCAGTCCATATCCTCCCCAGAATAATAACACCCTAAAAGACGCCAAAAATGAATTGAGGGTAACGTACAGTGGAAAGGAAACAAACTCTGCGGGAATTCATTATTAATAAGTCCTTATCAATAACTCCCCCCATCTCATGGGACGCCTACCCTCAAAGCCGCGCACTTAACAGACAACCCAAAGAGGGATAAGACCAAAGCCTTAAATCTCGGTCCCTGGTAATAAACTACAAGAAACGTGAGTTGTCATTCAACCCAGTATCTAAGGACAATAACATCGGGCTTCCCGTTGTAACAGTTGCCCCTTTACGGTATATTCCTTCCTGGCTGGGCTCAAAGTGTATAGCCATCATCAAAGGCGAGATAAAGAATGACCTGCTTCTTTAAAAGCCGGGCTCTAAAGGATGCTCCCCAAGTTTATTTTGTTTCTCACTACCTGCAAGAGATTGTCTCAAGCTTGGGGCGATGTTGGCCATTCTATTCTCGAAGCGTGGTGGTGGTCTTACCCATGTAGTAGTACGCATGGGCAGGTGGCGTTAATAATATAAACAGATAGATAACAACAATAATATCTACAAAGAAACAAGAAAGAGTCATAGGAAATTATACAAGAATCTCCCTTTATATTGTATTAATAGGAAATTAGGTTGATAAGTAAAATAGTTTTCAATGGTGTGAAGTTTTAATATGTTTTAATTAATATAGTATTTAATTACACTTTGATGAGTGTGATAAACTAGGCACAAGCACTTTGGAAATGAGGAAGAATAATATACAAAGCTCACACCTGACAGCACTTTGGTTGTTAAAGGACCAAGAGCCAAATGCACAGGTGTTATTATATTTCAATTTTCTGATATTAGATAATATGTATTGTTTTAAAGTAACTTTTCCCCCCACTACGAACACCATTATAAGGTTTCTGCGTAATAAATTACAAATCTACATTATAAGAGATGTAAGGTATATTATAAACGCTTCACCAAATTGTATCTACTATAAACAAATGTTTTTATGCACAGTATGTGTGATGAACATTGCCCTCCCTCCAGTGGAGGGACAGTTGGTATTTAATGGATCCACCATGGTAGTTGTTTTATGCACCTGAGAAGGGGGAAAGCCCGAAACGTTGTGGAACAGCTTTATACAATAAATAGTGTTATATATATCGTTTGAGTGTGTCTGCCCTGCTAGTAATTTAGAAATAATAAAAACTATATGGGTATTCAAACATGTAAAGCACTGCCAGATTTAATGTGTCTACCTGTATGGGGGTGAGGAAAAGAACACAACCAGTGATAACGAACTACAAGGTTGACAACCTCCACATTTGACAAACACCCATTTGGTCACATTAAGCAAAGAGGGTAGATGTTGGGGATGATTAGATTAATGGTCAGTTCTAACTAAGATATTTCTCAATTTTTCCACCCCTTCTGATAGGCAAATCTAGGTTTGGTCTAACAAATGGTAAAGATTGATCAATGGATACAAATACCAATTTCTATTATAATTTCACCCACATCACCCCCCCTCATTTGTTTACTATGAGGGGGAATATTGAACGAAATAGTATCAACTAGATTGTAAGCTCTTCAGTGGCAGGGATCTCAATCCTCATGTGTTGAGGCGTGTTGCACTTATATCCATTTTAACATAATTATATATAGTGCTTTCTTAACGATGTATGAAATTGTTATTAATTTTCTCTATAATGGCTGCACTAGCCTGGTTTGTAATACTCTGTGTTTTATAAGGTACAGTTGCTGGGTACCCCAAGTGGCACTATAAATAAAACATTATACATACACACATGCAGTCTTGCAGTCTCCTATATTTATTCTGTTGTATCACTTCATTTTGTTATCGCTACATTTCTCAAGCTATGTTTAGTTGTTTTGCCAACTATCTACGGGTTGACCCTCTAGTTCAGAAAGTTTAACCATAATCTTCAAGCTGATGTTCTGCACATTCTCTTAGGTGTTCATGTATGACTCTCAAAAAATTGAGAATATCCACACGTTTTTTTTGGTGGATAGCAGGTGGCAGCTTCTCTGCCGAATGTATGGGGTTTTTCGTCAGAGTTCTTAATAGATATTGAGATATATTGAGATTTATATATGAAAAATCTATACCTCGTGTTGATTGTGATTCTATTTTAATTTGGATAGGTAGTCAATCCATTTCAAACCTGAAATGCATTCTCTGCCACTCTATTATCAGTCCTCCTCCAAAGAGTGAAGCAGTCATCGATTTGTAGCATCTATCGATTAGAGATACCTTTGGAACTTTGGTAAATGTATTGCATTCGTAATGTTGCCATATATAAATTCGCAAAAGACGGCCCACATTTGAAAAAAAGTAACCTCAAATTCAAAATAGGATATAGGCAGGGCAATTTTTTTAGTTCACAAAAATATACGGGCCTCTGCACTCGTGAATAAATGTGGGTGCTTACTCCTCACAGCATCCAAACCCTTGGGGATAGGTATATCAGAAGACAACTTAATTAAGTTATTGATAGTGACAACACATCATATCACAACGTTTTGGGGGGATAAAGTGCCCCCATTCCTCAGGGTGCGGTTCGAACACAGTGCTACACACATAAATAGTCTAACCAATACTTAGGCCAGCCCCAAATTGGTATGTCCAACCAAATTGATCTGGTTTTTAAACACATAAAGTGCCATCAGTGAAGAAAATAACTGCAAATCAAAGTGGAAAAATCTTAAAATCATCAAGTGTATAAAAAGTACCAACTTAAGCATTAAGATAAGATGAATCACTTTATTTATATTTATATTTCTTAAATTCGGTACTTTTTTGATTAACTGATGATTTTAGATATTAGTATACTTGAATTGGCACTGATATATGCACTTATTTGATCACTGATACGTTACACGGCCGGGCATTTTTTACCTTACAACTTCTCTTTGGCCAAATTCATTTTGCAATCACAAGAGCAAGCATTTTTTTGGAAAGCCAGTGAGCATTGGAAGAACATTGCGTGAACATCGAAAGGGCAAGATGTTAGGTATAAACCTAATATAGAGCTGTTCGACTGTTGAGTTTGTTTCAGTTTTCGAAATTTTCAAAATTTTGGGAAATTCGAAAGTGGCGAGTTAATTTTCGAAAAATCGTCCACTTGATTTTATTTTCGAAAATATCTTCTCGTTTCGATAATTATCTACTTTCGATTTTCGATACAAATTCGGTATCCGTGAAATTAAGGACGGGTTCGGAAAGTTCCCTCAGATCGATGTAGAAAACTGGGTCAATCGAATCCATATTACATCTGTACTTACTAACACTCTGCGGAAGTTTTCTCTGAAGACACAAAGACAAAACCTCCCCCCAACATTTTGTAAAAATGTTCAACCCCCATTCTTTCAGTTTGAGGGTGCATTTGTTTAAAGGAGACATTCTTTTTATTAAGTTTCTTTTTGTTGTTGGATTTCTGAGTTCCAATATATGCAGAAGGCTTAAAGGGACAGTTAGTGGAAATGATCACGATTATGTTAACACTTGTTAGTTTGTGTAATGCTTCTTAGCGATTCTACTATTCTCTTCCCATTTTGAAAAATCAGGTTGATTTCATACCCTTTGTTGTTCCATGCTGTTGATCATTCATTAGTGAGCTGACATTTAAGGGTATAACAGTCCTTCTTTTCCAGGAGCACCACATGTTTTTTTTTCCTAAAAAAACAACAAAAAAAAAAAAACCCAGTAATTTCTACTGATTGGCTTGTGGATGGTCAAAAATGCTTCAGATCTTACTGAGCAAAACTGAATCAACCCAGGCGCTGGGTAAAGGGCAAGACATAACGGACTCTACTAAGGGTCTGGAAACAGGAAGTCAGTATTTCATAGCATTATGTATACACAGACAAAAATGCTGAAGGGCAGGTTAAGGGTCATTGGATGGAAAAAAAAAACACTGCTCTTTTTTCTGAAAAGCAGATGTATTTTCTCTGAACTTCTCTTTAAAGGATATGTACACTGGGATTCTTTAATTGCTCATTACTGAGAAAAAAACTATAATTCTTCCCAACTATCACTGTGTACAATTATTTGTGATCTGTCCCCTATTTCTTTAGATATCAGTCTTACAACATTCTTGCATTTAAGCTTGTCAATCACGTGCCTTAACATCATTAAGTTTATGTTATGTATGTGCATAGTCGTTTGCTGTAGCTGGAATGGGGACAGTTGGTAGGTGATACTTGCATGGCAGGAAATTCCCTCCTCCTAAATGCTGCCTCATAGGGCTTACGAGCATGCTGCCCTACAGAGAGTCAGAGAGTCTGTATCAGGGGATGGGTGGAGACCTGAGCTTGAGCCAAAACAAGTACCAGATTAAATTAAGGCAGCAAACAACTAACCTATCAGGAAGTAAGTGTCTTACGTGTATTCATTTTATAGATGAAATGAGGCAAAGCAATTTTCAGTGTACAATTCTTTAAGATACAGTGGGATAAGGGTATCTCTAATCCTCGGTCCACGATGAAACTACTTATTAGTTGTTTTTTTTTACTGTTTGCCTCTACAGATTATTAGTGGGATACATAATTAAAAATGGAAATAATATTGGTTATTGCACAACATGTTTTAGTCAACACGGATTTTACATGTCACACTGATTTTCAGGCACTTTCTAATAATTGGGGTCAGAAGCCATTCATGTTTTTAGTCAAAATTGTATAATGATTAGCCACCTCCTTAAAGGGTAACTGGGTCAAAAAGACTTTAGAGTAAATTCACAGGAATTGTTCCTGAGTATTTTTGCCATTCACTAATATATAGATATTTACCTTTTCTGTGTAAATAGATAGCAGCATCACCAAGATCCCCTGCCTTCCTGTTCCTGCTCTGAAAAAACCATGTGAACATTATTAAAAAAACAAGTACGCTTTAACACCTCCTACATCCTGTTCTTATTTTAGTGATGAGATTGTCTCCTTCAAAGATGGACGATGAAGCTTCTACACTTCTCCCCCCACCTGGCACGAAAGCATATTGCCTTTTCCATTTGGGGCCTATGTGGGGTGGAGCCTAGGGGGTCGAGGATGCCTCAAGGTTTGTCGCATACCTGCCTGAAAGGTTACCACCTTTGGGGTTAGTTTGCTGTTAAGCCAGTTATTCACTTTTCTTACTGAGGTTTTTTTTCTAAGTCTTGGTAGTGGGACATAATCCTTCAGGAGTTTATATAGTCAATATTTTCATGAAAATATTAAAGATGACGTGGTTTAGAATAAGTTCAAAGCATTTGGATAGTAGGCGGACTCATTTGACAAAATTGAATTTTGTGGACCAGGTCTAGGAAAGAACTCTGTCTACAAAGCTGGCCGGGTACCGGGAAGATAAACCCTTTACGGCAATGGAGGTAGATAATCCGACAACTGGACAGAAGGATAATAGTGACTGAGATATGAGATTAAATATCATGTTTAATTGTATGATTCCATGCAGGTAATATAGGACAATAAAAAAACCTTACTGGACATATTAATAGTTTATAGAGCCTCATGGGGAATTTACAAACCCCTTTGATTCTCAGTGGATTAGGGGACATTGTAGGATTTTACTCCTATTGTAGGGAATTTGCTCTATGGTTCTGAGGCCTCAAAATACCCCCACAGGTAATAATGGGGTTGTTTGAGTTGGCCGTGTCTGTTTCAGGAAGTGAACAGCGCAAAACCCCACCACCGATTCCAAAAAAATCTCATTAGCCGTGTTTTTTGGCAATAATCTAAGACCAGCATCAGCCTGTCTTAAATTTTGCTAAAATAACCAGCAGTTCATCACACGACGCCAGTTGGCCCTATCGTATATGTGTTACTCCAGCCCTGCTACATGGTTTTGTTTTAATAGGCGTCCCTACAATTTCACTCATTTGGCGACCCCCTTCACCTTTTGGAAACCACATTGAGGTACATTCACAGAGCGTGCTAAGATCAGATTATTCATTATCTCATCTGAAGATTGCACGTGCCTAAATAATAAACTGATCACTCTCTGCACCACCCAATGGAGAACTGGGAGTAACAGACATAAAAACAAACACGTACCATAAACGCCGCTTCAGCCCACTTCCATCGTTTCTAGAAGTGGCCACACTGATACAGTAAATTGAGTGTGATTCACTATTTATTTACTTGAATCTTGGTGTCCAACCATGCTTGAAAACCAACTCTGACACATGTCGATGTAACGGTAACTTTGTTCCCCTCCCAAAAAAACTTTGTAGTTGTTGGCAAACCCCCAAAACCTCGACCTCAAAAGGTTTATAAATTCCAAAAGAGTGCTTTGTTGTAACAGTACTTACCCAGTCTTCTTCCTACGGCGTGCTTTCTGCTTGCTTCCTCTTGCCTTGACTGAGAGGCGATTGTATCATCCAATCCTGCCGGTTTCGGGCCCCTTTACTTGCTTCCGTGCACTGAAACAAGCAGTTGCCATGCCGGGGGAAAAGAATGGACTGGGAAGTACGTTAGAAGCATGCTTTGGAATTATAAACTTTTGAGGTCGAGGTTTGGGGGTTGCCATACCCTTAATAAATTGAATGTTTTTTCCTTCCAGGCGTGCGAATTCTTACCTAATTGTAAATATATATTACACACACACAAGAATAAAATCTATCCTAATAATAAACAGTAGTGATGAATTTCTCGCGTCTCAAAAAGGAAACCCGGTTTTTGATTCAGAAAATAGTGGTTTTCGGAAATCCGTGGATCTGATTGATTTTCGAAACTCTTTTCAATCAAAAATTGGAAATCGAAGAATTTATAGAAGAAAACGCAAAAAACCCAAAATTCCTATTGAAAATTCAAAAATGCCTATTCAATACAATAAATGTCGAAAAATGTAAGAAAATCCGATGTTTCTAACACACCACACATAGGGCCACAATTTATAAAGGACGGGATTGTTTTAAGCGATCGGTATTTTAGTGATTGCTATTGTGTTTTATCGATTACTGATAAATCTACGATTAACGTGATCATAGATTTACAATCCTCATAGAAAACCATTGTGTAGTTACTAGGGTTTGGTATATTCTACCAACGAACGTTCCTAACAAATGTTTGGTGTAAATGTATGAACCGCTGGCGTTTTTTTCGCCGTGACGTACATTACGCCGATGAAGTAACATTACCGATAACGCGCCGTAAGATACTGCATCGGGGTCGGGTACCATGGGCAGTTACCCGATTTGTGGGTCGGGTACCCATGGGTACCCGATTTGTGGATCGGGTTCGGGTGACCACGTAGAGTTTGAATTGTTTGTGGTCGGGTTGGGTAAAGAACACGAGGATAGACGTGGATAGATGAATTACAGTCTTTAAAGAATACGAAACCTTTTTTTCCCTGTCTATGAAGAGAAAACCTGTCTTTTATAACTGAACTGAGAAGCCTGTACAACTTTACTCTTGTAGTGCTCTGGGGTAGGTATTACAGGAGATCACTGGGTAATTGTAGTTAGAATGTTTATAAGGATGGCATTGTGGATTAGGACTACAGACAGCCATGTACAACTTTAACTCTGTAGTGCGGGGTATGTATTACAGAGATCACTGGGTAATGTAGTTAGAATGTTATACAGGATTGGGCATTGTGGATAGGGATATACAGACAGTTTGAGTTGTATGTACCACTTTAAACTCTTGTAGTGCCTGGGTATGTATTACAGTCTAAATACCGGAGACTGTGTTAGATTTCCACTGTGCTTATATGAGAAGAGAATACTAGCAGCTATGTAAAACTTTAACTCTTGTAGTGCTCTGGGTATGTTTACAGAGATCACTGGGTGTAATGTATGTGTGAATGTTATACAGGATGGCATGTGGATAGGAATACGACAAGCTATGTACCAACTTATACTCTTGTAGTTGTCTGGGTAGTGTATTACAGAGATCCCATGGGTAATGTAGTTAGATGAATTTGATACAGAAGATGCATTGTACATAGGAACTCAAACACCGCTATGTACAAACTTTAACTGGGGATAAATTTTGCAGAGATCAACTGGGGTTAAACAGCCTAATGCCGGAGGTGGCTGGAGAAAGGAGGGGTCATTTCTGACCTTGGTTTTACTGGCAGAGGTCAGAGCCCGAATAGAGTAACAATCTCCCATAGAACAAGTAACAAACTTCTATCGGCACCTGCACCTTATGCATTAGACCAGAGCAAGTGTCTGCATGGAACAGATGGAACATGTTGTGAGTTTCATTGGCTTTGTAAATCCTTCTGGCCACTAATGATTATATGGGCAGCGGTTTCTCAAACTTTTATTGTGGGGAACCCATGAAACAATTTTCTGTCTCAGGGAACCCCTACAATAAAATGATTGCTATATTATAATTTTCTTTACTGTCCTCCAGCCATCAAATCGCCAAAGACACTAATCCGTGAAATAAACTGATAAGATTTATAAAATATATGTCTATTTAAAAAATAACGCAACTCATTCTTACAATCAATGCAAGTGAGCCAGGAATAAAGGTAGAGCAAACTTACTGTTACGCGATCCTGCAACTGCAGCAGTTGAAAATTTCCCGACGGCGTCGGGTTCTGTTGAACTATAGCGCGACATTACAGTGCTATGCACGCTATAGCTGTATAGAACCAGGAGGCGGTCGGGACATGGTCAGTGGTGCAGAGGATCAACGTGTAAGGTAAATTTGCTCTAACCTATGTCCTGGTCCACTTGGATTGATTGAAGACGGGAGGTAAGGCACAGTCCTTAACCTAAAGAAAATGGTTTGTTATCCTTATAGTAGAACTTAAAGTAACTTAAGGTTAGGCTTTACTTGCAATATAGTGGTTGGACCTCATACAGTCCAGAGCAAAAAAAAGGACGGGAAGTGAGAGCAAAAAAATTGGTGGTTAATCCAAAGTGACAACAACAATGATTGGAGAAGAAATACACACGCACACATTTTTCGGACCCTCCATTTGGTCCTTGTCCTTCAGTGCATCAACAGACAGTGTGAAACACACAACACCCTTAATATATCACAAATGTTGCCACCAGATCAATACTAGTGGCCAGGTGTCCGCATTATTCAATAATCAATGAACAACAAAATTATTTATAAAGGTTCAGTTAACATTTCGCCTTCGTTAAAGTGATGCACCCCCAAAACTCAAATTACCCATCTGGCCACAATCTGTGTGTACAAAAATCCTTACATTTAAATCCCAGCTCTGTATGGGTTATCGCCCATGCTGTGGCCCCAGGAAAGTGTCAGTGTAGAAGGTCTGGGTGAATCATCTGCGCCTGCTACATCACCTCGAAAAGGTCTAAGAGGTGCGCAAGGAAGTCCTCCCACACCTCAGCCTCTGACTTCTTCTCCTCCCCATAGTGTAAAACCCCAAGTATATATTAATATATTGCTCCCCCAAGCCCAACACCGTAAAACAGAATTCAGGATAGAAAGTGCCAGATAGTTATTACCTTCCCTCTATCCTCCGGGCATTTTGAGCAAGCCAGCCGAGCCGCGTCCCTGATTTGCTCGCAAGGATGCCTGGCATCGCTACGGCGGTTGGGGCCAGGGGGATCAATATGTTAGAATATATTTAAAAGTTCAAAAAAAGGGCTGGACTTCCTTACCGCTCCTCAAAGACTTTTTAGATTAAGGGCGAAGGTCTTACACTTCCTTTTTCGCATCAGTCGCCACCCATTATAAAATGTAAAGTTTAGCGTTAAGTTCCATTTCAAGTCGTGTGTAAAAGATAATGCCAATAGCCAGGCATGATGTAGTTACAGTGTGGAAGTTAGTTCTCACTACTACTATATCGGTGTTGATATTCCAGCGTTAACCGTTTAAGCATTTTATTAATAAACAAATGGGTCGGGAATTAAAAGGGCATTTTTGCCATTGTTCCCAGCCATGCCATTACGCACAAGTTGATGTGTGAATTAACGTTCCTACAGTCCATTTATTAACTGCAATGAGGTCATGATTGTCCTCAAGTACAATTATGACAAAACGTTTCCAATAACTGAAAAAGTCTCCAGGGGGGTTCATATATTGCATAAAATATTGTTAAGCTACAAATTTTTAAACTTACTTCCGTGTTTTCATAATAGTTATTAAATGGGTGAATTACTCAAACGAAAATCCTATCTTGGTACATAAAAAGTACTCTATACGTGATTAAAATGCTAGACTATGATGGTAATCATCAAATCCTGAGATGTTTTAAGTGTATATAAATTCTGTGGTTGGGCAAAATTAGCCACATTACACCGAAAACTTTTGATCCGTGGTTTAAAATTAGCCTATACACATTTGGTATTCTTCAGCCAAAAGGCAAATTTCTCTATTTTAGTAAAGGATATGATAATAGTAAAACTCACCAGGCGAATTTGGCTCTATGTTTATAATAGGTATGATGATAAATATGTGTAAAACTCCCCACGGCTGAATTGTCTCTATTTTAGTTAATAGGATAGATAAAAGTTGTAAACACTCACCCAGGGAATTTTCTCTTATTTGATAATAGGATATGATAAATAGTTTAAAACTCCCCAGGGGGAATTGTTCTTCTTGTATTAATAGGAATGATAAATAGTGAAAAACTCACCAGGGAATTGTTCTCTATTTTATTAATAGGATATGATAAAACTAGTGTAAAAACTAGCCAGGGAATATTTCTCTATTTCTTTAATAGAATGTAAATAAATATGTAAAACCACCCAGGAATTTTCTCTATTTATTAATAGGATATGATAATATGTGTAAAACTCACCACAGGTGAATTTTCTCATTTTATAATAGGATATGATATAAATAGTGTAAAATCTCACCAGGGAATTTTCTCTTTTTTTAATAGGATTATATGAAAATAGTGTATAAAACTCAACCAGGCAGATTTTCTCTATTTTTATTACGATAGATCGAGTATAAAGGAGGTTTTATCTTAAATCAACTAAACCTGCGGCTTCCGCAGAAACTACTTTCATAAACGTCATGCGCAGTTCATAGTCTCTGCGAGATGTCATCGCGCAGCTATGGATAATCATAGGAGCGTTAACAACTGGGGCCCGGTGGAAGTCCTCTTCGGATTGCGGCATAGATGAGGAATAGATGAAGACAGTGTACTAACGACTGCCGGGATGGGGGGAGGGGGACATTTTCTTTTTTTATGTTGATTAATGTGTAACATGAGACACCCAGGAATTTTTACTTTTTTATCTAATAGGATGAAATGTGAAACTCGCCAGGGCAATTCTCAAAGATGAACATGTAAAATCCCCAGAGCTGATTGGTCTGTAGTTTATTAAAGAATCTAAATAGTGTAAACGGTCACCCTAGGGTGATGGTCATTAACAGTCGGACCAGATACAGTAAACACCCAAGGTAATTCTCTATTTATTAGTGGATTGTGAAATGAAACTACCCAGGTGTCTACTCTAGAGTCATTGGGAGTATGTAATAGTTAACAAACATCCCAGTGGATCTATTAGGTAATAGGGTTACTGTAAATAGTTAATACCTCGCAGGGGAACTTAATGTTATTAATGGATATAATGCGCTGAAGGGGAATGCTCTTTTTAATAGAATGAAATGCGTAAATCCCAGGGAATTTTCATGATATAGGATATATAAACGAGGTTCCACCGGTGTCTTTTTCTATAGATGTATTAGGGTAAAATAACCCAGTGTCTTTTTTAAATGGATATGGATAAATAGTGTAAAACTCACCCAGGTGATTTCTCTTTTATTAATAGGATATGATAAATAGTGTAAAACTCATACCAGGGGAAGTTCTCTATTTATTAATAGGATATGATAAATAGCTGTAAACTCACCAGGGAATTTCTCTATTTTATTAATAGGATATGATAAAGAGTTGTAAAACTCACCCAGTGAATTTTCTCTATTTTATTAAAGGATATGATAAATAGAGTGAAAACTCACCCAGGTGAATTTCTCTATTTTATTAATAGGATATGATAAATAGTGTAAAACTCACCCAGGTCGAATTTTCTCTATTTATTAATAGGATATGATAAATAGTCGTAAAAACTCACCCAGGCGAATTTCTCTATTTTTATAATAGGATCTGATAAATAGCGTAAAACTCACCCAGGCGAAATTTTCCTCTATTTTATTAATAGGATATGAATAATAGTGTAAAAAAACCCAGGAGAATTTCTCTATTATTAATAGGAATGATAAATAGTGTAAAATCACCCCAGGTGAATTTTCTCTATGTTTATTAATAGGATATGATAAATAGCGTTTTAAAAATACTCAGGGAATTTCTCTATTTTTAATAGGATATGATAAATAGTGTAAAACTCACCCAGGTGAAGTTCTTCTTATTTTATTAATAGGATATGATAAATAGTGTAAAAACTCACCAGGTGGAATTTTCTCTATCTTATTAATAGATATGATAAATAGTGTAAAACTCACCGAGTGGAATTGTCTCTGTGTTTTATTAATAGGATTGATACAATAGTGTAAACTCACCCAGGGTGAATTTGTCATTTTTAGTTAGATAGGATATGATAACTATGATAAAATCCACCCAGGGGAATTTTCTCTAATTATTAGATAGATAAGAAACTCAGAGTGGAAATTATTAATAGGATGTAACGTGTTATAACTCACCCGGGTGAATTTTCTCATTTTGATAATAGGATATGAATAATAGTGTAAAACTCACCGGGTGAATATCTCTCATTATTATAATAGGATATGAAAATTAGTGTAAACTCACCCATGGTGAATTTTCTCTATTTATTCATAGGATATGATAAAATCGTGGTAAACTCACCCAGGCGAATTTTCTCTATTTATATTAAGGATATGATATATAGGTAGAAGACTCACCCTGCAAATTCTTCTGCTATTTATAATAGGATATGATAAATAGTGTTAAAAAACAACCCAGGAGAAATTTTTCTATTTTTAGCGAACAGAAATACCATTTACAAATAGAATATAAATAAAATATTTTATTCAATACACATTATGGATATTCATAAATTAACAATGTATACCTGAAGACGGTCCCAGAAAGTCCATCGGAGTCCCACGGAAGACGGTCCAAGAAATCAGGCCCAGCAGCCCCCACTCAATCAGGCCCAGCAGCCCCCCCCCCACCCCCCCCCCCCCCCAGCCCCCGCAGCCCCCACCCCCAGGTCCAGCAGCCCCCACTCAAAGGCCCAGCAGCCCCCAACAAGGCCCAGCCACCCACAATCCGGCCCAGCAACCCCCAATCAGGCCCAGCAGCCCCCAAACAGGCCCAGCAGTCCCCAATCAGGCCCAGCAGCCCCCAATCAGGCCCAGCAGCCCACGTGGGTTTTAGATGGATTTGGGCCATATTGAATCTCCCCCTTTATCTTTCTGTTCTGTATTTTCTTTATAAGATTTTTCTTTGCTAAGCAATTAAAACCTGCCCATGGTGCCAGCAATAACATTAAAAAGCTGCATTTCTAAACCGGGCTCATTAAATAGCAAGTTCCAAAGATGCATAAATAAAAGGAAATGAGGATCGCATTGTCTCTTCTGTTCTAATGAAGGTTAATGGTCATAACAAGAATCAATATCACTAATGAAACTGCTCGGAGTGAGGGCAGCACTGTGTAAACAAGAGCCCAACACCTTTAACTGCTAGAGTCTACAGTGATTTACTAAACCATTGACATTCAACTTGGCTACATTACACACATGACTAATTTAAATCAGAACAAAGTGCAAAAAGTTTTTACGAAAGTACAAAGTTTTTTTCGGAAGTAAAAAAAAAAATGTTCCCGAGATTTATATTTCATAGATTAAGCCCCATGGAAGTACAAACTCATAGTGTGCCCATTTATAAAGTCCAACACATATATAACTGTATGATACGTTGAACAGATTGCCAACATAAATAGGAGGTTTAGCACAATATATTAAAATACTGACTTTCTGTTTGCAGGACCCCTAATAGTGTCCACTGAGGTCTCAGACCCTGGGTCAACTCAGTAGAGATCTGAGCATGCCTGACTCTTTCAACAGCCAATCAGTAAAAATGACTGTTAGAAACATTGGAAGTGGTGCATCTTAGGGGAAAGAAGGAACATTGCAGAACGTGAAATTGCAGCTGATAACTGACCAGAGCAAAGCATAGCAAAGGGCATATGTAATATAAAGAAATTATTTAAAAAGACAGTTCAGTGGAAATTATCAATATTTGTTAAATTGTTAGTTTGTGTAATGCCTTCTTAGTGATTCTACATATTCTCTCCCATTTTAAAAAATCAGTTGATTTCATACCCTTTGCTATCAGGGGTGTCTCTAGGGTTTTTGCCACCTGAGCCAAACTGTGAATGCCGCCTCTATGGGGTGGGCGTGGATTAACAAGTGGGTGTGGATTAACAAGTAGGCGTGTGTCCACGGGTGGCCATTTTGAACTTGGCATTACTGAGGTATTTATTTATACAGTTCCTCAAAAAGACATTTATCCTCAACATACTTACTGAAGAATATAATATTTTGGCCAAAAGATTTGTAAGCCCTTCACAAACCCCCCGGTCCCAAACGCCCCAACCACCTATCCGTTACCCGGAAACACACTCCAAGCAACCGCAGGCGGACGGTAAACAATCAGACCGGTGGGTTGGTGAACAAACTATTTTATCACACAATTAATATTACTAAATCAATATACTCACTGCCACCACATCCCGATTAAACAGCGATGACCTGTACCTATATGGGGATATCCGCTCCCCTACTTCTAACAACCTGTGGGAAATTGGTTATTCACCCTAATATTCTGTACCCACAGTTATACAGTATCTCTATATAACCTACACAATACTTCTCCTATATAGCCGTACTTCAAGACACATGTTTGTTTTGGGATATACTCAGAATAGGACAATAGCCTATAAATGATTTTATATCATTTTATTAAAAGTTGTTAAAAATAGTGCATACAAATATAAGAACAATAAATAAATCACTGAACAAAAGCGGTAACACACAAGTGAGGGTAGAATTGGTAAAGAGAATACTTAGAGATAATATGCATCTGAATAGTCCATGAGAAGAGCCCAGAACTTGATAATCCGTTATTGGAAAATAATAGTCCAAATGATAGTCCTCGCGTTAAGCCAATACGGTCTGTCCAGTTGGCTAGAATGTTATTCCAGATGTTCTTGATAATGTTATGACAGACTCCTGGGATGAGACCCAGTTTCCATTTTTATCCTTTCTTCAGAAATGGAGTGGTCTGGTCCCTAGGGGGTGGACTTGGTTCTGCCCCAGAAGGTTGGTTCCAAGTTTTGGAGGGAATTTCAAATATCGAATTCCAACCCCCCGGCCATAATCCATGAACCATACATGTCACATCACATAAATCCTGATGGTCCCATAACTAATTTTTTCCCCAACAGACACAGACCAAATACGACATATCTGGGGTATCCTAGACCTAAGAAGGATAATATCCAATTTGGCTTGGGCTATATATTGTGTCAGGTCTCTATAAATGTAGAATTAAATTACTGGATAAACTGGGTTATTTATGAAAACCTGAAATATTCTACATCCGGAATTTATTAGGAATTGAATTGCCTTTGATCTGCCAGTTTGGTTTCTGTTCAATTCTCTACTAGGAGATTCCCCTGCTAGTTCTGTGTCTCATTGGGTCTGGGACTTTTGTTTATATATCACACCTTGCACCTATTGAAGTTAGACCTCCTGCTAAGTCAGCCTAATTTAACACCAAATGGCCCTGCTTTGGGAAAAAACACGAATTACACTGGCGAGTACCAGAACAGTGAACATGTTGGAAGCTACCATGCTGCTTGATCATGCCATTAGGGTGAAATACTACTCGAAAATTGGGGGGTGTCAATTTCGATATTGTTCTATTGGCGTTACATTGAATATCTGTTCGTCCACCCCCCTCATAGCTGTCGCATAGGGATTGGTTTTGGCACAACCTAGACCGTTGCGACCAACTTCCCTGTGGCGCCATGGTGGTTCGCCCCTTTTATGATGTTTTGACAAACAAAATCACATTGCTGGAAAACATATTTTCTTTTTTGGGTTTTACCCTCCCTCCAGTCACAATGCTATAGGTACAAGCTGTGCTGGCGTTGGAATCCATTTTGTTACCCATGGCAGACTGGTCACACTGTCTTAACAATGGATCATCTCCAACACACACCATCTCCTGACAGAAGCCACAACTTCATTTATATTACCTGCTGGATAACCATGTCAGCACTGAGTAGCTTTGTCATTACATCACCCCCCCGGTGTGCTTGGGTAAACAAAGGGTTGGAAATAGTGGCTGCTGCGTCACTACGGCATCTGGACTCTATTTCCCAGAAGCCTCTTGGCCAAATCCCAGGTTAAACACTGTTTGTACCAACATTGTTACAATTTTTACACTCTTCAACCACTCCTCCTGCACAATACTTTCTGGTTCCTCTTGAGACAGAACCAATACCATGGACTCTGACTCTTCAGTACAGTCAATTCTCTGTGTTTACCTGGAAAACATCCCTGTTTCCCTACACAATCCTTTATCAGATTTTTATATAGCAGGTTTCTTGGTTAGTTCTACCTGCCCAAAGCTGCCCTTGTCTCCTTCGGTCTGGAACAACAACATCCACCCCCTCTACACATCACTGACTGGGCTTAACTGGTTCTGGCACTGTCGGACTCCTGCTCTGGTCTCCCACCCTCCTTCCCAGTTTACTCTGCACTAAGTCACTAGATCGAACCAGGTAGATCTCTGGGAAAATGCTACCTCCTCCCTCCCCTCTCTAGTCATACACTCGGGCTTACTGTTCTGCCTATCGGACTCCTACTCTGTCTCCCACCCTCCTTCCCGTCACTCTGCCCTTGTAACCTGACTGAACCAGGGTGATATCCAGGGAAACCTACATTCCCTACTGCTCTCTCTGAAGGTCCCAACTGATCAGTGTGCTGTCCGTCTGCAGTGTTATCTCAGAGTCTGCATCACAAGTTCCAGCCAACTGTCCTGTGGGTAGTTGTGAAGCTTTGGCAGGGTTAGTCAACTGTATCAGAACATGGAACGAACTTGCAAATAGCGTCTCCTGCTCTTGATTCCATGACCGTCCCCTAGCACTCCTTCCAACCTGTGGTGACCGTTAACACAGGTAACACATTTTTTGACAGATTCTCCATTGTCATTGATAACATTCACATTTTTAACATGTAACTTACATATATTAGACACTTTATCACCTCCACACATAACATGGAGGCTGCCCCCCCTCTGGTAGGTGACTCAGAGCCTTCTCCTGGTGACTCCAGACTGGGTACTGTTGTAGTTGGGTCAATCCAGGCGCCACTACCAGTTTTTCAGCCAGTTGCCCTGTGACACAGGGGTCAACTGCTGACAATCTACATGTCTGAGGTCCAGAGTTGAAATGGATATCTTGGACTTCCTCTTTCAACACTAAACCCCAGACCTTAGCAGTACTCCAGTAACTGCTACTGTCCGGTACAACATTATCACAAGTACATCATTGGCATTCCTTAACATTACTATAACATGCATTCCTATCCACAGATACAGGCTTAATGTTAGATACACATAATTACCCAATTGCACATTTACCACCAGGTACCTGTGACTAGGTCCTGTCCAAACCCCTTCCCTCTCCAGCTGTTCTAACGCACCGGTAGCACAATCCTTTGGTGAGTTGAACCTTTAGCTTCGGACTTCCGGGACACTTTTTTTTGGCGGTTTGATACTGGGCCACACTATGTGCCTAAATCTGTCCCCACACACTGGACGGGTATCATCCGAGATACCCACTCTTCTCTTTCTCCTGCTTTCCCACCCCCCAGTCGATTTTCACTCGGCGCCTGGGCGATGTTAGGAAGAATGCCCCCTATTCCCGTGAGGGTCAGGTGCTTATCCGGAGGATGTTCTCTTTTGTAACAAGGTTTAGAGTGAACCAAAGTGTGCGGCTCCTGTATCCCTGAAGCCAGTAACATGTCCGGTTGTTCACTTTACCATCTGGTGATTTGGAGTGTGCGTTGGATTTCCTTTTGTACGGACCGGAACCTTGTACAATAAACCTCTGGGGTCACCTTGTACTTGTGCCGATAGCAGCCTTGATAGCTCCTAATACGTATCACTTTCTCCTCCGTAACTCTATAAAAGCATCCAGGCTTTGTAGCGCAGACGTGGAATCAGAAATGTCTGGCCCAATCCTCCTGAGGCAGACGATACTGACGGCGAGGCTCTCTCAAAGAGCGCAAGAACAATCAATGTCTGTATCCTTCTCCATTGCTGCAAATTTAACTTGTGACTCACTTGGCAACCTTGTTCCTTCCTGCTCCGGAGAACTTGGGGATGACCTGTGGGCGGACTGGCGCAGTTTAGCCATTTCCAGTTCATATTGTCGTGCAGCTTGTCGTCTCTGCACGCTCAGCCTGTCGCTCAGCTCGTCGCTCCTCCATCTCACGCTGGCGTTCAGAAATTCAGGTCTTACTCCATTGGTTAGTGTCGCTCTAACTTTTGCAACACTGCCCTGGAGCTGAGGAGAACTCTGTAGCTGCAGACATACACATTGGTATGGTGATACGTCCTTGATGGTATTCCAGGCTGGACATATCATTTTGAATCCAGGTCGTAGTGAGTGATTCCTGCTGTAGGCTCATCCAGCATTTCCTGTTGCTTGGAATCGGCCTCCATTAATTCATCACGAATCAGCTCCTCCCTCCTTTTCAGCGATAGGGATCAATGTGTCTGCTTTGTGGCAAACAACGATTAAGTCCATCAGACTCATGTTTCTATAATTCACGATTCCACATTTTGCCAAGTAGAAAAAGTAGAGAAAAAGATTTTGGGGAAGGGCACTGTGTGTTTTTACCTGTTCAGTATATATTCTAATGCAAACCGCTATTAACCACAGAACTTGGGTTCTGCTCTACAGAGTTACTTAGTTAACACTGTATTATTAGAGATTCTGGTATAAACACAAATATCCCAAACGCTGCCAACCAATTTGTCACAAACCCCCCCGGTCCCAAAACGCCCCAACCAACCTATCCGTTACCGAAACCACACTCCAACAACCGACAGGCGGACGGTACAGATCAGACCCGTGGGTTTGGTGAACAAACATATATTACAACATTAATATTACTAAATATCAATATACTCCACTGCCACCACATCCCGATTAAACAGCGGAATGACCTGTTTAGCCTATATGGGGATATCCGCTCCCCACTTCTAACAACCTGTAAGGAAATTGGTGTATTCACACCTAATATTCTATACCCGTTATAACAGTATCTCTATATACCCTACCACATACTTCTCTATAGTAGCGTACTCGAAGACACGTTTTGTTTTGGGATATACTCAGAATAGACAATAGCCTTAAATGATTTATATCATTTATTAAAAGTTGTTAAAAATAGTGGCATAAAAATATAAAAAGAAAAATAATAATCACTGACATAAAGCGGTAACACAAGTGAGGGTAGAATTGGGTAAAGGAAATACTTAGAGATAATTGGCATCTGATAGTCCATGAGAGAGTCCAGAACTTGATAATCCAGTTTATTGGGAAAATAATAGTCCAAAATGATAAGTCCTGCGTTAAGCCATACGTCTGTCCAGTGGCTAGATGTTATTCCAGATGTTCTTGTAGATGTTATTGACAGACTCCTTTGGGATGAGACCCAGTTCATTTTTATCCTTTCTTCAGAAAAATGGGAGTGGCTGGTCCCTAGGGGGTGGACTTGGTTCTGCCCAGAAGGTTGGTTCCAAGTTTTGGAGGGAATTTCAAATATCGAATTCCAACCCCCGGCCATAATCCATGAACCATACATGTCACATCATCACATAATATCCTGATGGTCCATAACTAATTTTTCCCAACAGAACAGACCAAATACGACATATCTGGGTGTATCCTAGACCTAAGAGGATAATATCCCAATTTGGGCTTGGGCTATGATATTGTGTCAGGTCTCTTAAATGTAGACATTATTAAACTGGATAAACTGGGGTTTTTATGAAAACCTGAAATACTTCTACATCCGGAATATAAGGAATATGAATTGCCTTTGATCTGCCAGTTGGTTTCTGTTCAATTCTCTACTATAGATTCCCTGCTAGTTCTGTGTTCTATTTGTCTGGGACTTTGTTTATATCTTCACACACCTTCACCTATGACAGTTGAACCTCCTGCTAGATTCAGCTAATTTAACACCCAAATGGCCCTGGCTTTGGGAAAACACACGAATTAACTCTGCGAGTACCAGAACAGTGAAACAATGTGGGAAGCACCATGCTGCTTGATCATGCCATTAGGTGAAATACTCGAAATTGGGGTGCAATTTCAGATATTGTCTATGGCGTTTTACATTGCATATCTGTTCGTCACAAGCCCTGCTACCACATCAGGTAGACTCTTTCAGGCAGGGACCTAACTAACCTAACTAGTCTACCTAGGCTAACCTAATAAACTCTAGCTAAGCTAACCTACCATATGAATGTGCCTTTTTACAAACAACATCTAACACAATTTAACCAAGAGAAATATGAAAAAAACTTCAATCTGCGCAAGTAAGTTTGGTTGAGCAATCTTGGCAAGTTCAATAAGAGTCATTTAGTTTCAAATCTTTTGGTCAAAGCTTTTCAATTCTATGAAACAAAAGTAAAGCAAAGTAAAGTGCAAACAATTATAACCCATAAACTGTATAAAACCGTATACAACTATTATCTAACTACAACTCAATCATATTACAACACACATTCAAAACAACGGTAGATATCTATTTAAAATTAAATCTTATCTGGTGCCGCCGTCTTCCTCACTTCAGGCACGGGGGGGCTTCAATTGGCTGTTGAGGTACTCTGAAAAGAACAAAAGCTCAGTCATGAATGCTGTGTAAGTGTATGTATGTGTTGGAGAATAAAGGCAAGGACTTACCTTGATTGCCGAGGGGATCCAGCCTTTATTAGCCCCATCAACTCCTGACTTGGTTGGAGAGTGCAGCCTTTTCTTTGGTTGGGAAAACACTGCAGGTGGAGACATTGTACTGCTCAGTTCTGAAATTTGGATACCCTGGAAAAGAAACAAATAGCTCAGAGATGAAGTGGGTATGTAAGTGTATGTATATGGAGAATAAAGGCATGATCTTACCATGATTGCGGAGGGGATCCAGCCTTTATTCGCCACATTAGCTCCTGACTTGGTTGGAGAGTGCAGCCTTTTCTTTGGATGGGAAGACGCAGCAGGTGGAGACTTTGAACCGCTCAGTTCCGAAATCTGGACACCCACGTAGTGGGTGAGTAAGTGTATGTATGTGTTGGAAAATAAAGATAAAGTCTTACCTTGATTGCAGAGGGGATCCAGCCTTTATTTGCTACATCATCTCCTGACTTGGTTGGAGAGTGCAGCTTTTCTTGTAGATGTGAAGACTTGGCAATACACAGTGGGGCCAGTAGTGGTTTAAATTTTAGTTTGGGGGTGGACATGCCCTTTAAGCTGTGTGTGAACTCTCGTGGGAGGAGGAAGCCGAACACCCAGGTCCCACCCCCTCTGTCCCACCCCCTCAGACCCAGCCCCTCCCCCCCTCTGTCACTCTGTTTTACAGCCAGCCCTGACACCTTTGGTTAATAGGAGGTTAATTTAGCATGGTGTCATGTCAGTGAGCAGTTCTGACTCCCCCCACCCTCACCCAGACATTGATGTCTACTGCAACCCTCTCCCTCACAACCCCCCACAGACACATGATTAATATCATTGGGGTCCAGGACAAACACACACCCCACCATCTAAAACCGGGCCCCCTAGCTCCTGTCCCCCACCCAGAGATCTTAGAACATACCTGGTGTGTGTACAGTTTATTGGTGTCAGACCCAGTAATGCAGCATGGACAGGAATTTTCACACTGTGAAGAGTTAACTTAAGAAATCAACCCACCCAGAGCAGCCAGCAGTCTGTGGTCTGTGGTCCCGCCCCTTAATGCAAACTTGTGATCCGATTGGCTGTTCTGCTCTGAAGGGAAAAGAAGCAGCCAATCAGGTAGATTGCAGCCACACACACAATCCTTCTCCATTGCTGCAAATTTAAACTTGTGATCACTGGCAAACTTGTTCCTCCTGAACTCAGGAGAACGTGGTGATGAACGTGGGCGGACTGGCGCAGTTAGCCATTTCCAGTTATATTGCGTGCAGATGCAGCAGATTGTCGCCTCTGCAGCCATCAGCCCGTCTCTCTGCACTCTTCACGCTCAGCCCGTCGCTCCTCCATTTCGGCTTGCTGCTGACGCTGGCGTTCCAGAATTGCAGGTGACTCCATTGGGGTTGTGGCTTAACTTTTGCAACATGCCTGCGAGTGAGGAGACTCTGTAGCTCGCAGACACCAACATTGGTAATGGTGAACCTCCTTGGGGTATTCCAGGCTGGACAATATCATTTGAATCCAGGTCATAGTGAGTGGATTCCTGCTGTAGGCTTATCCAGCATTTTCCTGTGCTTGGAAATCTCCTCCATTAATTCACGAATCAGCCTCCTCCCTTCCTTTTCCGATAGAACAATGTGTCTGCTTTGGCAAACACGATTAAGTCATCCAGACTCAGTTTCTATAATCACAGTTCAGACATTTGCCAAGTAGAAAAAGTAGAAGAAAAAGATTTGGGGAAGGGCACTTTTTGTTACCTGTTCAGTTATATTCTAAGCACCGCTATTAAACCCAGAACTTGGGTTCTGCTCTACAGAGTTAATTAGTTAACACGTATTATTAGAGATTCGAGTGAGAAACACCAAAATATCCCAAACGCTGCCAACCAATGTCACAAACCCCCCGGTCCCCAACAAACGCCCCACCAACCACCTATCCGTTTACCGGGAAAACACACTCCAAAGCAACGCACAGGCGGACGGACAGATCAGACCCGGTGGGTTTGGGAACAAACTATATATTACACAATTAATATTACTAAGTATCAATAACTCATGCCACCACATCCCGATTAAACAGCGGAATGACCTGTTACCTATATGGGGATATCCGCTCCCCTACTTCTAAACAACCTGTAAGGAAATTGGTTATTCACACCTAATATTCTATACACAGTTATACAGTCTCCTATATGCCTACACAATACTTCTCTATGGTAGCGGACTTCAAAGACACAGGTTTGTTTTGGGATATAATCTCAGAATAGGACAAAGCCTATAAATGATTTATATCATTTATTAAAAGTTGACAAAAAAGTGATAAAAAATATAAAGAAAAATAAAAAAATCACTGAACATAAAGCAGAACAAAGTGAGGGTTAGAATGGGTAAAAGAAGAAATACTTAGAGATAATTGGCATCTGAATAGTCCATGAGAAGAGTCCAGAACTTGAAATCCAGTTATTGGGAAAATAATAGTCCAAATGATAAGTCCTGCGTTAAGCAATACGGTCTGTCCAGTTGGCTCTAGATGTTATTCCAGATGTATTGTAGATGTTATGACAGACTCCTTGGGATGAGACCCAGTTCCATTTTTACTTCTTTAGAAAATGGGGAGTGGTCTGGTCCCTAGAGGGCGGGGACTTGGTTCTGCCCCTGAAGGTGGTCCTAGTTTTGGAGGGAATTGTAAATATCGAATTCCAACCCCCAGCCCAAATCCATGAACCATACATGTCACATCAACATAATATTCCTGATGGTCCCTAACTAATTTTTCCCAACAGAACAAGACCAAATAAGACATATCTGGGGTATCCTAGGCCTAAGAAGGATAATATCCCAAGTTTGGCTCGGGACTATGATATTGTGTCAGTCTCTATAAAGTAGAATTAATTACTGGATAAACTGGGGTTATTTATGAAAACCTGAACATAATTCACATCCGGAAATTTAAGGAATAGGAAGACCTTTGATCTGCCAGTTGGTTTCGTTCAAATCCCAACTACAGAATTCCCTGGTGTCTCGTTGCATACCAGTCTATGACATTGTTTGGTTATTATGGGGAATTCACACCTTCCCCATTGAGTTAGACCCCTTGCTAGTCAGCTAATTTAAACACAAATGGCCCTGGCTTTGGGGAGAAAACATGAATTAACTCGGCGATACCAGAAAAGTGAAACAATGTGGAAGCTACCATGCTGCTTGACATGCCATTAGGGTGAAATAATTGAAAATTGGGGGTGCAATTTCAGATATTGTCTATGGCGTTTTACATTGAATACTGTTCGTCACAAGCCCGATAGTGATAAACAGACAGAAAGACAATGAAATAGACTCAGAAATAGAGTCAGAGTTGGACACAAATTAATGACACAAAAGACACAGTAAACTGGCATTTCATTATGTACTGGTAGCAATTTGGTCATTTTAAACTTACTGTTGTGTTCAGTTGTAGTCAGATGCTTGCCCACATCTTGGCCAGGGAGACCTTCTTGTACCTCTACATGGATCTCTACCCCATTCTATCTCTATCTGTCCCTTTCTTATCTGTATATCTATCTCTATCTATATATCTGCCCTCTGTTTATCTATTTAATCGTCTGTCTGCTATTGTCTATCTGTTCTCCTATCTAGTCTGTGCGTCTTGTTATCTATCTCTGTTCCTCTATCTAACGCCATCAGCTTCCGATCTATATCAGCTACTATCGTATCTATCTATCTATCATCTATCTATCTATCTATCTATCTATCTATCTATCTATCTAATCTATCTATCTATCTATCTATTATCTATCTATCTATCTCTGCTTTAGCTACTATCTATTAACTCTGTTTACTGTGCTATCATATTCTATATCTATCTATAATGTGATTTTGATACAGCATTGTTACCTGCTGTGCAGTCACAGGTCAGGGATAGAAAAACCAAGTTGGATCCCAAGGCATGCCCATTGCCTGCTGTTAAACAGAAGCGAGTTGGAAATTCCTCAGTCCCTCCTCCTTCTGCACAGCACTCTGCATCGGTACAATTGATGTGACACGTCCACAATGTGATCGTGGAGGGACCCTGCCAGGGAGGGATTGTAAATCAGACGGGAGGGATTGTAAATCGTGAGTAGAATTAGCTGTGTTGGGGATGTCCTGAAGGGAGGATCAGTATGTTCTCTCTCTACCTCTGTCTGCCACACTCTCCATGGAGGAGTTTAAATCTCCCGCTTCCCTGCTGTGCACTGGGAGGAGGGGGGAAGGAGGGGAGTCAGAGCACACATTAGCAGGTTCGGGCACTTGCGCTATTCATAGCGCTAGCAGGACATTCGGGCACTTAGCAAAAGACAACAAAGATAAGCTAGCCTGGAGGGAAACTGCAGCAGCCTAAAGAATAGAATGCACAACAAGTGGCAAAAAAAGAGGGAACTGCGGGCACAAACACAGAGACACAGGGACGCCACTGCATTTATATATAAAGACATTAAGCCGTTACATAACAGGCGCTAGAAGCCCAGAGTGCCTCCATCATTCATGTCCCAAGGCCACAGTTCCCTCTTAGGTCCCAGACAGGGTCCCCCTATGTCCCAGCCCAGGGCCCCCCCTCGACCCAGACCCAGGGCCCCCGTCGTCCCAGACCCAGTGCCCCCCCTCTCTGTCCCAGACCCAGGGCCCCCATCTGTCCCAGACCAGGGCCCCCCTCTGTCCCAGACCCAGGGCCCCCCCTTGTCCCAGACCTAGCCCCCCTCTCTCCCAGTCCCAGGGTCTCCCTGTCCCAGACCCAGGTCCCACACCCTGTCCCAGCCCCCCGTCTGTCACAGATCCAGAGTCCCCACTCTGTCCCAGACCAGCGGTCCCTCTTGTCCCACCACCCCTCTGTCCCGACCCAGGGCCCCCATCTGTCCTAGACCCAGGGCCCTCCTCTGTCCCAGACCAGGGCCCCTCCTCTGTCCCAGACCCAGGGCCCCCCACTCTGTCCCCGACCCAGGTCACACCACTCTGTCCCAGACCCAGGCCCCCCTCTGTCACATCCAGAGTCCCCTGTCTGTCCCAGACCCAGGGCCCCTCCTCTGCCCCAGACCCAGGGTCCCCCACTTTGTCCCAGACCCAGGGTCTCCCCTCTGTCCAGACGCAGGGCCCACCTCAGTCCCAGACCCCCCTCTGTCCCAGACCCAGGGCCCACCTCTGTCCCAGACCTAGGGCCCCCCCTCTGTCCCAGACCCAGCCCTTCTGTCCCAGACCAGGGTCCCCCTCTGTCCAGACCAGCCCCCCCTCTGTCCAGACCCAGGGGCCCCACTTGTCCCAGACCCAGCCCCCCCTCTGTCCCAGACTAGGGCCCCCCCTCTGTCCCAGACCCAGCCCCCTTCTGTCCCAGACCAGGGTCCCCCCCTCGTCCCAGACCCAGCCCCCCCTCTGTCCCAGACCCCCCCCCTGTGCCGACCAGGGCCCCTGTCGTCCCAGACCCGGGCCCTCCTCTGCCCCAGACCCAGGGCCCCCCACACTGTCCCGACCCAGGTCCCACCCCCTCTGTCCCAGACCCAGGGCTCCTCCTCTGCCCAGATCAGCCCCCCCTGTCCAGACCCAGGGCTTCCTCTGCCCCAGAATCAGCCCCCCTGTCCCAGACCCAGGGTCCCCCATTTGTCCCAGACCCAGGGTCCCCCACTTTGTCCCAGACCCGGGCCCCCCCTCTGTCCAAACCCAGCCCCCCTGTCCCAGACCCAGCCCCCCCTCTGTCCCAGACCCAGGCCCCCCCCCTCTGTCCCAGTCCCAGCCCCCCCCCACTGTCCAGCCCCAGCCCCCCCTCTGTGCCAGACCCAGGGCCCCCCTCTGCGCCAGACCCAGGGCCCTCCTCGCCCCAGACCCAGTCCCACCCCCTCTGTCCCCACCCCCTCAGACCCAGCCCCTCCCCCCCTCTGTCACTCGTTTTACAGCCAGCCCTGACACCTTTGGTTATAGGAGGTTAATTTAGCATGGGTCATGTCAGTGAGCAGTTCTGACTCCCCCCACCCTCACCCAGACCTTGATGTCTACTGCAACCCTCTCCCTCACAACCCCCCACCGACACATGATTAATATATCATTGGGGTCCAGGACAAACACACACCCACCAGCTACCCCGCCTCACTGTCCCCCACCCAGAGATCTTAGAACATACCTGGGTGTGTACAGTTTATTGGTGTCAGACCCAGTAATGCAGCATGGACAGGAATTTTCACACTGTGAAGAGTTAACTTAAGAAATCAACCCACCCAGAGCAGCCAGCAGTCTGTGGTTGTGGTCCCGCCCCTTAATGCAAACTTGTGATCCGATTGGCTGTTCTGCTCTCTGGGTCTGGGGCGAGGAGGGGCCCTGGGTCTGGCGCAGAGGGGGGCCCTGGGTCTGGCACAGAGGGGGGGCTGGGGCTGGACAGTGGGGGGGGGCTGGGACTGGGACAGAGGGGGGGGGCCTGGGTCTGGGACAGAGGGGGGGCTGGGTCTGGGACAGGGGGGCTGGGTTTGGACAGAGGGGGGGCCCGGGTCTGGGACAAAGTGGGGGACCCTGGGTCTGGGACAAATGGGGGACCCTGGGTCTGGGACAGGGGGGCTGATCTGGGGCAGAGGAAGCCCTGGGTCTGGACAGGGGGGGCTGATCTGGGCAGAGGAGGAGCCCTGGGTCTGGGACAGAGGGGGTGGGACCTGGGTCGGGACAGTGTGGGGGGCCCTGGGTCTGGGGCAGAGGAGGGCCCGGGTCTGGGACAGACAGGGGCCCTGGTCGGCACAGGGGGGGGGTCTGGGACAGAGGGGGGGCTGGGTCTGGGACGAGGGGGGGACCCTGGTCTGGGACAGAAGGGGGCTGGGTCTGGGACAGAGGGGGGGCCCTAGTCTGGGACAGAGGGGGGGCTGGGTCTGGGACAAGTGGGGCCCCTGGGTCTGGACAGAGGGGGGGCTGGTCTGGACAGAGGGGGACCCTGGTCTGGGACAGAAGGGCTGGGTCTGGGACAGAGGGGGGGCCCTAGGTCTGGGACAGAGGTGGGCCCTGGGTCTGGGACAGAGGGGGGTCTGGGACTGAGGTGGGCCCTGCGTCTGGACAGAGGGGAGACCCTGGGTCTGGGACAAAGTGGGGGACCCTGGGTCTGGGGCAGAGGAGGGGCCCTGGGTCTGGGACAGACAGGGGACTCTGGATGTGACAGAGGGGGGCCTGGGTCTGGGACAGAGTGGTGTGACCTGGGTCGGGGACAGAGTGGGGGGCCCTGGGTCTGGGACAGAGGAGGGGCCCTGGTCTGGGACAGAGGAGGGCCCTGGGTCTAGGACAGATGGGGGCCCTGGGTCGGGACAGAGGGGTGGTGGGACAAGAGGGACCGCTGGTCTGGGACAGAGTGGGGACTCTGGATCTGTGACAGACGGGGGGCTGGGACAGGGTGTGGGACCTGGGTCTGGGACAGGGAGACCCTGGGACTGGGAGAGAGGGGGGCTAGGTCTGGGACAAGGGGGGGCCCTGGGTCTGGGACAGAGGGGGGCCCTGGTCTGGGACAGATGGGGGCCCTGGGTCTGGGACAGAGAGGGGGGGCACTGGGTCTGGGACGACGGGGGCCCTGGGTCTGGGTCGAGGGGGGGCCCTGGGTCTGGGACATAGGGGGACCCTGTCTGGGACCTAAGAGGGAACTGTGGCCTTGGGACATGAATGATGGAGGCACTCTGGGCTTCTAGCGCCTGTTATGTAACGGCTTAATGTCTTTATATATAAATGCAGTGGCGTCCCTGTGTCTCTGTGTTTGTGCCCGCAGTTCCCTCTTTTTTTGCCACTTGTTGTGCATTCTATTCTTTAGGCTGCTGCAGTTTCCCTCCAGGCTAGCTTATCTTTGTTGTCTTTTGCTAAGTGCCCGAATGTCCTGCTAGCGCTATGAATAGCGCAAGTGCCCGAACCTGCTAATGTGTGCTCTGACTCCCCTCCTTCCCCCCTCCTCCCAGTGCACAGCAGGGAAGCGGGAAGATTTAAACTCCTCCATGGAGAGTGTGGCAGACAGAGGTAGAGAGAGAACATACTGATCCTCCCTTCAGGACATCCCCAACACAGCTAATTCTACTCACGATTTACAATCCCTCCCGTCTGATTTACAATCCCTCCCTGGCAGGGTCCCTCCACGATCACATTGTGGACGTGTCACATCAATTGTACCGATGCAGAGTGCTGTGCAGAAGGAGGAGGGACTGAGGAATTTCCAACTCGCTCTGTTTAACAGCAGGCAATGGGCATGCCTTGGGATCCAACTTGGTTTTTCTATCCCTGACCTGTGACTGCACAGCAGGTAACAATGCTGTATCAAAATCACATTATAGATAGATATAGAGATATGATAGCACAGTAAACAGAGTTAATAGATAGTAGCTAAAGCAGAGATAGATAGATAGATAATAGATAGATAGATAGATAGATTAGATAGATAGATAGATAGATAGATAGATAGATAGATAGATGATAGATAGATAGATACGATAGTAGCTGATATAGATCGGAAGCTGATGGCGTTAGATAGAGGAACAGAGATAATAACAAGACGCACAGACTAGATAGGAGAACAGATAGACAATAGCAGACAGACGATTAAATAGATAAACAGAGGGCAGATATATAGATAGAGATAGATATACAGATAAGAAAGGGACAGATAGAGATAGAATGGGGTAGAGATCCATGTAGAAGGTACAAGAAGGTCTCCCTGGCCAAGATGTGGGCAAGCATCTGACTACAACTGAACACAACAGTAAGTTTAAAATGACCAAATTGCTACCAGTACATAATGAAATGGCCAGTTTACTGTGTCTTTTGTGTCATTAATTTGTGTCCAACTCTGACTCTATTTCTGAGTCTATTTCATTGTCTTTCTGTCTGTTTACACTATCGGGCTTGTGACGAACAGTATTCAATGTAAAACGCCATAGACAATATCTGAAATTGCACCCCCAATTTTCAATTATTTCACCCTAATGGCATGTCAAGCAGCATGGTAGCTTCCACATTGTTTCACTTTTCTGGTAATCGCGAGTTATTCATGTTTTCCCCCAAAGCCAGGGCCATTTGGTGTTTAAATTAGCTGACTAGCAAGGGGTCTAACTTCAATGGGGAAGTGTGTGAATTCCCCATAATAACCAAACAATGTCATAGGACTGGTATGCACGAGACACGCAGGGATTCTGTAGTTGGGATTTGAACGAAACCAACTGGCAGATCAAAGGTCTTCCTATTCCTTAATTTCCGGATGTCGAATTATGTTCAGGTTTTCATAAATAACCCCAGTTTATCCAGTAATTAATTCTACTTTATAGAGACCTGACACAATATCATAGATCCGAGCCAACTTGGGATATTACCTTCTTAGGCCTAGGATACCCCAGATATGTCTTATTTGGTCTTGTTCTGTTGGGAAAAATTAGTTAGGGACCATCAGGAATATTATGTTGATGTGACATGTATGGTTCATGGATTTGGGCTGGGGGTTGGAATTCGATATTTACAATTCCCTCCAAAACTAGGACCACCTTCAGGGGCAGAACCAAGTCCCCGCCCTCTAGGGACCAGACCACTCCCCATTTTCTAAAGAAGTAAAAATGGAACTGGGTCTCATCCCAAGGAGTCTGTCATAACATCTACAATACATCTGGAATAACATCTAGAGCCAACTGGACAGACCGTATTGCTTAACGCAGGACTTATCATTTGGACTATTATTTTCCCAATAACTGGATTTCAAGTTCTGGACTCTTCTCATGGACTATTCAGATGCCAATTATCTCTAAGTATTTCTTCTTTTACCCATTCTAACCCTCACTTTGTTCTGCTTTATGTTCAGTGATTTTTTTATTTTTCTTTATATTTTTTACACTTTTTTGTCAACTTTTAATAAATGATATAAATCATTTATAGGCTTTGTCCTATTCTGAGATTATATCCCAAAACAAACCTGTGTCTTTGAAGTCCGCTACCATAGAGAAGTATTGTGTAGGCATATAGGAGACTGTATAACTGTGTATAGAATATTAGGTGTGAATAACCAATTTCCTTACAGGTTGTTTAGAAGTAGGGGAGCGGATATCCCCATATAGGTAACAGGTCATTCCGCTGTTTAATCGGGATGTGGTGGCATGAGTTATTGATACTTAGTAATATTAATTGTGTAATATATAGTTTGTTCCCAAACCCACCGGGTCTGATCTGTCCGTCCGCCTGTGCGTTGCTTGGAGTGTGTTTTCCCGTAAACGGATAGGTGGTTGGGGGGCGTTTGTTGGGGACCCGGGGGGTTTGTGACATTGGTTGGCAGCGTTTGGGATATTTTGGTGTTTCTCACTCAGAATCTCTAATAATACGTGTTAACTAATTAACTCTGTAGAGCAGAACCCAAGTTCTGTGGTTTAATAGCGGTTGCATTAGAATATAACTGAACAGGTAACAAAAAGTGCCCTTCCCCCAAACTCTTTTTCTCTACTTTTTCTACTTGGCAAATGTCTGAACTGTGATTATAGAAACATGAGTCTGGATGAACTTAATCGTTGTTTGCCAAAGCAGACACATTGTTCTATCGGAAAAGGAGGGAGGAGGCTGATTCGTGAATTAATGGAGAGATTTCCAAGCACAGGAAAATGCTGGATAAGCCTACAGCAGGAATCACTCCTATGACCTGGATTCAAATGATATTGTCCAGCCTGGAATACCTCAAGGAGGTTCACATACCAATGTTTGTGTCTGCGAGTACAGAGTCTCCTCACTCCAGGCATGTGTTGCAAAAGTTAAGCCACAACCCCAATGGAGTCACCTGCAATTACTGGAACGCCAGCGTCAGCAGCAAGCCGAAATGGAGGAGCGACGGGCTGAGCGTGAAGAGTGCAGAGAGACGGGCTGATGGCTGCAGAGGCGACAATCTGCTGCATCTGCACGCAATATAACTGGAAATGGCTAACTGCGCCAGTCCGCCCACGTTCATCACCACGTTCTCCTGAGATCAGGAGGAACAAGTTTGCCAGTGATCACAAGTTTAAATTTGCAGCAATGGAGAAGGATTAGGAATGCATGTAGAAGTAATGTTAAGGATGCCAATGATTGTACTTGTGATAATGTTGTACCGGAAGTAGCAGTTACTGGTAGTACTGCTCAGGTCTGGGGTTCAGTGTTGATAGAGGAAGTCCAAGATATCCATTTCAGCTCTGACCTCAGACATGTAGATTGTCAGCAGTTGACCCCCCGTGTCACAGGGCAACTGGCTGAAACTGGTAGTGGCGCATGGATTGACGCACTACACAGTAACCCCAGTCTGGAGTCACCCAGGAGAAAGGCTTTTGAGTCACTGACAGAGGGGGCAGCCTCCATGTTATGTGTGGAAGGTGATAAAGTGTCCAATATATGTATGTTACATGTTGAAAATGCGAATGTTACAAATGAAAATGGTGAATCTGTCAAAAATGTGTTACCTGTGTTAACAGTCACTCCCAGTGTTGGAAGGACTGCTAGGGGACGGTCATTGGAATCAGAGCAGGGAGACGCTATTTACAAGTTCGTTTCATGTTCTGATCCAGTTGACTCAACCCCTGCCAAGCTTCACCAACTACCCACAGGACAGTTGGCTGGAACTTGTGATGCAGACTCTGAGATAACACTGCGTCCCAGACCTAGCCCCCCTCTCTCCCAGTCCCAGGGTCTCCCCTCTGTCCCAGACCCAGGTCCCACCCCTCTGTCCCAGACCCGTCTGTCACAGATCCGAGTCCCCACTCTGTCCCAGACCCAGGGTCCCACCTCTGTCCCAGCCCCCTCTGTCCCAGACCCAGGGCCCCCCATCGTCTAGACCCAGGGCCCCCTCTGTCCCAGACCAGGGCCCCCCTCTGTCCCAGACCCAGGGCCCCCCACTCTGTCCCAGCCCAGGTCACACCACCTCTGTCCCAGACCCAGGCCCCCCCTCTGTCACAGATCCAGAGTCCCCTGTCTGTCCCAGACCCAGGGCCCCTCTCTGCCCAGACCCAGGGTCCCCCACTTTGTCCCAGACCCAGGGTTCCCCTGTCCCAGACGCAGGGCCCACCCAGTCCGACCCCCCTCTGTCCCAGACCCAGGGCCCACCTCTGTCCCAGACCTAGGGCCCCCCTCTGTCCCAGACCCAGCCCCTTCTGTCCCAGACCCAGGGTCCCCTCTGTCCACCCCCAGCCCCCCCTCTGTCAGACCCAGGGTCCCCCATCTGTCCCAGACCCAGCCCCCCTCTGTCCCAAGACCTAGGGCCCCCCCTTCGTCCCCAGACCCAGCCCCCTTCGTCAGACCAGGGTCCCCCTCTGTCCCAGACCAGCCCCCCCTGTCCAGACCAGCCCCCCCTGTGCCAGACCCAGGGCCCCCTGTCTGTCCCAGACCCAGGGCCCTCTCTGCCCCAGACCCAGGGCCCCCCACACTGTCCCAGACCCAGGTCCCACCCCCTCTTGTCCCAGACCCAGGGCTCCTCCTCTGCCCCAGATCCGCCCCCCCTGTCCAGACCCAGGGCTCCTCCTCTGCCCCAGATTCCAGCCCCCCCTGTCCCAGACCCAGGGTCCCCACTTGTCCAGACCCAGGGTCCCCCACTTTGTCCCAGACCCAGGGCCCCCCCTCTGTCCCAACCCACCCCCCTGTCCCAGACCCAGCCCCCCTCGTCCAGAACCCAGGCCCCCCCCCTCTGTCCAGTCCCAGCCCCCCCCCACTGTCCCAGCCCCAGCCCCCCCTTGTGCCAGACCCAGGGCCCCCCTCTGCGCCAGACCCAGGGCCCTCCTCGCCCCAGACCCAGGTCCACCCCCTCTGTCCCCACCCCCTCAGACCCAGCCCCTCCCCCCTCTGTCACTCTGTTTTACAGCCAGCCCTGACACCTTTGTTAATAGGAGGTTAATTTAGCATGGGTCTCGTCAGGAGAGTTCTGACTCCCCCACCCACACCCAGCATTTGATGTCTACTGCAACCCCTCCCTCACAACCCCCCACAGACACATGATAATATCATTGGGGTCCAGGACAAAACACACACCCCACCAGCATACCCCCTGCCTCACTGTCCCCCACCCAGAGATCTTAGAACATACCTGGTGTGTGTACAGTTATTGGTGTCAGACCCAGTTAATGCAGCATGGACAGGAATTTTCACACTGTGAAGATAACTTAAGAAATCAACCCACCCAGAGCAGCCAGCAGTCTGTGGTCTGTGGTCCCGCCCTTAATGCAAACTTGTGATCCGATTGGCTGTTCTGCTCTGAAGGGAAAAGAAGCAGCCAATCAGGTAGATTGCAGCCCACACACAACAGACACAGGGACGCCACACTTGCATTTTATTATATAGGATGATTCCCCTTAGCCATTGTCGCTGGTATTTACAAACAAGAGAACTGTTTCCCCAGCTGACTTCTTGACATCAAACTCTTCCTTGCTTTACATTGTGCAAACATTGAGCTTAAAAAGGAAATTCAGGGTTTAAACACTTTATTTATAATTTATTTACACAGGGTATTCACACATTATCTCATTTTTGAAAAATCTGTTGATTTCATGCCCATTGCTTACTTGCTGGGATTGTAGGAAAACTCTATTTCAGGTTCTGTCACATCCTTTGTTCCCAGGATTCACACTTCCTTGGAATGTTTCTAACAGTAATTTCTACTATTGGCTGTTGGATGGGTCTACTGAGCAACTGAATCTACCCAGGGACTGAGTAAAGGCAGAACATAAGGCATGCGATTTCTCCTTTTGAGATGCAATTGTGCATTAAAAATGTGATCGATGCGATTGTGTATCGCAGAGGGAAACGTAACCCATGCGTTGCCGCAATTGCATTGTTTGCTAAAAATTGCGCAAGTGTGACCTAGCCTAAGAGGACAGTATTAGGGGTCTTGCAACCAGAAAACAATACTAAGCTAAGCCACACCAACACGTTTTACACAAGATCCCGATTGTTAAAAAGAGCACACTAGTGTTGGCCAGTTCGCTCCGATTGTGTTTAATGCTCGGTGATTTTGTGCGTGTTAGTGTGGCCTTGGCCCTAAGTGATACACCAAACATGCAATTTAAAAACACTTAAAGGATAGTGAATGTAAACACAAGTTTAATTTAAAGGGTAATGTGGTCTCAAATTCCTCCAAACTAGTAAGAATTATATAAAAAATCCTTCCATCATACCTTCAAATAAAACCTAAATCACATCTATAGATAAAATTGCGAGAAAGTTATTGCTGAAAAGGTTCAGCAATATTACTTCCTTGCTGAACACTTCCTGTTTTCAGCCATGTGACCAGCTTGTAGTCATGTGACCAGCCTCAAGTAACAAATGGCGGACGGCTGGGGTACTTACAGTACTTTTAGCTGGAGGCTGATAGTCCGGAATGGGCGTGACACAGAGGATGCTGGGAAGTGATGCTGGAACCAGGAACAAGGTGCTGCTGGGAAACTGTAGGCTGGGACAAGGAACAAGGTGCTGCTGGGAAATGTAGGCTGTGAAAACAGGAGCAAGGTGTGCTGGGAACGTAGGCTGAATGCTGGAACAAGGTGCTGCTGGGAACTGTAAGCTGAATGCTTGGAACAAGGTTCTGCTGGGAACTGTAGGCTGAATGCTGGAACAAGGTGCTGCTGGGAACTGTAGCTGAATGTGGAACAAGGTGCTGCTGGGAATGTAGGCTGAATGCTGGAACAAGGTGCTGATGGGAACTGAAATGCTGGATACAGGCAAGGTAGGTAATGGAGACAGGTAAGGTAAGTACTGAATGCTGGATACAGGCAAGGTGGTACTGGGAAACGGCAAGGTAAGTTAACTGAATGCTGGACAGGCAAGGTAGGTTACTGGAGACCGGCAAGGTAAGTACAAGGAGCAGGAGCGGAGCCAGGATCCAAGGCAGGTGAGTAAGGAGGCAGGGTAGCTAACGCTACTATCGGGCGCCGGGTCCAGGAGGAAGCCGGCTTTTAAAATCTCGCGCCGCCCGGCGGGTCGGCGCCGGGACCGGAGCGGCAGGTAAGTTCGTGACACCTCAGCCTGATTAATAGGCTTCCTTGTCACTGTCAATTTTTTCCAGGTACTTCCTGATTTCAAAAGCATTAAGTCTAACTGAGCATGCTTCTCCCCTGGGGCAGACGGGCGGGGCCGAGGTCAGGTGATGTCACTCAAACCTACTGAAAGCAGGAACTTTGAGCATTCACCCCAATGTAATTTCTTACAGGTTCAGCCCACAGATGTGATTGTTGGCTAATTTTAAAGGAAATACTGCAGGTTTCATTTAACCCTAACTTGTTTCGAGACCACAGTTGCCCTTTAATAGTAAGATGCAGCTTTTTTTTTGAGAGTTGCTTGCTTCCCTCTTCCTTTAGCCTAAAATCCATGATTGTGATGTCCGTGCGCTCGTGCTGCTCGCGTGCGCGCGACATCACGCTCGCGCATGCACATCACAAATTACAGACTTTGAGGCTAAAGAAGAGGGGAGCAAGCAACTCTCAGAGGGAGTAGCTCACCAGCCTTAACTTTAACTTCCAAGATTTACAGCCACACACTGTAGGCTCAGGGGAATGGGGGGAAAAAGGGGGGGGGGGGATTTTTTTAAAGCTGCATCTTACTATTAAACTAAACTTGTTGTTACAGTGCACTATCCTTTAAGGTTTCAACTTTCTTTTTTCCACATTTGATAAATCTATGAATTTACATGGGAGATTTTAGGGGGGGATACAGGTTCCCAGATCCCAGGTTATGCTGTTTTTACAGTTACCTGCAATGCTGGTCACCGGAAAAATAAAAGGGTGGTATCAGTCAGAAAGGGGATTAAAACTATGAGAGCCAAGATGCAGGTATATAAAATGTGTAACTTAATTGAGGATAAGTGTGAAACTGATCAACATAGACATTGACAAGGCCAAACAGTATCATAAATGGAAGGTAATCCTATAGTTTCCAGTACCAGACAATATTAGCATTAACTGCCCTTGTGTAATCCTAACTAGAGATGGCCAAAACTACTTAGTTTATTCCGTTATTGGATTCCCGGATTCAGGAAATCCGAAGATCCAAAGATCAGAAAATGGAATGAATTTTCAAAGATTTTCGAATGTACAGAGCTATTTTCGATAATTTTTGAAAATATCTTTGAACATAGGAAATTCCCGAAAATACGATTGGAGACCAATTTCAAGTTCCGATCGTATTTTTGAAATTTTCAAATGTTAGAGGCCTATTTTAGAAAATTATCGATTTTCAAAAATAAGACAGGAAACGCAAATATGGTGTACAGTACGTATTTTTTTGGGAGGAGGATTTTTGAACAATCAAAGCTAGTTTCAAAAATTATCGAATAGCTCCCCTACATTCCTAAATTTCGAAAATTTCTTTCCCGAAGTCCCGAAAATCCGGAGGATCAGTCTGGGTTCGGACAGATTCTGTTCGGATTTTGGAACCGAGGGTTCCGTGTTGGATCCCGGTCTGTGTCGGACCCGGATTCCATCTCTACTCCTTACCAGTTAAAACACTAAGCATAGAGGGCAGCTAAAGTAACCATGGTTTATATGGCAATATTGTTTTTGTTGGTTAATAAGTTATAATCTGCAACGAAGAATATAAATATTTTAAATTTTAGATACTTTATACATACAAAAACTTATACTTTTGTTTTGTCATGGAATGTTTGCAACTTTTATAATATTTTATTTTTATAAAGGCATTTTTATACTTTAGTAGTGGCCTTTTAAAAGAGGGCATGCACTGAGCATTGTCAATGATACCCATTCAGGGACCCCTCCCTTGGAAATCCAGTGCTTGCCCTGCTAAACACCCTGTCAATGTTAATGGTGCAAACAAAACAAAACAGATTTACAAATAGAATCTGGAAACAACAATTTATCAACAGGCACTACCGTAGAACAGAAGTTCCGTAGATTAATCAGCAACCATTGGTAAGACCAGCCAATTGCAATCATAGCTATTCCAATGCTGTGTGTTTGTCATCCCATTTAACTTGCTCTCGTGGTTTGATTGGTGGATTATTCCTTCTTCAAGTAAGAAACACCTGAACTATTTTTTTGTTTGGTATGTTACATTGTCCTTTGACGTTGATTTTCACATTTTAATACATCAGTTTCTAGTTTTTTGGTAGTTTTTATTAAAATTGTAAATCATTTCTGACACAGCAACAGGTTTTACAGGTATGGAAACAACAAGACACATTTGTAAAAGATGGTTAAGGTGTATGCACATAAAGTTCCCTTAGGTTGAATTGATAAAACTGTATCAATCTTTAGGAATAGAAATAAGGTATGAAAAATTAGTCTATCCCCTACTTGATTTCATTATTTGGTTAAGGGAACTAAATTAAGACCAAAAGTTATTATCTGAAATCCCATTAAGCAGTGGTTCAGTTCACTGGATGTTTAAAAAAAAAAAAAAAAAAAAAAAAGCTTCTACAAATCAAAGATGTGATGTTACTGGTATAATACATAGGGGCATATTTATAAAGAATCGATAATATTGCCAAAAAATTACCGCCGCACATCGCGGCCGCGAAAATAGCGCATAATCGCCGTATTTATACGGCGGAGCGCTATTCCCGCGTACCTATGCGTGCGGCCGGATTGATGCTGCGGTAATTTTAAAGCCGTTCGCGGCGATCTGTGCATAGTATACGCCGCGAAGGGAACTTATAAATCCCCTTACCGACGCCGCTCCTACACGCCCACACCCCCGCGCGCGGCGGGGCACTTCCAGCAGCCCCTCCCAACCCGGTCCCGTTCGCCGCAATCTCGGAACGGGAGGTAGGAGGGGCTTGCCGGGAAGGGGCCGCAGCAGGTGGTCGAGAACCACCCGCCGTGCCCCCCTCCCCGGCAAACCCCTCCAAGCCCCCCGCCCCGGCAGCTCCGGGGAGAGGGGAAGGGAGGGAAGCGTGGGGGGGGTGAGGCTCCATCCAGCGGGCCCTGAGAAGGGGCCTTGGGGCTTAGGAACCGGGACCCCCCTCCAAGCCCTTACAAGGGCCATTGCGGAACTGACAAGTGCCTTTGGCGGGGGTCCCGCAGCTGAAACCGGGACCCCGCAGGCGGCCTTAAAAGAGCCCTGGGGAGACAGTCTTCGTTCTTCAAGTCCGGCGACACCAGCTCCGCCGAGGCAGCCGACCCGAAGGTTACAAAATGCGGCCGCAAGGGGTACACCGGCGGGCGCGGCTGACCTTCAACGAGGCGATTGTTGCCGGCGTCTTGATCCGACGCGACGTCTTCGGGCTGGCGGAACCAACCCCAATCAAAAAAGTTCTGAAATCTGATTGAGTTAATGTAAAGCAAGTTTAAACATCTGACCAATCAGAAACGGATTAATGGATTTCTGCAAACCTAAAAAGAGGAGCTTTCCGACGAGGAACTCAGTGCCGTCGCAGAGATGGATGAAGAAGAAGAAGAAGCGGCTGGCAACATCGGCTACGCTGAGGCGGCGGTGCCAGCGGGCTCACTGAGGCCGCAGTGAGTCGCCTGGGCATGGCGACCTGAGTGGTGTTGGTTTTTGCGCCAGCCGAAGACGTCGCCAAGGGCTCTTTTAAGAGAAGACACTGGGGTGTTGGTCCCGGTTCGAGCTGCGGGCACCCAGCAAAGGCACGTATTGAGTGCAGCAAGGGCACTTGTAAGGGCCGCAAGGGCCCTTGACAAGGGCGGATGAGGGGGTCTGTTCGAGCTGCGGACCATAAGCCCAAGGTCTTATAAGAGCGAAAGGGCACTTGTCAGTGCCGCAAAGGGCCCTTATAAGGGCGGGGAGGGGGGTCCCGGTTCGAGTGCGGGGGACCCTTAAGCCCCAAAGGCTATTGTAAGAGCGGAAAGGGCACTTGTAGTGACCGCAAGGGACATTATAAGGGCCGGGAGAGGTTGGGTCCCGGTTCGAGCTGCGGGACCCCTAAGCCCAAAGGCCTCTCTCAGGGCCCCGCTGGAGGGAGCCTCCACCCCCCCACGGCTCCCTCCCGTCCCCTCCCCGGGAGCGGCCGGGGCGGGGGGCTTGGAGGGTTTGCCGGGGAGGGGGTGCGCGGGCGGGTCGCGACCACCTGCTCGGCCCCTTCCCGGCAGCCCCTCCTAGCCTCCCGTTCCAGATTGCCGCGAACGGGACGGGTTGGGAGGGCTGCTGGGAAGTGGCGGCGGCGCGGGTGGTCCCCGCTGGCCGCCAGCGGGTGTGGGCGGGTGGGCGTGTCTCCCGGGGCGGGTGCGACCACCCGCCGCGGGTTGCCTGCCCATCCCCGCCGCGAGGTTAGTATCCGTGACTTCGCCTCCTTCAAGGTGGCGAGTAAAACAGCCGTTACTAGCAGAAGCGGCGGTAACGGTAAGTATCGCGCGAAAGGTTAACGCTTCGTTAACTTTTTGCGGCCGTTTTCGGACCTTTATAAATCGCGGTAAACGCGATTTATGCGTTAATGTCCGCGAAAAACGGCCGCGAAAAGTTAACGACCTTTATAAATATGCCCCATAGAGTTGGAGATGATCCAGGGATATTTCTAAATGCGCCACCATTGTGTCTATGCTCTTCCTCCTAACCTAACCTTCTAAAGTTCTCTATCTAAGAGTCCTCCTACTTATCTCTACTACACTGTGGGGTTGGTAAAATTGTTTTCTCTCCTGGTGCCGTGCAACATCCTCACCATCAGATGTTCTGGAGAAAACTTTAGGAGTGCTTAGACTCATGCCCAGAGGGGTTTCTTGTGCCGGCCTTTTGTTGAACGTAAACCTGTGGGGGGGGGGGGGTTTTCCTTCCTCTGGATCAACTTTTAGGCAGGATGTGGGTTGGACTAGATGATTTATGTCTTTCTTCTAATCTTTAATCTCAATACGATACTATAATATACTGTACTAGTGGTCTCCAACCTTTTTTTTGCATCAAGGACCAGTTTGATAATTTTTTTCCAGGAATTGGCCATTTGTACATGCATAATAAACATACAATGAAACAATATCATGTTTAAAAATAATAAGCATAATATATTAATAATCACTAATTTTGTTTCCCTAAACAATAAGGTCTCATGTAGGGCTATGTAAGACAATGACACCTAAAGTGTGTTCTCCCGTTCCACCTAACGCTATAACGCTATATTGGAAATAGGATCTTTTAAGGCCGCCATGCTTTGCAATCTCAAGCAATCAAATCAATTCTTCCCACACTGACAAGGTCGATGAACCTGGCCTGTTTCCAAAAGGGTTCCAGATCCATTGCTTTCTAGTTCATGGATCTTTCATGTTTGGGAAATAACGTTCAAACATTTTTAAAACAAAGAGCTGGGAAAATGAGGATCTAGCTCAGCTTCTTTCTTGCGAGAAACCTGGCTGACAAAATGGCTGAATTGGAGATAATGGAGTTGAAAAGTATGATGTAATAGGTATGCAGAATTGTGGTTGAACAGATCTCACGACTGGGCTGTAAATATTGAAGGATACCCCTTGTTTTAGGCAGCACAGAGAAAAAAGGAAAGGGGGAGGAGTTATGTGTTTATGTTAAAAAAGAAGTGAACTCAAATTTAAAAGTAGAGATAACTGCCAATAAGGTATTGAAGTGGAGGCATTTAGAGCAGTATAGGTGGGATTAGGCAACAGGGAAGGGGATAATGTCATTGTTGGTGTCTGCTGTAAGTCGCCAAATGCTAGCAGGGAGGAAGTGAGTCAACTTCATTTGAACTTCATTTGCAGTTGGCAAGGGCTGCAAGTTTGGGGAGTGTACTCATTATGGGGGATTTTAACTACCCTGCATTAATTGGTGTAGTGGAACTGCCAACACTGAGTTCCTGAATTTTCTGCAGGATCGTTTTCTCTCACAGGTGGTTGCAGGGGTGTCTCTGGGTTTTTGCCACCTGAGCCAAACCCTGAATGCTGCTTTCATCGCGGCGCAAAGTGGGCATGGCTTTGTTGTGGAGTGCGGCTAGCCATTTTGTCCTTTTGAACTTGGCACCATTTATTTGTAACGTTTTCTTTAAATAGACATTTATCCACACCATAATTCCAGAAAAATAAGAATTTTGCCCCAAAGAACCTGCCACCAACGTCCTTAATTAGAGCCCTAACTTACCTAGCCAGTCTAACCTAGCCTAACCTAACAAATCTAGGAGAATCTAACCGTATGAAATTTAACAATGTCTAACCCAATTATAAAGAAAATATGAAAAAATAATATCTACACAAACTATATGTTTGGTTGAGCAATTTACCACTCATCAATAGGGATGGCCAGTTCGCGGATCCGGACCCGGAAATTCCGATGATTTTTCGTATTTTCGAAAATGCGTGAAATACATATTTTCGAAATTTTCGAAATTCAGGATTTCTTGTATTTTCGAGGATTTTTTCCATTTTTATAGGTCCGCCTTACAGTTTTATATCACCGCTCCTACCTTACAGTTTTATCTTACCGCTCCTACCTTACAGTTTTATATCACCGCTCCTACCTTACAGTTTTATCTTACCGCTCCTAGTTTTATATCACCGCTCCTACCTTACAGTTTTATCTTACCGCTCCTACCTTACAGTTTTATATCACCGCTCCTACCTTACAGTTTTACTTTACTGCTCCTACCTTAAAGTTTTATCTTACCGCTCCTACCTTACAGTTTTGTCTTACCGCTCCTACCTTAAAGTTTTATCTTACTGCTCCAACCTTGCAGTTTTATATCACCGCTCCTACCTTACAGTTTTTTCTTACCGCTCCTACCTTACAGTTT